>JARQOC010000004.1:270412947-271012947 GCA_033576535.1 Allobates femoralis | reverse complement strand
GTATACTAAAGAGAAGGGGAGGGAGAAATTGGGTGTAATGAAGATCGGAGGCAGTCTTACCTTCTGGGCAGCACACGACCTGTAGCCTGGAAGACAGTAGATATAAAAGATTGCTTTTTCAAAATCACCCATCATCCTAGAGGCATACAGGCATGACTAATTTTAGCTCTGCTACCTGTATGCCAGAGATTATTACCTAAAAAAACTCACAAGGTTGACAGATTCCCGTTAAACCATGTTCATGCAACTGTTAAAAATAGCCAACTATATCCCTAGCTTGTACATAATGCACAAAATGTTGAGAAAGCCAAAGAATAATTGTAGACCACTGTATATTAACTCCTCGAGAATATCTTTTGAAGCAACTCAAATACGTTATATTACAGATGCAATGTGTAATACAAAAAATGTCCATGTCTTAAAATGTATACGCTTGATAGAAATATGATAGAGAATGCCATTTTGTATATTGAAGACATTAAAAGATTACAAAAGACTATTTTATATAAAGAGATGTATCAGCAATTTGATGTCACATAGAGGTTGAAGAAAAAAAATGAAGCTCAGCAAGTATGTGCATTGGGGTTAAGCTGTATAATTAAAGCTTTTCAACCAAAGGTGAAATAATTATTGAAGATTTGTACCAAGATGAAAAATGAATTGAAATCAATTGAAGATTAGATGGTTCACCTATGATATGCCTGGCTACTTTATTAAAAATTGGCTGCATGCCCAGAAGAGCTGGAAGAAGGAATATGAGAACTTGATGATTAAAGTAAGATCACCATGGGCACCTCAATAATGCAAACAAAGCATGTGTCTAAGCTGCACAAGTCTATTGAAACATTAAAGACCACACTCAGGCTTGCATCTTTCATGAACTCTAAGCCATAGGAAGTAGTTATCAGCTAAATCTACCTTGGTAATTTGATATCAGTTCAGATAATGACAATGGATGAAAATGATGTAAAATAGTATTTTCATAATGTTTTCATCAGTCAGTATGGACCAGTAATCTTGTGCAAACACAACCTGTAAATGCATAGCACGCTCTTTTAAAGAGAGATCTATCAACACAAGGATGCATAATCATATTTAAAGTTAAATATAGCCCTTGGTAATGTGATTTTTTCTGTTTTCATAGAAATCTGGTTGTTATGTTTAATATTTGAGGAATAAAAGAATTGTTATTATCTACTCAGTCTTTCAAAGGGTCATTTATAATACACACTCAAAATGGAATCCAGTTGGTTTCATCTACATTTGCTTTGAAAGTAAAAGAATGTATTTAGTTTAACAAGGCTGCTACATTTATTAAAAAAAAAATACTACATAGTTTATTGATGTCGTCATATGCCAGTTTCTTAATGCACATGCATTTGGTAATTATGCATGCTATCTGAGAAAATGTATTACAGTATGCAAAGATCATATGTCAATCTCCATTACGGCTGGGGTCACACTTGCGTTTTTTTAATGAGTTTTTGGAGACATGCATTTTTACAAAAACATGTCAAAACGCACCCATAGGCCCCCATGTTAAAAAATGCATGCCCTAATAGCAAAAACGCATGTGTTAATAGCAAAAATGCATGTGTGACAGTACCATGCGTTTTGTTTTGTGCGTTTTACTATTATTGTTGCATGATAGCTGACATCAAAAACGCCATGCAAAAACGCATGGTACATTAGTACCTTTTAGTGCCATCCAAAAACGCATGCATTTTCCATAGGAGACCATGTTAAAAAAACGCATGCGTTTTCTAAATTCTAAAGTACAAGCACTATTTTTTGGTGCGGATTTAAAAACACATGCAAAAACGCAGGGTGCCATCACATACCTTAAAAAACTCATGATGACATGAAAAAACGCATGCAAAAACGCATGAGTTTTTTTAAGTCACTAAAAAAACTCATGCCAAGTGTGACCCCAGCCTTACTTGATACTGGTTCTTTCTTGGATATGGTTAACACCCTAAATAGAGTTGACAAAGATGTATTTCTTGTAACACTAGATGTCAAGAGATAGTATACAGTAAACCCCCATGACAATGGTTTGGAAACCATGGAGTGACTTCTTTCCAAATCATCTGTTGATCCAAACATCATTGAACTCTCTAGAGATTTATTTAAACTGGTCTTACATGACAATTGTTTCCTTTTTAAGGATTCCTTCTACCTACAAATACAGGGGACCGCCATGGGGTCTCACGTGGCCTCCCCACATGCAAATTGTTATATGGCATTTTTTGAGGAACATGTGTTCTACGAGAATACTTTTTTTAATATATACTGCCAATTCTGGAAAATATATATTGACGACATTTTTTGCATATGGGAGGGGCCACGGAGAGCCTCCTCCAATTCATCCATTTTTTTAATCACTCCTGGCCATCATTAGAATTCTCACTTAATTATGACTCAACAAATATAATTTTTTTGATACCTCTATCATCAAGATGCCTAATAGGATTCTAATTTCTGATTTACACACCAAAACGACTGATCAAAATAACTTGTTGCACTATGATAGTGTGGAGCGCACTGGGACGGGATACTCGTTACGGACCGGGGTATCATGGGGGTTATCACGGTGGTCTTGGTCCGGACTGTGTCCCGAGCCCACAAGTAAAGGGGGGTATTTACAGGGAGAAAGTCATGACGCCACCCGTGTATGTGGTCTTGGTGACCACCGCTGCTGCAGAACCTCCGGGGATGATTGATGGCAGCCTGTGATGTGACGGCTCTCCACAGGCAGAGCCTGGTCCCCGGTGCAGTAATGATGATAACAGTTTGTGAGGGAGAGTAGGGCTCAATCGCAAGGATTACACAGACTCACAGTTTTGTAGTTTTGCAAGTCTTTACTGTAGATGACATTCAGCAGAGTACTGTCCACGGAGTCTGTACCAGGGTCGGGTTGCTTCCCACCCTGTCAGGGTCCTTGGCTTCTTACTCCTGCGCTGTGTGTGTGTGGCCCTGCTGCTGCTTTAGCTAGGCTGCTGGCCCTGTCTCCCCTCATGGGTACCAACTTGCTAGGCAACTTGAGTCTTATCTTTATGTTCCTGATGCCACCATGTTGCTTCACTGTGGTACAGTGAAGATGTGGGATCTTCACTCATCCGGTGTTCACTGTGCTGTTTGTGTCAGGCACAGCATTGGATCTGGTATCCGTTCTGTGCACTCCTCCGGGGTGAGTTTAGGGTAACTTGGTGTCTCGGGTGTGTTCTCTGCTCTTCTCCTTTTCCTCAGACCCTGGCTCGGCCTGGAACTGGAGAGTGGACCATGGAGTGAGCCTAACACAGCTCTTTTACACCCAGGTCCTTTCTTCCCTCAGTTCTGCTCCGCACTGAACTAACTGCCACTTCCTCTCCACACCAGAATATATAGGGAAGCAGCTTTAGCTCCCCCTTCTGGCCTGGAGGCACTAGTGTAGTGTTGTGGATTTTGTGGGGAGTTAACCCTTTGTGGTGTTGTTACAGTGGCACATGAAGCCTGGGGTGCCACAATAGTCAACATCTGAATGCAACTAAAAGGGCTATCCCAATACCACAGTTTCACCCAGTTAAACAATTGGTTTCCGATGCAACCATTCCTAACATACGTCTACAAGAAATGGAAACTAAATTTATTAAAAGGGGTTATCCTAAACAAGTTTTACAGAAATGTAGAACCCGCATCTCAAAAGTCAGACCACAAACAGCAAACTACATTCCTTTCATCCATACTTACCACCCATTCATGTATAAGTTACATAATTCAATAAGAAAGAACTTGCCTCAGCTGTCTATAGGTTATCCAAACATATCGGAATTTAAACAACCTTTCTTTCCTTGCTTTATAAGACCACAAGACTTAGAAAATCTCCTGTAAGGGCCAACATAGGCTCCTCACATCCCACCCAAACCCAAACATCGAACTTTTCCATACCTACATTGCTTTCAATGCAATAACATTCAGACGAGAATATTTCAGCAATCCACATACAGGGAGGCGATACCTGGTAAAAGAATATTTCACTTGTGAATCTAAAAACGCAATCTACATTATCAAATGTCCTTGCAGCCTCTTGTATGTAGGCAAAACAACACAACATATAAGAGACCTCATATCCAAGCACAAGTCCACTATCAGGACTCACAATTTGCTATTACCCGTGCCACAACACTTCGTCTCTGCTGGCCACAAAATTGCCCAATTAAGATTTCAGGTGATTAAGCAGGTTAAACAACCATGCAGGGATGATGAACATATCAGTCTTCTGAAAAAAAGAGAATCCTATTAGATCCACAAATTAAACACTATCACCTAGGGACCTCAATCGAGAATATGATTTACACTCATTTTGAACACTTTTACCTATCCAAAATGACCCACAGACGTAATACAAAATGAACTTGATCAATGTTGTATTTAACAAATGTTGTACTGTACCTTTACATTTTCAAACGTCATCTTTATCTGTTCATGTACTGTGATTATATGAGACCCCGATTTCTTGTATACCTAACATGACTGATATTTTCAATCATGACCCTAATACTTTTCTTATCTCTTTTTAGGATCAAGTGTAAACCCAGATCCTCCTTCCCATGAGTCCTCCCTGGCTCATTTTTCCCATCCCGGACTGAGCATGACGTCACTGCACTAACACAATATAGTAAATCCTTTTTTTCTTCTTTTCAGCCTTTTATAATTACTATCTTTAACTTTTTCCTTCCACTTTCTATTCCCCTTTTTCCTTTTCTCATGTTTCCCAGCAATTTTTGTTCCAAAATCCCCATCCACACAAGTATTGAGCATCCACAAGCCAACAGAAAAGACACAGCATCAGACAAATCGGCATTTGTAAACATTACACCAATTGCGTAAAGGAACTCTATTCAAAAAGCACTTACACATAAAAGCCCACCAGTATAGCGGCTGCGCATGCGTGCCGGACTACACGACATTACTTCCACACACACACCCTAATCTCGGCTCGCTGATTGGACAGGCAGGCTATCAAAAACCCGCCAATTTATCCTCCAGCGGTACTGCCAAAACAGTGGTAAACACTGCGGAATACACATGCCCTCATACAGCAGCAGCCAACGTATGCTAATATTTAACTTTTTCCTGATAACCCCATGTCATTACTTAATCAAAGCAAGATAATTTTAAATATACAGTCTAAACCTTTTATTGCATCCCCTAAGTTATGGGCTACCTTAAATGAGCTACACTAAAAACGTGCAGTGTGTTAATGACATGTGTTTCTCCTTCCTTTTTTGATATTGCTCTACACTTCCCTCAATAGCACTCTATCAATACATAATGTTTTAGTCCTGTACTCTTGTTTTCTGCCTTAGGGTTCTTTAACAGATCCACCGAATTACGCAAATTTCCTTTTATCCTTTTTGTAGTTATTTCATTCATTTATTGCCATCTTTTCTTTTTTTTCTTATTTATGCATTTATGCACACTTCTTCATTATCATTTTCAATCACTTTCTGGTGCTGGCTTTAACCTTCCCGGTCCTCCTCCCCTCCCAACCTGAACTTATCCCATTCCTTTATCATTAATTTTAATTCATTTTGATTTTTGCGCTTGTTACATGTGGCACTGAGTTCTAGTGCCCATGGAGACAGGTTATGTCTCTTATTGTCTGTTTATGTATGTTCACATCATCCTATATGTTCGTTTATTTGACATGTTTTTATTTATTTACATCATTTTTGGTTATTGACGAAGGTCTGGAGCAACACCGAAACATTTGTCCTTGCACGATTGAATAAAAAATCTTTGACTTCATCCAACTTCTTGGGAGTGCCTTGTATATTTATCTTACTAAAAGGTGTGGAGGCCTACCTGAGCACTCCACAACTATGTAGTAGTGCATTGCTATTTTCTCTAAAGCTTTGCAATAATTGGCAATGAGTCTTTTATAATAGTCCGGAGGAATTTTAGCCCATTCATCTTTACAGAATTGTTGTAATTCAGCCACATTTGGATATATAGCCATCCTGGTGTTTGTTTATTTCAGTCAAAGGAAGACCAGCTAAGATTCATCTCTGCTGTTTATGTTATTTACTTAGTGCCTAACTTATGTTTGTTGTTAGGAAGTAGGTGGTATACAGTATTATTTGGAAGTATATAGTGTCTATTATATTTTATTGTTTGTTTTAATCGCTCACCTCGTATCTCAGTACACCATCTCTTCTATAGGTCAATTGCACCCTGCGCTGCCCTTTAGTTCTTTATTTCTTTAGAAGGAATGCAAAGTGCTCAACGGCTGATCAGGTAGAATAAGTCACAGTTGCCATCATTTAGTCAGTGGTCAAGGCTATCCTAGTTCACATAGGAAGCCCTAGGGATCTCTAGTCTGTACAAGAAGTGGCAGGTTCATTTGCTGTTTTCAGTGTGTTTCTTATTTCCTGTGTAATTTGATACACGACTATAAAAGATGAAGGTATTATTGACGAAATTGAAAGTCTACTATAAAATGTTTTAGATATCTTGGTGGGGGAGAATGTTGACTGTACAAAACACTCATACTGACTGTGTTGCTGTCAGAGGTACCATCATTCAGCTGCGCCTGTAGAGATGAACGAATACTGTAGATATGCATTCCATTATGCCATTTGCTTTTTTCCCTCCAAAACTACCATATTCATTTCCAGTGCCACAAACTTTAGTTTACCATACATTTTAAATTTCATGTATAACTATTACTACATTTCTAACAGCTTGAGCCCCCATATAGCTCCCTACATACAGTATGTGCATCCACATAGACCTTATATACAGCATGAGAGCACACATAGCCCCTTTATATAGTATCAGGGCCACACATAGCTGTTATATACAGAAAAAGCCCCTACATAGCCCATACAGAATGAGCATGCATATAGCCTTTATGTAGCATGAGGCCCCACATAGGTCAATATATACAGTCTAAGCCCCATTATTGCCCCTATGTACACACACATCCCATACACATATGTAAAATTAAAAATAAACACATACTCACCTCTCTTCCATTTTCCCTGCACTGTGCTTTGGCCCTCAGCGTTCATTTCATCTTGATGCCAGTGCATACACGGTGGTGTTGACACCGGCTTGGATGATGATCTCATTGCGTTGGCAACAGTAGCTCAACTGGAGCTGCACTGGCATGCACTATATTAATTTATGTGAAGCACATAAAGGGTTAACAAACTTCTTGAATGTGGTCTTGACCACTGTGTGGGGTGCAATTTCAAATATGGTGTAAATTTGGGGTATTTTTTTGTCACATAAGTGCCTCAAAATCACTTAAAATATGATGTGGTCCCTAAAATAATTATATACCGTATTTTTCGCTTTTTAAGACGCACTTTTGTTACCCCCAAACTTTGGGGGGAAATGGGGGGGTGTCTTAAAAAGCGCATGTAAAAAAAAAAATATTAAAAATTAAATATTACCAGATAAAGGGGGTTTGTGGGGTGCAGCTGCCCAGTGGGGGTGCCGGAGGCAGGTTCCGGTGGGTGGGAGGCACCGCTGCAGGACCGGAGCAGCGGAGATGTACCGGCCGCAGCAAGCGGTGGGCGCTGCCATGTTTCTTGTGGTAGCCGGCCGGTAGAGGTAGAGGCTTCAAAATGGCCGCGGGTCTCCATTATGGCCGCGGCCATTTTGTTGAAGCCTCTACCGCTGGCAGCCACAAAAACATGGCGGCGCCCACCGCTTACTGTCGCCGGTACATCTCTGCTTGCTCTGGTCCTGCAGCTGTGTCCCCCACCCACGAGAACCTCCCTCCGGCACCCCCGCTGAGCAGCTGTACCCCCCTCGGTGAGCCATGGGGGTCTGGGGGGGAAGATGGCCATATAGCATAATCAAAGGGTTGGGGATAGGGGGCACATACACAGGATGGGGGGCACATACACAGGATGAGGGGCACATACACAGGATGGGGGGCACATACACAGGATGAGAGGCACATACACAGGATGAGGGGCACATACACAGGATGGGGGGCATATACAAAGGATGGGGGACATATATACAGGATGGGGGCCATATATACAGAATGGGGGCCATATATACAGAATGGGGGGCATATATACAAGGATGAGCAATATACATACCAGGATGGGGACATGTATACGAGGATGACAGACATATATGCCAGGATGAGGGATATATATACCAGAATTGGGGGGTTTATGTACCAGGATTAGGGACATATATACTGATTGAAGACGGACACTGGCATTATAAGACGGACCCCATTTAACATTAAAAACTATTTTTTTTCTCATTTCCTTCACCAAATTTGGGGGTGCGTCTTATAATCCGGTGCGTCTTATAAAGCGAAAAATACGGTATGTAAATTTTGCGCAAACATTTAAAATTGCTGTTAAACTTTTAACCCTTCTACTGTCTGAACACAAAAATGTTTAAAAAATGATGCTGATGTTATTAGACATGTTGTTACTGTTATTTATTATCTATCTTGTGAGGTACAACTAACTGGTTTAAGGCCATTAAAATTCACATTTTGAAAATTGTCACATTTTGACATTGTTTTAGTTAAATATTTAATATTTTAATCAATGAACTTAAATCATATTTACTAAAATACACCTAGTATGAAATGCAATGTGTCAAGAAAAAAACATTGTCCGAATGATAGGTTGAAGCATTCTAGAGTTATTAGCTCATAAAGTGACACGAGGCAGAATTGTAAAATGTGGCCTCGTCATGGAAGATTCTAACAGACTTGGGGTGAATGGGTTAATTAAATAACATTTACTTTTATAGACGTTTTTGATTCATTTGTCTGAAATAAATAAAAACGTAATACTTATTCTTTTGCCCTATACAATATTTTCTGCCTTATTTGAGATTGGAAGTGTGTATGTACAATACCCATATTGCATCTTAAATGCTTTCTACTGTAAATCACGTGGACTTGTGTTGTTTCTATTTCCTAATGTTGCACACAACCAGACACCTATCTGCCCAAAATGTGAGATTTCAACCTTTGGCCCAGTATCTCATCATCAAAACCTCAACAGATGGATATAAATTTGACAGGAAAGCACTTGTACAATTATGCAGAAGCAGTTAAAGAATGAATAGGTTCTTGATTAAAGAGAAGAGTGCGCAATTACAGGAGACTGAATATAAGTATACAGCGAAAAGTAAAAAAACCTGTACTTTGGTTTGTGTTTCACACTGTGTGGCATCTATCTCAGCAAACCATAACTGCAATATTGCCAGATTTTTTTAAAGACAATAAAAAATACATTCATGAGCTTTGTCTGTTTTCTTAAAATTGTGCATGGATAAATTGTTAAAAGCTTATAATACACTAATAATTGAGTTAATCTTTGTTTTTTTATTTTTTGGGGAAAATGCTTTCTTCCTTCTTTTTTATTTTCTTATACTTTCTTCCTTGCATTTCATTGTATAGAATAATTGTTATATCTAATTACATACACTGTCATACCGGGTGCCTAGGGCCCGCTGGTGTAATTACATCTTCTAGTCCATCCCAAAGTTACATGCAAATCTCACTTGTCCAGTTTTAGGCCTTTCTGGAGCACCATATACATTTTTCAAGTAATAATTTATTCATTTGGGCATTTTGAGCTGCTTTTGTTCACTTTATAAATGGAGAGTACATATCATTTATTGATTCTCGCTTCATTTTTTTGATCAGGAATAAATACAAGCTGCTGATTCTTTTATGTCTTTTTTCCATAATGCACTCTGCAGTGTAAACAACATTGTAACTTTCTTCTACACGTTATTTTCATTTGTGGCAATATAAAATATGCATAGTTTACTTCAGATTTTATCACTTTTATTCCTAAATAGCATGTTTTAATGGAAGAAAAATCTTGTTGCCAGATTTGAACAGCCAAACCTTTATTTCTATAACTGCAGACAAGCATGGGTTTGATCTTTACAGAATGAGCTATTGGTTTTATAATCATCATTTTGGGACACTTATGGTATTTGTCAAACGTTTGGACACACCTGCATATGGAATTGTTTCCTCGTTTTTATTGAAATGTACACAATGTAGATTCAGACTAAAGGCATTTGACCGTTTAAAAACCACGAGTGTAGGATGAGTGACATCCATTTTTTGATCCATGTGGCATACGAGTACATTGTGATGTGTTTTTTTTTCCTAGGCTAACGTCATTGTGACATCTATGTGACATCCATATGGTGTCCATGTGCAATGCATTTTTAACATGGTCTTTCCCTTGCTGTGTAAAATTAGAAAAGTATAGACAAACAGGTCAAATAGATAGATTGAACAGAATATACAGATAGGATACAGATAGATAGATATTTGCAAAAATAAAGACTTCCAGGCTGGAAGAAGGTCACAAGCTGACCGAAACATCGCTGTACCATGCCTGAAGGCCATTAAAGGCTAGAAACATCCTAATTTTGAGTGCTGCAGTCTTCGTTTTGCAAATATATGGTCTGTAGTTGGTGGTTGATTCTCATCCTAAAGACTGATAGAAGCACCTAGCATATTGCTAAAAAGAACCGCTGCTCAACAATTTTTTCTAATTTAGATAGATAGATAGATCGATAGATAGTTAGCACTGTAGCCTTTGCAGCACTGGGGTCTTGAGGTCCTGGGTTCAATTCCCAGCAAGGACACTAAGGACAACATCTGCAAGGAGTTTGTATGTTCTCCCCGTGTTTGCGTGGGTTTCCTCCGGCACTCCGGTTTCCTCCCACATTGTAAAGACATACTGATAGGATGTTTAGATTGTGAGCTCCAAGAGAGACAGCATTACTGATGTATGTAAAGTGCTATGGAATCAATAGCGCTATATAAATGAATAAATATTATTATTATTATTATTATTATAGATAAATAGATAGAGAGATAGATGTGGGAGTAGCTAGAACATCTTACCAGTGTCCTGCTACTTGCTTCGGGCCTTTCATTAGGTTTCATGTTTATTCACTGCACTGAACATTAATGGCCAACCACAGACACTCACCCTCTGTGAGAGCATCTGTGATTGGCTGTTGCAATCAGACTGCATTTCCACAATCTGGATGGTGAATGTGCTTGGTTGCCATACACATTAGTGTACAGCAATCAACCTGCTATCATAGTGTGTAAAATAAATAGATAATTGAATAAAGAAAACTTGCAAGAATTTGCTGTATTTTCAGTCGCATTCATCATAGTGACATATCCAAGAGCTTTACCCAGCTCTTCCAGTGGCCCTGGTGGTGGTGGTGCGCTGGGTAACAAGGGGTTAATGCCAGCTTTGTATTGCTAGTTGGTATTAAGCCTGAGATTCCTAAGGAAAAAATTGACCACATTTAACAGGAAATTTCCTTACAGCCTCAGGACATCATGCATTTTCTTCCCTCCTGCACTTCCTCCAACCCACTTTCGGTCTTTGATCCGTCACAGAGGAAGAAGTCACCCGGCTTCTTACATCTTCTCACCCTACTACCTGCACCATTGACCCTATTCCCTCACATCTCCTTCAATCCCTTTCCCTAGCTGTCACATCTCACATAACTAAAATATTTAATCTTTCCCTCTCATCTGGTGTTTTCCCCTCTTTCTTCAAACATGCCAGCATACATCCATTACTAAAAAAAAATCCCTCGACCAGAACTCTGCTGCTAACTACAGACCTGCCTCTAATCTCCCCTTCATCTCTAAACTCCTGGAATGCTTGGTCCATTCCTGTATGATCCACTATCTCTCTGACAATTCTCTTTACATTCTACTGAAACTGTCCTCACTAAAGTCTCTAATGATCTGCTAACAGCTAAATCTAATGGTCACTACTCCCTGTTGATTCTCCTGGATCTCTCCGCTGCATTTGATACAGTGGTTCACCAGCTCCTTCTCTCTATGGGGTTCTCTATGGGGCTCAAGGACACTGCTCTCTCCTGGTTCTCTTCCTACCTCTCCGAGTGTTCCTTCTATGTATCTTTTGCTGGCTCCTCTTCCTCTCCTCTTCCCCTCACGGTTGGTGTTCCTCAGGGTTCAGTCCTAGGTCCACTTCTCTCTGTACACTGCCCCTATTGGACAAACCATCAGTAGATTTGATTTTCAGTACATCTCTATTCTGACACAACTTACACACCATTACTAAAAAACATATCGTCTTAACTCATGTTCATAAAAACTGAAAACTGAACTTCTCATGTTTCCTCCCTCTCCCAATCTTCCAAAATCTAATATTGCCATTTTTGTATGTGGTTCTACCATTACTCCTCAGCAGCACGCGCGCTAAGTTTATATTGACTCATATCTCTCCTTCTCTCCCCATATTCAGTAACTCTCACTCATGTCACCTACACCTCAAAACATCTCTAGAATTCGACCATTTCTTCCTGTTGATTCTGCAAAAACTCTAACTCTTACCCTTATTCATTCTCGCCTGGATTACTGCAATACTGTACTAATCGGTCTCCCTCTTACTAAACCCTCTCCTCTCCAATCCATTCTCAATGCATCAGCTAGGATCATATTCCTCTCCAACCGCTTCACCATGCTTCTATCCTGTGCCAGTCATTGCACTGGTTGCCACCCACTACAGAGTACAATATAAAATTATCACCCTAATCCACAAAGCCATCCACAGTTCTGCACCGCCTACATCTCCTCCCTCATGTTTGTCTTTCCCTACATATGCCCTCCATTCGCAATTGACTTAAGACTGACATCTGCTACATTCTGAACCTCCACTCCCGTCTCCAAGACTTCTCACGAGCTGCACCAATTTCTGGAACGGTAACCAAAATCAATTCAATTAATTTCCAATACCAATAGTTTTAAGCGAGACTTAAAAACGCATCTCTTTAGACTGGCCTATCAGCTCACTTCACTTGTCTAACTATCTTCCATTTTCCAAATCTAGCCTCTTGTGACATCTGTCTGCTGCTCTGTCTGTCTGTCTGTCCCCCATGCATAATATAGCACTTTATCTGTACTTGAATAGATCCCGACCGGTGACTGGTTCATGCAGCGTTACGTGAATCCCCTACTGATTATATTGATGGCTGGACCATATAAGACGCACATTTTACTCTTTTGTGCCTCCCCTATTTCCTCACAGATTGTAAGTTTACGAGCAGGGACCTCACTCTTCATGGTTTTTGAATTTTTATTACTCTGTATTGTCTCATATTGTTTGTATAGGTCCCCTCTGAATTGTAAAGTGCTGCATAATATGTTGGTGCTATAGAAATAAAATTATTATTATTATTAATAATAATGTCGGGCCAATATTAGACCCGGACATTAAGAATCTCAAGTAAAATAGTCAAGAAAACACAGCAAACATTGAAAAAACATTTTATTACAAATAAAAACCTAAACACGTACATGGACTCCATCTCTTTCAATCCCTCGACCCTCATACCCATCCTTTTTTCTTTGTGACCATTTTGACACTGCCGGCCACGACACACTCTCAGCTCTGCGTCATTGTAGGCCATCGTAAAGAACAAAGTATTCTAACCCTGTGTTCTCTGAACACTGAATGACTGAGCTGAAAGCTTTGGCAGGGTAAGTGGGGAGTCACTAAGATCACCGGAGGACAGCAATGCCATAGTAAACCACTAGCTAGTGATTACTATGTCAATGGTGTTCTCCGGTGACCTCAGTGACTCCGCTTCCTTGGCCACAGCTCTTAGCTCATCAGTCAGTATTCAGAGACCATGGGGATAGAACAGGTGTGTTCATGCTTGAATGCATGCTTAATATTAGATTTCTATGACAACAGTTCTAAAAACTTCTTTTGTTAATCTTTTTTACTTTTAATGTAACTGTATATGCTGTATTGTGTTGTCCATTTTGTAACAGCAATGTCTAATGGTTGGACTAAATAAATACATTTAATAGCGTTGTTGCTCTTGCTCTGTAAACTGCACCCCTGAAGCTTTGTGAGGCTCAATGTTAGCAGTAATGGGCATCCAATCAGCCTGTAATAAAAGATTGCAGGTGGTGACCCAGATTGTCTGTTTTTATTGTTGTGCTTGTCGGTGTCTGTACCAAAGTATATATATATATATATATATATATATATATATATATATATATATATCCAAATAGTGTTTGAGTTACACTTGAAAGAATTGATGGTCAAGCATGGATTCAGATGTGTAACACATGATATATGATCACTCCCTGAAAGTGCCCTAAAAATCTTCCTATAGTGGTCAATAACTAGCTCATATCTTGTCCCTCAATTGTCAGTCGTTCCTTATATTATTATGAATGAACCAATTGCTGACAGATCTACCTGACAATCTTTTATTGTCCTTCAGGCTCATACAATCTTCTGAAATGGTGTAAAATGGTGGCAGACATTTTTGGTGATTGGTGTAAGGCAAATTGCAAATTGTTTGAATTCGCAAAGTCCAAGGAGTTTTCAAAAATCTAGCACAAACTCAATTTAGAATTGATTTACTCACATTTACCAAATATGTATATTTTACAGTTAACATTTTTAATAAGATCAATCAGGTAAAGAGAAATGTTTTAAAAAGTTTTTTGTAACCTTTTGGTCAACTCTACTAGGGTCAAGGGTGCTGAAATAATTTTATCATCTATATAATGCCACTGTTAGCACTATATGAAATAAAGCAAAAAGGAACAGAGAATACCAATTGAAATTTTAAAGATCTTCATATGTGTTATCGCATGTCAATGTAAAAACAAATATGTGCACAGACATTCTTTTGTAAAGATATGGTTTAAATTTTTCAAGGACTTTAATTAATTAACTTTTGTGTTTGAGATTAACATTGATTGGACAGTGTGGCATAAAATTTGCTCCCAGTAAATGACAATGTGCCAGTGCAAAATCAATAATTTTATGTCAATTCTTTATCTTGATATATTTGGATCTGTACCAAAAGCTTTGTTACATTTCCCTATGGTACAATGTTATCTAAATGTGCTTTAACTGCTGAGATATAGGGGAAGGGTTAAAGAAGCTTTGAACTTAGGCAGTATTTCCCTCTTTGAACAAAAACGTGAAAAAAAGAAGAAAGTTTAAAAATCAAAAATAACGGTAAAAATACATACATAAACACATGCACACATATATAAATAAATAAATATATATATATAATGCATTTAAATACATACAAAGTCAGTGGCACTAAATCACACTACTGAATGCAAGATGTATTTGTATCAATATCATAAGCGTAGCAAAAACTGTTCAATGACCAGAAGCGTGATAATACAATGCCCCATAACAAGATCTAAATTTTATTGAATAAAGATTGAAATATACGATTTCGATGGGAGCATTGTCATGATAGGATGGGACACATATACATAGTCAATATAACACCAATACGTTAATAAATATAGTTGGCCGAGTAGATAAAAACAACAATACTTATAAAGTATCAAAGATTAAGTCGAACCATCCAATTTATCTTTATTACCGTATATACTCGAGTATAAACCGACCCGAGTATAAGCCGAGGCTCCTAATTTTACCCTCCAAAACTAGGGAAATTTATTGACTCGAGTATAAGCCTAGGGTGAGAAATGGAGCAGACCCCCATCCTTTTATATAGCCCCACATCCCGGTATATAGCACCCCCCATCAGTGGTTTACAGGCCCCCAGCAGTAGTATACAGGCCCCCAGCAGTAGTATACAGGTCCCCAGCAGTGGTATACAGGCCCCCAGCAGTGGTATACAGGCCCCCAGCAGTGGTATACAGGCCATCAGCAGCGGTATATAGGCCCC
This sequence comes from Allobates femoralis, assembly GCA_033576535.1. NCBI lineage: Eukaryota > Metazoa > Chordata > Amphibia > Anura > Aromobatidae > Allobates > Allobates femoralis. Next base: position 270,997,206 of record JARQOC010000004.1, on the reverse strand, counting down.
CTGCAGCGGTATACAGGCCCCCTGCAACAGTATACAGGCCCCCTGCAGCAGTATACAGGCCCCCTGCAGCGGTATACAGGCCCCCTGCAACGGTATACAGGTCCCCTGCAGCGGTATACAGGCCCCTGCAGCGGTATACAGGCCCCATGCAGCGGTATACAGGCCCTTAGCAGTGGTATACAGGGCCCCAGCAGTGGTATACAGGGCCCCAGCAGTGGTATACAGGCCCCCTCCTTAGTATACAGGCCCCCAGCAGTGGCATACAGGGCCCCAGCAGTGGTATACAGGGCCCTAGCAGTGGTATACAGGGCCCCTCCTTGGTATACAGGGCCCCAGCAGTGGTAGACAGGGCCCCAGCAGCGGTATACAGGGCTCGAGCAGCGGTATACAGGGCCCCAGCAGCGGTATACAGGGCCCCAGCAGAGGTATACAGGGCCCCAGCAGTGGTATACAGGGCCCCAGCAGTGGTATACAGGCCCCCTCCTTAGTATACAGGCCCCCAGCAGTGGCATACAGGGCCCCAGCAGTGGTATACAGGGCCCTAGCAGTGGTATACAGGGCCCCTCCTTGGTATACAGGGCCCCAGCAGTGGTAGACAGGGCCCCAGCAGCGTTATACAGGGCTCGAGCAGCGGTATACAGGGCCCCAGCAGCAGTATACAGGGCCCCAGCAGAGGTATACAGGGCACCAGCAGCGGTATACAGGCCCCTGCAGCGGTATAGAGGCCCCCTGCAGTGTTATACAGGCCCCCAGCAGCAGTATACAGGCCCTCTGCAGCAGTATACAGGCCCCCTGCAGCGGTATACAGGCCCTCTGCAGCGTTACACAGGCCCCCAGCAGTGGTATACAGGGCCCCAGCAGTGGTATACAGGGCCCCAACAGTGGTATAAAGGCCCCCTCCTTAATATACAGGCCCCCACCAGTGGTATACAGGGCCACAGCAGTGGTATACAGGCCCCCAGCAGTGGTATACAGGGCCCTAGCAGTGGTATACAGGGCCCCTCCTTGGTATACAGGGCCCCAGCAATGGTATACAGGGCCCCAGCAGTGGTATACAGGCCCCCTTCTTAGTATACAGGCCCCCAGCAGTGGTATACAGGGCCCCAGCAGTGGTATACAGGCCCCCAGCAGTGGTATACAGGGCCCTAGCAGTGGTATACAGGGCCCCTCCTTGGTATACAGGGCCCCAGCAGTGGTAGACAGGGCCCCAGCAGCGGTATACAGGGCTCCAGCAGAGGTATACAGGGCACCAGCAGTGGTATACAGGCCCCCTGCAGCAGTATACAGGGACCCTGCAGCAGTGGTATACAGGCCCCCTACAGCAGTATACAGGCCCTCTGCAGTGGTATACAGGCCCCCTGCAGCGGTATACAGGCCCCCTGCAGCGGTGTACAGGCCCCCTGCAATGGTATACAGGCCCCCTGCAGCGGTATACAGGCCCCCTGCAGCGGTATACAGGTCCCCTGCAACAGTATACAGGCCCCCTGCAGCAGTATACAGGCTCCTGCAACGGTATACAGGCCCCCTTCAGCGGTATACAGGCCCCCAGCAGTGGTATACAGGGCCCCAGCAGTGGTATACAGGGCCCCAGCAGTGGTATACAGGCCCCCTCCTTAATATACAGGCCCCCACCAGTGGTATACAGGGCGCCATCAGTGGTATACAGGCCCCCAGCAGTGGTATAAAGGGCCCTAGCAGTGGTATACAGGGCCCCTCCTTGGTATACAGGGCCCCAGCAGTGGTAGACAGGGCCCCAGCAGCGCGTATACAGGGCTCCAGCAGCGGTATACAGAGCCCCAGCAGCGGTATACAGAGCCCCAGCAGTGGTATACAGGTCCCCAGCAGCGGTATACAGGGCACCAGCAGCGGTATACAGGCCCCCTGCAGCAGTATACAGGGCACCAGCAGTGGTATACAAGCCCCTTACAGCGGTATACAGGCCCCCTGCAGCAGTATACAGGCCCTCTGGAGCGGTATACAGGCCCCCTGCAGCGGTATACAGGCCCCCTGCAGCGGTATACAGGCCCCCTGCAACGGTATACAGGCCCCCTTTAGCGGTATACAGGCCCCCTGCCGCGGTATACAGGCCCCCTGCAACAGTATACAGGCCCCCTGCAGCGGTATACAGGCCCCCTGCAGCGGTATACAGGCCCCCTGCAGCGATATACAGGCCCCCTGCAACGGTATACAGGCCCCCTGCAAAGGTATACAGGCCCCCTTTAGCGGTATACAGGACCCCTGCAGCGGTATACAGGCCCCCTGCAGCGGTATACAGGCCCCCTGCAGCAGTTTACAGGCCCCCTGCAGCAGTATACAAGCCCCCTGCAGTGATCTACAGCCCCCCTCCTTAGTATCTGTCCCCCAGGCTGCGGCACACATTAAAATAACAAACATTTTATACATCACCTTTCCGGCGACTTCTTGCTGGCAGCGCCTCTCCTCCGGTCCCTGCTTCTTACTGCTTGTGTCGGCTTCTATTGCTGTGGCCGACGCAGCAGCGATGACGTCATCTGCTGCGTCAGTCACATGACACCGGCACAAGCAGGAAGAAGCAGGGAGACCGGAGGAGTCGCCGGAAAGGTGATGTATAAAAAGTTTGCTATTTTAATGTGTGCCGCAGCCTGGGGGACATACTAAGGAGGGGGGGCTGTAGATCACTGATGGGGGGCCAGTGTAGTGCAATATGCACCGCTCCCCCTACCGCTGATGGACGGGGGGATGCCGTGCATGTTTACTACGCTAATGAGGCGGCCCCACGTGACCTCCCGCGGTCACTGTGGCCCCCTCCTGCCTCCTCCAGCACCCGGTCACAGCCCCCCCCCAAGCAAATACCCAGTGACTAGAGTATAAGCCGAGGGGGGGGGAGATTTTTCAGCACAAAAATTGTGCTGAAAAACTCGGCTTATACTCGAGTATGGCTAGGGTCACATTTCCGTTTTTTTTTACAAAATCCTGATCCGGTTTTGAGCTTTCAAAAAGCTCAAAACCGGACCAGGAAACGCTCCTCATAGGAGCCTATGCAAAACACCGGATGGCTTCACAAGCCATCAGGTGGCCGGATCCGGCACTGCTGCCTGCGTTAAAAATCATGCAGGCAGCAGTTTTCGCAGCGTTTCCAGGGACCGCACTGCGGTAACCGGATGGCTCAGGATGTGTAATCCTGAGCCATCCGGTAACTGCAGAGTTTGCGGATCCCGGCTATTGCCGGGATCAGCAAACTTAATAAAGAGTTGAATAGCTGAGCTAAATGACTGTTAGAGGTCTGTAGGGGGGCTTAGACCCCCCTACAGACCGGCCGCCGACTTCTATAGTGTTCTTCTACAATTTCTCACTGTGCACGGGCTCTTCGGAGCCCGTGCATGTCACCCAAAGTTGCCCCTACCCCCCCGTATCACTATAGAGGGGTGCATACACCCCTCTATTACAATTATGCTTTAATTATGTGATATATACAATGAATTATCCAAATCGCAAAGTAAGTATATATTTACATGTGTCCGGAGGCAGAGTGAAGGGATTTCCATGGGCGGGGCTGTGTGCAGTAGCCTCCGCCTGCTCCTTCTTGATGGCCGCCCCCTCTGGCCGTAATCCAGTCTTGTGAGGGCGGGCACGTCGTTAAAGGGGCGTGGCTAACCGCGGCACTTAGTTAGCCACGCCCCTTTAACGACGTGCCCGCCCTCACAAGACTGGATTACGGCCAGAGGGGGCGGCCATCAAGAAGGAGCGGGCGGAGGCTACTGCACACAGCCCCGCCCATGGAAATCCCTTCACTCTGCCTCCGGACACATGTAAATATATACTTACTTTGCGATTTGGATAATTCATTGTATATATCACATAACACAGGTCAACAAAAAAAAATTTTTTTTCTGGTGCCCAAAATATTTTAATGAATTTGGGGTATTTTTGGGGTGCTGATTCTGAATATGCTATCAGTTTTGCCAGATTGGCTCAAGTTTTTGAGATTTTTGGTATCTTATTTATAGCACTTGTTGGTAAATGCGACGCATCATCTCATTAATTTCTTTGGATTAGTACTTGAACTGAGCAGTTCTCAATATAGTTTTGTGTTAATTAGTGTTCTAAAAGTTTGTTCATAGCTTGATTTTTTGCACTAACTTTATGTTGTTTTCTGTTGTCCAGTGAAAAGCATGAACTCATCAAGAAGAAGTTGTCTTAACGATCCAGACTCATTCTGTTACATTTGTGGTGAATATACACTGACAAAACATAGAAGAAACATAACAGACTTCGTTAAAAAAGTAGCAAAAAACGTCTTTTTTGTTACACATTTTACGAAAAATCTCAAAAACTTGAGCCAATCTGGCAAAACTGATGACATATTCAGAATCAGCACCCCAAAGTTACCCTAAATTCAATGAAATATCTTTGGCACCAAAAATGCTGTTGACCAGTGTAATTAAAGCATAATTGTAATAGAGGGGTGTATGCACCCCTCTATAGTGATACGGGGGGGTAGGGGCAACTTTGGGTGACATGCACGGGCTCCGAAGAGCCCGTGCACAGTGAGAAATTGTAGAAGAACACTATAGAAGTCGGCGGCCGGTCTGTAGGGGGGTCTAAGCCCCCCTACAGACCTCAAACAGTCATTTAGCTCAGCTATTGAACTCTTTATTAAGTTTGCTGATCCCGGCACTAGCCGGGATCCGCAAACTCTGCAGTTACCGGATGGCTCAGGATTACACATCCTGAGCCATCCGATGACCGCAGTGCGGTATTCAGCACACAGTTTTGAAAAAAACTGTGTGCGACCGGCATTGCGTTCACCGCATCCGGATCCGGATGCGGTGAATGCAATTTATGTTTTCAATGTGACCCTACCCTATATACGGTATATGAGAACTGATACAGAGCCTGGTCACAATGTGAATAGGTCTGTAAACCAAGTTGTACCACTCCACGGTGACCCTTACCAGAATGGTTCCTAGACTAACGTATTTAAAACCTGATCTAGTGTGAACATACCTCATAGATGCAGGATGCAATAGGGCCAGATTCATTATGGGCACACAAGGTAGAAGCAGTAATTTATGTGTCCGGGCTCAGTGAGAAGGGGTGGGGAACTTCCCAACTTGCAGGACAAGAAACTAATGAAAACTGATACTGAGACAGATCACAATGTGAACAGGTCTGTAAACTGTGTTCACACGACCAAAATTCTAGATCACAAAAGAAACAGTGTAAAAAATGTCCAAAAATATATCTCTGCTACATAAGTAAAAAGAAAGTGCAAAACTGTGTCAACAGCAGGGTTCTTAGGCTAGGGTCACATTTACGTTTTGACCCTAGCCTACCAGATTGCGCTTTAAACATAGTACTTTTCCCAGCACCGCATAGCGTTACCGCTATGTGGTGCTGGATAACGCTGCCCCTAGTTACCCGATATTTAACTTCCCAACCAGTCACACAGGCAGCTGCTGGGAGTGCACTTTACAACACCACACAGGAAATGCTGCAGACAGTAAAGCGCACTCCAGCAGCTGCCTGTGTAACTGGTTGGGAAGGTAAATATCGGGTAACTAGGGGCAGCGTTATCCAGCACGGCATAGCAGTAACGCTGTGCGGTGCTGGAAAAAGTACTAAGATAAAAGCGCAGTCCAGTAGGCTAGGGTCTAAACGTAAATGTGACCCTAGCCTTACTTAGTACGTTTTTTGCAAAAAAGGTACGGAAGCCGTTCTACCACTCCACGGTGACCCTTACCAGAACAGTCCCTAGACTAACGTATTTAAAACCTGATCTAGTGTGACCATACCTCATAGATGCAGGATGCAGCAGGGCCAGATTCATTATGGGCACACAAGGTAGAAGCAGCAATTTATGTGTCTGGGCTCAGTGAGAAGAGGTGCGGCACTTCCCAACTTGAAGGACAACAAACTAATGAAAACTGATACTGAGAGAGATCACAATGTGAACAGGTCTGTAAACTGTGTTCACACGACCAAAATTCTAGATCACAAAAGAAACAGTGTAAAAAATGTCCAAAAATATATCTCTGCTATATAAGTAACAAGCAAGTGCCAAAATGTGTCAACAGCAGGGTTCTTAGTTAGTACGTTTTTTACAAAAAAGGTACCGAAGCCGTTCTACCACTCCACGGTGATCCTTACCAGATCAATCCCTAGACTAACGTATTAAAAATCTCATCTAGTGTGAACATACCTCATAGGGTAGGGTCACATTGCAAACATGAATTGCATTCACCGCATCCGGCGGATCCGGATGCGGTGAACGCAATGCCGGTCGCACACAGTTTTTTTCAAAACTGTGTGCTGAATACCGCACTGCGGTCACCAGATGGCTCAGGATGTGTAATCCTGAGCCATCCGGTAATTGCATAGCTTGCGGTTCCCGATCTGGCAAGTTATTAAAGAGTTAAAATAGCTGACCTAAATGACTTTTTGAGGTCTGAAGGGGGGCTTAGACCCCCCTACAGACCGGCCGGCGACTTCTATAGTGTTCTACAATTTCTCAATGGTCACAGGCTCTTCGGAGCCCGTGCATGTAAACCAAAGGGGCCCCCCCCCCCCCGTATCACTATACTGGGGTGCATAGACCCCTCTATTACAAATAAGCTGTATTGGTCTAAAGTACATGATAAATGTGGCAATTCGCATTGTAAGTATATACTTACATTCTTTCGTAGGCAGCGATAAGGAAATCCATGGGCGGGGCTGTGTGCAGCAGCCTCCGCCCGCTCCTTCTTGATGCCCGCCCCCTCTGGCCGTAATCCAGTGTTTTGTGGGCGGGCACGTCGTTAAAGGGGCGTGGCTAACCACGGCACATAGTTAGCCACGCCCCTTTAATGACGTGCCCGCCCACAAAACACTGGATTACGGCCAGAGGGGGCGGGCATCAAGAAGGAGCGGGCGGAGGCTGCTGCACACAGCCCCGCCCATGGATTTCCTTATCGCTGCCTACGAAAGAATGTAAGTATATACTTACAATGCGAATTGCCACATTTATCATGTACTTTAGACCAATACAGCTTATTTGTAATAGAGGGGTCTATGCACCCCAGTATAGTGATACGGGGGGGGGGGGCCCCTTTGGTTTACATGCACGGGCTCCGAAGAGCCTGTGACCATTGAGAAATTGTAGAACACTATAGAAGTCGCCGGCCGGTCTGTAGGGGGGTCTAAGCCCCCCTTCAGACCTCAAAAAGTCATTTAGGTCAGCTATTTTAACTCTTTAATAACTTGCCAGATCGGGAACCGCAAGCTATGCAATTACCGGATGGCTCAGGATTACACATCCTGAGCCATCCGGTGACCGCAGTGCGGTCCCGGTAAACGCTGCGAAAACTGCTGCCTGCATGATTTTAAACGCAGGCAGCAGTGCCGGATCCGGCCACCGGATGGCTTGTGAAGCCATCCGGTGTTTTGCATTGGATCCTATGGGGAGCGTTTCCTGGTCCGGTTTTGAGCTTTTTGGAAGCTCAAAACCGGATCAGGATTTTGTTCCAAAAACGGAAATGTGACCCTGGCCATAGATGCAGGATGTAGCAGGACCAGATTCATTATGGGCACACAAGGTAGAAGCAGCAATTTACGTGTCCGGGCTCACTTATTATTATATTCTCTATATAGGAACATATAGAGTGAGAAGTCTCAGATGATAGGTATAATAGCTATAATATTCAGTACCTAGCTGTGCTGATGGCATGTATCCCTCCACCTGCAGGAATGTTTGTAGCCTGCTACCATGATCAGTATCCATTTTGTGGGACTATGTGGTTTACTTTTGGAGAGCTGATTCACAGTTACATCACTTTTTCATGTAGCCAGTATAATGGATAATCTATATAACATGTATAATACATAGATATTGACGTTGGGTGGATTTGCAGAACTTAGATCCATTGACTGCCCATTGCTGTATGATTGCTTGGTTGCTCACAAATTACTTGCCTTCCGGCATGTGTGGCAACCCAGAGACTGGTTGCCACGGTTGCATTGCCTTGCTCAGAGGGGTGATGTCATGCCTGGAAGCAAGACGAGGTCCCCATGTCAGGTAATACACAGCATGCAACACAATTCCTACTCCAGACCAGAAGGGGAGCTCTAAAACCCGACTTCAGGGGAGCTGCTCTCTCTGATAGGGATGAGGCAGATAAGTCTGTTAGGCAGTTAGTCTGAGAAGAGGGAAGAGAGAGTAGTGGAGACAAGGGCTCTTGGGAATTGGTGCTGCCTCAGAGATCGTCCCGAAGGGGAGTGCTGACAAAAAGGATGCCAGAGTCCTTGGCTGTGCGGGCGTTGTACACCCCATCAGCCACATCTGGAGGGCAGGGAGTTGCAAGCCCCCTGGCCAGACCGAACACCTAGAGGAACCATAGCAGACCAAGAGCCTGGTGCCGCAAGTGGAAAGGTAGTGCCCATGATAGGCTGTCTGCCACACAGGTTAGAACCAACAATCCAGAGAAGGTCGCAGCATAGCTACAGGCAGCAGAGACCCAAAAAAGGAGCACAGTAGGAAGGCCTCCAATCCCCGAATGCTTCAAGGCTAGTTGGACTCCTATCATCTGTAACTAGTACCACAGAGGCAATTATCATCTGCCAAGAAGTAAAAGGTAACGAAAACTGCACTTTTCTGTGTTCCTTGCTTATTCTCTGTACCACAACAGTTACCGCTACCTGAACAGACTGTTCTACCTACTCTAGGGCCCTGCTCCACCTGTAGTAAGCTGTACCATCTTGGTTGCATTTCCAACTGCCTCAGTGGTCCTGAACCGCAGCGTTGGCCATCCAATTGCCAAATACCACGGGTGGCGTTACGACTCAATCCCGTAAACATTATCCCCCATTTTATGACATGTCCAGGGTCACGGAGCCTGGTCACACCTCCGTGACATTCCCGAAGAATTGTACGGTCTGGTTCTGTGTACTCCACAGCCCTGGTGGGGCGTGTCACATGTCTGACACAGATTTCGTTTAGCTGGAATAGCACAATATCAATATTGCAGAGTAATGCCCAGATGATGTTGTAGCAGACCAGTTAACCAAAACCAGTGCTCAGGATCTCGGGAAGTAAGAAATTTGCGAGCCTAAGATCCAGCGGACAGGCTACTCACCTCACAGATGGACCTTAGTCGGTGAATGGATCTGATAGTCAACTCTAATAGATAATATAATCTTGTCATGATCGTTGCTGTATTTTATTGTAGATAATATTGTAATAGAAATAGAATTAATATTATCCCCACATGTATAACAGAAGGATATAAGTAGCTGTTGCAATATCATCATTATACTGTCTGAAACCTGGTTGCTCTTCAGGTGGTCATTTATTATTGTTTTCTTTCTTTTCTTAATTTATAGCCATAACCGTTAAAGTTTACCTATAAATACTTGAATGAAGTATTGTTTTGTTAAGATAAGTTGTAGTTGTAGTTTTTTTAGGCACCATCTTACTATGCACATAAGCAGGGGCATAACTACAACAGGTGCAGAGGTTGCAGTCGCACCCAGGCCCAGGGACCTATGGGGCCCCAAAAGTCCCTTTGGCCTATAGAAAAAGACTAATACTATTAAAGATTTGCAATAATTGGCGGCCCCACTGGAGCTTTCGCATCAGGGCCCATGAGGTTCAAGTTACACCACTGCACATAAGTACCATATATTCTCAAGGATAAGCTTTCCCAAATACAAGCCGAGGCCCCTAATTTTACTATGAAAAACTGAGAAAACTTATTGACTCAAGTAGAAGCCTAGATTGGGAAATTCAGAAGCCCCCATTCAGATATATCATCCCCCATCCTGGCACATAGCCGTCATCCCCCATCCTGGTATACAGCCCTCATTCCCCATTCTGATATATATCGCTCATTCCCCATCCAAACCGGAGTCTGCATCATTTTTGTGTCCGATGCAAAAATCAGACAAAACCGGATCCTTCCAGATTCGGCATCCATAGCATGGGAGTCTAATGCCGTCGGATCCAACAAAAAATGAGACCGGTTCCTGGATGCCTGGTGCTGAAAGAGCTCTCCAGCTGCTGAAATTCTGAATGCTTTTAACAGCCGCCGCTAAATTTCAACACCAGGAGAGCTCCACAGCTGAAATTTCAGCACTACGGTTAGCTCCCCTGCACTAGCGGTGCTGAAATTTCAGCACTGGATAGCGTCAGCAATGAAGCCGGCAAAAAGCAGGATCTGAGGCAGTTTTGCCATCTGGTTCTGCTCATCCGTTGCTGTCAGGTTCTGTCTGGTGCTTCCTGCAAAACACCGAACAGAACCTGACAGTCAAACATCGTGGTGTGAAGGCGGCCTAAGGAAACCTAACAGCTGATAATTGCTTCCTAAGCCATGGGAACATGTGTCATAGGCCAGGGTCACATTTGCGGTTGGACCCTGGCCTGCCGGATTCCGGTTTCAACTTAGCAATTTTTCCATCACCGCATAGCGTTTCCGCTATGCGGTGCTGGAAACCGCAGTCCCTAGTTACCCGGTGTTTACCTGCACGACCTGTCACACAGGCAGCGGCTCGGAGGGCGTTTTACAGCGCCGCACAGGAAACCGTTGCAGACACGATTTCCTGTGCGGCGCTGTAAAACGCCCTCCGAGCCGCTGCCTGTGTGACAGGTCGTGCAGGTAAACACCGGGTAACTAGGGACTGCGGTTTCCAGCACCGCATAGCGGAAACGCTATGCGGTGATGGAAAAATTGCTAAGTTGAAACCGGAATCCGGCAGGCCAGGGTCCAACCGCAAATGTGACCCTGGCCATACACTGGCTGATATATTTCAGAGAAAAACATGCCCTAAAAACTGCCAAGGTCCAAATTGTATGAGTGACTAATCATAAAGGTGGGATCTTGGCGGCTTCTCCCAGCCGGCTGCAAGTGACTCACAGGTATCTCCCTATACATTCACACAAGAAGACATATATCACCCAAGGGGAGTGGGCAGGGGAAAGCTGCCTTTCTGACTAGTCTCACATGTGGCTAGTTTATTGACAGCTCTTAAATGATATTTTTCTCTGAAATGTCACAGCATTCAGAGTTAGACATACCTGGTTAAAATCATGCATCCAGTGTCTGATATATGCACCCTGTGGTTCGAACAAAAAATATCATCAGTCAGGTTCCCTTTGAGCCATAAGAGTTAATTTTCTAAAATGTGATTATAACAAGGAGATCATCTATATGGCATCTTTTATTTTCCTCTGAACAAGCAGTATTATGTCACATGGCCATTGACAGCAGGTACTTATGGCTCATCATTTGCTGTCTTCCTACTAAAGTGCACTGGGGCAGTAAATGTGCTTCTTTATGTGTTATAACATGATTATGAAGGACAAAGTTCTGTTGCTTGCAATCAGGCTTTTGTTGTGCTCCAAATGCTTCACTGGATGTTCTCTAATCCCCCTTGAGAAAGACATCCTAGGGCAATCAAGCCATTTAAGTATTCACAGAAGTATTTTTAGCATGTGAATGCCACTACCATTTTACATCTTTAAAACTGTACTTTTATCTAAAACGCTTGTTTACGCTCACAAGTCTGTCTTGTAATAAGCATTTGTTTGTGTGGTTTAAACTAGCGAGATGGGAATGACTTCAGACACACTACACACATTGGAGAAAGACAACAAATATTTCATTGTTCATCTGTAAAACATCATAAATATGTTATTAATTTTACATAAAACAAGCCCTTATATTAATATTGTCTTCACATATACAATGTAAATTCTCAATGTGACACTTGTCAGCAGTAATAACATTCACTTCATTAATAAATGGAAGGAGGATGTTTAATGATACAATGTTTTTAATTAAGCAGGATTCCCAGAGAGAGAAAATGATACAGCAATAAAAAGAATCTGCTTCATATTGCTGCTGCATTGACTAGGAGAGTAATAATGATATTTCTGATTATAGGATGAATAGCAGTTACCTTGTCTCTATGGGAATCTTTTTCTAGCAGTTCTAACTTTATGACTCGAAAATGGTTCTTCATTAACTTTTCCCTATTACCAGATTCTGTAAATGTACAGTATTTAAGGCTGGGGTCACACTTGACATGCGTTTTTGGAGTGCCTTTTAAAAACTCATGCGTTTTTACATGCGTTTTTACATGTCCGCATGCGTTTTTTTAACATGGGCTCCTATGGAAAACGCATGCGTTTTTGGATGGTACTAATGTACCATGCGTTTTTGCATGCATTTTCCATAGGGGCCCATGTTAAAAAACGCATGCGTTTTTGGAAATGCACCAAAAACGCATGGGACTGTCACACGAGTTTTTGCTATTAGGGCATGCGTTTTTTAACATGGGGGCCTATTAGTGCGTTTTTACATGCGTTTTTGAAAACGCAGGTCTCCAAAAACGCTTGTAAAAAACGCAAGTGTGACCCTAGCCTAAAACAGTTTCATTCTGGAACTGAAACAACTTCTTCGCTAAACACTTGTAGAGTCAATTAATGAATATCTCTTTTTTATATAATAAACTGGCATTCTATTTTTTATTCTACCTTAGTTTTCTTCAATTTTTATAAATTACCTAACCATGCATTACTTTTTTCTGCAACTTTACCCCTGATCCCTCTAGTGAGTTCCTTGATCTTCATAATGCTGTTTGATCCCTAATGTTCTCAAACAAACCTCTAAGGCCTTCACAGAACAGCTGTAGTTATAGTGAGAATAATTTACACACACGTGGACTCATTTTACAAATAAGGTGACTTCTGGAGGCAATGGGTCACTCAGGTACAGTGGCGTAACTTCAGGCCCAGGGGCCCCGATGCAAAAGCTCCAACGGGACCCCCAATTATTGCAAATCTTTAATAGTATGTCTTTTTCTATAGGCCAAAGCGACTTTTGGGGCCCCCTAGGCTGCAGGGCCCAGGTGCGATCGCAACCCCTGCACCTATTGTAGTTACGCCCCTGCTCAGGTATCACTCTACAGGGATCTGATTAAAATGCATATAATAAAATACATATATATATATATATATATAATATTAAATTTTAGAAATCCATGCATCATTTCTTTACCTTTCACAAATACTTGCTACTTTGTGTTGGTTAGATCACATAAAATACACTTAAAGATAGGACCGCTCAGAAAAAGCACTCACCCAGATGAACCTTGGCTTCAGTTATTTATTTCCAGTTTTTCCTTGTGTACAGGTACAGGTGCAGGGAGGGGGGAGGACAGACAGGGTTCCGCAGAAGTACCTATCTGGTACAAAACGGTGGAACCATTTCCACCCCCTTCCCCCCCTCTCTTTGCACCTGTACCTGTACACAAGGAAAAACTGGAAATAAATAACTGAAGCCAAGGTTCATCTGGGTGAGTGGTGTTCTTCTGAGCAGTCGTATGTTTAATATGTCTATATGAAGCTGTGCAACACCCATTTTTGGCATTTCCCTATTCCACTAGTTTGTTATCAGTGGCGTGCTAGCCATTGACCGACACCAGGTCTAGAAGCGTAATGCCTGGGTTTCTGCATATGTGGACAAAATACATTTAAAGTGTAACCGCCATTTACATTTTTATTTTATATTAATGTAGATCAAGTGGTTATAATACATTTTCAATTATACTTCATATGTAAAAACTGGAAGAAAACCTTTAAAAAAACTTTCAGAAGTGTGTCCCCACTAGGCCGTTTCTAAACCTTACATATGCTTGTTGTCAGGGGGATTTGTCTTCAGTTGCACACACTGAATAAGGTTACATAAGGGTAGCTGGGCCTCCACAGCATTCACACTACAGCTGATCAGAGTCTCAAGTTACCTCAGGCAGGAACAGTACTGAGCTCAGGCTGTCATCACACAGCTGCTATGATATTATCTGATCCTCTCAATTCACATCACTCTGCTCTGTGCAATCAGCTGAGAAGCTGTGTGGCGGCCATCAGATGATAACACTGAGCAGAGCCGATGTGAATGGAGAGGAGTCAGATATGACCACTAGAGTTGTTTGTTGAAAGCCTGATGAGCCCCCTTTGCCTGTAGTCGATTGACAATACAGAGATCAGCTGTAGTGTGAAAGATGTGTTATATGGCCATATTCAGTGTGTGGAGCTGAAGACGTATTTCCTGACAACTAGCATATGTCAGGTTTAGAAACAGCCTAGTGGGGACTCCTTCTGAAGGTATTTGAAAGGTTTTCTTCCAGATTTTACTTAGGAAGTGTCTTTGAAAGTGTATTATAATCACTTGCTCTACATTTTTATTAAATAAAAATGTAAATGGGGTTACACTTTATGTTTCTGGGCATCACATAAAGAAATGAGGAAAAGTTCAATAGGTATGAATACTTTTACATGTAATATTCATGCCATGCCACGAAAGTCAAATTTAAAACCATTTGAAGGTACTAATGACATTGAAATGTGTAGGTAAGATGTATGGTTATAGATAACTTGTATAGCTAGCTTTAGATATACAGTATCTACATAATACATTGCTTTTAACCCCTTAATGACCAATGACAGACATAGCACATCATGAGAGGCTATTAGTTTCTGTCACGATGGTCTCTCTTAAATTGGAAATATTTGACAGGTTTGTGACCTGTGTCATTTTTGCACACCTTAAGCAGACTCTTCACAGGAGGTGATGGATTTGCATGTACAGGTGGTTCAGCAGCTGCAGCATATCGTGGGTATGCTAGTCACAGTTCAAGCTCAGACACAGCCAGAACCCAAGTTAGGCCTCGTGCACACATTGAGTATTTGATGAATTTTTACCTCAGGATTTGTAGACAAAACCAGGAGTGGAACAATCATAGGAAAAGTCTAATAGAAACACCTGCACCACTTCTGGATTTAATCATCCACTGCTGGTTTTGGCTACAAATCCTGAGGTAAAAAAATCATCAAATGCTCAGCGTGTGCACATGGCCTTAGCCTTCCCTGATAGGTTTTCTGGGGGACATGATAAGTTTCGAACATTTTAGGAGGCCTGTAAGTAGTAATTCAGGCACCACCCTCATTCTTCGGGGAGTAAAGAGCAGAGAGGGGGGATTGTTATTTCCTTGTTGTGGGGAGATCCCCAGTCCTTGTGCTTCTCTCTACCGACTAATTTCCTGGGTTCACACTTGGGCATCAGTTTTTGCAAAAGGCTCAAATACTGGATCCTTTTTTAAAGGGTGTTTTTTGGCTAGTTTTTGACCCTCCTGTACTGCTCTGCTTTTTTGGACTTTGTCATTTTTCCCCTAAAAATGTTAGAATAAACTGATCAGGTTTTTTGTGCCATTAAAAACTGGATCAGTTTTCCCATAGGGCCCCATGTTAAAAAACCTGATCAGTTTTTTTTTACTGCACCCAAAAACAGCAGCGTTTTTGGGTGCAGTTAAAAAACTGACACCATTGCAGTCACACTTGAGTGCTGCATCAGTTTTTGGCATCAGGTTTTGGACTTAGAAAAGAAAAGTGCACTAAAATGATGCAAAACCCTGATTCAAGGCTCAAATGTGACCCTTGCCATTCTCCATCATTGCGGTCAGTAGACGAGTTTTCTGTGGCTTTGGCCCTTGTCTATGGGGACCTTTGTGGCGTCTCCCTGGCAGAGTCAAAACTCCGTAAACTCTAGCAGGGGACACGGCCGGCTGAGGAGTATAGCTTGGAGTTCCGGAGGTGGTCCACGGACACCTTATGGAATGACTCAGCTCTTAGAAGCCATTTCTGCCATCAGATGTCTAGTAGGCTCCAGGATTCCATGATTCAGTACACTGCTCCGAAGTCACTGGAGGCCGCAATGTCCCTTGCCATCAGGGATAGATGTCTCAGGGAGTGACCCACATGGACCCAGCCCCTTGTTCTTTCTATGAAGAAGGTCCCACAGGTGCAGCTGGATGAACCTCTGAAGCTAAGGGGGTGTTCCCTTGTGTTAGGTTTACCATGGGATGGGGGGGTGTTTTTATTGTGGGCTTAAGGGTCAGTTCGTTGGGGTTTGTCCATCCATTCCGGACAAACATCTAAAAAGCCTTCTCTGCCAGGTCATGTGGAGATGGTGTGTATGTGTCCTCTATTTTTTCCTCTTTTCTAGCTGATATTTCTCCAGGACAAAGAGGGATACTATTCCCATTGAATTATGCTATGCCTTGTTTCTTCTCCAGAGTTCCATGAAAGGAGTTGTCCATACTGGAGATCTGGCTCCTAAATTTATGGTTCCTAAGTTGGTTCTGTCAGATGTGTCTACTCGTAATACACTATCCGAAGAGCCACCCTCCCAAGTCGTTTTGAGGAAGGCAACCCGGATTAATACAATTCCTCTGTTCTGTCTTCTCTTCCGGTTAATGTGAATAAGGTGCACCCGGAGAGAAGATGCACAATTTCTTCCTCTATAAAGGTTCTTTTTAGACCTGTGTGTCCCCCAGGAGAGGTCATGGAGGTGGGGGGGGGGGTGGTTGTCCTTACAAAATTTCCTTTTTCTGAGGGTAGTAGTTGTAGGTTCCAAGGTAACGCCTCAGTTGTCAGTTCTTCAAGGGGATGTTCACACTCCAGAAGATTCATGTTTGGTAATAAACGTTCGGAACCTGCTTGTGAAAGACTGCGTATGGGTGTCCACTACTGCTATCAAGTGGAACTGTGCTTCCGGAGTTTTGGGCTCTAGAATTTTTGATCCGTATCAGGCAATGGACATGATTAACCATTCGGCCACTTAGTGGCCACTTACGTAACCCACTGTCCCTCAAGGTAATCACCTTGACAGCGAGGTAAAGATGTTGGAAATGTTGGCTCTTGAGACACGACACATCTTTTGAGCCGTGACTTGTGGGAAAAAAGTTTTTTTTCTTTGTATTTTCATGGCTCAACATTATAAAATTATGTGAAGCACCTAGGGGTTCAAGGTGCTCTCATACATATAGATACATTTGTAGAGGGGTCTAGTTTCCAAAATGCCAAAATGCGGTCACTTGTGGGAGATTCCCACTGTTTGGCTTGCCAAACACAATTCCAGACAATTTTTAACACTAAAAGTTGAATGGTGCTTGTAAGATATTTTACTCCAAGGAGAGAGCCCCCACCTTTGTATAATCAATCTTCTCGAGTATGTTAACTAGCCTGAGGATAATAATTACCTTTCCAAATGGCCATACAATGGGACTTACTAAGAAATAGAGCTAGGTGATGCTGAAACCCATAGGCAATTATGCAGAGGAAGACCCCCTGTTACCCTGCAGAGAAGTGGGAAAACCAATTTCTTTCTGCCTGCAGATTCAATAAAAGCATCAAACACAGAATAGACATGTTGGAACTGAGAGAATAACTCTAGTATTTAACGATCCTTCACTCCTGTAAATATGACAAGCATAAATATGGCATTTAGAGATGTAGATGATCACAGCACATATTTTTACATAATTGTGCAACCTTCATAAATACCCCAAACTTGCTATTGGCTGGTGGGATGACCGCAAACGTGTGGTGTGTCCCGCCATTGGAAAGCTAAAATCATAACTAAAAATATGAGAGCATTATCTTCCACCTATGACGCTCCCAGGCAATGTTATGACCCATAATAGCTTTTGAATAGTTCATATCACAGGCCAGGGGGTGGAAACTGCAGGTCAGCCCGTAGGCCAGAAGTGGGACAGAGAGGGGCAGGCATTTACAATATAAAAATTCCTGACCTTTGCTGCATTGTGGTATCCTTCTGAAGAGGTATTATTACTTCTCAAGCCAGAGTATACCCCAGGAACCCGGTTGGCTCCACACTGCCCCTTTGAGAAAAAACCGAACCTTTGAGAAAAATAGTAAAAACGCATCATGTTATCTTATATTTGCATAACTGACTGTAACATCTGTAATATCTTTATAATACCTATATATACTGTAAATATTAATATCTAGTGTTCCCCTAAGGTGACTAAATATATAAATTTAATCTTGAATTGCTCTTATTCTCGATCAAGAATCCCCACATCCCTGTGTTCATTTAACGTTAACGCTACCTGGGTTGGTTTCTGAGCTAATAAACGTTTGATCACAGACCAGACAGATCAAACAAGAAACAGGTGGCAGCAATTGGTGCTTGTTTAATCAGGGCCTCTATCAGTGATGGGGTGGCGGTTATTTATGTGCTTCTGGTCAAGGATTGGAAGGCATATATCACACTCACAGAGAGGTGCCTGGAAAAACCAGCACTGACAGGGCAGCTGCGGTCCTTCTTGTATCCTCAGGCAGTTCCCCGAATAGCCTGAGCTTAATAAAAGCTTCTCCCCTCATCTCTGCTGAAGACTTTGCGACCTTCTTCAAGGAGAAGATCGACAAGATCAGAAGCAGCTTCAGTCCACTATCCCCACAACTCCCCTTCCCACCTACACTGCCCTCCTCCTCCATCAGCCACTTCCCCCCCATAACTGAAGACCAACTCTCCTCCCTCCTGTCAAAATCACACCTCACCACCAGCGCCCACGACCCACTCCCATCCCACCTCATTCCCAACCACACCTCCATTTTCATCCCAGCCCTCACCCACCTCTTTAACCTTTCACTTAGCACTGGTACCTTCCCCTCGGCCTTCAAACACGCCCTAATCACGCCCATCCTAAAAAAAACCTCACTTGACCCTACCTCTGTCTCTAACTATCGCCCCATATCTCTTCTCCCATTCGCCTCTAAGCTACTTGAACAACACGTCCACTCCGAACTGTCCTCTCACCTCTCCTCGTGCTCCCACTTCGACCGCCTACAGTCCGGCTTTCGACCCCTCCATTCCACCGAAACAGCCCTGACCAAAGTCACCAACGACCTACTGACCGCCAAGAACAAACACCACTACTCCATCCTGCTACTCCTTGACCTGTCTGCCGCCTTCGACACGGTTGACCACTCCCTTCTTCTCCGGATCCTGGAATCCCTTGGCATCACCCACCTTGCCCTCTCCTGGATCTCCTCATACCTAGCAGATCGGACCTTCAGCGTCTCCCACTCCCACACCTCCTCCTCACCCTACCCCCTTTCTGTCGGAGTCCCCAAGGTTCCGTCCTGGGACCCCTACTTTTCTCCATTTACACTCTCGGCCTAGGGCAACTCATCGAGTCCCATGGCCTCCAGTACCACCTCTACGCCGATGACACCCAAATCTACCTGTCCGGCCCTGACATCACCTCCCTACTCTCGAAAATCCCTCAATGCCTTTCCGCCATCTCATCCTTCTTCTCTGCTCGCTTCCTTAAACTCAACATGGACAAAACTGAATTCATAGTCTTCCCCCCAAGAAATTCCACCCCACCTCCCAACCTATCCATCTGCATCAACGACTGCGCCCTCTCCCCAGTCCCCCAAGCCAAGTGCCTCGGGGTAATCCTTGACTCCTCCCTATCCTTCAAACCCCACATCGAGGCCCTCACCACATCCCTCCGGCTCCAGCTCAAGAACATCTCACGGATCCGCTCCTTCCTCACCCACGACACCGCTAAAACACTCATCCATGCTCTTATCATCTCCCGCCTTGACTACTGCAACCTCCTTCTCAATGGCCTCCCGGCTAACTCCCTCACACCTCTCCAGTCTATCCTCAACTCCGCTGCCCGACTCATCTATATGTCTCCCGCTACTCCCCTGTCTCCCCCCTCTGCCAAGCCCTTCACTGGCTCCCCGTCTCCAAGAGATCCCAATTCAAAACACTAACCATGACCTACAAAGCCATACACAACCTGGCCCCACCATACATCTCCGACCTGGTCTCCCGATACCTACCCTCACGCAACCTCCGCTCCTCCCAAGAACTCCTCCTCTGCTCCCCCCTCATCACCTCTTCACACAACCGAGTCCAGGACTTCTCCCGGGCATCTGCCTTACTCTGGAACTCCCTACCCGAACACGTCAGACACTCTCCTACCCTGAGTAACTTCAAGTGTCACCTGAAGACTCACCTGTTCCGTCAAGCCTACAACCTGCCATGAGACCCAGGCGAACGCCCCATACCTGACATTCCCCCATCCTACTGTATCCTAACCCACCCCTCATAGACTGTGAGCCCTCGTGGACAGTGTCCCTGCCCCTCCTGTACCTGTACGTCCTGATCGCCTAGATTTAGTGTACTTGTTCTTGTCTCCCTCATCCTCATGTAAAGCGCCATGGAACCCAATGGCGCTATATAAATAAGTAATAATAATAATAATAATAATAATAAATAATAACAGGTGCTATAGAGCTGCCAGGTCCGGTGGCAAATTCATCACAGTGCTTCTTCCCTTCTTATCCCTGCCGTGCATCCAAACAGTAGTTTTCCACCATATTTGGGGTATGGATATACTCAGAAGAAATTGCACAACAAATTGTAAGGTGAATATTCTCCAGATACCATTGTAAAAATGCAAAATTTAAGGCTAAAGTAACCTTTATTGTGGCAAATGTTAAAATTTTCATTTTTTCCGTCCACATTGCTTGATAATAATAATATTTATTCACTTACATAGGGAGAATAATTCCACAGTGCTTTACATACAGTAAAGACCTCCGAGGGAGACCCAGCTTTCTCACACTGGGCCCCACATTATGCTGCAAAATTTGTTGGTAGTCTGCTGACTTCATAATGCCATGCACACGATCAAGTAGTCCAGTGCCAGAGGCAGCAAAGCAACTCCAAAACATCAGGGAACCTCCGCCATGTTTGACTGTAGGGACTGTTTTTCTCCTGTAAACTCTATGTTGATGCCTTTGCCCAAAAAGCTCTACTTTTGTCTCATCTGACCAGAGAACATTCTTCCAAAACATTTTAGGCTTTCTCAGGAAAGTTTTGGCAAACACCAGCCTGGCTTTTTTATGTCTCGGGGTAAGAAGTGTGGTCTTCCTGGGTATCTTACCATACAGTCCTTTTTCATTTAGACGCCGACGGATAGTAGGGGTTGACACTGTTGTACCCTCGGACTGCAGGGCAGCTTGAACTTGTTTGGATATTAGTCGAGGTTCTTTATCCACCATCCGCACAATCTTGCGTTGAAATCTCTCGTCAATTTTTCTTTTCGGTCCACATCTAGGGAGGTTAGCCACAGTGTCATGGGCTTTAAATTTCTTGATGACACTGCGCACGATAGACACAGGAACATTCAGGTCTTTGGAGATGGACTTGTAGCCTTGAGATTGCTCATGCTTCCTCACAATTTGGTTTCTCAAGTCCTCAGACAGTTCTTTGGTTTTCTTTGTTTTCTCCATGCTCAATGTGGTACCCACAAGGACACAGGACAGAGGTTGAGTCAACTTTAATCCATGCCAACTGGTTGCAAGTGTGGTTTAGTTTTTGCCAACACCTGTTAGGTGCCACAGGTAAGTTACAGGTGCTGTTAATTACACAAATTAGAGAAGCATCACATGATTTTTCTAACAGTGCCAATACTTTTGTCCACCCCCTTTTTTATGTTTGGTGTGGAATTAGATCCAATTTGGCTTTAGGACAATTCTCTTTGTGTTTTTCATTGAAGACAAATTAAATGAAGATGATAATACCAAAGAATTTGTGATTGCAATCATTTTCAGGAAGAAGCTGAGTATTATCTGACAGAATTGCAGGGGTGTCAATACTTTTGGCCACAACTGTACATCAGGAATAATGTCTCTATTGTGGCTCAGAATCTAAATATCCTATCAGTATGTATTTTTGAGTGTGGGAGGAAACCCAAGTAAACATGGTGAGAACATACAAGCAAGCTCCTTACAGATATTGTTTTTGGTGGGATTTGAACCCAGGATGCCAGAGCTGTAAGTCTCCAGTGCTAACCACTGAGTCATCATTCTGCTCCTTTGAACTATCTGAAGGGTTAATAAACTTCTTGTATACAGTTTTGAGCAGTTTAAGGGGTGTAAGTTTTAGAATGATGTCAAATTGGGTTATTTTCTGTCACATAGGCCCTCAAAGTAACTTTAAGTGTGATTTGGTCTTTAAAAAAATGGTTTTGTATTTTATTTAAAAAATGAGAATCTGCTGATTTTTTTTGTTATTAGGGTTAAAAGTGTATATTTCAAATATGGTGGTTATGCAAAGTAGACATGTTGCTAATGTTATTTATTACCAGTATGTATAAGAAGAAACAGCACTCACCATGTTCATTGGTGCGCTTTATTTTTGGACCGTGGATTACACTGGTGCAAGGAGGGGTAGTGGAGGTCGTGGAACACAGCTTGACGTTTCGTGCTTCAAAGGGTCCTGTGTTGGCATGTGATGTCAGATCCTCTCTTTTAGGGTGCAGGAACACTAGCATACATGTATATTGGAGCGATTTTGATGTAAGACAGTTAAGTGAGTGCTTTATGTATGGATGTGCGAGTGTGATACGATTGTGTGTTTTTTATCTCAGCTAACATCCGTGTGGTGTCCGTGTGCAATGCGTTTTTAAGGCTAGAGTCACACTTGGCATGAGTTTTTTTAGTGCCTTAAAAAAAAGCATGCGTTTCTGCATGTTTTTTTCATTTCAGCACGCATTTTTTAAGGTGTCTGATGGCATCCTGCGTTTTTGCATGCGTTTTTAAATCAGCACCCACAAAAAAGTTCATGCGCTATTTTTTGTTGCTGTTTTAAAAACGCATGCGTTTTTTTAACATGGGCTCCTATGGAAAATGCATGCGTTTTTGCATGGTACTAAATGGCACTAATGTACCATGCGTTTTTGCATGCGTTTTTGATGGCAGCTACTCACATAAGTGCAAAAACTCATGCCAAAAACGCATGGCACTTTAGACATGCGTTTTTGCTATTAGGGCATGCGTTTTTGCTATTAGGGCATGCATTTTTTAACATGAGGGCCTATCGGTGCGTTTTTACATGCTTTATTAAAAACGCAGGTCTCCAAAAAAGCATGAAAAAAACTCAAGTGTGACACCAGCCTAACATGGTATTTTCCATGCAGTATGAAGTTAGAAAAGAGTAGACAGGCTAGGGTCACACTTGGCATGCGTTTTTTGGTGCCTTAAAAATAAGCATGCATTTCTGCATGCTTTTTTTATTTCTGCATGCGTTTTTTTAGGTGCCTTAAGCCACCTATGCGTTTTTACATGCGTTTTTGAATCAGCACTCAAAAAAAGTTAATGAACTTTTTTTTGGTGCTGTTTTAAAAACGCATGCATTTTTTTAGAAAAGCATGCGTTTTCCATAGGGGCCCATGTTAAAAAACGCATGCCTTTTCTAAAAAAGCGCATGCGTTTTTAAAACAGCACCAAAAAAAAGTTTTTGGATGGTACTAACTGGTACTAAGGTACCATGCGTTTTTTGCATGCGTTTTTGATGGCAGCTACTCACATAAGTGCAAAATGTATGGTACTTTAGGCATGTGTATTTGCTATTGGGGCATGCGTGGGGGCCTATGGGTGCGTTTTTACATGCTTTTTTAAAAACGCAGGTCTCCAAAAAAGCATGAAAAAACTGCAAGTGTGACCCTAGCCACAGACAGTATAGATAGATTGAATAGAATAGACAGATAGTTGGCAGACTAGGTAGATTGGGTTTACCAGACTCCCACTGCTACTTCCTGG
Source organism: Allobates femoralis (assembly GCA_033576535.1). Lineage (NCBI taxonomy): Eukaryota > Metazoa > Chordata > Amphibia > Anura > Aromobatidae > Allobates > Allobates femoralis. Next base: position 270,973,766 of record JARQOC010000004.1, on the reverse strand, counting down.
CCAACCATTAAGCTACTTGCATATTAACTGCACTGTCAGGCAAGCAGCCAATCATAGATGATCACACTCTGTGAGAACCTCTGTGATTGGCTGTTGTAGTCAGACTGCATTTTCTTAATCTGGACAGTGATTCTGTTTGGTTGCCATACACATTAGTGTATGACAACCAACCTGCCGTCATAGGGTGTTAAATCAATAAATAATTTAAAAATAAACATGTGGGGCTTCAAAGTATAACACAGTATTTAAGTCTGACTCGATGAAAGCAGATAACTGCCAACCTCAGCTGCATAATTTTACCTTGGCTGGCAAAATAAAATGCCTGGGCGCCGCCCTATTTTTAATTGCTAACCAAGGTAAAACTAGGCAGCTGAGAGCTGGTATTCTCAGTGAGGCGAGTGCTCATTGTTTTATGGACCCCCATGCTAAAGAATAGCAGCCTGCAGCCAACCCTGAAAGTTTCATTTCATGGCATTTTAGTAGGCTCTTCCAGCGGCCCTGGTGGCGGGTGGCATGCTAGCAGGGACGGCTGCTTCTGGGGTGTAAATAGAGGCTGCAGCTGGGGTATATAGAGGCTGCTGGGGTATATAGAGGCTGCTGGGGTATATATAGAGGCTGCTGGGGTATATATAGAGGCTGCTTGGATGTATATAGAGGCTGCTGCTGCTAGGGTGTAAATAGAGGCTGCAGCTGGGGTATATAGATGCTGCTGCTGGGGTATATAGAGGCTACTGGGGTATATATAGAGGCTGCTGGGGTGTATATAGAGGCTGCTGGGGTGTATATAGAGGCTGCTGCTGCTGGGGTGTATATAGAGGCTGTTGCTGCTTCTGGGGTATATAGAGGCTGCTGGGGTATATATAGAGGCTGCTGGGGTGTATATAGAGGCTGCTGGGGTGTATATAGATGCTGCTGCTAAGGTATATAGAGGCTGCTGCTGGGGTATATAGATGCTGCTGAGGTATATAGAGGCTACTACTGGAGTGCATATAGAGGCTGCTGGGGTGTATATAGAGGCTGCTGCTGCTGGGGTGTGTATAGAGGCCGCTGCTGGGGTGTATATAGAGGCTGCTGCTGGGGTGTATATAGAGGCTGCTGCTAGAGTGTATATAGAGGCTGTTGCTGCTGCTGGGGTATATAGAGGCTGCTGCTGGGGTATATGGAGGCTGCTGCTGGGGTATATAGAGGCTGCTGGGTATATATAGAGGCTGCTGGAGTGTGTATAGAGGCTGCTCCTGCTGGGGTGTATATAGAGGCTGCTGCTGCTGGGGTGTATATAGAGGCTGTTGCTGCTGGGGTATATAAAGGATGCTGCTGGGGTACATAGAGACTGCTGAGGTATTTAGAGACTACTGCTGGGGTGTATATGGAGGCTGCTGCTAGGTGTATATAGAGGCTGCTGGGGTGTATATAGAGACTGTTGCTGCTGGGGTGAATATATAGAGGTTGCTGCGGCTGGGGTTTATATAGAAGCTGCTGCTGCTGGGGTGTGCATAGAGGCTGTTTCTGCTGGGGTATATACTTATATATACTTCAGGGCTGTGCATTCATTGCATGGCTGTGCTCCCCCTCCCTCTGTGCAGAGGAGATAACGATCACGCCCATCAGGGCAGGGCAGCAGGCACGGAGGGAGGGGGAGCACAGACATGTAATGCACAGCCCTGAAGTATAACAGAAGGAGGGATACGCCCAGAAGTCACCAGGCTGGTAAGTTTATAAACTCTTTATATCAGTTATACTAATGCAAGATTTTACACAAAAACAGTGCTGGAAAGGTATCCTTAGGGTGCAGGGACATGTACTAACTGTTTATTAGGGTGATCTGAGGTGGTTGGTTCCCTTTAATTGAAAGTCTTAATGGCTGGGTCTAACATTGGCCTAACATTAAGAATTTTGGGATAAATGCTAGCTTACAATTCAAAGTTAGCATTAACAACTTATTACCCAGTTTGCCACTGCTACACGGCAATAGTAAAATCTGCATAGAGCGCCATGAATTTGCGCTCCTTATGAATGTGCCAATTTCTTGGGCAAATGCGGGCTTCTATTCTCTAGTGTGGCGAGTCCCAGTAACGATGGGCCCTCATCCCATGAGAATTCCAGCCCTCGGCTGCTGAGTTTTACCTTGCATGGCAATTAAAAGTAGAGCTAAGTCCTACGCATTTGTTTTGCCAGCCAAGGTAAAAATAATACCCAATAAAGAATTACCCAGCGAATGTGTATATCTATGGAGACAAAAAGCTAAATGCGACCAAAAACAACAGTACACTGCAGTAAAAGTATTAAATGCAAGTGCAGTATAAAAAATAGTGTAACAAATACAGGGTACTTAGTCTATCCGTTTTTTTGCGCAAAAAAAGTTATATCAAGCCACGTCACTAACTTCAAAGTGCACCCATCTCTGACGCGGTCCTAACTGTTGTATTAAAAAACCTGACTAGTGTGTATACTTACCAGTGAGCAGGAGCCAGCAAGACCTGTGTCTGAGATGGACTGAAGGCGACGGGGCTCTATGTGTGCAGGGCCCAGAGAGGGGCGGAGACTCCATCTCTTGCAAAGCAAGAGGCAACTTAATTAGAAACAAATGAGTCCTGCACACAGAGAACAAGTCTGTAAGAACATGTTCACACCGCCAACATATTTGGAGACAAAAAGCTAAATGCGACCAAAAACAACAGTACACTGCAGTAAAAGTATTAAATGCAAGTGCAGTATAAAAAATTTGTTACACTATTTTTTATACTGCACTTGCATTTAATACTTTTACTGCAGTGTACTGTTGTTTTTGGTCGCATTTAGCTTTTTGTCTCCAAATATGTTGGCGGTGTGAACATGTTCTTACAGACTTGTTCTCTGTGTGCAGGACTCATTTGTTTCTAATTAAGTTGCCTCTTGCTTTGCAAGAGATGGAGTCTCCGCCCCTCTCTGGGCCCTGCACACATAGAGCCCCGTCGCCTTCAGTCCATCTCAGACACAGGTCTTGCTGGCTCCTGCTCACTGGTAAGTATACACACTAGTCAGGTTTTTTAATACAACAGTTAGGACCGCGTCAGAGATGGGTGCACTTTGAAGTTAGTGACGTGGCTTGATATAACTTTTTTTGCGCAAAAAAACGGATAGACTAAGTACCCTGTATTTGTTACACTATTTTTTATACTGCACTTGCATTTAATACTTTTACTGCAGTGTACTGTTGTTTTTGGTCGCATTTAGCTTTTTGTCTCCAAATATGTTGGCGGTGTGAACATGTTCTTACAGACTTGTTCTCTGTGTGCAGGACTCATTTGTTTCTAATTAAGTTGCCTCTTGCTTTGCAAGAGATGGAGTCTCCGCCCCTCTCTGGGCCCTGCACACATAGAGCCCCGTCGCCTTCAGTCCATCTCAGACACAGGTCTTGCTGGCTCCTGCTCACTGGTAAGTATACACACTAGTCAGGTTTTTTAATACAACAGTTAGGACCGCGTCAGAGATGGGTGCACTTTGAAGTTAGTGACGTGGCTTGATATAACTTTTTTTGCGCAAAAAAATGGATAGACTAAGTACCCTGTATTTGTTACACTATTTTTTATACTGCACTTGCATTTAATACTTTTACTGCAGTGTACTGTTGTTTTTGGTCGCATTTAGCTTTTTGTCTCCAAATATGTTGGCGGTGTGAACATGTTCTTACAGACTTGTTCTCTGTGTGCAGGATTCATTTGTTTCTAATTAAGTTGCCTCTTGCTTTGCAAGAGATGGAGTCTCCGCCCCTCTCTGGGCCCTGCACACATAGAGCCCCGTCGCCTTCAGTCCATCTCAGACACAGGTCTTGCTGGCTCCTGCTCACTGGTAAGTATACACACTAGTCAGGTTTTTTAATACAACAGTTAGGACCGCGTCAGAGATGGGTGCACTTTGAAGTTAGTGACGTGGCTTGATATAACTTTTTTTGCGCAAAAAAACGGATAGACTAAGTACCCTGTATTTGTTACACTATTTTTTATACTGCACTTGCATTTAATACTTTTACTGCAGTGTACTGTTGTTTTTGGTCGCATTTAGCTTTTTGTCTCCAAATATGTTGGCGGTGTGAACATGTTCTTACAGACTTGTTCTCTGTGTGCAGGACTCATTTGTTTCTAATTAAGTTGCCTCTTGCTTTGCAAGAGATGGAGTCTCCGCCCCTCTCTGGGCCCTGCACACATAGAGCCCCGTCGCCTTCAGTCCATCTCAGACACAGGTCTTGCTGGCTCCTGCTCACTGGTAAGTATACACACTAGTCAGGTTTTTTAATACAACAGTTAGGACCGCGTCAGAGATGGGTGCACTTTGAAGTTAGTGACGTGGCTTGATATAACTTTTTTTGCGCAAAAAAACGGATAGACTAAGTACCCTGTATTTGTTACACTATTTTTTATACTGCACTTGCATTTAATACTTTTACTGCAGTGTACTGTTGTTTTTGGTCGCATTTAGCTTTTTGTCTCCAAATATGTTGGCGGTGTGAACATGTTCTTACAGACTTGTTCTCTGTGTGCAGGACTCATTTGTTTCTAATTAAGTTGCCTCTTGCTTTGCAAGAGATGGAGTCTCCGCCCCTCTCTGGGCCCTGCACACATAGAGCCCCGTCGCCTTCAGTCCATCTCAGACACAGGTCTTGCTGGCTCCTGCTCACTGGTAAGTATACACACTAGTCAGGTTTTTTAATACAACAGTTAGGACCGCGTCAGAGATGGGTGCACTTTGAAGTTAGTGACGTGGCTTGATATAACTTTTTTTGCGCAAAAAAATGGATAGACTAAGTACCCTGTATTTGTTACACTATTTTTTATACTGCACTTGCATTTAATACTTTTACTGCAGTGTACTGTTGTTTTTGGTCGCATTTAGCTTTTTGTCTCCAAATATGTTGGCGGTGTGAACATGTTCTTACAGACTTGTTCTCTGTGTGCAGGACTCATTTGTTTCTAATTAAGTTGCCTCTTGCTTTGCAAGAGATGGAGTCTCCGCCCCTCTCTGGGCCCTGCACACATAGAGCCCCGTCGCCTTCAGTCCATCTCAGACACAGGTCTTGCTGGCTCCTGCTCACTGGTAAGTATACACACTAGTCAGGTTTTTTAATACAACAGTTAGGACCGCGTCAGAGATGGGTGCACTTTGAAGTTAGTGACGTGGCTTGATATAACTTTTTTTTGCGCAAAAAAACGGATAGACTAAGTACCCTGTATTTGTTACACTATTTTTTTACTGCACTTGCATTTAATACTTTTACTGCAGTGTACTGTTGTTTTTGGTCGCATTTAGCTTTTTGTCTCCAAATATGTTGGCGGTGTGAACATGTTCTTACAGACTTGTTCTCTGTGTGCAGGACTCATTTGTTTCTAATTAAGTTGCCTCTTGCTTTGCAAGAGATGGAGTCTCCGCCCCTCTCTGGGCCCTGCACACATAGAGCCCCGTCGCCTTCAGTCCATCTCAGACACAGGTCTTGCTGGCTCCTGCTCACTGGTAAGTATACACACTAGTCAGGTTTTTTAATACAACAGTTAGGACCGCGTCAGAGATGGGTGCACTTTGAAGTTAGTGACGTGGCTTGATATAACTTTTTTTGCGCAAAAAAATGGATAGACTAAGTACCCTGTATTTGTTACACTATTTTTTATACTGCACTTGCATTTAATACTTTTACTGCAGTGTACTGTTGTTTTTGGTCGCATTTAGCTTTTTGTCTCCAAATATGTTGGCGGTGTGAACATGTTCTTACAGACTTGTTCTCTGTGTGCAGGACTCATTTGTTTCTAATTAAGTTGCCTCTTGCTTTGCAAGAGATGGAGTCTCCGCCCCTCTCTGGGCCCTGCACACATAGAGCCCCGTCGCCTTCAGTCCATCTCAGACACAGGTCTTGCTGGCTCCTGCTCACTGGTAAGTATACACACTAGTCAGGTTTTTTAATACAACAGTTAGGACCGCGTCAGAGATGGGTGCACTTTGAAGTTAGTGACGTGGCTTGATATAACTTTTTTTGCGCAAAAAAACGGATAGACTAAGTACCCTGTATTTGTTACACTATTTTTTATACTGCACTTGCATTTAATACTTTTACTGCAGTGTACTGTTGTTTTTGGTCGCATTTAGCTTTTTGTCTCCAAATATGTTGGCGGTGTGAACATGTTCTTACAGACTTGTTCTCTGTGTGCAGGACTCATTTGTTTCGAATGTGTATATCTAGCACTATATCTTCAGTGGGCCCCTCTTAATCAAATTCATTACATATACAAAAAGAAACAGAAGAGAGTTTGTGCCCATAATACATGCAGATGTGGAATAAGAGTCCATACTGATCATTTTATAAATAAGACATAACTTTTAATGTTTTCCTTATAAAAAAAATATATAGATAAATTCCATGTAATAACAGAGAGGGACTTTTTCACATTATTTTACAAGAAATCATTTAAATTGAACAAGATGAACATAGATCAAGCAAGACTCAAAAAACTTCCCTTTATGACGGGTGAATAAGGCCAACTACTCTCAGACTATGGGTGATGTGGAGTGGGTAACTCTGGAGGCTGAAAATCCTTTTAAATTGCAGGGTTGTCTATGATTGCTAACCTTAATGGTACCTTTACACGCCGCTACCAAGGGTAGCAACAGGTAGGCACTGCACGTGCACGCGCGCATTTTCAACGGTTGCTAATGGTACCTGATGCCGCAAATACACGCCACCACAAGGTGCTCCACAGAAGGTATTTTCGTTCCCTGGAAGTGCCAACGGGTGCCGCAGGTTACCTTCTGTGGAGCACCTTCCCTGATTTACACGCCGCTACCACAAGGGAATATGGGCGTACATATTGTGCACCGTAACTACATAGGCATGACAGAGTTGTGTATTACGCGGCGCTCGTACGGTGATAGGACAATGCAATAACATCATGATTGGCCAGCCAGCGCAGGGAGGCTGGCTAATACAAGTCGCTATAGCAAATGTGTAGTGACTGGTCATCTCGTTAAATATGCCACCCTGTGCAGGGACAGCCAATGGGTACACAGTAGTCCCCACCAATGATAGCTGATGGGGCGTGGTATACATGACGCTGTAGCACGCCCCAGGTAACTCAAATACCTTGCTTGTGCCCTGATTACTTGCCGCTACAATAGGGATTATACCTGCTTTTTTTCAGCACGGCTGAAAGACAGGTATCCAAAGAGACAGGAAGGTACAACCTGAATTACACGCCGCCACTTCGCGGTGTTTTGAAGGTAAAAGGTACAATTGTCTCTGACACCTGCCGATTTCTACCTCTCGGTAGCGGCGTGTAAAGGTACCATAAGTGGTCAGTCTGTAACACAGTTTGTGCTGGGGTGCCCAGTCACTTATAATACTGGTATCAACAGTTTTACTAGAGCTCCCACAATATCACAATGGAATTAGCGAAGTACAATCCTAGTGGAAATTTCCCTCTTTAGTATATGCTCTATTCCATCCTCCAGTTAACCAACAGCTTTACTTGTTATCACTCATTGCTCAGTTGGCGGTTTGCTCTGGTCAAGAAATAGCCCCAGACTTGTTTCACCTATGTGCTTCCTCAGTGGGGAAACTGTGTGGAAGTCTTGCAGACTGACCACTTAAGGTTAGCAATCATAGACAACCCTGCAATTTAAAAGGAGTTTCCTGACAGCCTCCAGAGTTACCCACTCATCACCCATATTCTTAGCGTAGTTAGCCTTATTTACCCCTCAAAAAGAGAAGTTTGCTGAGTCTTTCTTGATCTATGTACAGTTAGGGCCAGAAATATTTGGACAGTGACACAATTTTCGCGGGTTGGTCTCTGCATGCCACCACATTGGATTTGAAATGAAACCTCTACAACAGAATTCAAGTGCAGATTGTAACGTTTAATTTGAAGGGTTGAACAAAAATATCTGATAGAAAATGTAGGAATTGTACACATTTCTTTACAAACACTCCACATTTTAGGAGGTAAAAAGTAATTGGACAAATAAACATAACCCAAACAAAATATTTTTATTTTCAATATTTTGTTGCGAATCCTTTGGAGGCAATCACTGCCTTAAGTCTGGAACCCATGGACATCACCAAACGCTGGGTTTCCTCCTTCTTAATGCTTTGCCAGGCCTTTACAGCCGTAGCCTTCAGGTCTTGCTTGTTTGTGGGTCTTTCCGTCTTAAGTCTGGATTTGAGCAAGTGAAATGCATGCTCAATTGGGTTAAGATCTGGTGATTGACTTGGCCATTGCAGAATGTTCCACTTTTTTGCACTCATGAACTCCTGGGTAGCTTTGGCTGTATGATTGGGGTCATTGTCCATCTGTACTATTAAGCGCCGTCCAATCAACTTTGCAGCATTTGGCTGAATCTGGGCTGAAAGTATATCCCGGTACACTTCAGAATTCATCCGGCTACTCTTGTCTGCTGTTATGTCATCAATAAACACAAGTGACCCAGTGCCATTGAAAGCCATGCATGCCCATGCCATCACGTAGCCTGCACCATGTTTTACAGAGGATGTGGTGTGCCTTGGATCATGTGCCGTTCCCTTTCTTCTCCAAACTTTTTTCTTCCCATCATTCTGGTACAGGTTGATCTTTGTCTCATCTGTCCATAGAATACTTTTCCAGAACTGAGCAGGCTTCTTGAGGTGTTTTTCAGCAAATTTAACTCTGGCCTGTCTATTTTTGGAATTGATGAATGGTTTGCATCTAGATGTGAACCCTTTGTATTTACTGTCATGGAGTCTTCTCTTTACTGTTGACTTAGAGACAGATACACCTACTTCACTGAGAGTGTTCTGGACTTCAGTTGATGTTGTGAACGGGTTCTTCTTCACCAAATAAAGTATGCGGCGATCATCCACCACTGTTGTCATCCATGGACGCCCAGGCCTTTTACAGTTCCCAAGCTCACCAGTCAATTCCTTTTTTCTCAGAATGTACCCAACTGTTGATTTTGCTACTCCAAGCATGTCTGCTATCTCTCTGATGGATTTTTTCTTTTTTTTCAGCCTCAGGATGTTCTGCTTCACCTCAATTGAGAGTTCCTTTGACCGCATGTTGTCTGGTCACAGCAACAGCTTCCAAATGCAAAACCACACACCTGGAATCCACCCCTGACCTTTTAACTACTTCATTGATTACAGGTTAACGAGGGAGACGCCTTCAGAGTTAATTGCAGCCCTTAGAGTCCATTGTCCAATTACTTTTGGTCCCTTGAAAAAGAGGAGGCTATGCATTACAGAGCTATGATTCCTAAACCCTTTCTCCGATTTGGATGTGGAAACTCTCATATTTCAGCTGGGAGTGTGCACTTTCAGCCCATATTATGTAAATAATTGTATTTCTGAACATGTTTTTGTAAACAGCTAAAATAACAAAACTTGTGTCACTGTCCAAATATTTCTGGCCCTAACTGTACATCTTGTTCACTTTAAATGATTTGTTGTAAAAAAAAATGTGATGTCTGGAAAAGGTCCCTGTCTGATCTTATATGGATTTTATTTACATGATTTTTATAAGGAAAAGATTAAAATGTATGTCTTATTTATAAAATGAGCAGTGTGTACTCTTATTCCACATCTGTATGTATTATGGGCACAAACCCTCTTCTGTCCGCTTTATCTGTGCTAAACTGAAAGTTTACAGTGAAGTTCTATGCTTTTTATTTTTTTTACACCCTATCAAACTGAATTCGAACACTTAGGTGTTCGCATATCTCTAATCTTAATCCCTGACACTGCTTCCCTTCTTAATAATAATACTCATGATTTTAGCTGCATGAAATGCATTTTATTAAACTTCAGTATAATGTGATTATTTAAGCATCTTTCTGCTCAATCTACTTAACTTTTTATTGCAGCAGATTAAAGTCCACCACAGATCGACATAATGATTGCATGGAAATTGGCATAGGTTATAGGCATTATAATTATTTACCCTGTTTAGGCTGGCTTCACACCACGGTAAAATCAGGTCCAGGGCTGTTCGGTGTGAACCAGACAGCCCCGGACCCGATTTTGCACTAATGCAGCCCTATGGGGCCGGATGGAGCCGGATGGCAGCTATTTGCCATCTGGTTTCCATCTGTCCGTGGGATCCGGAGAAATTCAGATTGTTCTCCTGGACACGAAAAATTGGCACAAATCGGATCCTCCCGGATCCGGCGCGATCCGGCGCCCCCTTTCATGGGCGTCTATGGCTCCGGATCGTGCTGGATCTGACAAAAAAAAATCAGATCCAGGAGCTGAACGCTGGCTGCTGGAGTTTAGCAGCGAGCGCTGCTATACTCCAGCACCTGGAGCTGTCTCCTGCAGATATTTCAGGACCACGGCTAGCTCCCCGCTAGCCATGATCTTGAAATTTCAGCAGCTGCAGCTGCGATATGAGGAATCTAGCTGCAAACCGGACAAGAGGGCATATTTGCTCTCCGGTTCTGTTTCAAAATCGGGTCTGGGGCTGTCCGGTTCACACCGGACAGCCCCAGAGCTGATCTTGCCATGGTGTGAAGACAGCCTTATAAAATAAACATAAGTAAATGACCATAGTCTCTCTTGGCAGCTGTGGATGTTGGGGTTCCTATTAGCTTTACCAGATGTAAATACTCTTGTTACTAATCAATTTTTTTTTACATTTTCTGAAATTTTAAATTATAGATGAGAAGTTCTACTACATTGAATGTAGAATATTCTCAGTGTACAAGTTAATGTAATAAGCTTCTTTAGGTTCATTATATTTTAGTATAAGAGGTTACTAGCCTTTAAACAATGTGATCAGATCTCACATGCATGTCCCTCACAAAGGCATCTGCATCAAAATGCGCGTCTGGAATTGACATAATTCCAGCGGCTGTAGAACATGCAGATAGGTCAGTTACTTTAGATGAAAATGTCTTGAAACAGATGTATTTATCGCACCATTATTATATGTTCTATATACCGTATATACTGTGTATAAGCCGACCCGTGTATAAGCCGACCCCCCTACCTTTGCCCCCAAAAACTGGGAAAACGTATTGACTCCTTATAAGCCGAGGGTGGACTCCAGCACAGGTATACAACCCCCAGCAGTGAGGTATACAGCAGCCTCCCCAGTGGTAGTATACAGCAGCAGCCCCAGTGGTATATACAGCAGCAGCCCCAGTGGTAGTATACAGCAGCCCCAGAGGTATATGCAGCCCCAGAGGTATATACAGCCCCAGAGGTATATGCAGCCCCATATGCAGCCCCAGAGGTATATACAGCCCCAGAGGTATATGCAGCCCCATATGCAGCTCCAGAGGTATATACAGCCCCATATGCAGCCCCAGGAGGTATATGCAGCCCCATAAACAGCCCCAGAGGTATATGCAGCCCCATATGCAGCCCCAGAGGTATATACAGCCCCAGAGGTATATGCAGCCCCATATGCAGCCCCAGAGGTATATACAGCCCCATATGCAGCCCCAGGAGGTATATGCAGCCCCAGAAGTATATACAGCCCCATATGCAGCCCCAGGAGGTATATGCAGACCCAGAGGTATATACAGCCCCATATGCAGCCCCAGGAGGTATATGCAGCCCCAGGAGGTATATGCAGCCCCAGGAGTTATATGCAGCCCCAGGAGGTATATGCAGCCCAGGAGGTATATGCAGCCCCCCATCTATATACAGGCCCCCCCCCCCGCCGCAATCCTGTGAAGGATGAGATTAGTATACTTATCCCTCCGCTGTCCATCTGCCGCTGTCCCGCCGCCGCTCCTCCATCTTCATCCAGCGTCTTCCGTCTTCTTTCAGCTTCCTCCTCTGTCGCGCCGGCAATGACTTCATTGCCTGCGACCATCGGAGGAACCCGGAAGAAGACGGAAGCGCTGGATGAAGATGGAGGAGCGGCGGCGGGACAGCGGCAGCGGGACAGCAGAGGGATAAGTATACTAATCTCTTCCTTTATAGGATTGCGGCGAGGGGGGCCTGTATATAGATCGGGGCACTGTCTACTGTATACATTGTATACAGTATACAGTGACTCGCGTATAAGCCGAGGGGGTAACTTTTCAGCCCAATTTTTGGGCTGAAAAACTCGGCTTATACGCGAGTATATACGGTATATTGTGACCTGACCACTTTGGGCATTATATTCCTGTATCTTCCGCTGGTCTGAGGTGTTTTTTCCTTGTGCTCTCATTGTTGTTACATTTGGTTTTTATCTTCATACTTTTAATTATTACTTAATAAAATCATGTTTTATCAATTCTGTGGTTTGGATTTAGTTTTCTTTATGGGTCCTGTTACTTTGTTTTGACTATAAGCCTTTTTTACTTATTACTATCATTACTGGGGATATAGTATCATATATAATTTTTTTTATTACACATTTATATTACTAATATTCCCCATAGTTGGCTACAATGTTGTGGTTTCTGATATTACTTTGCAGACTATGCATCAAAAATAATAAAGGAATTAGGGCCCTTTCACATCTGCGTTTTCGTAATTCGCGGCAGATGCGGTGAAAAAAACCGCATCTGCGCGTTTACCGCATAACCGTTCCACTTGTGGCGCGGTTGCGGTTTTTTCTATGCAAAGTATAGGGGGACTTGCGGCAGATGCGGCAAGTGCGGTTTTGCACTTGCGGCAGGTGCGGCCGCGAAAAAAAACCGCAGTAAGCCGCGGTTTTTTTCACGGCCGCACCTGCCGCAAGTGCAAAACCGCACTTGCCGCACCTGCCGCAAGTATGCCTATACTTTGCATAGAAAAAAACGCAACCGCGCCGCAAGTGGAACGGTTATGCGATAAAAGCGGCAGATGCGGTTTTTTCACCGCATCTGCCGCGAATTACGAAAAACGCAGATGTGAAAGCACCTTTAAACAATTCAAATATTTTACAATTTGCTAGAAATGGTCTCAATTGTGAAAAGCTTTACATGTTTTAATGCCAACACTAATACGCTTACAACCAATGAATTACACCTTTCTTATTCCAACATCTGAGATGGTCATACATTATTTAACAGCAAACAGTTTTCTGTCTTTAATGGTATCTTTAACAAGCAATTCATCAGTTGAAAAGCCAAGAGTGACTCTTATGATTGAGTAGTGTGTGCGGTGTAAGTCGGCTGTATTTACTAACCAAAGGATTTTCCATCTTTTCATGTTTGCAACAGCGACTCATTATAGAATGTTAAAATCCCTACATATTTACTGAGTGAACAATGATGTCTGATAAAAACCAGACAAATAGTAAAACATTGTTTGTCAAGGTAGTCAATGCTTCCCTATAATGCCTTCATTTAGTTCTGTCTTTATCTCTAATCATTACTCTTTTTCTTGTTTGTTTCTTTATTTTTTTATAATCCATGGACGTTCTTGGTATCAAGATATAATTAAAATAATGGCAATGAACTGAAATCAGATATATTAGGATGCCAACTTTGCATGCCAATGCTCCACATTGTAAGGAAAGTTAAAATCTATAAATCAGTCAAGTTATTATAAGATAACATAGCGCTGAAAGTAAGCTAGCTATCTGAATCTGCATATTCAATGGAGACATAGTAACATGTCCATTAAGTTTTTTATTTACAGCACTATAAATACAGCATGTCAGTAAAAATCTAAAAACTTTCTGACTTTTAGTGTAAGCAAATTTAAAAAATACAAGTCACTTAAGTTTAATGTTTGAAACTAATCCAAGCCGTAAGGTTTGGCGCACGTTACATATCTTGATAAACCTCACGCGTGCCTGCACAGAATCTTCCCAGATGCCATGACACCAGGTGGAACACTGGAAGACCAAAGATTCCAATACAAATGGCAGGGGATAAGAAGATCCGGCGAGGATTGTCAGGTGGCGGTGAGTAACGTGGGTGAGTATATAGGTTTGGGGTTTTTTACATTTTATATTTATTATGCTATGGATTCTGGACAGACACCAGCACATATTAAGGGACATTAAATTCAGTGATAATAACACTTCCACAAATTGAATTTCTCAAGAAATTTGTACAAATAGGCAAGTTGAAATTTGTCACATACGCTCATTTCTGATATGCTTTTGAATTAAAAACAAGAAGAGATTGAAAAAAAAAAAGATATAGGATATGTGCGCACATTGAGTAATTGGTTACAGACATTTCTGCACCAAATTAACATCTCATTGGAGAAAAAACACGCATTTTTAAGCATGTTTTTGACGTGCATTTGTTATGCATTTTGGGATGGAAAAACATTGAACGAATTGACATGCTACAATTTATTTTCTGCACCAAATCTGCAAGGCATAAATAAACGTGTGAACAAAACTTCAGGATTCTCATTGACTTTGCTAGTATAAGGCTTTCCTCAAGTTGTAGGCCAGTTTCACACCACGCTGAAATCCGATCACCCCTGACAGCCCCGGACCGGATTTCGTCCCCATAGCATACTATGGGGCCGGATGGAGCCTGATGGCAGTTATCTGCCATCCAGCTTCCAACTGTCCGGGAGAATCCGGGAGGATTCAGATTTTTCTCCCGGACACAAAAATGTGCACATTTCCAGGGGAAAAAAGCTGATCCTCCTGGATGCTCCCAGATCCTCCCGGTCCGGTGCAACTTAAAATGGGGGTCTATGGTGCCGGACCACACCGGAGCTGCACCCAGGAGATGGACGCCGGGTGTTAAAGCTCAGCGCCACTCGGCACTGAACTTTAGTACCACGGAGCTGTCCACTGCTGACAGTTGAGGACCGAGCTGAGGTCCTGAATTATCAGCAGCTGCGGCTGCAAATGAGCCATCCGGCTGCACACCCGACCAGAGGGCATAATGGCCCTCCGGTTCTGAGTCCAGATCCGGTCCGGGGCTGTCAGGTTCACCCCTGACAGCTCCGAATCAGATCGTGCCGCAGTGTGAAGCCGACCTTAGGACAAAACTGCACTCAAAAATGCATAAGGCTGCCTTCACACTTGCAGATGGATCTGCAGCGTTTGCAGATGCATCTGCAAGTGTGAGCATGCTGACCGCGGCCCCTATGTTTATAATAGGGCGCACGCGGTGTGAAAGCTCTCATTCACTCCTATATGTGTACTGTCAGCAGGCGTATGCCTGCTTACAGATCACACTCTCCCGCCCGCAGCATGGACGCTACATCTCGCGTCCACAGTGCGGACGGGAGTGTGTGATCTGTCAGCAGGCATACGCCTGCTGACAGTACACATATAGGAGTGAATGAGAGCTTTCACACCGCGTGCGCCCTATTATAAACATAGGGGCCGCGGTCAGCATGCTCACACTTGCAGATGCATCTGCAAAACGCTGCAGATCCATCTGCAAGTGTGAAGCCAGCCTAAAAAAGCAATAAAAACACATTGTGCACACAGGCCTTGCTCTTTAATAGAGATGGTAGAATTAATCTAATTTGAAATTCACTGCGAAAAAGTGTGATTCACATTTTGGAGAATCATTCAAGAACAGAATTTTGCAAAACTCAACTTTAGTTTAGACACAAAGAAACTGAGACACTGTGTGCCTTTGATCTATTTTTTTCAGGTGAGTTTTTCTCTCTATGGCCAGTGTCACACATTCCATCCGTTTTTTGCTTAAATCCATTTTTGGGATAATTTTTCCAATTTTTTTTCAAAGTTCAAAATTGCATATGCGTTAACGCATGTGTATCTGCATTTTTGAAAAATGCATGCGTTTTTGTGCAGCATCCCATAAAACGCTGCTAGCAGTATTTTTGGGTGCTTTTAAAAAACACATGCAATTTTTTAACATGGGGCCCTATGGGAGACGCAAGTGTTAACACATGGTACAGTTAACACATTACATTTTTTAGATACAAAAATGTGATTTTCCAAAAATGGAATCCGGTTTTGGAAAGGGGAAAAAACTGATGGGCATGTGTGACCCTAGCCTATGGCCAGGGTGACAGATACCATCCATTTTTGGCTTAAATCCATTTTTGAGATAATTTTTCTCATTTTTTTTCAAAGTCCAAAACCACATATACGTTAACGCATGTGTGTTTACGTTGTTCAAAAACACATGCGTTTTTGTGCAGGATCTCAAAGGCCAGGGTCACAGTCACCATTTTTAGCAGATGTCAGAGACATCTGCTAAAAACGTAGACATTTTCTGCTGAAGCGGATACCATTAACGGTAGGCACTCCAGCAGGACGCAGTACCATAGCACCTCATGAATTACCTGCACAGCAGCCACACACAGAGCGTCTTGGGCAGCCGCTTTTCACGAGTGCACAGGAAACGCTGCATGCATTTTGCATACGTTTCCATTTAAATCAATGGGAGCAAAAACGCATGCGTTTGGATGCGTTTTTAGCTGTAAAAATGCATAGTAACGCGAATGAAGCAAAACGCAGACCAGGCTTAGGCTAGGGTCACACTTGCATGCGTTTTTTAAGGTGCTTTTTTTCCAGCCTGCGTTTTTGGGCTGCATTTTTGCTGATAGGTGTGGGGCACCCTTAAAAAATGCATGCAAAAACACATGCAAAAACGCATGTACCATTTAGTGCCATATAAAAACGCATGTGTTTCCCATAGGGCCCCATGTTAAAAAAACGCATGCGTTTTTGGAAAAGCACCAAAAAATGCATCATGCAGTATTTTTTGGTGCTGAAACGCATCCAAAAACCGCATGGCACTTTAGACATGCGTTTTTGTCATTGGGGCATGCATTTTTAACATGGGGTCTATGGATGCGTTTTTCCATGCGTTTTTCACAAATGACAAGTGTGAAAACTGCATGCAAAAATTTGCAAGTGTGACCCTAGCCTTAGATGTGAAAAGGGCCTAAGTTTTTAGCGGATGTTTCTGACATCTGCTAAAAATGGTGAGTGTGACCCAGCGTTTTTGGGTGCATTAAAAAAAGCATGCATTTTTTTTTACATGGGGCCCAATGGGAGATGCATGTGTTAACGCATGGTACATTTAGGTACCGTTCTAATGGCTCAAAAAAACAGGTTTGCATGTGTGACCCTGGCCTATTTCACTACATGTGATATACAATTGCTTGTGTGGGTTTATATGCCTTTGAATGCAATTAAAACCTGCTGGAATGATATGTCTGAGTACCTAGGCTATTTTTTGACTGTGCTCCCTTCCCCTGCCCTGTAGCCTCGCATATTCCTCCATCTTGCTGTAGCCCAGGTCCACAGACATACCATTACAACAGGTTTTAATTGCATTCAGAGGCATATAAAGCCACACAAGCAATTGTATACCACATGTAGTGACATAATGTTAGACCCGGTAAGATGAGAGCACCTTGTCGCGGTTACTGGGCTCAAAAGCAATGGCCAGTGCTTAAGCTAAGTCTCTCAATTTTCTTTATAATCTAATGCAGTATTTGCTAAGTCTCCTTGCCATATACACATTGTCTTAGCTGTATGCATAGTCCTGCTATTCATCTGATAGCCATGTAGCTAATTCACATTCATTCAGTGTTTAGTGTCGCAGAAGATCTTGTTTTCTTAATGTACATTTGGCCATTGTAAGAAGAGAAAAATAAAATAACTGAACCATCTTGCTTTGACAAAAAAATAATTAAGAAAAAATCTTTCTATTATATGTTAAAAAGAATATAAAATAGAAAACTCAAAATGAATAATGATGATTATCAGTTTAATCTTCCTAGACAATATCCATTACAGCCAAACTGATAGTTGTAGGCATAGGTAAACACACTTGACTTGAGTAGTGGAAATTATACCATTAATCAGCAGTTCAATACTGAAATGATAGCATGATAGATAGTCTATTTTAAATGTCACAGAACAATTGGGTTCTTTGTTTTTTCATTTGGGGGGGGGGGTGGAACAACTATTCTCCTTATGGAGAGTACTCTGCCAGCAAATGCTGTTATATGCCATGGTGCACACTAAAAATGTATCATACAATGTGCTTTTTTTAATTAATAAAACAGATTACACATCTTTAATTTATTGTAAAACACAACTAGAGATGAGCAAATCTTTTGAAAATAATTTTTTGCCAACTTCGCTAAATTTCCCCTGAAAAAAAACTTGTTGTGAATAAATTCATTTAAATCACATAGTTACCATCCCCTAAATACCTGGGAAATTTGTGTAGGACACTGTGAGTCAATTGAATATGTTTTGAACTCTGTAATATAAACAGGTTTTTCAATGTCTAAATGAATTCCACATCTCTGGCTAGGGGAAAATGCATGGTAACCAAAGTTAACCAACAGCAGATTTAGGAAACGCTAAAGTTTGAGATTTTTTAGGCTACCTAAATTGTAGAAAAGGTCTAAAAATGATCCATTCTAAAGAGACAAATGCATGCATTGCTGTTTGTAGACAGGTGGAGAAAACGGAATAAGCTGTGGCATGTTGACATGATTGGTTGCAACAATTATCCCTGTTTGGGGGAGTATAGAGAGTTTTGTATTTCGTCAAATGAAGAAGCGATAGCTTTTTTATACGCAATCCAAAAATTATTCCTTTAACAAGGGATACTAAACAGGTGTAAGTATTTTTTTGAAAGTGAAGAAGAAATAACCTCTAAATCATAAATGATAAAAAAATATTGCTTTTTTTGTGGCATGAAACTGGTTTGCTAATCACAATACCGTTGGCAATTACAAAGGCTTTTTATCAAGCCATCCAAAAATGATCTTCATATTTTTGGATCCAAAGAATTACATTGATTTGAATCTCAAGAAATTCTGGCTTGTTTTTACCAAGCTTTTTAAAAAATGGGCCCTATTTTCGGAGCAGTTTCTTGAGAGTACAAAAACCATGATAATACATTTCCCAGCATCAACAGTAAAGTCAAATACTATAAAATACAGTTGGAAGCTAAGATATATGTGGCTGGCATGGCTGGGCTTGTGATTTTGGCAGGATCAGCATATTAGATGTGGAGACATTAGGATTAGGGGTGTGCTTTTCTTGTGCCCTGGCTGTCTTTATTCAAACTGTATGACTGGAGCTCATCCCACTGAATGCTCGTACTCCTTCCTCATGGTCAGAACACTACTCAGATAACAGAGGATGAGGTTAGTGCACTCAGGTAAGATTTTATTGGGTCTCTAACAGAGTCAACATTCCCAACCAAAAGCTGAGGTGTTACTTTGTTGCATGGGGAATGGGATTTGTAAGTGACGTGACTTCTGCAGCCCACCCCATGGAGGGGTTAATGAGGATATAAGCAAAAAGATTGTGCAAACAGTGATATCCTGCCTGTAAGTGATTATTTGTGTCTGACTCCGGGCACTGGAAGAGCTGGGCCCTTAGGCAAAAAAAAAAAGAGGCGTCACTGTGGAGCTTGGTGCCATTTTAGCAGTGCAGTGTAGTACAATGCAACTACACTTTGTCACAGTTACTGTTTGCTAAGGGTTGCCTGCAGTATGCAGTTTAGCTATGGTTCTCCCGTAAGATATGCCTGATCGGGAGGAGGTCATCTTTCTCACAACCCATAGGGCAGAGGGTGCTACAGCAGCACCATAACCAGAGCAGCCTGCACAGGACAACATACACACATGTTATCAGGAGCTCCACCACACTACCAACATTGGGCCTCATATGCAATGAGGTCCTGATCCAGTGCTGAGCTTGGATACCAGAGGAGGGCCTAGAAGCTCACAATCAGGAGGTGATTCATTCTCCATGCCTTCCAAAAGCACCAGATTTCAGACGCCTAAGGATATTGCAGCATGTCAGGCTGTATTACACCTGCAACCAGAGCTGCAGCTACTGGGTCAACAAATTCACCAGGACCAGGAGAATGATGAGGACAATGAGGTGTATGAGGAAGAGGAGGAGGCAGAAGAGGACAAAGACTCTGTTTCCCAGTACTGTGTAGCACCGCCTCCAGAGGCCTTTGACTGGGAGAATGCCATGTGGGGACCTCTACCCCTTCCAAGCAACTATCTGATATGGCATGAATCACCCCTTCCTGCCTCCTATCTTAAGGAGATTTGTCTAGGGGATACCTTCACCCGAGAGTGGTTGCATGTGCCTAAATCCAATCACTTCAATGACCAATGTACCTGAAGCAACGTGGTGGCATTTTTCCAGCAGAGGGGGTTTGGCTTCCTAGCCGAACAAGGCATCGGGCGTCAGTGCTACGTTAATTGTTCCACCCTTCTGCATGACCATCCACCAAAAGAATTCATACAATCCTTGCTGTGAAGGATGTCACTTTCATGAAGGTGATTGGCAGCAAGGGGTGGTTTGCGGTTGACGTAAGTCAGGTTGCCACTGCTGATGACTTTGAGAAGCGGCAGGAGAAGGCTGACCAGGAGAGAATGTGGCATTGGGTGGAGGCCAGGCGTATCTTGGTTAGTCAGCCAGCGGCACCCAAACCCATGGAGCCTGTTGGTGTTCATCAAGTTGTTTCCATCTCTCCTATAGGGGTTGGTCGTCCCCTAATTCCTCCATTGTCTTCTCCAGTGGTGGCCATGATGTAGTGTGCTGGAAAGCAGGGTGGGCAGAGAATGACCCTGGAAGAGTAGCCTCTGCAACCCCTGAGACCATCCAGCAACGGAGTACCATGAGCAATGGCAACATTCAGCCCGCCAGCACTGAGAAAGCTGGAAGAAAGTTTTTGCTCCAAATACAGTGGACTTTCTTAAAAAAAAAGGCATGTTGTTTGGTTACTGGCCCGTCCCTCAGTTGGCATTTTGTCTGGAGAATGACTTTTTTGAGTTTTTTTTCAGTTCTTCGAACAGCGAGGACTGTTTTTTTGTTAATTTTATATTTCCCCTTCCTAAGTTTAGCGCCATTTGTGCTTCCCCCTTGCTGTATTAGTGGGCATGCATGCAGCCTTTTGGCTACAACTGAAATCCCTTAATGGACTCTGTCCTTCATGGACTTTTCACCATATTAATAGAATCTGCTGATCCCTCTAGGACTTACATTATATTTACTATGTATATTCATATACGTGTGTTCAAGACTTATTATAGTTTGTGTTACAGTAAAGTATTTCTTTTACTTCACTCATTGTGCGCTGGAATGTTGGAGCAAAAAGGTGCTTTGATACTGCCCTACAAAGACTGGTTAACAATCCACAGGCCTCCAGCCAGATGGTCTGAGGTGTGGAAATTCAAGACAGTACACACTCCTGTAGAACTGGTGAGAGTGTGACAAGCAGTGCCATCACCAACATTACTGCACTTCAGACATGCGCTATCTCACGATGCCAGTGAGATGTATCCACTACATCTCTTGTTATCGTGCGTCTCTCAGGTCACACAGCAGGATTCCCTGTTGCATGATACCCACTGTGTAACCTGAGACAACATCAGGGAAGTTATGAGGCTATCTGAGGTTCATGAGTGGCCCTGGAAGCATGGTAAGAGCAGCGCTAAAGCTTGCTAAATAATAGTGTAGGAAGATAATGTCTGTAAAACGGTTTGAGCTGTGTGTTGGCAGCCTTTGGGACTTTTTGAAGGTGTTTACTAGGCCCTTGACTTTGCTTCCCATTGATTTGAATAGGGTTAGGAAGTTCAGTAAACTTTTACTGATCTATTCGGCAAACATATACACGTTCAGTAAACCGAACTGAATCCTGACTTCAAAGGGTACGCTCATCTCTACCAGGGATTCTTAACTGACTGTCCAAGCATCTGAACATGCTTAACCATTATTATGTTGCAGAAAACGTTTGATTCCGCACTCAAATATGCAACTGAATTTTTTTAATGCACTTTTCCTATAGAAGTTGATAAAGAAAAAATAGACGATAACTACACAGTTCAACTGCATCTTTAAAAAGCACAATTGACAGGAGCTTTTATGAAATCACATCCATTTTGTATATACATTAAGACTTTGGTTTTGGTGCTTTTATTGTTTCTTTATATGGGAAGCTTGAAAAAAACAGCATGCGAAAAATGGAGGTAAAGAAAATGAAGTGGCATTTTTAAGTGCAGAATCAAAGCTTTTCTGTATTATAAAAAAAACATGAAAAACACTGGTTTAAATCTGCACCAAAGCTCATCAAATAAGAAGGAAGATTCATGAAAAACGTTTAGCAAAATTGCAATAACTAAAGAGGATTTTTATAGTATACTTTGGTAAAAACATCAGTAGAAAATGTGCATAAAAAACAAACTATATTTACACTATATGTGAACATAGTGAAACTTAAAGGGAACCTGTCAGCTCGTTCTACTCCGTAACCTACCACTACCTGTCCCTGTACCTTGCTAGCTGATCCCTAACCATCCCTCTTTGACCTAAAGGGGCCTCATTATGTTTTAGAAAAATGTTTTAAACTTACATACAGTCTCCTTCTAGGAAACTGAAAAGGCGTGCTCCTACCTCCTTTCTCCCTTCCTTCGCTGTCATTCTGCACGCCTCGCTGGGCATCCTCGCTCCTTGTGCTGGACCGCCTTTTTTGTAAAATTCCCGCCTCCCTTGCTGCTGTAATATGCTAACGTTCCAAACCAGTGCATTGTGGGGCTAATCATATGAATGGCCCGGTGTATGCGCAGTGCTCATATTGAAGCAGAGTCGTACATCTTAAGCCTCCAGAATGCACTGGCTGATCACGTGATTAGCCCCACAATGCACTGGGCCGATCACATGATTAGCCTTACAGTGCACCGGGCCGATCACGAGATTAGCCCCACAATGCATTGGGCTGTATATGACATTCCGACCTGGCGTATTACAGCAGAAAGGGAGGCTGGAATTTAAAAAATGAGGCAGTCCAGCACAAGGAGTGTGGACGCCCAGCAAGGAGGGGAGAATGGAGCCCGGAGCACACCTTATCAGTCTCCTAGATGGAGACTATATGTAAGTTATAAAGCATTTTTCTAAAACATTATAGGGCACATTTAGATCAGAGAGGGATGGTTAGGGATCAGCTACTAAGGTGCAGGGACAAGTAGTGTTAGGTTACGAAGGTAGAACGAGCTGGCAGGTTCCCTTTAAGTCAGAATAAGAAAGCTATGAATGCCACAACTATGACTGAATGTTAATCTATAGGTCCCAACCATCCTGTATAAAGCAGGATAGTGTCACGTGTTGACTGCCTTGCAATTTACAGTATTAGTGTTGCGGCTTTTTAAAAGCAATTAAAACCTATGTGCATGGGTGTGGTAGGAAGTTGGACTACAGTAAGATGGTGCCTAGTCAAGATTAGCCATGTTTTTTCCACCATCTTACTGTAGTACAACTTCCTACCACACCAATACACGTAGGTTTTAAATTGCACTCAGAGGCTTGTATCCTCATAAGCATTTGTACTACAGATCATAAGGTAAAGGAAATAGGGACCCGATATACATGAGAACACGGCGCAGATTATCGGGCTTAACATGCAATGGCCAATGCATGAACTAAGATTCTCATTTTTCATGTTGTTTCCTGAAGCAGTTTCTGCAATGTCAATTTTCATCTTCAAAATTTGCATTAGTTTCTTATATGTTAGTCAAACATTCCATTATGTCATATATTGTGTTTAGTGTGCAGCGACTCACTTTTTAATACATATAGTCTTTTTCCAGCTAGCACCTGAACCTGTAGGTGTGCCAGTCCTCTTTAAATTATTATATTGCTGTTTTTGACTGAGCACCCTTCCCCTGATAGCCTAGTCAAGATTAGTCATGTTTTTTCCACCATCTTACTGTAGTCCAACTTCCTACCACACCCAAACACGTAGCTTTTAAATTGCACTCAGAGGCTTGTGTACTCATTAGCATGTATACCACAGAGAGAGGCATATGGTAAGGGAAATAGGGACCCGATATACATGAGAACACCTTGGCGCAGGTTATCAGCCTTAACATGCAATGGCCAAGGCATTAACTAAGATTCTCATTTTTCATGTTGTCTCCTGAGGCAGTTTCTGCAATGTCAATTTTCATCTAAAAAATTTGCATTAGTTTCTTATATGCTAGTCAAACAATCTATTATGTCATATATTGTGTTTTGTGTGCAGCGGATCACTTTTTAATAAAGCATTTGGGTGAAGGCAGAGGGTTATGTCTTACTATTCAGATCTCCGCTCCCTCAGCCTTTAAATATCTTCACTTCCCTCCACTAGGTGTCGGAGCGCATTTCTACGTGGACTCCGTGGTGTGAAGTCGTGCTATGCTGAGCTGTGTTAGTACTGCCATTGCCTTACTTCGAAGCTGCTGGTTTTTCCAGTGTGTGGGTGAAGGTAGAGACCCTTATTCTAGGGCTGATCAGGAAGGAAGAGGTAGGGTGGCGACACAAACCTCCTCATCTTCAGAGGTACCTTCGGGAACAGGGCTTGTCAGGGACCTCAAGTCGAGGGCCAGAGTAGCTTCCCTGAACGCACTTGCCCATCTTACCATCATGCCTCCTGATTCCTTATCCGTTATACCACCTTGTGACAGATAGTCCTGGTTATCAGCTGAATGATGTCACTCTCTCAATGCCCACTTTGATATCTCAAAATGAAATATGAGTGAGGCTTAGATGTGTGGCTAGGATTATGGTTTTCCATGCTATGCTTTCCACATAGTTTATGACTGCTTTTGTTATATAAAAGTTAGGAGGTATGGTTTAGTAAACATCACTTGAATTTTGGATTTCAATTTTAAACACTGATATTATCACTATCATTTTAAATATGGGATAACCAGCAATGAAGTCGTACACCATTATCGCATTAAGCCTTAGATTACCCCAATACTATGTGGTTTTAGCGTTCCTATCCTTACACAGTATTGGTATTAAATGGCATTCTTTGGCCATCTACCATGTTTTATACTACTGCCTGTGATAGCCCTACTGATTGGCTACATCATGTGATAGGATTGCTGCAGAGCATTATGGTGAAACACATGCTGCCATGCCAGATGCCGTTAGCCCTGTCACCAAGTGTGCCACTCAAGTGAGATGATGTTGGGTATTTTTAAGGAGTAATTTTTTAAGAAAATTAAACTAAAACTAGATTCTCTTTGGATCAATGCACTCATCTCTAAACACAATCCATATTATTTGTTGAATAACCAAACTATGTTGAGAGAACTTCCAAAATCTTTCAATAAAACAAATTTTCTGTACTTGGTCTATAACATAAAATGTGATCATTTTTCCATATATCCTTCAAAAATATTCACAAACAACATACATTAAACAACACTGTATTATTGTAATCTGAGAATAAAAAACTATTTGAAATTCTAAAAACATATATATTAAGATTACAAACTGAAATATAAATGTCATATATTAATACAAACTCATATATTATTCATCTTTAATATATCCTTGCAGCATATAAATTCATTTTTGTTGCATAAAATATAAATAATAGTCACCATAATTCATGAATGGAAAGCTGTTTCTTTCTCCTGTAAGTTGTACTCCCTGAAAGCATTTAAGAATTACGGTAGGCATTTGCTATATGTTTATCTGTGTTTTATTCATTTTAAAGGTATTACGTTTTTTGTGATGTCTTAAGCACACCAGTAATGGTCATGGTTTCTTAGTAATTTCAGGCTTTTTCTTGTTATTACAAGGAATTTTTACAAACCACAACTTACCTATTTGGGTGTTTCTTTGAATACTAATGCTCCTTTTTTTATCTAACTCTACTCCCTTTTTGTATTGATTTTCATATGTTGTACAGCTTTGAGAAAATGTTTAGTATGAGCCTAAAATATGTTAATTAAAGCTACTTGAATAGTTATGTGAGAACCTGCTTGCCACTACATAATACTTGATCGAGCATCGGGGTGTAAGGGCACAATCGTTACTCATCGAGTACCATGTGTGCTTGAGCGCCATGCTCAAGTTTCTATTCCGCAAGTTTTGTGGCTGTAATCAATCAATATGCAGCGACTTCCATCATGTAATCAAGTCTGGTATGTTTGGTCATACCCAAAGAATTGACATGTTGCAGATTATTTTCTGCACAAAATCTGCAAGTCACAAACAATCAATGTGTGCATAACTGGATCCAGGATTCTCATTGACTTTCCTGACATCCGGACATATGTACACTCAAGAACATATAAAAAATGCAAAAGACAATCAACGTGAGCACACAGCCTAATACAACATCATTCTCAGCGGTGACTTTGGAGTCAGAGATGCACTTACCCATCTTCCCCTTGCTTTTCTCATTCCATTTGATGATTGTTTCAATCCATTTCACAATTTTTCTGCCCCCAGTCCTCCTTGTAGAGTAATCCAGAAAAGTGCTCAAGTTTCCCATTTACTTTCATCATATTTGTTACTCGAATCAAGTCCATTCGTGCATCCGACCTTCACGATTTGAGCACTCAAGCATTTTAGTGCCTGCTCATCACGATACTATAAGTGTTATCACTAGTAGAATTACTCCTTTTTCACAGCAGCACTCTCATCTAGAATGTCTATCTCCTATGTCTCTTCAAAGTAAACTTAGGCTGCTTACACATTTGCGATTTTGTGCAATCTGTGGCTGTCTGTGTTAAAACGGACAGCTACGGATCAATTTGGCCCCCATGTATGCCTATGGGCAATGGATCTGCATCGGATTTGTCCTTAAAGGCATCCGATTTGTGACAGAGACTGCTCTGATTTTGAGCACAGCGGACCAAATTGGACACAATCGAATCCGACACGATCCGCTGCAATTAACATGGGGGCCTATAAAGCACAGGTCCGAGAAAACACAGGATAGTTTCTCGGAAACAATTTTAGTGTACTGAGCATGCTCAGTACACCAAAACTGCTCTTATTTCACTTCCGTAATGTAAAATATACATTGCGGAAGTGAAGCAAGGGTTAAAAAAAAAAAGATCCTCTCCGGCGTGTGTACAGCTCAAGGACCTGGGAATCAGCTGACTGGGAAGGGGCGGAGACCTCGTCAGCTGATTTGTCACATGACTGCATCAGC
Organism: Allobates femoralis; assembly: GCA_033576535.1. Classification (NCBI taxonomy): domain Eukaryota; kingdom Metazoa; phylum Chordata; class Amphibia; order Anura; family Aromobatidae; genus Allobates; species Allobates femoralis. Next base: position 270,946,970 of record JARQOC010000004.1, on the reverse strand, counting down.
AGTCAAATCTCCCGCCTGCCGAGCGATTTAAACAGATCAGCTGATTCGGTCATGTGACAAATCAGCTGATTGGGTTGCCCCCCCCAGTCAGCTGATTTCCAGGTCCTCGAGCTACGGTAGATGCCGCACATCATGTGGACACATGCCGGAGAGGTGAGGATCTTTTTTTTATTTTTAACCTTTGCTTCACTTCCTCAATGTATATTATACATTGCAAAAGGGAGAGTCCCTTCTGTGTCTGGATCCGTGAAATTCATGGACCTGGACACAGAATTGGTATCCATGTGCACACATCTGATACTGACCTTTCCTGTCTGTGTGGTTCTGCAAAAAACAGGATCCTCACGGACAGGAAAAAATTGCTATGTGAAACCAGCCTTTTGTATATAATAATAATTCACTTAAAATTTTCATTACATTTTGTACAGCTAAGGGCCCTTTCACATCAGCGTTTTTTTCAAATCGCGGCAGATGCGGGGAAAAAACCGCATCTGCCGCGATTACCGCATACCGGCTGCACTTGCGCACGTTGCGGCGCGGTTGCGGCAAGCCCCATAGAAAGTATAGGCGGGCTTGCGGCAGGTGCGGCAAGTGCGGTTTTGCACTTGCGGCAGGTGCGGCCGCAAAAAAAACGCGGCTGACCGTGGTTTTTTTCGCGGCCGCACCTGCCGCAAGTCGCCTAACTTAGGGTTTACCGCAACCGTTGCCGCAAGGCACCGTATCGTCGCGCAGAGCATTTTTACGCATCTGCCGCGATTTGAAAAAACGCTGATGTACTAGGTATTTCAAACGTTTTTTAATGCCAGTGCGTAAAAACACTGCGCATACGCAACCGTGCCTTGCGCAATTGCGCACCCGATGCATGTAATGCTGCGGCAGATGGCAAGTTTTTTCACTGCGCAGTGCATCCACGATTAAAAAAAACGCTGTGTGACAACTGGCCCAAGGGCACTTGCACATCAGCGTTTTTATAGTTGAATGTGCGCAAGTGTCGCGTGAAAAAATACGCAACTGCCGCGATTACTGCATACGGCTGCACTTGCGGCAACTTGCGGCACACTTGCGGCAAGCCCCATACAATGTATATGTGGGCTTGCGGCAGGTGGGCAATGCGGTTTTGGCACTTGCGGCAGGTGCGGCCGCGGAAAAAAACGCGGCTGACAGCATTTTTTTTCGCGGCCCGCACCTGCCGCAAGTGCCAAAACCGCACTTGCCGTACCTGCCGCAAGCCCGCATATACATTGTATGGGGCTTGCCGCAACTGTGCCGCAACCATGCCGCAAGTGCAAGCCGGTATGCGGTAATCGCGCAGATGCGGTTTTTTCACCGCATCTGCCGCGATTTCAAATAAACGCTGATGTGAAAGGGGCCTAACTCAGATTATCTAGTGACTTTGTTGAACTAAAAGTTAACATTAGCTTTGTCTTGACATAATTGAGGCATATTCCACTTAGACATGATAAATCCTGCATTTTCACAGCGCTCCATTACTTTTAAAGGTTATCCAGCTCGTTAAATATACCTGGCTTTGGGATAACTACCCATTTTGGACTAGTAGGATTAGAAAGGCTAATACCTATTGAGGATCTACTATCCATTATGTTTTATGTTAAATAGGAGTAACTTCCACTAAAGTGCACTACTATTGGTGAAAGCTCTAAGCTTTCATTTCAGTCTACTCAGTATTTGCATCAGTGAAGACACCAGAGATTTATGAACATAGCCTTAACTTCTGACTTGAATTCTCTTTATTATGGATAAGAAATTGTAGGTATGTATAACTTCACTAAATTCTAATAATGTAGTGCAATAAATATGGGTTTCTGATAAAATGTAATAAAGACTAATATTTAATGAAGAACAAAAGTTTAGAGAAGTTTTGCATTTATATACATTTACGTTTTTACTCCAAATGCATGATATTGAACAGAGTAGGTTAAAATGGTTATTAACAATAAAAGTCCTCACTAACACCATCTGTCAGTAAGTCACATAAGACATCCCACTGCCTGTTCATTACAATTTTTGCACATAAATCTTGCATATTACTAAGAGCTAACCATAGAGGGAAGGAGACCTTGGCCATTACACTGAGAGTGGTGTTAAATTGTCATTCAAACTGTGGCATCACTTCCCACCTAATCTCAGACAGAAACTCACCCTGCGTTAAACTTCCTCTGGAAAAACCCAGAGGCAGCAGAATAATTCACCCACAGGCTAATATTAGATCTGCAGGGAAACATAGCTAAATATAACATATTCAGCCACATAATTAACCAGTGCTAAAAGGCCTCACCTGAAGGATGTAAGCTGACAGGCATGTAAGGCGGATGTGAGCTGGAGAGGGTCCTGCTTTTTATCCTGAATTTATCCTGTACTGTCAGCGTTGAGATCCAAATTTCATTACCTGTCCATAGATAGGGAGGAACACAGCAAGGTGAACTGCCAGGGAGCTGAGAAGAGCTATGACCCGTGGGAAAAGAAGCAAGCGGAAGCTACAAGAGGGAGAGGAGTCAGCCAAAAATAAAGCAGCTGAGGCTGCCACAAAGTGATGTAAATTTGCTTATACCCCTGAAGGACAGCATGAGACAGTAAATTCTGAAAGAGAGGGGGAATATCCGCAGGAAGCAGAGGTAGACGTAGAGGCACAGAAACTGTGCATAAAATATCTGAGGCCGTGGATGTGCAGCCCCAGCAAAACGGACATAATATGCATGAAACAAGAGCTGGTGGGAGAGTGAGGGTTCTGGAGAGGGTCAGCTCAGCAGAGGACAAGGCCACCCAATAACATAAGATCTCTGCAAAGCAACCAATATTATCTCACTTCTCCTGGCTAAGTTGGATAACCTGGAAACTGGTCACGGAGAAGCAACCAGTGAATTGTGGGTGTCCCGGAGAAGATAGAGGGGAAAAATCTTGCAGGATACTTTGAGGACTTGTTGCCCAGGGCAATGGAGGGGGGCAGACTGTCTCCTTTTTTTTTTTTTTACAATTGACAGAGTTGCACAGGGTCCCAACCACCGGGTGCTACCCCACGTCCCATGGCATGGTTGGAAAATTCGGGACTCTCCAGAGTGTATTATGCCAGAAATGTGCATTAGATAATTTACTATTGATGTTAAATAGATAATTATAATTAAGGTTAGATATAAGTTACCCTTGTGACGCTTTAGGGACATTCATACTGGTAGGACGCCTTGTTGAATGTTGAGTTTTAAATTCCTAATTGGATAAAATGCATTTAAATAGAAACAAATGTTATTTTAAACTATAGCTATTCATCTGCACCAATGCAATGTTGTATGGGGGGAATGAGGTTATGACTTTTCTAATATGTTGTTACTGGAGTATTGATCTATGTTTTATCTCTTGATCTATGTTTTGTGTATTTTCTTGCTTTATGTGATAAATCATTTTTATTTTTCTAAAATCAATTTAATAAAAATGAATCTGATTAAACAAAATCTTTCAGAAAAACTATATACCGTAATTTAAATTGCTTAAGGATTTCCAACACCAACAGTGCAAAATATTGTCATCTAGCTGAAATACTTAGGTATTTGTCCTATCTTTCTATTTGTGGTAGAGGAAAAAATATCAACGTATTAGTTCCTTATTTTTTCCATTGCTTTTAGTTATTTACTTCTCCAATATGTATTTTAAATTACAAGTTGGTGTAAGCCATTAATACCCTGCAAAAGGCATAGTTATGTGGTGCATGCTCTCTACACAGACAACAGAAAACAGCATTTAATTTTCATGACCCATGATTGGGCAGGAGAATGGCTATTCATTTTGTTACCGAAGAAAAATAACGAAGGTGCTGAGGCTGACACGTTATGGGGTCAATGTTGATGTCACCTTTGTGTGACCAATGATCTACCAGGGCCAAAACCCTTAGAAATTTAGGTTCTGTGTGAGGTTTGTCTGAGTCCACAGACTTACGGAATCACAGAATGTTAGAACTGGTAGGGACCTCCCACGTTCATCGTGGTCAACCCCTGCTCAATGCAGGGTTCACTAAAACCTCTCAGACAGATGTCTGTCTAACATCTGTTTGAAGACTTCTATCGAAGGGGAACTCATCACCTATGTTCCAGCCTGTTCCACTCGTTGATCACCCTCACTGTCAAAAAGTTTTTTTCTAATATTTAATTTGTATCTTCTGCTTTCAATTTCATTCCATTGCTTCTCGTGTGTCCATGTGCAAATGAGAATAAGGATTATCCCTCTACAGTGTGACATCCTTTTCACATATTTGTAGACAGCTATTAAGTCTTATTTTAGATTTATATCTTGCAAACTAAGCATTCCCAGATCCTTTACTGTTCCTCATAGGACATAGTTTGCAGTCCACTCACCATCCTGATAGCTCTTCTCTAAACTTACTCCACGTCTAAACTTACGTGGTCTTTATTTAAAATAAGTGCACATAACTAGACACAGTATTCCAGATGAAGTGTAACCAAAGATGAGTAAAGTAACCTTGCACACAAAAATTCCTTTCTGCTTATTTTATTAAGGTGGCTTCACAAAAATATATGTAACATTGCGGCCTTACATCAGGCCTTCATCAGACGCATAAATATTCTTTGTCTTTGCCTTAGATAAATGTCTTAGTGAATTCACTTATTCATTATGTTTAATTGCGCCATACTCTCTCATGGACTAGTGACTTCTCTATCGCCAGTTAAATATAATGCATATGTGAATGCAAAGGCCGCAATGTTACTATATTTTTTTATCAAGCCACCTTAATAAAATAAGCAGAAAGGAATTTTTGTCTGTCAAGTTACTTTTATTATATTCTTGAACAGGTTGGAACCCTTACTTGTGCACTTAAATTTGGTAGCTTATACTTATTTTATCAAAGATGAGTAAAGGGGGATAATTACTTCATGTAATCTAGACTCATTGTTCCCTTATCTGGATCATTTATCAAAATGTTGAATAACACTGAGGCCAAGACAGAGCCTCGTGGTACCCCACTTGAAATAATTTAATACCACCCTTTGAGTTCAATCAATGAGCCAGTTACGAATCCACCTAAACATAGCCTTGACAATCCCATACATTTTTTCAATAAGGATAGCATGAGATAGTTTATCAAATGCTTGGCTTAAGAGTGCTTTCACACTGCGATTTTTAGCAATCCGTGGCTGTCCGTTGTAAAACCCTATGTATCCCTATGGGCACGAATCGGAATTGGATTTGGCCTTATTGCTATCCGATTTGTGTCGGATCAGATTCTGTCTGATTTTTTCCCGTGCCCAAAATCGGAGACTGCTCTGATTTTGGGCACAGTGGACCAAGTCAGACTGAATCGGATCCGACCCGATCCGCAGCCTTAAACATGGGGTGCTATGGAGCACGGGTTCGAGAAAACACAGGATCGTTTCTCGGACCCGATTTTAGTGTACTGAGCATGCTCAGTGCACTAAACCTGCTCTGTTTAATTTCACTTCTGCAATGTATATTGTGAGGTAGCAACCGGGGAACCCACTTGCTTAACGACAAAACATGTGTTTATAAGTTTAACCAATGTGTACCCGTTTATTTTTCACATATAATAACATAACCCGGGTAGTATGTTGGACACATATCACATTGATTCTAAACACTTTACATAAATACATCATACATTACATAGAACATTGCACATATACATTCACAATAACCCGGGACCTGTAACCATGACTCTCTCCCCATTGGAGCTCTAACACCTGCTCCCATGGTAGCTACGGCCTCCGGCCTACTTACACATCTTACAGTACATTTATAATAAATACATATGTTATATTTCAATGATGACCCCTCCGGGATCATAACAGGGATTGAGCAACCTGAGTACCGGGTATGTCATGTATCCTCAAGGGGCTCCTTCCTGGACGTATCTCCGCCTACGTCCTGGCCAGAGTCCACCTGGTTCAACTATGGTGTCCCCACTCTAGGAGCCCTTTTAACCCCTGCTTCTGACCTTCGTTACATACGCCTCAACGGGCCCTGTGGGTCCCAATGGCGGTTCCTGCCGCCTGGCTTTAGTCACCCAGCTTGATGACATAACATTACCCCGTAGTCAGGATTCCTGCCTGACCAGGCCTTACATACCATGTGTGATCCATCATTCAAACGTCCATGGATCACATACATTTCTTCCACACGCTCACAGCCCATCATCCATGGACTGTGGCTCCTCCATGGCCCATTACAGGGACTGGCAAACCATAGTACACGGGAACCTCATCTGTTACCTACTAGGAGCCCTATTACCCCTGTGTCTGACACCACAGGCACACCCACACCATTAGAGGCCGTGGTTGAGGGATGGGTACCCTCTGCAAGCAGCAGGGCAAGCCTCCCTCTCGTCCCACAGGGACGGAACACCTCCAACATCATCCATACTGACTGGGTCACTTTCTCCCCACATTATTATACCATGTTCTTACATAGGTCATCATCTTACATTCAGGGCAATTGCCTAAGCCCCTACATACATCAACGGGTCCTTTACCGACTGCCTAGTCGGACCCAATAGCGGTTATGCCCGCCTGGCATTACTCACACACAGCTCACTCCGTTACACGGGAACCGCTGTCTTACCGGGCACGGATCCGGGTCTCGCTACCTGTGTACCGGGTCCACCAAGCGTCCCCCAAGGGCTCCTTTCCCGGACGTGGTTCACCCCACGCCCGGACAAGTCTCCACCGGGTTCAGCCACGGCTTCCCCACCAGGTGCTATCACAACCGCGGACCTTGGCACCGGCCTGGAGCTAGCATGCTCCCTTCATTCACACAGAGCCTCTAGACTGCTCTGCACTTGGCTGGTCTCAGCTTCCATCTGAATCTCAGGCTGATGTCTGGCTGAGAAAGGATCTCTCAATCACTCAGCTGGCTGCCTCTTATCGTGCCAGCCACTCCCATATGGACACACCCCCTTAGCTGCTGATAATCAGCCTTTCACACAGCTCAGGTTAACTCCCTGTGTTCCGGGTTGTCAGCACTCAGCCCTTACATTCCTTAGAGCCTCATCGATCTCATCCCACTCTCACTGCCGCTCATTAGGCTCCTGAGTGTATCACGTCTATAGCAGTCACTCACAATTAACCCCTTGTGTTCCGGTTGAGTTCACACAGCATCATCACAGTAAAACCGGCCAGTGTGCACAGGATCATACCTTGATCCTGCATGTGATGCGCCCCGGCCATGAGGATCATGCCGGCGGTGCCTCACAATATACATACATTGCGGAAGAGAAATTAAGTAAATGAAGCGTTAAAATAAATAAATATTATGCTCGCTTCTCCGGCGTGTGTCCCGCGCTGTCTCACTCCTGGGGCTTAAGGTCCTGGCGTTGCCTGGCAACCTGATCAGCTGAGCAGTCATGTGACCGATTAGCTGATCGGGTTGTCACATGACCCCGCGGTTTAAATCTCCCGCCCGCTGATCTATTTTGGTGGGTGCAGGATTTAAACCACTCAGCTGATGCCAGTCATGTGACCGATCAGCTGATCTGTTTAAATCCCACGCCCGCCAAAATGGATTCGTCGGGTGGGAGATTTGAACTGAGCAGTCATGTGACAACCCAATCAATTGATCGGTCACATGGCCACTCAGCTGATCAGGTTGCCAGGCAACACCAGGTCCTTAAGCCCCAGGAGCGAGACAGCGCGGGAAACACGCCGGAAAGGTGAGGATGTTTTTTTTTTATTTTTAACCCTTTGCTCACTCCCGCAATGTATATATATATATATATATATATACATTGTGGGAGTGAGTGCTCTGTGGTTCTGCAATTTCATCTCTCATCTCTTTTAGTAATTCATCTGGACCAGGAGATTTAAAATAATTTATAGTAGCTAAGTGTTCCCTCACATCTACCTGTTTATAAATAGTGTGGCTTCTTTCATTTCATACTGTAGATCAGTTGATATTACATTTGCTTTCTTAGAGAACACAGATGCAAAATTGGAGTGTAAAAGTTTGGTCTTTTCAACATTATTTTTGACCACTAAACCCTCTTTATCCAGTCAAAATTGTTCAGCATCTTGGACTTTTCTTTTGCTTTTGGTATACCCCCAAAACCTTTTGGTCTGACTTGCAAGCCGTATGTCATTACTGGCTTTAGTTGACTCCTGCAGTTCCTGCAGACAGCATTATATTCTTCTTTAAATATGTGTCATCTTTCCATTTGATATACAATTAATTTTCCATTTTAGCAAGTGTTTACGTTCTGTGTTCATCCATCTTGGTCTCTTTAATTGCTTTCAATTCTTCCTTCGTTTAGGGATGGTTACTGAATGTGCAATAAGAATTTCCATTAGCAAAATCTCCTATCCTCCTTGAACATTTGTGTCCTTTAGAACATCCAGGTATTGGACCTTTCCTACTGACTCACCGTGGCCGGGACTCCGGTTTAGACAGGCGATGCTTCCTTCCTCCTTGTCACGGGTGGACCGCGCCTGCCGGTAGTGGGGCCCGGTGTAGTGCAGATCAAAAGTGAAGACGTCTTGTAGGAACAAATTAAAGGGTTTTTAATTTATTCGTGACGCCACCTATGAGTAGATTCGGTAAGGACTACCGACGCTGCGGAGCCCCCGGGGGATGGATAGCAGCAAGATGTTACGCTCCCCACAGGCTGAGCGGTGATCCCCGGAGGCCGGAGCTGCTTAAGATGTTGTGCGGCAGCTGCGGTTACCTTGTAGTGCGGACGGACAGTTCATAAGGAAGCACGGACAAAGCAAGTCTCTGCAACGGGTCTTTACTGTAACCAGCAGGCAGTACATGGCATACAGTGGTTGAGTAGTGGACCGGGTGGACTCAGCAGTGATGGTGTCCCTTAGAAATCCGCAGTGTTCCTCCATTCTAACTAGTTGGTTGCCAGTGTCGCCCAGGAATACCAGGTCGGGTACGGGGAGGCTGCTTCAATGCCCTATCCATGATGTACGTTCTGGATGTTTTGGGGAGCCTTGGGTCCCTCAGTGGGTACACCGCTGGTTAGACGACTGGAAGTTGGCTTGTGGTGGGGTGCTCCTGTGAAGCTGTTCCTCCATGCTTCTGGTTCGCGTAGCAGAGGTGAACTGCTGCCAGCTTCGGTACCAGTGAAGCGGCTGTGAGTTGTGGGCACGGGAGTCTTTTGGGAACCCGTGTAGATAATGCCCAATCCCGGTAGTTAAGGCCTCAGGTGCTAACACCCGACCGGTGACGGCCCAGGGGTCCGCACGGGGTGCGGAGCCCCTGCTCCTCTCCAAGTTCTGTGTTCTAGGCTCTGCTCTAGATTCCAGACTCCTACTGTTCTTCGTCTGTTCTATCTAGATTATTGTGTGTTCTACTACACTTCCCTAACACTCCACCCCCCAGGACCTATGATTGGCCCTCTGTTCTAGGTGATGCATGTAGGGTTGGATTTCTATGTTAACCGGTTCATTGCTGAGTCAGAGAATATTGCGGCTGCATTTGTGGCTGCAATACCCTCTTGTGACGCACTCGTTGCGGGGCGCCACACTCCCCCTTGGTTGAATACGCTTGTCCCCATGCGTCACACTACCCACATTACAGAGATTTTTATATTTTATAACAGGTAATACACTTTTATTAATGACAGGTCATTGTATGCATAAAAGTGAGGTAAATAAACAGGTTAACACATTGCGCGGACCCGGCGGGTGGTCGGCTGTCCTTAGGATAAAAGTTCAGGCTGTAGCCGCCAAGTCGCAGTGTTACTTCGCAAACAGGAAGAAGTCTCTTTTTGCAGAAAAGTTCAAACAACAAGTCACTTATGGAGGGCAGTGTTCCGGACTAGTATAGCGAACCACCCGTCACAGCATACATGTCACTCATAGGTTACTATGTCCCCTCTATACAAGTCTCGGTTTGGATGTCCTCGCGGTAGGTGCGATTCCACATCACGACGCCCCACAAATACTTCGGTACTCACACCCTCCTCCCTTACGAATCCCCACCCGGTGGATAAGTTAAAGGTGCTTACCCGCCCGGTTTTACGGAATTGTTCAGGTAGGGGAGATTGGCGGCGGGCCTCGGCGCGAGCCTGCATGTTGGCTTGCAGTCGAGTGTGCCACTCCTCTCTCCGGATACGACGTACCTCTTCGTCGGAGTGGTGCGGCGTGTGGATAAAGTCACTACGGCGTGCTGGTTGTTGAACCGCTCGAGATTGGTGGGCAGTCTGGAGTGGAGCCCGGTTCAACGGAACCGGAGAAGATGTTGTTGCGGCGGCACCCGACCAGTGCACCCGAGCTGATCGCCCGGCAGAAGGATTCTTGGTGTCTCCCCAGGCGAACCCGGTGTAGAGATCCTCAGCTGGACTGTAGATCTCGTCGTCATCCTCCTCGACCTCTCCTTCGATGACTACGTCGGGCTGCTCGGCTGACGAAGACGATGGAATGGAATCCTCTGGATCAATGGGTGGCTGTTCTGCAAAGTTCTCCTCGGGGTCGTTGTGCAGGACTTCCAGGCTGCCTGCCTCTTCTTCTGTAGCAGCGGGAAGTGGTGTTTCGATCCCGGTCACCAGGTAGGCCTCTGTAGTTGCAGAGGAGGCCTCCGGTTTAGGGGAGAAACAGGCGACAGTCTCAGTAGTGTGGAAACTAGTCGCGGGTTCCGCAGGTGGAACCAGGTATGTGTCAGCTTCTTCGTGGGAGCGTATTGGAAGCTCCGGCTCCGGAACGGGGTCGGCTGCGGGGTTAACCGCTGGAACGGGTCGAGCTGTGGTCCTCACAGGAATGATGCAGTCTATGGGCTCCGGTGACGAAGCAGGACAGGTGGTGGGCGGCGGTGAGGTAGCTGAAAAGCTGGCGACGTCGTCTGGGCTTGGAGAAGCTGTACCCGGCCGGCTCTGCTGCATCGCATGATGGAGTCTTCTGCCTAGGGTCGCGCTCCAGCTGCGAATCGTCCACTCCACAGTCTCCATTAGTCGCACCCGGAGGTCTTGTAGAGCCTCTAGCCAGAAGTCGGGGCTGCCGTCTATGGTAAGGGCAGGATCCGGACCTGGTTGGCCTATGGCTGCTCTGGCCTCCGCCTCGACCTCCCGCATTAGGTCTTGGAGTCTCGTGCTGGCCATTCTCTTCATCGGAGGGAAGCCACACCCGTTCAACCGGTAAGCGTTCTGGTAGAACTGGTGAAGAAGTCTGTTTGACACTCCCATTTCCTCTGGGCTTTTGTAGTCCAATCGTGGGAAAAGTCTTTGGGGTCCGCCCCCATGGTTGATTCGAGCAATCAGGGCGGACAAAGAGTTTGGCGCCTTTTGTCTTTAGCCCTCCCACGGTGAGGGGGGGGTTGACTCACTCCTGGGCTTGCACGTGGCGGATTCTTGTGGCGGGAACGCCATCTTGGGCGCCATCTTGGCCCAATGGTGAAAAGGCGGGAAAGTTCTTTTAGGGACGAACAAAGTCCAATTTGTAGACAATAAAGTCCATTTTAAGCACATTACACCCGTTGGGTAACGGGCCTGCTCGTATCCTGTTCGTGACGCCATTTTCTGACTCACCGTGGCCGGGACTCCGGTTTAGACAGGCGATGCTTCCTTCCTCCTTGTCACGGGTGGACCGCGCCTGCCGGTAGTGGGGCCCGGTGTAGTGCAGATCAAAAGTGAAGACGTCTTGTAGGAACAGATTAAAGGGGTTTTTAATTTATTCGTGACGCCACCTATGAGTAGATTCGGTAAGGACTACCGACGCTGCGGAGCCCCCGGGGGATGGATAGCAGCAAGATGTTACGCTCCCCACAGGCTGAGCGGTGATCCCCGGAGGCCGGAGCTGCTTAAGATGTTGTGCGGCAGCTGCGGTTACCTTGTAGTGCGGACGGACAGTTCATAAGGAAGCACGGACACAGCAAGTCTCTGCAACGGGTCTTTACTGTAACCAGCAGGCAGTACATGGCATACAGTGGTTGAGTAGTGGACCGGGTGGACTCAGCAGTGATGGTGTCCCTTAGAAATCCGCAGTGTTCCTCCATTCTAACTAGTTGGTTGCCAGTGTCGCCCAGGAATACCAGGTCGGGTACGGGGAGGCTGCTTCAATTCCCTATCCATGATGTACGTTCTGGATGTTTTGGGGAGCCTTGGGTCCCTCAGTGGGTACACCGCTGGTTAGACGACTGGAAGTTGGCTTGTGGTGGGGTGCTCCTGTGAAGCTGTTCCTCCACGCTTCTGGTTCGCGTAGCAGAGGTGAACTGCTGCCAGCTTCGGTACCAGTGAAGCGGCTGTGAGTTGTGGGCACGGGAGTCTTTTGGGAACCCGTGTAGATAATGCCCAATCCCGGTAGTTAAGGCCTCAGGTGCTAACACCCGACCGGTGACGGCCCAGGGGCCCGCACGGGGTGCGGAGCCCCTGCTCCTCCCAAGTTCTGTGTTCTAGGCTCTGCTCTAGATTCCAGACTCCTACTGTTCTTCGTCTGTTCTATCTAGATTATTGTGTGTTCTACTACACTTCCCTAACACTCCACCCCCCAGGACCTATGATTGGCCCTCTGTTCTAGGTGATGCATGTAGGGTTGGATTTCTATGTTAACCGGTTCATTGCTGAGTCAGAGAATATTGCGGCTGCATTTGTGGCTGCAATACCCTCTTGTGACGCACTCGTTGCGGGGCGCCACACTACCCTTTTACTAAGTCCAGCAAAATCTTCCTTTCTGACCTCAAGGTCTGTGTTCTCAGGTCTTCCTCAATTTGTAATCCAAAATTCAAGGACAGCATGGTGGCTGCCTCCTAAATTCCTAACCAACTTTACTTACTCAACTATTTCCTTACTATTAGTAAGAAGTAGGTCCAAGTTGGCAGATCCTCTTGTTCTCTCTTCTACCTTTTGAAAGACAAAGCTGTCATTGAGGGAATATACGAGTTTTCTGGACCCCTCAGTTTTGCCTGAGATTCCCAACAAATAACTGAATAGTTAAAATCTCCCATGAACACTATGTCATACTTGTGAACAAATACAAAAACAAAAGCAGAGAAACAATAATTATAAGAAGAAAAAGCAACAGGATTGAGCCAAGGAAGTGTTAGACTAGTAGCTTTCATCAATAAGCAGGACGTTTTAGTACAATGTGGAACTTTCTAATAGGCTGAAACAAGGAGCTGATGACTTCAGGTGGACAGCATGCCCACATACCCATTCTGCTAGATTGGAAAGTACTGCAGTTCCCAGCAACTCTAACCTCTGTCAATTGTTTCTGGTTCTGATATCATCTCCATCCCCAGCACTGCCCACACAGTGAACTCGGTGATGCCTTATAACAGGATCTAGGTTGCAGGATTACACTCTGGTGGAGATTTCACAGTCTGCTTACTTAGCAAAAAGAGTATGACCACTAGTGGGGTTAAATATGAATGGTATGAATGTTACTTTGCAAAGATTAGTACATTTTTGAACATATTAATTTCTCAGATATTTTTTGAACTTTGCTGAGAAATTCAATTTTCACCATATAAATGTGTTGTTAATTGAATCTTCCTGAAATAGATTAAAAACTCTAAGCCTATGTGCACATCAGACGTTTGTGCATCTTTGCAGACCGTCCTAAAACCGGTGTAGAATAGCAGAAACTGAGTTTTCTGTGCTCAGCAGTGTCCCTCGTTTTTTGCTCGTTTTTTGCTCGTTTTCCGCCCGGTTTTACAGCGTTTTTCTCGGCGGTTTTCTTGGCGTTTTTAAAACTGAGTTTTTTGTGCACTTGTTATGCTGGAACAGCTGGAAAAACGACCAAAAGAAGTCACTTGCTCTATCTTTGAAAACCGGTGGAAAAACCCTGAAGAAACTGAAAACGACATGAATAAAAACGTTCTAATGAAGACAGCGTTTTCTAAACTCCATTGACTAGCATGTTAATCCAACCGGAGGCTAGGATTAACATAAATTAACATAAAACTCAGCGGAAAACGCCGACGGAAAACGCCAAAAAACAGCCCAGAAAACTACTGATGTGCACATACCCTTATACTCACCTATAATCAGTTATTTCCATAACTCTCCTGCCATGATTGGTTCTCTGGCTGTCTTCTGCAAAGTATTTTCTATCTATTTCTATTACCAGGTCTTTGACTCTACCGTTCTTCATAAGTTGACGTCATTTATAGGCGTCACCCCAAGTGACTGCATTGGATATAGTAAAAATCTGCAGTACCATAGGGCAACAAAGCACAGAATGTAGAATATAAAAGAGAGAAGACAGATGAGCTAATAGCAGGAACCAGTAGTGATGGGACAGGTAAAAGGAGAGGTGAGTATAACATTTTTTAAACACCTAAATTGGTATCAACTGTCTGCCTTTTTACTGTTAATTGTAAATTGTATAATGTAATTCATGCAAATCAAATCACATAGGTGTTGGATTTTTATGAATTCAATCTTCTCATGAAATTTGCAACTCGTTTGAATTGTTTTTAATAGAATCACCAATCTGATACTGATTTTTAACTTATTAGACCATAATACTAATTTTAAGTAAAACATTGACATAGATTTTTTTTTAACGATCTCTAAAAGCAAGACGAACTAGCTGGATATACTGCAGTTTTGAGGTTTATCATAAGTCTGTTACTTAAACAGTTTGGATCTTGGCAAAATAAACATATGTAATAATATAAAGCGTAATGCAAAGAAAGACAGGTATTTTAAATGTGTCTAAAAGGCTTTCCATTGAAATTACATAAACATATAACTGCAAAGTGAAGAGCTGAATGGAAACTACCGATACTTCCTCCTGTTCCTGCAGTAGATCTATACCATATAAAAATATATTCAAGTGACAGGTCTCTGGTAGACTGCTGTGCAAATGAACCTAACATGTGCAAACCCAATGTAAACAATGCCAAGCTAGATTGACTAAGGAAGAATGGTGATTTTTCAGATAACACAAATATAAGCAGAACAGCCTTATAGATAAGATGCAGACAAGTTCATTTAAAGTTAAGTAAACTTTTTAGAACATGTATGTAAATATGTAAGAATACTGCCTGAATCCATTAGTTCTTCAGCAGACCAAAATGTTAGAGGCACATATGATTCCTTCTTATTGGATATAGATTAGCAGAGCAAAAATAAATATACAGTACTGTTGAAAACGTTTTAGCTGGTGTAGAAACAGTGCTGCAAAGTAAGAATATTTTAAATAGTGTTAATAGTTTATTTTTATAAATTACAAAGTGAATGAATAAAGAGAAATCAAAATCAAATCAGAATTTGATGTGACCACCCTTTGCCATTAAAGCAGCATCAAACCAGCAATAGAAGTAGACTTCTGAGAAAAAGTTATTGAAGAAACTCAGCAGGAAGGTTGTTCCAGACGAGGGTAAGCAAACCTGAGTTTTCACGTTCGGGGTTCATACTGGATTCCTAGTGGCCAGTGCCCAAACCTGAACATGGCCTTCTAACTGTACAATGAAAAGAAAGAAAAACTTCAGTCCATATTACGGAGTACTTTATTCA
This sequence comes from Allobates femoralis, assembly GCA_033576535.1. Lineage (NCBI taxonomy): Eukaryota > Metazoa > Chordata > Amphibia > Anura > Aromobatidae > Allobates > Allobates femoralis. The sequence goes on along the minus strand of JARQOC010000004.1, from coordinate 270,931,540 downwards.
AAAATTCTTAAAATCATTAGCATCCTATGCTGGACGCGTTTCGGACACACAGTCCTTTCTCATCGGGTGTGTGAGGTGAGCTGCTTTCCATTTCCCCTTCCTGAATCCTTATACTTCTAACTGTATGTTTGTGTTACTGTTCGGATTATTATTATTAAGTATTTATATAGCGACATTAGGTTACATGGCGCTTTACAAGTGAGAGGGTAAAAACGACAACAAATCAGTCGTACGGGTACAATAGGGGGAGGATCCTGTCCGTGAGGCTCACAGTCTAGAGGGGGTGGGGAGAGAGACGGTAGGAGGGGGAGAGGTGAGATGGTGCAGTGGATTGGGTCTCAATGTGTGTTATAGACTTGTAGGAAGAGGTGGGTCTTCAGGTTTTTCTTGAAGGATCCCAGGGTATGGGGAGTGTCTGATGTGGTGGGGGAGGGATTTCCAGCACCCAAATAAAGCTTGATGAAAGGCTGTCTGTCTTCTGTGTTTCCAAAAATCTAAAACAGCAGGGCTAAGGGGCAGCAAAAGGAAGCAAAAGAACAATCTTACATATCATGTTTCCCCAGCAGATAAGACTGCTGTCAGACAGTTTCCGGTTCCTTCCATTAAACTTTATGAATATTCACTGTTTCCCCGCCCACCCTCTGAGACAGAGTCTGTGATAAGTTGCAGTCTGTCTGTTATTTCCTGCTCATCACACTGGCTGTGTGTAATGTAACAATAAATAAATAATGATAAAAATGTGGTGTCCCACCATTTGTTATCCAGCCGAGGTAAAGCTGTTTTCTGGGGCTAATATCAGGCTGGGAAGGGGCAAATATCAATGACTCTTACCACCTTGACAATACCAGTACACTGCTGTCTGCGTTCTCTTCACTGCTTACCAGAAATAGAGGATACCCCATGATTCAAATAAATAATTGGAAACAATGATGTGGGGGACACACTACTTTTGGTAACCAGCAAAGGTAAAGCAGACAGCAGTGAGCAAGTATTTTCAGGGTGAGATGTCCATAGTTACTTGCCCATCCCAGCTGAAAAATATCAGCCTGCAGCTCCCCCAGATTTACATTAGATGCAGCAAACTGGTGCTTTACCCAGCACTTGCCGATTGCCCTGGTGCGGTTAAAATTAGGGTAACACATGGTGTTAATAAAAGCTGTGATTTACGAAATAGCATAGCTGCCATTAAGACCTGGATTAGTAAAGTAGAGTTGTCTATGAAACACTCTCATTACTAATCCTGAAAGTTAAAAAAAAACTCAGGCATAACAAAATCCTTCATTTGTAATAAAAACACATACACCCACTTTCACCAATTTATTAACCTCCAAACAAACCTGAATTTCTGACATAATCCACATTATATCTCACGATGATATTTAGCTCTGCTACATTCAGAGGCTACAGTGAGACATGACATTAGAAAGCATGACCACTCAGTGTGCCCTTGGGCATCATGGAAGCAGTGGCTGACAGCGATGATGTCATTGAGGTCATCGAAGTTCACAGCTAAGTGGATTCCAAGGTACCTTCTGTGACCACCATTTAAATCATTGCTGGACTGCCGGACTGTTGGACAGGCTGACAAAGTGGCATGGCAGTCCGGTAGTGAATTCACCTGCGGTCACAGAAGATACTGTAGGAACCATTTAACTGTGAACTCCAATGACCTCACTGACATCACCACTCTCAGCTTCTGCTCCCTTGGTGCCATCATTGTGTTCTGGAAGTGATGATGAGTGTTCATTCTTTCTAATGTCACAGCTCACTGGATCCTCATGGGACATTGTGTAGGTTACATCGAAATGGTAGAAGTGTTTTGAGGGTCACTAAATTTATGAAAGTGGGTGCGTGTGTTTGCATTTATTATTTCAAATAAAAAAAATTCAGTTTTTGTTTATTCTTTTGATTTACAGGATTAGTAATGGGAGTGTCTCATAGATAGAGATGAGTAAACTTTCCCTGAACATGTTTGCCAATTTCAAATTCATTACAAACTTTGCAGATTTGGTTTGTGATTCGAAGCACAAGCAATTTACTAACAAAAATCGGCGCACGCGGCTTTGTTCAGTAAAAAATGCTGGAAATTTTAAACTGGCCCTAAAACTTTCCTTGAAGATTTAAGGCCAAAATGCTCAGTGGAAGACCGGGTGGTTGAGAACATCTCTAACCTAAGGTTAGGTGTTGTTCATAGCCATCAAGTCTACCAATTTCTTTTAACCTGTAGAATTAAACAGAGCTTTAAAAGAAAGAAAGCCCCTGTTTCCTGGCCTAGTGTAGAACCCTCACCAGAGGCCTTTGACTAGGAGAATGCCATGGAGGGATTCCTACCCCCTACCAGCAAATATCCTTATAGGCATGAACGCCCCTGGCGTATCTAATTTCTGGAACAAATTAGGCTCGGATACCATCGCCCGAGAGTGGTTGCAGGGGCCCAAGTGTAATGGCATTGTGAAGCAATGCACTCAGGGCTGGTTGGCAACATTCTTCCTGAATAAAGGGTTTGGGTTCCTAGTGGAAGATGGGACTGGTGACAGGTGCTACATAAACCGGTCCAACCTCCTGTGTGACTATCTGCCTTCACATGTCTATGTCTATGGAAAGACAAACAGATGTTTGCAATTCCAACTCTTAAACAGGCCACATAAAATTGACCATGAGAAAAGCATGGAGATTGTAATTCGATCCCTACTACTTTCAAGGACTGTGCCTGAGCCTTGTTAATGGACATTGTAAATGTCAGTCGAACTGGAAACTGGAGGTGTTTAAAATCAAAAGGCAAATCAGATGGAATGAGTGGAATTCTTGGAATGAAAACGTCCTCTCCTTTGGCACATCCTGTCAAAATGGTGGCTTCAATTACATGTGTAAACAGGTTCTGAATCAAGTGTCTTGTTCCATTACACAGCTTTGGTGGACCTACATTTCTTAACAGCAGAATAGGTGCTCCAGGTTTTAAAAAGAGGTTTTGCGGAGGAAGTCCTTGTTCCAAGGAGTTAAGGAACTCAGTTGGATAAAATAGTGCTTGATCAGGGTTTGTTACTGTATCCAGTATCATTTTATGTGGCAATAATGCGGAAACGCTTCAACAGATCCCAGTGATTCTGAGAATCTATGTTAGTGGCAAATATAAGTCAAACCATTTTATGTTTATTTGTGAAAATATCAAATTTTTTGTTCAAATTTCACAGTTTTCAAACTTTGAATTTTTATGCCCTTAAACCAGAGAGTTTTGTCACACAAAATAGTTAATGCATACTGTTTCCCACATTAGCACAACTTTTGAAACATAATTTTTTCGTTAGGATGTTAAAAGGTTAAAAAGTTTATCAGCAATTCTCATTTTTCCAACTAAGTTTACAAAATAAAATTTTAGGGACCACAACACATTTGATGTGACTTTAGTTTCATAGTGTGAAAGCAAAAAACCCTCACATTTAGTGGCCAGTGTCAGGCAGCTACTGCCAATGCTGATAAAATAATAGGATGCATTAAAAGAGGCATAGATGCTCATGAGAATAATAGTTTTTCCTCTATACAAGTCACTAGTGCAACCACACTTAGAATACTGTGTACAATTCTGGTCTTCTATATATAAGAAGGACATAGCTGAACTAAAGTGGGTGCAGATAAGGCTGGTTTCACACTACGGATTTTCTAAATCCGATGCTGTCCGATAAAAATAGGACAGCATCGGACCGATTTTGGGCCCCATGCAGCCCTATGGGCATCGGACCAAATCAGATGTGCACTAAATGCCATCCGATTTGGTCCGATCCGATTCTGTCCGATTTTTTTATCGGTGCAAAAATAGGAGCATGCTCCGATTTTTGCACCGAAAATAAAGTCGGACAAAATCAGATCGGACCAAATCGGATGGCATTTAGTGCACATCCGATTTGGTCCGATCAATTTAGCATGGGGCCCTATGGAGCAGGGTCCGAGGAAACATCTGATGTCTCCTCGGACCCGATTTTACTGTACTGAGCATGCTCAGTACAGTAAAACATCTCCAAACTGGGAGAGAAGGGGTTAAAAAAAAAAAAAAGTCTATGCTCACCTATCCCCAAGCCCCCGCCATCTTCCGCCGTCTCCCTTCGGCTCCCGGTGGCTCCCGGTGTCCTCACGCTTTCTGCAGAGGTCTTCTACTGCAGTACAGGACCTGCCGTGAAGTCACAGTTACGTGACCGCAGGTTACCATGGTGCCCTGCAATCACCTCGCTTCATACCTCGGACTGACACTTCGGACTATTTACGGACTGGTAATATGCACTTTATCTTCAACTGTCAGTGGATACGGTGACCTACACTGTTTGACTATATGCATAAAATAGGGGGTACCATATATATATATGGGTGGTCATTGTACCAATTATACGGTTAGTTAGCTCATGGATAAGATCTTTGTTATTATCCATATGTGACCACCCCTAGGGACCACTGTGTTTGGGACTACTAAACGACTCCTATTCATTGGATGATTTGCTGAATTTTTGGTTACCCATAACACTGTACACCTTATATTGGGCTAACAAGCGTATTTATGTAAAATATTGTGGTGAAGTAGCACTAGTACTTCTCGTACCTGCTCTCATCCCCCACCCTCGGGTCTCTCCCTACAACTCAATCCTGTATTTTGTCTAACCTGTTGTGATCACCGATATTGTGTCATATCCTGCTCATGTTTTGTCAGCATTGTATTCTGTACATATGTTCAGCGTTGTGTTCTGCATTGGCACCCCATGGTTTTAATTGTTTTTATTCTTGTTTGGTCTATTGCACTAATAAAGTTATAATTTTCACTATTCTACTACTCGTGTGTGTGTTGCTCCCTCAATGTGCCATGTCTTCTCTCCGCCTTGCATATCTGTCCACCTTGGCACGGTGAGCGACCCCTCCTTCCCTTGATATAATTCAGATCATTGCGGTGCACCCTGTTTTCTGTTGAAACTAATGTGGGAAACAGTATGCATTAACTATTTTGTGTGACAAAACTCTCTGGTTTAAGGGCATAAAAATTCAAAGTTTGAAAATTGTGAAATTTGAACAAAAAATGTGATATTTTCACAAATAAACATAAAATAGCCTAAGAGCAACAAAGGTTATTGAAACTAAAGTCACATCAAATGTGTTGTGGTCCCTAAAATTTTATTTTGTAAACTTAGTTGGAAAAATGAGAATTGCTGATAAACTTTTTAACCTTTTAACATCCTAACGAAAAAATTATGTTTCAAACGTTGTGCTAATGTGGGAAACAGTATGCATTAACTATTTTGTGTGACAGAACTCTCTGGTTTAAGGGCATAAAAATTGAAAGTTTGAAAATTGTGAAATTTGAACAAAAATTTTGATATTTTCACAAATAAACATAAAATGGTTTGACTTATATTTGCTACTAACATAGATTCTCAGAATCACTGGGATCTGTTGAAGCGTTCCCGCATTATTGCCACATAAAGTGACACTGGATACAGTAACAAACCCTGATCAAGCACTATTTTATCCAACCGAGTTCCTTAACTCCTTGGAACAAGGACTTCCTCCGCAAAACCTCTTTTTAAAACCTGGAGCACCTATTCTGCTGTTAAGAAATTTAGGTCCACCAAAGCTGTGTAATGGAACAAGACACTTGATTCAGAACCTGTTTACACATGTAATTGAAGCCACCATTTTGACAGAATGTGCCAAAGGAGAGGACGTTTTCATTCCAAGAATTCCACTTATTCCATCTGATTTGCCTTTTGATTTTAAACACCTCCAGTTTCCAGTTCGACTGGCATTTACAATGTCCATTAACAAGGCTCAGGCACAGTCCTTGAAAGTAGTAGGGATCGATTTACAATCTCCATGCTTTTCTCATGGTCAACTTTACGTGGCCTGTTTAAGAGTTGGAATTGCAAACATCTGTTTGTCTTTCCACCGGAAGGAAAAACAAAGAATGTTGTTTATCAAAAGGCTCTTCAATGACTTACAAATAAAATACTATATATTACTTGGGTAATCATTAAATTAATTTGTGTTGCAAATATGTAGTGTTGAATATATGATGTGAAATATTTTTATTTGCAAAATAATAATTCTATTTTCTTATAACTAAGAACAGATAGTTTCTTTGCCCGGGCAACGCTGGGCTCTTCAGCTAATTACCACATAAAATGACTCTCTTCAGAATTGTAAAATTTGTTCTAGTCAAGAAGGTGAAAACAAGGCAGAAGTGGTTAAACAAATTTAAAATAATTATAAAGAAAAAAGGAAAATTAATATGCTGTTCAATAGCATGAAAAAAATATTATCTGTGAAGAATATAAGAAACAAATGATAGCGCATACATTATATATTAATATAACGTATTCATAGTGGTTTCACAGGAAACATTCAGAGGAAATATCTTCAGTCGGGCAAAATACTGTAAATATTTGGATTAGTTGAGCTTTAAGGAGGGATTATTAGTGAAAGAAAGAAAAACTATTATTTTAGATAATGTTTAGAATATTAACATGTTATTAAAACAGTTTTACTTCCACATACATGGATTACATTGTAAGTCAACTAATGACCGTTGGAGATTAGAGAAGTGAGATTTGCATGGAGAGTTGAAACGGACATGATCATTTTTCAAGAATTCTTTGTGAATGTGACTTACTGAATGTCAAGACATAACACGAAACTCATTTTTATGAAGCCTTTTGTAATTTGCTTTTTTCAGTCAATACCACTTAACCAAACCCCTTAAACATACGGAGGAAACGTTTTTGTATTTAATGGAGCATAGCTAGGGATTCAGCACAGGTAAACAAGGGGTGGAAGTGCAGACACATCTGAGTGGGCCCCTAACCACCTAGGTAAACCTTGGTTGCTAGGTACTTGATTTCATACAACTACAATGGGGCAGCTTAATCATTGTGAGCTAGGATGAGCAGATATGTGTATAGATATAAATATACTATATGCAAATATATATATATATATATATATACATATATATATCACTGGGGTGCGCTACCATTCTGCACTCATTAGTTTGGCAATGTTATCCACAAGAGAAAAGAAAAAAAACAGAAATTTTTATCTATACTAGACAGCTAGGGCAGTTTTTATTAGATCCCACACTGCACTCTTAGAAACACTCAGCCCTGAAATTCACAACGATGCTGTGTGTCCAGCGGGCGACCATCGGTAGATTTGTGAACATGTTCACAAAATCTGCGATCAACGACTGATCGTTGATCGTTGACAGGTGTCACACACAACGATGTTGTTCACTACATCGTTGCAACGTCACCAAAAATGAGACGTATGGACGATATCGGTTAAAAAAATCGTTGCGTGTGACGGCCCCTTTAGATGCATTTAAAATGCTCTACTATCTCGTATTTTTGTTGCATAAGGTTAACAGGTAAAGAGTTTCTGTAGTGTCACTTAATGGAAAACTTTCAGGTCAAAAATCCATATGTAACTGCTATCATTTTCTAATTCCTCCTTCTAAACTCTCTCTATTGATGTACTTCATTTATTTATATTCCCCTCCTATTTTCTGTAAACTTCAAATAAAGAGATTCATTATATCTGTCACTCAAAGTGAATGATCCACTTAGTTCTCTGCTTTCCCCTTCCCATAGGATGATTATGCATGTCACATCACAGCACAGGAGATCAGTTGGGAAGGGGGTGGGGGAGGCTGTATCCTCCTCTCTGCTCTCTTTGCAGCAAAACCAAGAGATCAGATAAACACAGGATCTCTCAGAGCCCAGCAGGGATTCCTTTTTACAGAAACAAATGGAGTCTAGATCAAATAAGGCAGACCTGTAGCTTTCTCCCTCCCTGTCTTGAACAGAACAGTAGCTCCAGAAAGTGAAACCACACAGCACTGAAAGCAGAGGGAGGAGGGAGGAGAGAGGGAGAAGAGAGCTGCTGAGAGGGAGTGCATAATTACATGACATTTTATACAGCAGCTGGATTAATCATCTCTGCTTATAATGTAGAGGAAAAATTTAGTGACTCCCTGCAGGGTGTGAAGATGCTGATAACATGGAAACTACAAAGGGTGGAATAATGATTTTAAATGTTTTTAAAATGTCTGCCCAGGCACTATTCAAGGGTAATATTAGTATCATACTGAAAAACGAGCTGACATTGTCCCTTTAATTGAGGTTTAAAATGCTATACGATCCCTTTGGTACGTTTTTAGACATCTGCATCCACATTGGGTTATATTCCATTGTTCCCAAATATATATTATTTTGTTGGCAAGTTGCACAATAAACAATATTTTCCTGAAGAGCAGGATTGAATGCAGCTACATGTGACAGGTACCTGTATAAAGTCTGTGTGGTTGCTCCAGATTATCCTTCGCTGCTCCCATTAGGAGGTTCCTTGTGATCCTGGTTAGAGGAGCCGATTCACTGTCCAGGAGCTGGGTGAGTAAGCCTCGCCCTTAACAATGATCACTTCTCCCTGCAACAGGCACTTGGATCCTTCCCTGACAATGTCTGTCTTACCTCCAGTCGGAGCGAGTAATATGGCTAGCTGGCTGTACAGTGGGCCACTGGTTTCATTCCTGATCTCGGTTACTGAGCCTGATGTACGTTTCGGAAGAATCTACTTCTTTCCTCAAGTTTGACCCTAATCAGTTCCTATGGGAGTTTTATAGTCAATTCAAAGATCTGTTTACTTTCATTCCTGGACATCCTGTGGATATAGTTGCCACCTCTATAATCTCTGGTCACTATCTCCACACCGCACACTTGTGAGCCAGAGAAAAAGCCCCCATATTTCAATTTATACTGCTTAGATAAGGGAGGCTCCATATTCTTATTTTTCACATTCTGATAAGTTCTGCTATGCATTTATACATAGGTCTCAATGTTCTGCCTATATATTTCTTTTGGCACGGACACATAATACAAGAAATTATCCCTTTGGTTTTGCAGGTCATACAATTTTGTATTCTTATTTTTTTTAGAGTTATTCATGAACTCCATTTTCCTTTTTTTTAGAAAAGAAAAAAGGGATTCAGCAGTTGTAGGGGCACTCTGAAGAGGAGGCCGGAGACAGTTTTAGAAGTAATCCTTACTTTATGTTATGTTCACAGGTCCTCACAATGCGTCTTGGCGGTAAACTCCGCCTTCATCACCTGATGAAGACGGAGTTTACCGCCGAAATGCGGTGTGAGGACCTGTGAACATAACATAAAGTAAGGATTACTTCTAAAACTGTCTCTGGCCTCCTCTTCAGAGTGCCCCTACAACCGCTGAATCCCTTTTTCCTTTTCTGCACTTACACCCTTGGGTAGAGTGGTGGGTGCAGCAAAGATTGGAAGTAGCAGGAACAACTTGTAAACTACAGGACCTGCCGGTGCCGGAGACCGAAGGACCTGTGGTGACGTCACGCCTGCGTGATCACTCACGTGACCAGCCATCTATCCGAATCCCGGAAGCTTGGATTCGGCATGGGGTGCACGTGAAGCACCAGAAGTGAAGCCACTGGGTTATCCCAGGCGCATAACCCTCTCAGGTGAGTAACCACCACTTGAAAAATCCTCCACTTAACCACCAGGGTTTCACTAGGAGCGCCCCTCTTGTCTCTCCCTTTTTGTCTACTTTTCTTTTTTTAAGCTTTCTCCTGCAGAGATGGCATTTTTTGTAGGGAAAAAAAACCTTTTAGTTGTAAAAAGGAGGTATTTTTTCTTTTACAGTCTGCTTTATTAGAGTCCCTCTGCACAGGAGGGGTAATTAAATTACTCAGGTTTTTTGTCTTCTTAAAAATTAATCTGGCCTAATGGGGCAATGACACCCCCACCACCTTATCTTCCTTTATAATTCCCAAAGATTGTCAACAATGGTTTTTAGAAGGTTTATTTGTGAATTTTACTGGATGATTAGAGTGATATGGATTGTTTTACCTAATGCATTTTTTCCTGCTTCCCTCCCTCCACATCATTTTGTTCAATTTGGGGTTCTTTCAGTCATCCTGGGTATGTTTTTTACTGTATTATACACCTAAAGTAGTTATTTCTGAGTATATCTCTTTTGTTTACATTTATTAATTAGCTCCCAAGGGCTGGATAGTGACTTAAGGGCTACTAATACCCTAGGCTAGGTCCTTCCCTGGTGGGATAACTGGCTGGTGTCCATGTTGTAGACTCTTAACCGAGGCTCCATGGACTTCATCTGCATATTCAAATTCTAGGGAGCAATGCACCTTGGGTTCCACTGTGTTTGAGTGCTTTAACTGGTGCCCGCAGTGTTATCCTCCACTGGTCTCCACAAGGTCAGTGGGTGCTTTGTGATGTCTGTCTATCAAGCATTGCTCCCACCCAGCCAGAATCCTGCGCCACACTGATGAGGGGCAACAACCCCGAAACAGCTGTCTGTGGTTGGATACCTAGTCCATGGTAAACCCCTGGCCATATCTTCAAGGTTGCAAGGGCTGGATAGTGACTTAAGGGCTACTAATACCCTGGGCTAGGTCCTTCCCTGGTGGGATAACTGGCTGGTGTCCATGTTGTAGACTCTTAACCGAGGCTCCATAAACTTCATCTGCATATTCAAATTCTAGGGAGCAATGCACCTTGGGTTTCACTGTGTTTGAGTGCTTTAACTGGTGCCCGCAGTGTTATCCTCCGCTGGTCTCCACAAGGTCAGTGGGTGCTTTGTGATGTCTGTCTATCAAGCATTGCTCCCACCCAGTCAGAATCCTGCGCCACACTGATGAGGGGCAACAACCCCGAAACAGCTGTCTGTGGTTGGATACCTAGTCCATGGTAAACCCCTGGTCTTCAAGCTCGCAAGGGCTGGATAGTGACTTAAGGGCTACTAATACCTGGGCTAGGTCCTTCCCTGGTGGGATAACTGGCTGGTGTCCATGTTGTAGACTCTTAACCGAGGCTCCATGGACTTCATCTGCATATTTATTAATTAGGGTAGTGGCCTCCTTATTGAAATCCTCCTGTTTGTTACAATTCCTATGAAGTTTGAGGAATTTGCTTTTTGGCACGTTTAACAGCCAGATTGATAAATGACAGCTATTTAAAGGGACACTGTCAGGTCATTTTTCAGTATGATACTAATATTCCCCTTGAATAGTGCCTGGGAAGACCTTTAAAAACATGTACAATCATTACTGTACCATTTGCAGTTTCCATGTTATTATCATTGTCAGAACCTGCAGTGAGCTCCTGCATTAATCCTCTCCATTATAACCAAACAGGAATAGTCCAGGTGCTGCATAAACTGTCATATAATTATGCACTCTCTCAGTAGCTCTCTCCTCCCTCCTCTGTTTGCTTTCAGACAGTGCAGTGTCAGGTTTCAGTAGCTTCAGTTCTGATGAGGACAAGGAGGGAGAGAGCTATTACAGATCTGCCTTATCTAGACTCCATCTGTTTCTGTAAGCAGGAATCCTGCTGTGACAGTTTCTGTGTTGTATTTAATTTATTTTTTAGCTGCAAACACAGAGGGCAGAGAAAATACAGCTCCCCTCAGTGATCTTCTGTGCAGTGATGTGGTGTGATTATCTGACATGCATATTCATGCTTATGAGGAGTGGACAGCAGAGAACTAAGTGGATCATTGACTGTGAGTGACAGATTGAATGAATTTCTTTATTTGAAGTTTACAGAAAATAGGAGAGAAGCATAAATAAAAGTAATACATTAATAGAGAAAGATTAGAGTGAGGAATTATAAAATGATAGCAGTTAGATATGGATTTTTAACCTGACAGTTTTCCTTTAATGAAATAAAATTATTGCTGTCAGTTGGCTTTTAGAAAGTCTTAGTGCAGAGCTTATTATGTTCTACAAAAATTGATACATCCAAAAAGTTAATTTCGATTTTACTGTGTGAATATGTGAATTCTAAATGATATTAATTTTAATTTAGGCCTGATAGGATTTATTTCATTGAATTTTCATCGCCCGTCCACACAAAAATAATGTCACCAATGAAGCGACGCCATAGGGCCAGATTCGCACCAGATCCATTTTTGGGATAGATACAGTATATTTTTCCTAGACGTTGTTATATATATACATTTGCATAACTAGGTGCGAATCTGGTCCCCATGGCGGTACCCCATTTCTGGGTATAGTAGTGTGCCTCATTTAGAAAAAAATTATGCATTCCATGATTTCCCCAATAAACTGTATTTTCTTCCATAGAAAAATCATTGTATTTTTTAAGAAAATGAATCACCGCCTCACATCTTTTTGTATGCTCAATGTTGGTATATAAGAATGTGACATCTATGGATTCCAAAAAATATTGACTCTCCCATTTCACATCCTTTAATATCTGCAGAACATGTTTGCTGGCCCTCAAATATGATGGTAGATCTTGTACACAGCTTTGTAATTGGACGTCAACAAACCTTGATAAATTAGAGGTTAGACAACCTATCCCGGATATAATTGGACAGCAGAGGAATCTATGAGAGTGTCTTATGTACCTTTAGAATATAATATGATACCACCATTTTGGATGCGTGATGTTTATAATTTTAGCTGTTTCCAGGTCAATCATGTCTTTGTCTTTACGATTCTGGGCCAGTTCGTTTAATGCTCGTTTATATTTATTTGTGAGATCTTATTTTCAGTAGCTGCTAGGTTTTAGTTTCACCCAAAACTCATCTTTATCTATGACCATTATTTCTCCCCCTTTGTCAACCGGTCGTACAACAATATTGTTATTTTTGTAGGGATTTTATAGTAACCCTCTATTTTAAGGTGAGGTTGTCCCAAATCCATTTGGTCCCAATTTCTTGGATTTTTTGAATGTCTCTGGTTACATTGTGCTAAAAGGTAATTATTGCATTCAAATACTCATTAGTGGCATGGAATTTAAATTTACATATTAGTCTATTTTGTCTCTGTATTTTTTCTGATTGTATGTTCATGTTATTCTCCGTTTGATTAAAAGAAGAATTTTTTATAAAATATTTCTTAACTGCTAGTTTTTGAACAAATTGCTTCACTTCTACATAGGATTGAAGCAATTAAATCTTGAAGTGGGGGTGAATTTGAGGCCTTTTTGTAATAGCGTCTCTTCATTTTTACTCAATGTATGTTTGATGAAATTAAAAATGTTTTGAGGTTGACTCTTTCCATTTTTTTTTTATTTTTTTGTTTTCGGTGAGTAACCTCATCCCCCTGCCCCTCCTGCATTTCTGGTTCTCACTCTGAAAAAATCCCACATGTTACCGTTTTTCAGAATTTTTTGTGTTTTTTGAGGGGCAGGTTTTTAGGGTTATTCGTCCTTTTTGATTTACTCAGTTTCCTATGTTGGGATTTTTCCCTTGTTTTATTACTGTTAACTGATGTAATGTTTCTAGTTATAGCCTTCCCATCGTCCTGTTCTAATACTCCTTCTTTGTCATGTTGCTATGTTATTGTTTGTTCATTAGCTATATTACTCCCATATTGATCTATATCCAAGTTAGAATACCGTACTTTGCCTACTTCTATCTGTAATATTGATACGTATAATCAGTGTTAATGGTATCATGTTTTTTTCATCCTCGCCGCTCTCTGAGCCCTCTGAGGAGTCATAAATGGAAAATTGCTCCTCCACCTAAGTGTAAGGATATACCGTATATACTCGTGTATAAGCCGACCCGTGTATAAGCCGACCCCCCTACTTTTGCCCCCAAAAACTGGGAAAACTTATTGACTCACGTATAAGCCGAGTGTGGACTCCAGCACAGGTATACAACCCCCAGCAGTGAGGTATACAGCAGCCTCCCCAGTGGTAGTATACAGCAGCAGCCCCAGTGGTAGTATACAGCAGCCCCAGAGGTATATACAGCCCCAGAGGTATATGCAGCCCCAGAGGTATATGCAGCCCCATATGCAGCCCCACAGGTATATGCAGCCCCAGAGGTATATGCAGCCCCATATGCAGCCCCAGAGGTATATGCAGCCAGCCCCAGAGGTATATGCAGCCCCATATGCAGCCCCAGAGGTATATGCAGCCCCAGAGGTATATGCAGCCCCATATGCAGCCCCAGAGGTATATGCAGCCCCAATATGCAGCCCCAGAGGTATATGCAGCCCCATATGCAGCCCCAGAGGTATATGCAGCCCCAGAGGTATATACAGCCCCAGAGGTATATGCAGCCCCAGAGGTATATGCAGCCCCATAAGCAGCCCCAGAGGTATATGCAGCCCCAGAGGTATATACAGCCCCAGAGGTATATGCAGCCCCAGAGGTATATGCAGCCCCATATGCAGCCCCATATGCAGCCCCAGAGGTATATACAGCAGCAGCCCCAGGGCTGTATACAGCCGCAGCCCCAGGGCTGTATACAGCAGCAGCCCCAGGGCTGTATACAGCCGCAGCCCCAGGGCTGTATACAGCCGCAGCCCCAGGGCTGTATACAGCCGCAGCCCCAGGGCTGTATACAGCAGCAGCCCCAGGGCTGTATACAGCCGCAGCCCCAGGGCTCTATACAGCCGCAGCCCCAGGGCTGTATACAGCCGCAGCCCGGAGGTATACAGGCCCCCCATCAAGTTCCAGGGCCCCCCCCTTGCGCGCCAGCCTGTAAAGGAAAATCATACTTACCAGTGTCCAGTCGCGCCGTCCGCAGCTGCCGACATGACGATCCCGGGCTCCATTCAGCGTCTTCCGCATTTCCTGTAGTCGCGGGCAATGACGTCATTGCCCACGACTACAGGAAATGCGGAAGACGCTGAATGGAGCCCGGGATCATCATGTCGGCAGCTGCGGACGGCGCGACTGGACACTGGTAAGTATGATTTTCCTTTACAGGCTGGCGCGCAAGGGGGGGGCCCTGGAACTTGATGGGGGGCCTGTATACCTCCGGGGCTGCTGCGGTATTTTTTTATTTTTTTTATATACTCGCGTATAAGCCGAGGGGGGACTTTTCAGCCCAAATTTTGGGCTGAAAAACTCGGCTTATACGCGAGTATATACGGTATGCTGTTATCCTTTTTGTATTCAAGCTCCCCTAAGACAAAACTTTGTGGGACCAACATTTGCTGCAATTATTGTGGTAAATCTTTTGGGATACGTTTCTACTTGATTTTCAAATCTTTAGGCTGTACGTTTGCCCATTCTTCTTTACAAAATAACTAACAGGTTTTCCTACAGGATTTAGCTCCATCCATCTTACTATCAACTCTGACCAGCTTTCCTGTGCATTCTGAAGAATAGCATCCCTGCAGCATGATAGCATCACCATGCTTGATTGTGGGGATGTTGTTTTCAGGTTGATGAGCAGTGTTAGTTTTCCATCACACATTGCATTTTGTATTTAGCCCAAAAAGTTCTACTTTGTTCTCATCTGATCAGAGCACCAACTTCCACATATTAGCTGTTTCCCCTTAAAAGGTTTATGCAAACTGTACTGGAATAAATTAATTGAGAGACTTAGCTTCATCACTGACATCACTACGCCAAAGTGCTCTCAAACTTACCGGGTCCTACTCTGACACTATATGCGGTATATACTGCTGGGATGAGGTTTATGTTCTGCAATTAAAATCCATCTGGAAGTGGTATGTACCAGGACCAGGGCTACAGCAAAATGGAGGTGCGGGCGAAGCTACTGGGTGCACTGAGAGCACAGTTACCGGGCTCTTCGCAGTGACATCAGTGATGAAGCTAAGTCTCTCAATTCATTTATTCCAGTACAATATTTACTGAGTTCATTTATCACATATATATTTCTTTGCTGCACAGACAATCCTGCATTTCATATATCAGCCATTAAGCTCATTCCCTAGCATAATAATAATAATAATAATAATAATAATAATAATAAAGCTTTATTTATATAGCGCCAACATATTCCGCAGCGCTTTACAATGTAGGGTTAGACTACAGAAAATATAATACAGTAAGTAATTACAGTAGAGAACAAATACAGTACAATAATTGGATACAAAACAATAGGCATAGAATCACTGTAAAAAAGAAAATACAATAAATAAAGCAAGAAATGAAGGTGACCCTGCTCAAAAGAGCTTACAATCTACAACGGGATAGGGGTTGCACAAGGTACAGGGGCTTATTGCACTGATGGTCCAGGCATCTTGAGGAGGTGGGGCATAGAAATAAGCTTACATGGATGGTCATCAGACAGTCTATGTAGACCTTTTTTGGTTTGGTGGAGATTATAAAAGAGTAATGTCAAGAGAGATAGCCCATTCACTATCTACAGTACAAAGGACTTCTATTAGGGAGTATGATAGGCCACCTTAAAAACATGTGTTTTAAGTGATTATCTAAAGCCATGCAAGTTGTGGATAGTCCTGATTTCTTGGGGTAAAGCATTCCAGAGGATTGGTGCAGTTCTGGAGAAGTCTTGGAGCCGGGAGTGGGAGGATCGGATTTGTGCAGATGTTAGTCGAAGGTCATTTGAAGAACGTAGAGAATGGGTGGGGTGATAGACAGAGATGAGGGAGGAGATGTAGGGGGGTTCTGCACTGGGAAGAGCTTTGTGGGTGAGAACAATTTGAATTTGATCATGTAGTGTACAGGCAGCCAGTGCAATGACTGGCACAGAGCAGAGGCATCTGAGTAACGATTGGCCAGATGGGTGATCCTGGCTGCTGCATTAAGGATGGACTGGAGAGGAGAAAGTCTAGTGAGGGGGAGGCCGCTTAATGTGTTCAGTGTTGCTGCAAACTTATTCCCTTAAGTGCATACACATTTTTTTTGCTTGCACCTGCACATTAAGGTGATGCCAGTCCTTTAAATTGTAACTCCATCCTGTGCTGACTACTGGCCCTCCATCCTGCGCTGACCACTGGCCCTCCATCCTGCGCTGACCACTGGTCCACCATCCTGCGCTGACCACTGGCCCTCCATCCTGCGCTGACTACTGGCCCTCCATCCTACGCTGACCCCTCTGCCTCCATCCTGCGCTGACCATTCTGCCTCCATCCTGCGCTGGCCACTCTGCCTCCATCCTGCGCTGGCCACTCTGCCTCCATTCTGCGCTGGCCACTCTGCCTCCATCCTGTGCTGGCCTCTCTGCCTCCATCCTGCGCTGGCCACTCTGCCTCCATCCTGCGCTGGCCACTCTGCCTCCATCCTGTGCTAACCACTCTGCCTCCATCCTGTGCTGACCACTCTGCCTCCATCCTGCGCTGACCACTCTGCCTCCATCCTGCACTGACCACTCTGCCTCCATCCTGCACTGACCACTCAGCCACCGCGCAGTACTAACCACTGAGCCTCCATACAGAGTTAACCACTCTGCCTCCATATAGTGCTAACCACTGAGCCACTATATTGTGCTAAACACTGAGCCACCGTACAGTGCTAACCACTGAACGACCATATACTGTGCTAACCACTGAGCCACCATACTTTGCTAAACACTGAGCCACCGCACAGTGCTAATCACTGGGCCACCATACTGTTCTAACCACTAAGCCACCATACTGTGCTAACCACTGAGCCACCATACTGTGCTAACCACTGAGCCACATTACTGTTCTAATTATTGAGCCACCATATACAGTGCCAACCACTGAGCCACTATAAAGTGCTAACCACTTAGGCTCCGTATAGAGTGGTAACTACTGAGCCACCATACTGTGCTAATCACTGAGTCACCGTATACAGTGCTAACCACTGAGCCACCATACTGTGCTAATCACTGAGCCACCATACTATGCTAGCCACTGAGCCACCATACTGTGTTAACCACTGAGCCACCATATATAGTGCTAACCACTGAGCCACCATATACAGTGCTAACCACTGAGCCACCATACTGTGTTAACCACTGAGCCACCATATATAGTGCTAACCACTGAGTCATTATATACAGTGCTAACCATTTAGCCACATTATTGTTCTAATTATTGAGCCACCATATACAGTGCCAACCACTGAGCCACTATAGAGTGCTAACCCCTTAGGCTCTGTATATAGTGCTAACTACTGAGCCAGCTTATACTGTGCTAACCACTGAGCCCCCGTATACTCTGCTAACCACTGAGCCCCTGTATACTCAGGAAAAAGCAAAAGGAGAAGGAATAGGGGGAATATCAGGTGCTTTACACATAAAAAGCCACGTTGTTATTGAAATACATGTGTTTTAATGTGTTAAAACATGTGCAAAGATGGAGAAATGATCACTAATGATAGAGGGAAAGAGAGGGAAAGATAGATAGATACATAGTTTGATAGATAATAGGCAATGTCAAATGCCTATTTTATGCCCCACCACCCTACATATTGTAAGTTTGCATCCTTTAGTGCCTTTCATGAGGCACTAAAGGATGTTTAGCTCTGTATTTAGCTAAAAAATAAATTATTTTTAAAAAATGATTTAGGGTCCCCCCTATTTTTGATAGCTAGTTAGGGTACAGCAGATAGCTGCAGCCTGCATGTCACAGCTGGCGACTTTACCTTGGCTGGTAATCCACAACAGAGGTTGCCACATGCTATTTTTACAAATTATTGAATTATAAATAATTTTTTTAAAAATGGTGTAGGGTCTCCCACCTACAGCTGCTGTCTGGTATTCTCAAGTTGGGAAGATAAATAGTTATTGGCTTTAAATAATAGGCCAGAGCCACCACAGAAGTGGCACCTCCATTAGATGTGCTACTTCTGGTGCTTCGCCCCGCCTCTTCCCACTTGCCCTGGAGCCTTGGCAAATGGGGTAATGGTATTTGGGGTTGATGCCAGTTGGGTAATGTCAGCTGACATCAAGCCCAAAGGTTAGTAAGGTAGAGGCATCAATCAGAAAGCTGACATTACTAACTAAATCAGTAAGGGAACAAATAACCACACCAATAAATACTTTATTGAAAATAAACTCCCTAACACATTTCTCTTTCACCGATATATATTTTTTTATCAAAATACAATTTTGTTTTATTCTACTATTCCACCAAAAATAGCTCCATTTTCCTTTTTTGCAATTTTTAAAATGTTAGAGATGAAAATACTTTTTATTTTTTTGCCTACATTACCAATGAAATATTTAGTGATCATCTCATCTTCAACTTGCTTAACTATTCACAATACCAGTAATTTTGACAAGGGTGCCCAAAATTTTGCATGTCACTGTATGTACTCATCCAAGCTGCATACCATTTAGCTTGTTATAATGGATAATTCTAGTACTAGCCGAGGCCTGGGAAGAGCTTCACTGATGAAGCATAATCATTGTCACGCCGAAGCTTTGCACCACAACACTGAAGGGAGTAAAGAGGAGCTAATAAAAAAGTATTTGGGGGAGTGTCTGTTTGTGGAGGGGGGTCAAGAGGCTAAAAGCTGAGGGTCTTCATGATGAGTAAGTAAATAAGTGATAGGCCTGTGATTGATTGAGAGTATTGGTGCCTTTTTTTGCTTCTAAATGTCAGTCATTACAGCAATGCAGACTTTAGAAGGGGAATAGAACACTTAATGTATAACTAACCCTTGAAGGCACATGGTAAACTGGAGATCACTGTGGGCTTGTTTACTGACAAAGTGTCATTGGACTAAAAGGCCAGAGCAGCTTTCCTTTGAGGAGGTGGAGACTGCGTGCTGAACACCAAATACTAAAGTGTGTGAGACCTGCAGAATCCTGCATAATAGGAGGATTTGTAATCCCAACATTGCAGAGAAAAGCCTAGAAACTCACAGAGCAGACAGGGAACCAGTGAAACAACTGCTTCAGGCCAGCGTCACATGTCCATGTTTCCAGTACATGTGGCTTTACTTTTTACATATACTGGAAACATAGACACATAAATGGATATTAAAATCTATAGGAATCATTACACCTCCATGGTTTCTCATGAAATGTGTGTCTGTGTGCTCCACATAGAGACATGAAAAATAAAAGATACAGAGAGGTGCCTTTGTGTGTACCTGGTAGTCTATTGGAGATTTTTTGGGGGAGGGAGATTGTAGAATCACTCACCTTTCATGGTTGTGCACCTTTTCAACAACCACAGTGTGGGCCTTCAGTGTGTAATCGCACACCACACAATCCTCAGGTGTTCAGGCTGGGTCAGTCACGTGGAAGTGATGTCACTGTACGTCCTTCACTATCTATGCTCTGGTGCTGTAAACTGAAGCTCCTACCACTCCCAGGAGGATTTCAATGGTACAGAGGTAAGTGTGCATTTTTTTGGTACAGCGCACGAATCCAGCATCCAGGCACAGATTATACTTTTGTTAGTACTGCTTTAGGCTGGGGTCACACTTTCAAAGGCAATTGCGGTTGCCGCCTCCAGATCCGGACGCGGTAACTGCAATTGCCTTCTCACACATTTTAAAGGAAAAATGTGTGCAGAAAACCGCATTCTGGTAACCGGATTGCTCCGGATGTGTAATCTGGAGTAATGCAGTTACTGTCTACTTTGTTCATCCCTGCTACCGCAGGGATGAAGAAAGTGCTAACTGTTTAATAAAGCCTGAAATATTAATATTAGTTGTGTTCAACATGTCTCTAGGGGTGCCCACCCCCATAGAGACATGCTACCCACTCCTGTGGGCTTGTCAGGGGTTAATAACCCATTTATAGTAAGCCGGCTATTGTCGGCTTTGTACAATTTTGT
Source organism: Allobates femoralis (assembly GCA_033576535.1). NCBI lineage: Eukaryota > Metazoa > Chordata > Amphibia > Anura > Aromobatidae > Allobates > Allobates femoralis. The sequence goes on along the minus strand of JARQOC010000004.1, from coordinate 270,911,011 downwards.
CAATGAAGCCGTGGCTCCCCTGACAGTTGCGCAGATACTGTACGTAATGTACATATAGTATCTGCCACTGTCCAGGGTCCTGTAGGCATTTACATTAGATCTATGGGCAGAGCACCGCCATAGATCTAACGTAAATGCCTACAGGACCTCGGACTGCGGCAGATACTATACGTACATTATGTACAGTATCTGCAACTGTCAGGGGAGCTGCAGCTTCATTGATAAAATTGTACAAAGCCGACAATAGCCGGCTTACTATAAATGTGTTATTAACCCCTGACATGCCCACAGGAGTGGGCAGCATGTCTCTAGGGGGGTGGGCACCCCCTAGAGCAGTGATGGCGAACCTATGACACGCGTGTCAGCACTGACACACGTAGCCATTTTCAGTGACACGCGGCCGCCGGAGAAACTAGACTCGCTATTTGGATAAAAACCACAGACACGGACACAGCAGCAAAAAACTGTTGCGAGTCGGGTTTCCGACACGGCAATGCGAGCGCTTTCCGAGACATCTGCGATTTGTAAATCACACATTACTCGCTATTACTCGCTTCCCCATTCATTAACATTGGACTCGCTAGACTCGCAACGAGTAGCGAGTCCCGGGCTCGGACTTGCTAGACAAGAGTCAAGCGATTCCGAGTAATTTAGGACTCGCCCATCACTAACTACAGCTGAGGAAAAAAAAATGTGCTGGAGGTCTGTAGCCAGAACAGCGAGCTCTGGCACAGAGCGTCTAGTCCTGGGACTTCCGGTAAGCGGAACTTCTGGCTGGCGCAGCAGGGAGCAGCGGAATGCTGTGGGGGATGCATATCTGAGGCCCTGTGGTCGCTGTCTGGAGGTCTGTCTGGAGGTCCAGTGATTACTACAACAACCATCCTCCAGTGAAAGGTTCTGGGCAGAATCTGGGTGTCATGAATGTGTGATTGGCCATTACTGAGATAAGTGAGGGGGAGGCTGGAAGAGGCCTGTGCTATGGGTGCCGTTTCCCGCCATTAATTTACATAAGGAACGCCATCTTGCAGCATAGTACAGACTCCATTTCACCACTATTATTGTTGCGCACCCTATTAATCCCTATTTCTGCTTATTAACTCTGCCCTTTCCTAAAAGACAGTTAACCCCTAATTGCCTGCAGGGCTATCTATAAATCTTCTGTCACTGCCCCTCTGATGGAGAAGCCAAAAAAACCAAGGTTAAGTAAAGGAAGTGGTAGTAGCAGTAGCCGACCCTTTCAAGAGACATGGACTGAGATGTATGGCATTATAGAAAAAAATGGCAGATCATTTTGCGTTCTATGTAGTGAAACGGTAGTAAGCAGAACGTGGAATATAAATAGACATTTTGACAGATAACCTTAGTAGCGCTTGCTTGGCCTTGAAGTATACAAAATACCAACCTTCAATTGAAGATTTATTTTAGCCAATGAAATTCAGCAACAAAAAAGTCACTAAATCAGTGATGGCGAACCTGTGGCAGTCCAGCTGTTGCTGGACTGCCACAGGTTCGCCATCACTGGAAGAATTCCCCCTCCCTCTCACTTATCTTAGTTCATGGCACCCCACACAGGTTAAATAACAGCAAGACCAACAAAAGAAACCAACTGACAGATTAACAAAGAAGTCACTAAGCAGGTAAGTTAAATAATTATACATATTTGTTATTTAAACTATAAATATCGTAAAATTAGGGGTTTTTTTCTCAAGGTGACACACCACCCGAGTTATGCTCGGTTTTTTGGCGAATTTTGACACACCAAGCTCAAAAAGTTGCCCATCACTGCCCTAGAGACATGTTGCACACAACTAATATTAATATTTCGTGTTTTATTAAACAGTCACCACTTTCTTCATCCCTGTGGCAGCAGGGATGAACAAAGTAGACGGTAACCGCATTGCTCAGGATTACACATGATTGCGGATCAGAGAAGCGCTCTGAAAACTGCAGCCTGCATGATTTTTCACGCAGGCTGCAGATCAGGAGTCAGTAACCGGATTGCATGTAGTGCAATCTGGTTACCATAATGGGCTCCTATGGGGAGCGTTACCTGATGCGGTTTTGAGCTTTTAGTAAGCTCAAAACCGGATCAGGATTTGAAAATAGAACCGCATATGTGACCCCAGCCTTATTTAACAAATGTGGATCTCACAACATGTTTCGGCATGTCACCGCCTTCATCAGGTGACCCGCTGAAACATGTTGTGAGAGCCACATTTGTTAAATAAAGCAGTACTAACAAAAGGATAATCTGTGCCTGGATTCGGGATTGGTGCACTGTACCAAAACCACCTACTTACCTCTGTACCATTGAAATCCTCCTGGGAGAGGTAGGAGCTGTACCTCATGGAGACATGTCCGTTTTAACAGATAGACAGATGGAATTAATTTCATCCTATTGGTTCAGCTCTCCATAATAGTCACGGTCTATCATGTAGCCCTCTGGAAAATTAATTTCCCACCCCTGACCTATATTTATTTAATGTAGAGCTATGTAATGTGTAGTGCTGTACATAAGGGGAAAAAATTGAGCAGCATGCTATATGGAATCCCTGTGTTTTTAGTTTGGCATCTACTCATGTGCACTTGAGTGTTACTCATGTGACCTATCATAATCTATCAAAAGAGGATCATGTGACATGTCACATGACACATATTGCTCGAGGGGGCCCACACCTTTTAAATCGCCTGAGGCCCTGGCTACACTTAACGCATTCCTGGATGTAATAGCTGACACTTTGCTCTCATACTCATACACTTTGCATGCCTATGTAGAACACTTAGGGTACCATCAGATGAGTCAATATTGCTTGCAATTTCACTGGCAATTTGCTGGTTGCAGTGAAATCATGGGCACATTGTTCCATTTGTACATGGCAACAAAATAGAACAATGTGTCCATGATTTCACTGCAACCAGCAAAATGTCAGTGAATTTGCAAGCAATATTGCTGCATGTGATGGTACCTTTAGGAAGGTTGATGCTACAGAGCAGTGGTGTATCTAGGGGGGCTGGTGGGGCATCTGTGCAGCAGGCAGGGGGGCGCCACTAGGCCTCCTGCTGAAGTGCCAACAATCTCTCCCCACTGGCCACATGTTGCGCCCTACCCCCCACCTGCAGTGTGAGCCGACTTTCTTCTCCACCTGCACAGCAGCACACTCTGTGCTTACAGGACCTGTGATTATGTCAATGGAGGAGAGGAGTCAGGGATCATGTGATCAGCTCCTCGGTGTATGCAGGACGCCACCGTGCTGGTCATCATGATGCTGGATGAGGAGAAGGTTATGTGTGGGGTTGGGAGGGATTTACAGTGTGGATGTAGCAGAGTAGAGAGTGTACTAGGTGTATGTAGCAGAGCCGCGTGTGTACGAGGTGTACTGAGCGGAGCCGTGTGTATGGGGCATACGGTGGGGAGCAGCATGTGTACGAGGTGTACGAAGCAGAGCGGCATGTGTACAAGGCATATGGAGTGGAGTGGTGTGTGTACGAAGTGTACAGAGCAAAGCCGTGTGTAGAAGGTGTACGAAGTAGAGCCGAGTGTGTATGAGTTGTACGGAGTGGAGCTGTGTGTGAACGAGGTGTACGGAGCAGAGCCGCATGTGTACGAGGTATATGGAGCAGAGCCAAGTGTGTATGAGGTGTACAGAGTGGAGCCGAGTATGTACGAGGTGCGCAGAGCAGATCAGAGTGTGTCCTGGGCGTATGGAGCGGAGCCGTGTGTGTACAAGGTGTACGGAGCAGAGCTGAGTGTGTATGAAGTGTACAGAGCAGAGCCGAGTGTGTAAGATGTGTATGGGGCAGAGCCGTGTGTGTACTAGGTGTATGGAGCGGAGCTGTGTGTGACAAGGTGTATGGAGCAGACCCAAATGTGTACGGAGCGGAGCCGTGTGTGAACGAGGTGTACAGAGCAAAGCTGCGTGTGTATGAGGTGTACGGAGAAGAGCCGAGAGCGTACGAGGTGTACGGAGTGGAGCCACATGTGTACAAGGTGTACAGAGCAGAGCCACACGTGCACAGGGCATACGGAGCGGATTTGCATGTGTATGCAGTGTACGAAGCAGAGCTGAGTGTGTACGAGGTGTACAGAGTGGAGCCACGTGTGTACAGGACATACGGAGTGGAGCCTCATGTGTACGGGGCATACGGAGCGGAGCCAAGTGTGAACGAGGTGTACGGAGCAGAGCCAAGTGTGTACAAAGTGTATGGAGCAGAACCGAGAGTTTACGGGGCATATGGAGCAGAGCCGTGTGTGTACTAGGTTTACAGAGCAGAGCTGAGTGTGTACTAGGTGTACGGAGCGAGCCGTATATGTACAGAGCGAGTCATGTTTGTACGGGGCATGCGCAGCCGTGTGATATGAGGTGTGTGTACCAGTGGTAGCCCCCCGCGGATGCCGCTCCAACTTGTATAGAACCAGCCGTCTCTGCCAGCAGCATTTTTTTCCCAAGTCCCGGCACCACTGTCCGCCCTCTGCAGCTCAGCACGGCAAGGCTCGATAATGTCATCACCGAGTGCCGCTGTAATGAAACATGCAGAGCAGATGCTGAGGAGAATGGAGCAGCGAGAAGAGAGGTGAGTATTTACTTTTTTTCTAATCAGTGAGTACACTGATGGGAAACTATGTAATGTGCAATATACTATATGGAGGGACTATTGGGACCCATTATACTATATGGAGAGACAATGGGGGTGCATTAAACTATAAGGAAGGCTATAGGGGATGCATTATACTATATGGATATCTATGGGGGTGAATTATACTATATGGAGGACTAAGGGAGTGCATTATAGTATATGGAGTACTATGGGGGTGCATTATACTATATGGAGCTATGGAGGACTATGGGGTTGCATTATACTATATGGAGGACTATGGAGGTGAAACATATGGTATATGGGTGAACATATGGAGGACCAATTATACTATATGGAGGACTATGTGGGTCCATTATAATATATGAAAGGTTATGGGGTGCATTATACTATATGGAGAACTATGGATGATGTATTATAATATATGGAGTCAATTATACTATATGGAAGCCATTATAGTATATTGAGGGCATGATTATACTTGGAGGGATGTGAGGAGCCTGTATATTTTATGCAGGGCTGTTTGAGGGTTGTGTTGGGGACCATTATACAGCGTGAAGAGGTGTAGGGGCTATTATACTGTATGTAGGTCCATTATATTGTATGGAAGGCTGTATGGGGGTCACAGTTGGAGATCATACTGTGGCAGTGTAGTTGAGGGGCTTACAGTAGGGTTATCATACTGTGCTTATGGAGGAATTCACTGTGGTGCATCATATAGTGTTTGGGGGCACTTTTGTTTGCATCACACTTTATGGCTCTGAAGAAAGGGGAATTAAGGGGCTTCAATAGGAGGAAAATTACTTTGTAAGGGCTGCAAAGTTGTGAGATATGCTATTATGTGACCCAGGCAAATATTTTTTTTGAGGGGAAATAAAACCTTCTACTAAGAGGCCCCATGATTTCTATGTAGGCCCCTGGTGCAGGATGCATTGTCCCTCTGCTGCAGGACTGATTGGCATAACTTACACACCACGTCCAGTGCCGCCCCTCGGTATATACAGGAATCCAGCCATGTTTCTCCTGAGTGGCGGTTGGTCGGTGGCGCTCATCCCTCTTCCCACTTCCACATCATTTGCTCAACCAATTGGACAGCCCCTGCTATTGGCTCGGTCAGTCCCGTGTGTGGTGCTTGTGATTGGCTAATTATTTCAGGAGGAGGCATGGTCTGTTGGGGAAGACGCACCATTTTCCCAGCTTAGTGTAGTGGCGGCTTGTTGATGCTGAGATGCAGGTCATTTCATGTGGAGTGTAGATGGTGCGGCATGGTGGACATGTCTGACTACTCAGTGCCAGACAGCCGCACATTGGAGCTGCCCAGTATGGACACAGTATGAGGAGTAAGGGGGGAGTAGCATGTTGGACACAGTAATATGTAGTGAGGGGGGATCATTATGGACACAGTATGAGTAAGGGAGATGGATGTTGCACAGTATAAGTAGTGAGGGGGGATCAGTATGGACACAGTATGAGGAGTGACAGGGGAATGGCTGCAGCACAGTGTGTGGAGTGAGGGGGGATTGGTTTGGGCACAGTATGGGGAGGGAGAAGGGATGGCTGCAGAACAGTATGACATGTGAACATGTGGCGCCCCCATGTGGGTCAGGCGTTCACCCATAAAAGCGGTGTGTAATTATCCCAACTGTAGGTGGATGCAGGGTTGGTAGGAGAGACCCAATTCCAGCAATCCAACACTCAAGCCGGGGTGGTACCCTAGGGGGAGGGTTAGGGGAGTCAGAAGGTCAGAACTGGAGGGTTGCAGACTGGACCTGAAAGTTTGTTTTTTATCCATATTGTATCTGATAATGGTATTACTCTTATGGCAGACTGGACCTGAGGGAAGATGAAAGGGGGTCCTGAGGGGCCCTTGAGAGAGGGTGCCTGATGCGTGAGTCTGGGCCCGAGAGAGAAAGGGGCAACCCCAGCGTGGAGCGACCATACTATAGGGAGCTTCCCCAGTACACCACGGAAAGCCGGATCTGAGGAAACAGCCGGAGTCCACCTCCGTTGACGTCAAACACAGTATGTGGAGTGAGGGAGGATGGCTGCTGACACAGTATGATGAGGTAGAGGGGGATGGGTCTGAACACAGTATGTGGAGTGAGGGAGTATGGCTGCCAACACAGTATGGGGAGTGAGGAGGGGATGGTATATATACAGTATGTAGAGTAAGAAAGGGATGAAGTAATGAAAAAACAGTAGGGGATGAGAAAAATGTAAAGGCGCACAAAATAGAGACTGAGCATGTGTGAAGCTCTATGGAGAGGGGGCAGCATGCGGGGACAGTATGTCGAATTTGGGGAGTTTGATGAGGGAGAACAGTATAAACCATGGGCAGTATAGGAGGATGCAGTGTAGAGGATAATGTGACCAGGGATCCCAGTATGGAAAGGAGAGGGTAGTGTGATGAGGGGGCAGTGTGGAGGGCATGTGCCAGAAGAGGGACAGTGTATAATTCATATTTTGTGTAGGGAACAGTGAGGATGAGCAATTATTTATTCTGGGGAACAGTGTAGGGCAGATATTTTTACTCAGGAAAATGTTGATCATTCTGCTATTTTTAAGGGTATTGTGCCAGGATGTGCTGCAGAAGACCAGAGAAGATGGCAATCTGCAGAGGCAAGCTGTGGATGTGAAATGTCATCATGGTGTCTGTGAAGAAAAGAAAAAGATGACCCCAATCAGAGACAATGTCATCTATAGGGTACCAGGATGTAAATTATTATTTGTGATAATGACTAATTCTCATCAGTGTTGTGGTTCCTGTATGCTTTTATTGACTGCTGGTAACAACAGCTCCCAGTATGTCCTAACCATTGCTAATGGTGTAGTATGAGTTGTAGGTTCATGCAGTACAAGTGTGTATGAGTCTGACCTGACATTACAATTGTTTTACCATGTACTGATGGTGGTTCTGATGTTGAATTGTGGTACTGAGGAGGGTTGTGGTTTCTTTAATGGTTGGGGTTCTATTTATATATTTTTGTACCTCTGGTGGGTCTGGTTATGTATTTATGTACTGATGAAGGTTTTAACATAGTGTTTCTGTACCTCTGGTGGGTCTGATGATATATTTCTGTACAGATGAGGGTTTATTTGGATGTATATCAGCACCTCTAGTGGGTCTGGTGATGTGGTTTTGTGCTAATTGTTCTGTTCCTGTTCACATTTAACAATCCATAATTTGTAAGCTTTCTTGATACATGGCTATGTTAATATAGTGTTGTTCATTCTAACACGTTAAGGTTTCTATGTATTTATTTGTTAGAAGCATTAAAGGGGTTGTCCCAAGTTTGTGATGAGTCTGCAGTCACACTATGTGTCTCTATGTGACTGCAGACTTCTGAATTCTCACAGAGTGCACACTGCCTGCTGTCAGGATTGCCTGGTGTCGGCGGTGAGAGTGGAAGGTCACGTAACGATAGGTATGCAATTTACATACATGCAGTCACATGCTGACTAGACATGCAAGGCTTCGATCAATTAAATGAATTGAGTGAGGTAGTCAGAATGTGGCAAGAAGTATATGAAGTAAATCGCATACTTGTGTTCACATGACCGTCCAATTTTACCATTGACATGGTAGATTACTGAAAGTGTGCAGTGCACGTGCCATGAGAATTCAGAGGCCTGAAGTCAGCTTGACTTTCATCTCAAACATACACAAGCCCTTTAAAGGGAACCAACCACCCCCAATGACCCCCCCGGACTATTAATATCAGTCCCTACACACAGCACATACATGTGCTGCAATGATTTTTGCTAAAAAAACTGTTTTTTAAAACTAAAGATAATGATTTTTAAAGTTTAAACCGAATGGACGGATGGGCGGTACTTATCTGTGGCAAAAGCCGAGATCTGATGCCAATCATCCTCCCGTCTCCCCTCGCAGCAGTTATGGACAGCCCTTTGTTCAGCGTCACTGCCTGGTGCACGGGATCTCATGCCCGTGCACACGTCATCATCTACAGCCGGGAAGCGAGCGCGCGCTCTGTCTTCCATAGCCGAGCGCAGGAAGTCAGAGCGCGCGCTCGCTTCCCGGCTGTAGATGATGACGTGTGCACGGGCATGAGATCCCGTGCACCAGGCAGTGACGCTGAACAAAGGGCTGTCCATAACTGCTGCGAGGGGAGACGGGAGGATGATTGGCATCAGATCTCGGCTTTTGCCACAGATAAGTACCGCCCATCCGTCCATTCGGTTTAAACTTTAAAAATCATTATCTTTAGTTTTAAAAAACAGTTTTTTTAGCAAAAATCATTGCAGCACATGTATGTGCTGTGTGTAGGGACTGATATTAATAGTCCGGGGGGGTCATTGGGGGTGGTTGGTTCCCTTTAATTATAACATTAAACATCTTAGCCCACTCCTAACAACATGCAATATACTCAATGACAGAAACAGCTCTTGCTGGTTCCAGCAGTCACTGTACCTATAAGTTCAAAAATAGCATATGGATGATTGGTCACATGACGTCTCCTGAGACCACTGGGGGGGTGCCAAACTGAACTCTTGCCCCGAGTGCCATAAAACCTAGATACACCTCTGCTACAGAGAGACTTTTTTAACAGTTTTCCAAGAGGACAGAATCGCAGGTAAAGCATAGTTTGTTTGTACAGTGATATGAAAATGTTGCCCTCTCTTAGTATTTTCATAACAAGTAATAATGAGATATTAGACAAAGGAAATGAAGAAAAATCTTTTTGAACAGGAACTTGTTGTATTTAAATAAAAAAAAAAGTTGCCCAATAGCTAGTAAAAAGTAACTGGCACCTTAAACTAATTACACCATCAATAGGAATAATTGTAACTGAGCTATAATTTACAACAGGTTTTAGTTTTGTTCATGAAGAATTTTAGGCCTGACATGAGGAGTTGCAATAAAAGTCATTAGTGTTATATCAGATTATTTTTTGGTCTGGTCACAAAAATATTTACAATCAGCATATCATTTATAAAGCAGCATAAAAAATACAATTGTCTATATATGAAAAAAAATGTTGAAAGTTAAATTTAAAAAGTTTGACATAAAACTTTGTATCAAGAATTTTACATTATACCGAGATAATTTAAACCAGACAGGAAATTGACTTTTCTGTGCCTAAAGGGCCTTTGTCCTGCTACTGTTTCAGATTGAAATTGAAAGACACACATTATTTAATTTATTAATTATTCAGATTATGGGTTAAATTATAAAAAATTATACCAGAGTATGTATGCTACTATTTATATATATATTAGTGATGTTTAAGACCCATATACAGATCTTAAGCTGCTTTCACATCAGCGTTTTGCGCTGATCGCGGCAATTGCGGTGAAAAATACGCAAGTGCCGCGATTACCGCATAACGGCCACGGCACAATTGCGGCAAGCCCCATACAATGTCTATGGGGCTTGTGGTAAGTGTGCGGCAGGAGCGGCAAGTGCGGTTTTGGCACTTGCGGCAGGTGCAGCCGCGGTATGCCGCGGTTTTTTCGCAGCCGCACCTGCGGCAAGTGCCGATACCGCACTTGCCGCACCTGCCGCAAGCCCCATAGACATTGTATGGGGCTTGCCGCAAGTGAACCGCAAATGCGGCCGTTATGCGGTAATCGCGGCAGTTGGGTTTTTTTCCCTGCAACTGCCGCGATCAGCGTAAAACACTGATGTGAAAGGGGCCTTAAATAGGTTAATTATATTAAAAACAACACTAAGAAGTACCATCTTTATGGTTATTATGAACAATCTCTCTGTGCCATGTAATACATCTGTGCTAAATAATGCAAAATGCACAATTTTAAGACTCTTCAATACCTTTAATAGTTCCATTATCTAATTAAAGTAGTTTTAACTAATTATTCAATTAGTTCCATCATTGCCGAGCTGACAGATTTACCCTTATTTCAAAGTATGCCATGGATTACTGTGTAGAATGAGGAACTCCCAGCATCGTTGGTGGCTGCCAGTGTCAATCATTACCACAATGCCGACTGCAGAGGGTGGATAGGACACTTATCGTATGACTGACGCTTCAAGGCACATGGAGCAAAGACGGGATTTTGTTATTACACAGTAAAGAAAGTTAGCACATGATAAGAAATCATCTAGGGTGGAATGAGTAGTTCTTTTTCTTGGCAATACAATAGCTGACAGGTCAACTTTTAAATGAGTCATTATGCTTTGTGATTTTTTTACTCATTCCTCCATTCAACTAATATGACATCTGTGCTAAGAATTACCAGCTGAACTCAAAGACATTTAAAGTGTGCTACTTATTTTATAGATTTCAACTAAATTTGAATGAGGTGTATATTCTTCTTTGTCTAAGAGTAATTTGCAGTCATTTCCAGTTTGCTCTGAATTATAAGTGTCTTACTCTCTTAGTAAAATGTTATTTAAAATCAAGTAGAGGAAAATTGGCTCCGGCCTCATGAGAGTTTTGCCTTTCTCTGGATCAATTCTCTCAGATATTAACTTAAACTACAGCAGATGAACCTTCCTATATGTTGTGTTACAATATGTACTAACTCAAAGGACAGTGTTTCGTAGATCCGCGCTGCACATATGACCACAGTTGGTAGGTAGTGGTGGCTTTTATTCCTACGTGTTTCAGAGCTTTTTGTTGGTTCCCTGAGGAAGGAGCTGGAAAAAGCTCTGAAACGCGTAGGAATAAAAGCTATCACTACCTGACAACTGGGGTCATTCCTTCGTATGTGCAGCGCGGATCTACAAAACACCGTCCTTTGAGTTCATCTCCTGATTACCACTTCCTGCATGTGGAGTGTGTTTCCTGCAGCAGCCATATTATACAGTTATACTGGTTGTGGGTTACACAACCGTCCCAAGTGAGCAACTACAATTATTTTCCCTACAAAAGCCATACAAAGATTAGACCCTATTGCGCTCTTCTTTCCTTATTTCTAATTTGTTGACTATATGTATTAACCATGGGCAGTCATACATGGATTATCATATGTCATATTGAAGGGGGCACCACCACTCATGATCTCGTCACCGGAAGCTCCTTGCCTCAAACCACAGATTTACGTTAAAACTATGGAAAACAACTATACAGATTACTTTAAAAACAATCAATCACCAGGTCAAAAGTGGGCAGCGTCTGCTTTAATTTCATAACTGCTGCTGCCTTGATTATTAATTTTTTTTGTTTCTTTAAAGCACCACTCCAGCATTTTTTTTTATTTCAGCACTGAAGTGGTGCGTTAAATCTAAGTCCTAAATTCTTCTCTTAAACCCACTCTGCAAAGGCTTCATCTTCTACCGCGACCTCTCCTGTCGATCTCTAGAAAAAAGTCACTTGCTGGTAGCTCCAGTGTTTTATGGAGAACGGTAGAAGTCACAAATCAGTACAAATCTATGACAGCCTTGCTCTGGCCTCATTCTGACTCTCGTAGACTTGTAATGATAGCTTGTGGCATAACTTCTGACTTCTGGTCAGTCGGACGTTACCGTCACGAAATGTTGACCAGAGCAGCACAGAAAGGCATGAAAATGCAGGAGAGTGAGTAATACCAGGGGGCAGGTGTCTTAGATTTAAACAACCTCTTGAGCATTGAAAAAAACACTGAAGTGGTGTTTTAAATCCACCATATTTTTCAAGAGATATTCTCATGGGAGCCATGTTCCCTTGGAAATTTTTTTACAAAAAATAGCACTAAATAAAAAGGTTGACATCTCTGTAACTTTATGTCATATTACAAAAAAAAAAAATGAATACTTGAAATAAACAATGTGCAAACTAAGACCACTTTTGACCTTGTGACACTTCTTATTCCATGTTTTTATTATTAGGGGGTATCATCAGCAGACTATATGTATTAATAGACGTAGGCTAGGGTCACATTAACGGTATCAGGGGCTTGCATTAAAAACATAGGTTTTGGCAGCCTTAACGCATTGCTACTGCCATGGTAGCGCCACGTTAATGCTGCCAATGCTTACCTATGGTGAGGCGGCCCCTAGTGCGGCTCAAACACCGGCATCTGAGTGAAATCTTGCGCTTTTTCCTAACGCAAGAAAAGACGCTGTTGAAAACGTCTTTTCTCACGCTTGAAAAAAGTGCGAGAGTTAAAACTCCGGCACTCAGATGCCGGCATTTGAGCCGCGCTAGGTGCCGCATCGCCATAGGTAACCATTGGCAGCATTAACGCGGCGCTAACATGGCAGTAGCAATGCGTTAAGGCTGCCAAAACTCATGTTTTTAACGCAAGCCCCTATTAACATTAATTTGACCCTAGCCTTAGCAAGTACTGGTACTACTCTACAAACATTTTGATTTTTGTTTTCACTACATTGCTACATGAGCTGCTTTCACATTTGCCCCATAAGTGGTAGATTGTAAGCTCTCACTTGCAGTATCCTTTCACCCTATGTCACTGATTTACTCATGTGTATTAAACCTGTATATTTTACCTGTTATATAATTGTTATTTATTTGTTATATTTGTGTTATATATTATAAACCATGTATGCTCCTTTTCAATAGTATAGCGCTCTGAACTTATCCAAACTGTTTAAAAAAAAGCTACCTTTTGATCCATAAATTCTTCAATTTTACTTAGCATTCATAAGGAATATAATTCTTTATTGTTACATTGGCCATGCACATAAATTTGCAGTCAGTGGAATCACGAGTATGAACTTTGACTCCTCCATAATCATGCACTTTTGGCTTGAGTTAATGTGAAGGTTATTTCAGTTTTAGGAGGTTGAAAAAAGATTTCCAGACAAAATAGTGCTGCTCTTCTGGGAAAACACAGCAAAGGACAGGTTGGAGAATTTTCATGTAAATTAGATTTAAGGCAAATCCCATCATGACTATCTGTCTATGCAGCCATAGATGGAAATGGTTTTTGCAAATCAAGTTATTTTTTTTTCAATGGTATAATTTAGGGCTATAACTTTAAATTAAGATATTTTTCCAAAAATAATAAGTTATCCTCTATCCATAAGATACTGACACACTACTGGACCTCCAGCAATCATGAAAATGTAGCTTTATTAAACAGTTACAGAACTCTGCAGTGCCTCATCCTGAATGGAGTGCACGTGTGCATGCTCAAACTCAGCTACAATCATTGTCTATAGGACTATCAGAGCAAGCCAAGCCTAGCCAAGCATTCAAGACAGAACTCTGCAGGGTTCATTTCCGAGGTCTACTGCCATATTTTAATGTTGTTGAGATCCCATAGCAATCAGTAAGCTACTTTATATTCTTTGGATAATCAATAGCTACGGAAGAGTGAATCTGCTCGTCATTATCCGGTATTCATACGGATATCACGATATTCGGACTACTCAGTATTCGCCGAGTATCTGTGTGCTTGCCTCGTGAAATTCAAGTGTCCCATCCAGCATGTTTGCGCCTGATTTTCAGTGAGTAAATATGCTGGAATTGCTTGCCAATCACAGTAATTCCATAGCCATGATGGTTATGGTATTACTGTGATTGGCTGGCAGCCCAGCATCATAGGGTCTATATAAACCCTGCCACCGCCATCTTGCGTACTTTGCATCTGGAAACAGTGTAGGGACAGAGCAGAGCAAGCAGCATGTAAGGAGAGTGTTTTTGTCATCTAAAAAAAATCACTGTTCATTATATTGCTGTACTAATAATCATAGTTTTCACGAACCTTACAAATGTCAGCGATCCACACCAACTTGCCAGTTATGTGTGGTGGTGGCTGAGTGTTACTAAAATGGGCATGTTGAACCTGGAATTTAGCTACTTCCCTCTGCTGCTTATTAAGCCTTGCCAACCTATGTAATGTTGAGTTTAAGCACATAGGTAGGTTGCAAATCAGTCATTGGCAAATTAAAGCACTGCTGTAGCGCTGCAAGACTTGTGTAAGCGGGAGATGACTATCTGAAATATAGCAAAAGAGAAAAGAAAAATTTCAGCTCACCCATTCAGAGGATCCTCTATGGTAACTTGTGTATTTCAGAGCAATCTGCTGGACAACCAGACGGTAGGCATGGGCACCACAGTGTGGTTAATCCTTGTAAAACTCTCTTCTGTGCAATCCTCGGTAGGGAAACTGGTTGTACTGTAGACACTGGAGTAGCCCCCTCAGTGTGGAGATGGCTAATGGATGCTTGTTCCATATTAGACAGTAACACAGTGTATCTTAGTTTAGATTACCTTATTCCTGAGAGATGTGAGGAAATGCTCCTGGAAACTTCATCCAGCTTCGCTCATTACATGCCTTGTTCTCAGGAAAACCTATGGGTCCACACCCAGCGCACAGAGCTCCCCAGGCCCAGGCAGGAAAATGGAATCAAGAATGGTGGATCCAGCGCTCGAAAAAGCAAGTGTTTTTTTTTTCTTTTAAATTCCCAAAAAATTATTAAATACATATTAAAAAATTCTAGTGTGCAGATGGCCAGAACTAATCATTAGTTAGCCGCATGTAGCATAGATGAACCTACGTGTTTCAGCATAGAGTCTTACTCATGGATACAAAGTGAATGCCACAAAGTGCATTAAAAAGAATTTTGATAGGTCAGATTTCTTTTTAATGCATATTGTGGCATTCACTTTGTATCCATGAGTAAGGCTCTATGTTGAAACATGTAGGATCGTCTATGCTACATGCAGCTAACTAATGTTTAGTTCTGGCCGTCTGCATACTAAAATTTTTTAATATGTATTTTTTTTAATTAAAAAAAAAACACTTGCTTTTTCAAGCGCTGGATCCACCATTCTTGATACTATACTGATACTATACTAAATAGGCGCTTAAACTGCGTACTTTGCCAACTAGGTACAGCAAGTCAGGGTATGTTTTTAGGGTATGTACAACTCAGTTTAGCACATGAGCCATGCATGGACCGTGTACCAGCTTGCAGAGCTTTAAAGCAGTCACCAAGTTCCACCCATTGTCACACATAATCAGGCCTGGGTGGAGGTTCAGCGGGGAGAGCCGCTGTTTTTTTTTTTTCTCTTGCAACAGCTTTGCTGCAGTGTGCATTTTATGACCTAAATGGATGAGCTTCAGCAGAGCATGTTGCTCCTTCATGGAGGCAATGCTGCAGAGCTTCCAGTTTGTGAGTGATGGGGAGGGTAATTCAGCAGGGGAGTAGGAAGAGGGGAGATAGGACCTTGCATATGAGGAGACGGAAACCCTGATCGAAGTTGGACCCACTATTCTTGGCCTTGGTAGGATGTGTGATGTCTGTGACATCCCAGGTTGTGACTCTGTCCCACCCTCCACCAGATTCACCCAGTGTGCTGTCATATAAATGTATTATCCATGTACACAACAACTTGTCTGTTATTAGGTGGACCTTCCCGGTTATGTCTTTGCTCAGAGCTTGGATTTTTATATTCTTTTATTTCATATTTAATAATTTAGTTTAATAGGGTTTCTTGTTGATGTAGATTATTGCTTGTGCTTGTGACTGTGGGTGCGTGGCTGGGTATTTATGTTTCCTTTCCAACAACTCGGGCAGGGACAACTGCACGCTTTGCTGGGACATCAAAGTGGAACTAGTTGCTGTTTATTGTTGTCTGTGCAACCGCAGGTTGTGAGCAGGAGGTATGAGTACCTGCTTCCACGACAGCAGATTGGAAAAGACATAGCACAAGCAAAGTGGCAATGATTTCACCCAGAGACACAGATTTTGTATATAGGTGTTCCACCCACCTACTGGGGTGCTTAGCTGCAATGTGCTTAAAGCGAACCTGTCACCCCCTCCAGGCATCTAAAAATACCATAGCCACCTTCTGCAGCACTAAGGCTGCATTCTGACAAGGTGTCTATAGCATTTATGCTCCCTTGTTTCACTGAAATAAAGACTTATATAAAATCTGTTTCAAACCTGATCAAAGACCGGGAGGCGGGTTTTCAAGTGTCTGTCTCCCTCCTCTGTGGTGTCAGTCATCCCTCTCTGCTCTCTGTGCACCGCCTCCAGGGCCATCTCCCTCCATTACAGAGCTTTGTCAGCTCTGCTACAACATAGAGCTGCTGTTATAGGAGACCCCACAGTAGTAAATCTAGCAGGAGGATACTGCCTGCTACGTAGCAGCC
Organism: Allobates femoralis; assembly: GCA_033576535.1. Taxonomy (NCBI): domain Eukaryota; kingdom Metazoa; phylum Chordata; class Amphibia; order Anura; family Aromobatidae; genus Allobates; species Allobates femoralis. The sequence goes on along the minus strand of JARQOC010000004.1, from coordinate 270,894,388 downwards.
CTTGAGCTGAGCAGGTTTCACTTTCAGTTTCTTGTACCCAGCAGCATTGCTCTGTCCTCAGCCCCTAATCTAAAGCACAAACCCAACTCTGCTGCACTGCTGACAGCTTAGCTCAAGGGCTGCTATGTAGCAGGCAGTGCTTTCTCTGCTCAGGGTCCTCCTGCTAGATTTACTACTGTGGGGTCTCCTATAACAGCAGCTCTATGTTGTAGCAGAGCTGACAAAGCTCTGTAATGCAGGGAGATGGCCCTGGAGGCGTTGCACAGAGAGCAGAGAGGGATGACTGACACCACAGAGGAGGGAGACAGACACTTGAAAACCCGCCTCCCGGTCTTGGGTCTGGTTTGAAACAGATTTTATATAAGTCTTTATTTCAGTGAATCAAGGGAGCATAAATGCTATAGACACCTTGTCAGACTGCAGCCTTAGTGCTGCAGAAGGTGGCTATGGAATTTTTAGATGTCTGGAGGGGTGACAGGTTCGCTTTAAGCATGCTGCTAGTGCTCAGGTTGTCATTCTTCTTGCCTCTGCTCAGCTTGGTGCTGCAGATGCTACAAATTACACAGTTTTTCTCTGAAGGACTACTCTATCATAAAAAAATAAGCCATAGAGTGGAAGAACGACCCCTTTGGTATGAGATCAGGCTGAATAGGGGTGCTGTTGGGAACAGTTGTCACAGTTCTTACTCTAGTCAAACCACTACCTCTTGATGCCTATTTTGTGCTGCACATCCATCCACCTCTGCTCTGAGCTGCTCACAATGTGTGTTACCGATCCAGGTTCGATCAGTGGCCTCATCATTGTCCACCTCATCTTCCAATTCCTTAATCTGATCCTTCTCCTTTATTTTTTTGGTTTTAAGATATAAGCAAAAGCTGAGGCCTGCAGATCACAGTCACTGCTCCCTTCTTGTACTCCATGTTGCTTGACCTTCTTCTCTGTAGTCTCTGCCTTTTAATGAATTAAATGAGTGAGTGAGGTCCCTACAATTCGAATAGGTGAGGGCCCTCTCAAATGTACAGAGAAGGGCCTTCCCAAATGTATAGAGAAAAGCCATCCCAAAAGTATGCTACAGGGCCACCTGAGGGCCCTCACCATACTTAGGTTTCCTTACAGATGGTGACCCTCTGAAAACTAGAATTGAGGGATGCAGAATGACAAGGATGTAGTGCTGCAGAAGGAGGAGGGTCAAGCCCAGCACACCAATGAACAGATTGTAGCTGGCATTGTAAACTGCTAAGGAATATGTATTCCACTATGTCACTATCAGTGAAGGAAAAAAATGTTTATACTGTGTTAGCCAGTAGATATAAAAGTATTAGAATCTGAGAGTCCTCAGTGGTTGATAGCTTTTAATGGCTAACTGAAAAGATGGTAAGTGAAGCAAGCTTTCAGAACACTATGGCCCCTTCATCAGGCTTATAATGACTTGCTTCATTTACCATCTCTTTAGTTAGCCATTAAAAGGTACTAACTTCTGAGGACTCTCAGATTCTAATATTTTTCAATTAGTGAGGGAGGGACTGCCCAAATGTATGAGTTAGTGTACTTTCACACTAGCGTTTTTTTTAAATCGCGGCAGATGCGGTGAAAAAAACGCATCTGCCACGATTACCGAATACCGGCTGCACTTGCGGCACAGTTGCGGCACAGTTGTGGCAAGCCCCATACAATGTATATGCGGGCTTGCGGCAGGTGCGGCAAGTGCGTTTTTGGCACTTGCGGCAGGTGCGGCCGCGAAAAAAAACGCGGTCAGCCGCGGTTTTTTTGCGGCCGCACCTGCCGCAAGTGCCAAAACCGCACTTGTCGCACCTGCCGCAAGCCCGCATATACATTAAATGGGGCTTGCCGCAACTGTGCCGCAAGTGCAGCCGGTATGCGGTAATCGCGGCAGATGCGGTTATTTCACCGCATCTGCCGCGATTTCAAAAAACGCTAGTGTGAAAGTACCCTAAGAACAGCCCCTCCCAAATGTATGGTACAGGGCCACCTGAGGCCCTTTAAGGCAAAGCCCAACATACCAACGGGAACGTTCTACCTGGCATTATAAAGTGCTGGGGAATATGTAACAAATTTTTTTTTATAAGGTGAATGACATAGAAAATGTACAAGTCAGGACCCTCCCAATTGTAAGGGTGGAGGCACACTATCATGCATCAAAAACGCTGCGTTTTTGATGCATGACAGTGATGCGAGTGCAGTGCTAGTGTGGTCCGAGTGTGGTGCTAGTGTGGTGCGAGTGTGGTGAGTGTGCCTGGCTGTATGTAAGTGTATGTGGTGCGAGTGTGAGGTGTGAGTGCGTGTGTGTAGTTTTTTTTCTCTGCTGTCCATGGGCTTGATGGACCATGGAACAGCATTAGTGCTGCTGGCTGTATAATTACTGCTATCCCCATACAGTTACAATAATGTTTCATTGCTGTGACAGCAGCAGTGAAGCAGTATTGTATGTATAATTTATTATTTTTTGCAAAGTTACACTTTTCAGCTTGATTTTACATGTTTTTACCATGTCGGCTGTTCAGGACTTAATTCAGCACTGTGCTACCGAGGGGTTTTAACCCGGTGATTAAGGGGTTAATCAAACACTGGTGTCATGACACCATCTGTCCAGGGGTTGTCCTCCCCCCCTGAATACATGGTGACATGACATCATGTGTCTGAATGGGTTAATTATTCTGTAAACCAAGTTTAGGTTTATGTCGGGTTTAGAGATGTGACAGAAAGAGCTGTGATTTATGAATGGAAGCTTCAGCACCATGGACAGGTCCTTACAAATCACGGCTCTTTCTGTCTCATCTATACACCCGACATAAACTTAAACTTGGTTTACAGAATAATTAACCCATTCAGACACATGATGTCATGTCACCATGTATCCAGGGGGGGAGGACAACCCCTGGACAGATGGTGTCATGACACCAGCGTCTGATTAACCCCTTAATCACCGGGTTAAAACCCCCTCGGTAGCACAGTGCTGAATGAAGTCCTGAACAGCCGACATGGTAAAAACATGTAAAATCAAGCTGAAAAGTGTAACTTTGCAAAAAATAATAAATTATACATACAATACTGTTTCACTGCTGCTGTCACAGCAATGAAACATTATTGTAACTGTATGGGGACTGTGGGGGGCCAGTGATTTTGACAGCACACGGCTGCGATTATCGCATGGTGTGCCGTATGGGTGCGAGCTAGACTCGCACCCATATACTTTTAATGGCCACTCGCGCGAGGGAATCGCGTGCAATCGCACCATGTTGCGATTGCACTCGGATTGCCCTCGCAAAGCGAGTTTAATGCCAGAAACTCGCATTAATGTGACCTGTATCATTGAAAGATACAGGTCCGAGTTTAATGCGAGTTTTTCTCGCATTAAACTCGCGCGAGTTCAATGCCAGTGTGCCTCCACCCTAAAAGTGAAAAAAGCAAAAACTCAATATGTGAACAAACTGGAAAGGGGAGCTTTTTTTCTCATCTATATTTAGCTTTATGTACAAGTAATTATGTGGGAAAAACTGTTTTTTAACATTTTTGCCTGTAAAATGCTATTTAGGTTTGGTCTGATAGGTGAATCTGTAAAAGTGGCGTAATACTGTGGCAATATTATTCCCAGAAACAAACAATATGTGAGTCAGAAATTTATGCAGGCATATTCTCCAGGCTATTCCCATTCAGTTTCATCACTTCCCCATTCATTTCAGCCTTTTCCTCAGGTCCCCAGACTTCTTCGTCGGGACTAACAGACAATTTCTCGCGTTTTCTATTGAATTACATTGGACTCACTATTCGGTACGAATACATAAGTATTGCAAACTACTCATTACTCCCTACTCATCTCTAGTTTATACTTATATAAATGTATATTTTTTCTTTATTTCACTTTTTTTGTTATGAGTACTCTTTGATTTAACTATATTTTTATTATTTTTGTCCCATTTTGATTTTTTTTTATATTTTACCTGGCTAAATTTCGGTGAGTTTTTTCTTTATAGTATTATGTCCTACTTCGGTGATTTTTCTCAATGTTTGGTGGCTTGCCCACGAAACAAACATATGGTCAGGCATATGGTTAGGACTCGTAAGCGTGAGGACCCTTGACGTGGGCTATGAGCTTATGTATTTGGCCAAATATCCACTAATACCTCACATCTTTATCTTTAGTGTTTATTGCACCTTTGTATGTTGTGCAGTATGTGGCTGAGCCCTCTGGGGGGCGTAGGTCATTTGTGATGCATATACAAGGTGCGGTGCAGCCCGCCTGATCGAATAATTGGGCGTCACCAACAGGCTGAGCTCTGACACTTTGCTTCACTTAGACCTGACTGGCTGACGTCCTATTGGTAATCTTGTGTCCATGAATGCCATCAATCTCCTCCTTGTCAGCATGGATGGACGCAGGCACCACAGCCGCCCCCATGCTTGGGTTGCAGGTAGGGATGAGCGAGTACTGAAATATTCGGACTCTCTAGACTCGTAAGGAGTAGGTCCCGATACTCGGTACTCATTATGAGTATAGTGAGTCCTATTTAAGTCAATGGTGAAGCGAGTATTGTGATTAATTCCTGTGTTGCTGGCCCCTATAACGAGGTCTGGCAGCAGAGGAAAAACCTGGAATTCCCTAATTCATTGTTTAGAAGCCAGCGGTAAAAAGCCATAAACTCTTAATGAAAACCGGATTCTCCCGGATTGCCTCTGTCCGGTGCAATCCGGTACCATAGAGTCCCATGTTAGGTGGCGCCGGATTGCACTGGACCGATCCGGTTTGATGCGATTATAAAAATCGGACAAAACCGGTCTGGGACAATTCGGCGCACCGTAACATGGGACTCTATGGTACCGGATTGCCCCGGACCGGGGCAATCAGGGACAATCCGGTTTTAATTTACAGCTTACGGCTTTTTACTGCAGGCTTCTAAACAATGAATTAGGGAATTGCAGGATTTTCCTCTGCTGTCAGACCTCTTTATAGGGTCCAGCAGCAGAGGAATTGCATTTAACTTGATTTACATTGGACTCGTTACTGTGCGAGTAATCGCTAGGAAACTCGCAGAGTAACGAGTAGCCCAAGTACCCTACTATTCGGCGAGTAACGAATAGTAGCAAGTAGACTCGCTCATCCCTAGTTGCAGGGGATTGAGCACCGGTGTTCTTACACTTGTATTGCCTACCAGTGGACCTGGCAGCCCTTTGCCAGGAGCAATGGATATTTTACCTGGCTAAATTTCGGTGAGTTATTTTTCTATGTAATCCATGATGTCTTTCTCCTAAACGTGTTAGATGAATTCTGACCAGCAAGACATTCTGTAAACTGTGACATTACAATCAATTAGCAAAGGAATTTCACCCCACCGGCCAGGGTGTAGTTAATTTAATTCTCTATTCTATTTAAATATTTTTCTTAGTAGTTAATAACTCCTCTTGCTCATATTGTACCTTTCAAAAAAAACAAAGACTTTTTCCATCCAAAAAGGTCATGGCATATTCCTCCTCTATCCTTAGATCCTTAATATGTGTGTTGTTTTATGGTAATGACTTAGGCTGCCTTCAGATTTGCAGATGCCTCCGCAGCGTTTTGCGGAGGCATCTGCAAGCATCTGCATGCATACGGCAGCCCCTATGTTTATAATGGAGCGCACGGCGGTCTGCAGATGCTTGCAGATCGCCGTGCGCACCCATTCACTCCTACATGTGATCTGTGCGCAGGCGGATGCCTGCGCACAAATCACACACTCTCGCCCGCACCAGGGACGCAACATGTCGCGTCCCTGGTGCGGACGAGAGTGTGTGATCTGTGCGCAGGCGGTGAATGGAGTGAATGGGTGCGCACGGCGATCTGCAAGCATCTGCAGACCGCCGTGCGCTCCATTATAAACATAGGGGCTGCCGTCTGCATGCAGATGCTTGCAGATGCCTCCGCAAAACGCTGCGGAGGCATCTGCAAATCTGAAGGCAGCCTTATTACAACAGATATACTGTATATATGGCAAAGGGTGTAATATTTTCCAAATGTAGCATTTGTGGTGTATACGTTATGAACACACATATGTAAAACTTGTAATTTAAAAAGAAAAGGAGAACTTTTAGGGCCAGATTTTGTATCAGACAAATTTGACAAATGTCAGATGAGACAGTCTGTCCACGAGTAGAGATGACTGAACTTTGGAAGTTTGGATTCAAATCAGTTCGCAGAACGGGCAATGTTCGCCAAATAGTTTGCTGGACATCCAAACACTATTCAAACCAAAGCGAGGCAAAATCAAGGGCCTAGAAATACCTTAAAAAGGGCCCAAAAGCTGCCAAAACAACTCAAATTAGGGACAGACACCAGGAAAAGTGCATATATTTCACAGAGTTAACATTTCCATCATTGTGTATTATGGATGCATAGGACAAGGCCTGGTCCAGTATTTCAAGCTTCAGTGTACAATGCTGCCCAGAGAGCCCTGCTAAATTCAGGAAACTGACAAGAAGGAGACCCAAGAAGAGTTTCCACATTTCTAAAAATTAGGGCCAGACACCACAAAATGGCATTATTTGACTCAGAATAAAAACTGGAAATGGTGAGATCATGCAGCCACACTGACAAGTACATCGCCTCTCTGCCCAGTCTGCCACTGGGGTGGAAACATCCTTGCAAATACACGACTTGTTCATCTTGATGAAAGTTAGGCAGTCTACATTTTCAGAAACAGCTGAATGCGCTTATCCATCAGGACACCAACAGCAGCGCTGAAGACGCATTCGGAGAGAACCCTGGCTGCCAGTCATGACAAAATCTCCAAGGCGTGACAACGAACTCATGCCTCCAATTTTGAAGCCTGAAATGTCAAATGGCTCTAAACATCTCCGGATTGCATAGATATTGAGCTTTTGATACTCATGCAGCCATCCTCTTCTGTTGTTCCTATGTGTCAGACTTAAAAAATTGTTCAAAGGACTCCAAGAAATTGCTTCTGACAGTTAGATTTTTGTCAGCTAATCTTATTCACTGCAACTTGATGAAACCCGGGTTGAAAGTCTGATCTGTAAAGCATACGTTGTCCCTCACTGATGTGTTGGGGAAAACGAGTCCTAAGATTATTTACCAGTTTTCTTTTTTGATACTCCAGCATGCGCATGTCCCTGTCCAAGGAGGGAAGCATCTGGCTAAATTTACTCTTGTACCACGGATCCAACAGTGTGGCAACCCTGCAACCCTGTAGTCGTTGCTAGTTTGAATCATAATGGTACAGGTATCATGTTGCAGATAGTAAAAATAACAACAAGGAAAAAATGAGCAAATACCCTAAAATAAAGTAAAATGCTATAGTGCATAAAATAAATATGGTATTTGGTGCCATTTTTTTGAGCAGTATTAATACCTTACGATATGTCATCACGTGTACATGGCAAGGAATGAGCAGGCCCTGGGTCCCAACAGAGAACACCAGCAATGGAAAGCTATACACATATAATGAATGTCCAGCTCATGAGGCAGGCCACACCACAGATTGCAATGACTGCAACAGAACATAATGAAACAAAACCAGACCTTAGGGTGTTTGAACAGTTTTTTCCTTGTTGTTGTTTTTGCTATTATGAGGCCCTTGTGAGCATGCACCTACTGTATGGCTATATTTGAGTTCCAGTTCTGTTTTTGTTTCATTATGTTCTGTTGCAGCATTGCAATCTGAGGCGTGGCCTGCCTTATGAGCTGGATATTATTTATATGTGTATAGTTTTCCATTGCTGCTGTTCTCTGTTGGGACCCAGGGCCTGGTCATTCCTTGCCATGTACCCAGCATGGACATATGGTAAGGATTTAATACTGCTAGGTAAAGACCGTCCTGATGGGGTCACCTTGTTGTGGTGGAAACGGCTTGCGCCTTTTATTTTATCAAAATAATGTCACAAAGTACCCTATTTATTTTTATGCACTATAGCACTTTCCTTTATTTATTTTAGGGTATTTGCTAATTTTTCCTTGTTATTTTTGCTATTATGAGTCCCATGTGAACATGCACCTACTGCATGGTTACATGTTGCAAATAGTGCAGCAAGAAGGCACTCTTGTGCCTATGCATCCATGAGGTGCAAATACTTGTTGTGTTGCTAGCAGTGTAAAAAAAATTGAGCTTCCTTCCTCCATCCTCACACCAACCTCGGACAACAGAAAGGGGAATCATTTCTTTCTCATCTCCTGACTGTTCTATGCCCATCACCTCTTCATCCTCATCATCCTCCATTTGTTCATCAGCTCCTCCAACTTCACCACAGTTTGTCTGCTACCATGAGCTCCTCTCTGTTGCTCTAATACCCCTGCCATCCCACCCTGATATGCAGCGAGAGTGTGAACCTTGGAGATCATGATGTCCATTTTCGCATCCTCCTCTTCTTCCTCCTCCTCGTCTTCTGGTACCACATCTTCATCCCACAGACTTTTCAAAGTTTGCTCCAGCATGGAGATGACTGGAATAGTGATGCTAATGATGGCATCATCAGCACTAATCATCTTGGTAGCTATTTCAAAACTGTACAGAAGGGTTCAGAGGTCCTTGATCTGTGCTCACTCTGAAGTGCAATTGCACCACATTCGGCTCGCTTTGGCTCACTGTACGCGTCATTTCATACTGCACCAGGGCTTGTCACTGCTGCCACAGTCGCTGCAACATGTGCAGAGTGAAAATCCACCATCTCGACCATCGCATGTCAAACGTTACCGATTGTCTGAAAGTTAATGAACCACGGGTGAGAGGGCAGAAGTGAAAACACAGGACTGTGCCTTGTGCAGCAGCTCACTCAAGCCGTAATACTAGCATAGGAATTGATGGACAACCAGTTGAGGATGAGTCATGCAAGGCACATGTGGAAGTTTGCTCCAGTGTAGGGCTGCCACCAGGTTCACATGTTATCACACACGGCCTTCCCTGGCTCCAGGTTTGCGGAGACAGCAAGTGCTGAACATTCAGCTTGCATAGCTGTCTACAACTCTTCAGCTTTGCGACTCACATCTCCAAAGCATTTTAATTTAAGCACTTCCTGATGACGGGGAGCCCTGGCAGTACAGTATGGAGGTGGTGGTGGATTCTGTCTGAAGTTTTGCAACATTAAGGGAGAGGTCGAGGTCACAGCTTGAGGCCCTAAAGAAGGTGGAAGAGGCAGAAGCAGTGGATGAAGAGACAGAGTTTTGTACCAAATTTCTTGGGGATTTCAAGTAGTACCTTCGCTTGGCCCCGCAGCCACCATTGGCCAGTGAAGGAGATGTAATGCCCCTGGTCATGTTTTCTTATCCAGGTGTCAGTGGGGATATGAAACTTTTCACACACAGATTCTCTCAAGGAATAGGTGATGTTGTCAGCCACATGTGATGTAGCACAGGCACAGCTTGCTTTAGAAGCAGTGACGACTGGGCAACAAATACTACTACTAATAAATACAGTGACCACAGCTGTGGGACCGAGGGCTGGGTGCTGTAATGAGACATGGTGGAGTAGGGTGTACCCAACAAACTGCTGCACTGTGGACTAGGTACAAGCCCAGATGTTATGATGGGTTGACAAATAAGTGGTCATGCATGTTGCCTGGGATTGGTCCAAATCAGCAGGCATATCCACTTACCATAACAGCTTACGTTCTATCAGTCGCCCAACTGAAGCAGGTAAACAAGTGGAAGTCCTGTGGCCGGACACCTGTCGGACAACACTTGCCATGCTGATGGAGGAGGCAGAAGCAGCAGATGTGGTTGATGCGGAGGACGGGGTTTGGTGAGGCCTACTAGGCACAATTTTAGTGCAATGATTTGTTCAGATTAACGCATGATGCTGGGACGTGTTGCAATTATGCATGTTGTAGTAAAATTGTGAGCTTTTTGCCTCTACTTAATTTTTTACTATAAATTTGGCAAATAACGTAAATTGGGTCATCTTTTGTGGTGTGAAAAAAGGCCCAGGCTAGGCAACCTTGCCACCTTGGACAACTGCAGACCCATGACCACTGTTGTCCAGAGCCATAATTGTGGCTAAGATGCAGTGCTTTTATGCTTGCAGCACTCAGTGTCTGTGCGGGAACATACAATCTAAACCCCTCATCTCCCTGCTCCTCTGCTAAACTAACTGAGCTATGTGACTCTGGGTTCATCCCAAGTGGGATCTAGAACCTCATCATCATCATCCTCTCTGTTGTCCCAGTCCTTGCCATGACAGTCACGCTCCTACGCTGCCTGCCCTGACTGCACAATACATTGCAGGTGTTCCTCAGGTTCTGCTGGGACCATACTTTCCGTGTCACTTGATCTTACTCCAAAAGATTTTGGGCATTTCTACAGATGCTTTCCTCGTCAGGAGTATGTGAATCTTTGGAGCAGATCTCTAATGCCAATGGAATAAAATGTGTGAACATCTCTGCAGAATCACCCATCTGTGTTTCCCCAAAATCAGTTGTGTGGCTGGAGAGTTATGACACAGGATAACACATGGGTAAATGGGGGCGCCACCTCTGAGGAATGTACTTTTTGCAATGTTGAAATGGAGGAAAAGGAGGACAGGCCACTTGATGCAGTGGTTTCCATGAACTGCAGCAAAAGCTGGGCTTCATCCTCAACTCGTTTTGCTCTGCTGCGTCAAACAAAGAGACTGAGAGGGCTGCCAGTAACAGAAGTTGACTTAGGATATGACAATGATCCAATGTTTGGCTACTACAGCTTGCAGTAGCACCCCACATACATCTCCAATACCAAGTCTGCTCCCCTTTCCAACAACCTTTTTCTCCTTTGCACCGCGACCTCAGAATTTCATACTTTTCTTTTATGCACATAGGTTTGGAAAGCACTAGTTTGAAGCCAAAAAATTCCTTTTTGTGGATTTCAGAATCGTAGGTTACAGGTCAAAAAATGCCTTTTTAGGGGAAACTGAAGAATTTGAGATTCACAGGTTAGAGGCAAAACAGAGCCCTTTAAGGGGAATTGAAGGATTTGAGAGTCACAGGTTAGTTTCTCCTAAAAGGCATTTTTTGGCCTGTAAAGTATTTGCGAATCACATGCTAGTGGCAAAAGATGCCTTTTTAGAGAAAAATGAAGGATTTGGCAATCTTTTCCTGAATACAAAAACGCGGCTTTGCCAACACACACAGATTTAGGAATCACACTTGTTCTCAGCATAAAATGCATGGCACTCTCACCGTTTTATACTATTTATAAAGCAATCGAGTAGATAGCTATCAATTTTTGTAATATTGCGGGCCAATAGCACTGTTCCTAGCAGTATCACTGTAAAACTGGCGACAATGGCAAATATCCTAGGAACATGTGACTTTAACAGCCAATGATAGAAGCCAGCCAATTACACAAGCCCTTGTGTCTTCAATTAGTGGATATGTTATGGGCCTGAATTGGCTGCTGGCCCAGACATCCACACAGAGATCGTGGGGAAAAAATGGAGCACAACGCTCCTCTGACCTGTCCACACCCCACCCTCACCAAAGACGTCCCACCCGCTATCCTACACTGTGAGAAGTTAGGAAGAAAGGATTACTTAATTGCAGTAATGCTTTTTAATTGAATTCCACAATTTGCTAACTTTTTGTGAAATTGCTCGGCTTTGCCGAACCCAAACCGAATCTGCCATGTTCGTGCTGAATTTGAAATTGGCAAACATGTTCGGGGAAAGTTCGCTCATCTCAATCCATGACAATATCTCAATGCGATTACCTGTACAGTGATCAGCTTTATTCTCATCTGCAAAAGGAAAGACTAGAAGCAATGGGATGAAACGGAATGGGAGAGACACAAATTAGATAAAAGCTTTTTGACAGTAAGGGTGGCAAATAAGTCAAATAAGCTGCCAACAAGAGGGGTGAGTGAGTTCTTCAATCAAAGTCTTCAAGCAGAGGCTGGACAGACATGTCTGGTATGATTTAGTGAATTTTGCATTGAGCAGGGTGTTGGACGAGTTGAGCTAGGAGGTTCCTTACAACTCTACCTTTCTATGATTCTATGATTGTAACAGTATCAACAGTATCGGTGTCCTCAAAACCACAGAGTAACCAGATGGACCCAGAGAAACTGGCTTTCCTTTTTCACCATTTAATTCCATAGGACACGGGTTCTTCTCCAATGCATTTATCACATCAGAGCGCAATTACTCTATCAGGGTTCGTGAATTGCTGGCCATCAAATTGGCATTGGAGGAGAGGCGACACCTCCTTGAGGGTGCCGTTCATCTGTTCATTATCTTCACCGACCACACAAACCTGACTTATCTCCAGTCCACCCAGAGGCTCAACCCCCGGCAGTTCCTGTGGTCCCTGTTCTTTGCTCGTTTCAATTTCGAACTGCACTTCCGGCCTGGCAATTAAAATGTAAAGGCAGATGCCCTGTCAAGGTCCTGTCTTGGGGCCACTCGTCGAGAATTGCCGGTCATGTTGGAGTTAAAAAGTCCCACTCTTTGATCTCTCGTCACTATTGGTGGCCTATTATCCATGAAGAGGTCCACGACTTTGTTGCTTCATGTCCGTCTTATGCTAGAAATAAGGTGTCCAGAAAGTTGCCGGCTGGACGTCTCCTGCCTCTTCTGGTCCCATCGGCTCCTTGGCGACATATAGCCATGGCTTTCATTACAGATCTCCCTTGCTCCTCCAGCTGTACGGTCATATGGGTAATCGTGGATCGCTTCTCTAAAATGGCTCACTTCGTTCCTTTGCCTGGTCTACCATCCGCTCCTGAGTTGACCAAGATATTCATCGAACACATCTTTCGGCTCCATGGATTTCCTCACCAAATCGTGTCCGATACTGGAGTCCAGTTCACTTCCCGGTTCTGGAGGGCGCTGTGCAAGCATATGGACATCACGTTGGACTTCTCCTCTACCTATCATCCTCAGTTCAACGGGCAGGTGGAGCGCATTAACCAAGTCATCACCACTTATCTTTGGCATTTCACCAACGCTCATGACGATTACTGGACCTATCTCCTCCCTAGGGGTGGAATTCGCTTACAACAATCACTCTAGTGAATCGTCAGCTAAATCCCCTTTTGTCGTGGTATTCGGGCAACACCTTGGTTTGCCTCTTCTGATCTCCTCAGCGTCCGGCAACCCGGCGGCTGATGCATTGTCCGTGGACTTCTCCAATATCAGGAGAGAGACCAGAGACGCTCCTACACAAGCCTACGGCAGGATGAAGCGACATGCCGATAAGAGACGTTTCAATTCGCCATCTTTCCTCCCGGGTGATAAAGTGTGGCTTTCTTCCAGATATGCTAAGCTGAAGGTGCCATCCTACAAGTTGGGGCCGCGTTATATTGGTCCCTTCGAAGTCCTGGGACGCATCAACGACGTTGCCTCCAAGCTGAAACTACCTGCCTCACTTCGCATCCCTAATTCTTTTCATCTCTTGTTGTTGAAACCAGTGGTGCTTAATCGTTTTTATCCCTCCTCTGGCACTGTGCCACGGCATCTCAGCTCCGAGAATGTCTATGAAGTCAGGGACATCCTTTCCATGAAGAAAATTAGAGGCAAGACTCTCTTCCTAATTGACTAGGTCGGCTTTGGTCCTGAGGAGAGGACCTGGGAGCCACGGAGAACATTTATGCACCGTGCATTCTGACAAGGTTCTTAGCACGCCTTCAGAGGAGGGGGCGTGAGGGAGGGGGTACTGTTAGGTTAAACTAGGACCAGTTCCCTCAGGGGAGTTAGATACCACAGCCCAGTGGGTCCACTCTAGGGCGCCTTCCCCTGGAAGCGTGACACACGGCAGGCACAGTAGCACTGGTGCTGGATATACAAGGAAAAGGGGGAGACAAATGGGTCTTATCGTTTTACGAATAAGCTAGTACTGTCATAGGTGTATGTGCTCTCCTGGTCCATTTGTGTTCCCCCACAACTGGTTAATTAGCTCAGGCAGCTGCTGTTGGATCCGCACTCCCATGTAACAGTGGTGATGTATCCAAGAGAAAGACCAGAGAGAGATCGCGCTTTAGTGATCCATGCTGCCGTCCCACTCTACCCGAACAAATGCCAGGGAAGCCAAGAGTATGTATGCTGCTTCATTATTCTATCAGTACTTCCATCCAACACGTTTCAGTACAGACCTTGTACCTTCCTCATGGATATGATGCGGTGGACTCTAAAGCACGATCTCTCTCTGGTCTTTTTCTTGGTGTTGGATATAGGCAGACTGGAATAATAGGCTGCACCAAAAGTCAGGGCTAGGCTAGAAACCTAATGAGTTTCTTGGGTCCCTCCCAACATGGAAGGGAGCCTTTAAATACCTAGTGATCAGGTATTTTGGACGAAGTACCTTAATGTCCGCGCTGCTGCCAGAGAGGAACATACACCAACGACACTGGGACGTCTGAGTACTGGTAGTAGAGGTTTATTTCCAACGCGTTTCGGAGCCACGTACCGAGCTCCTTCCTCAGGGAAGCTGCATTGTTCGAGCGATTACGCTGGTTGTGTGCTACACAACCTGACCAGGTGAGCAAATCTGATTTTTTCACATTTACCTGCCTATAAAGGATAAGACCCTATGTGCGCATTCTCAACCCTCTAGATTTAAATACCTAGTGTCTTCCAGCAATTGGCTGGGGACACCTTTTAAAAAAGCACCCGTTGACACTTTAAGAGGTGTGGAGTATACATTCATGCACTCTATACTGGTAATCAAGGAAACCAATGCATTGTGTGCATGTCCTGGAGCCTAGGGAACCCATCAGGAGCTGGGTGCAGAAACATACATGGGCAGTTGCAAAACTTTAAAGTCTGGTTTTGTTCATCCCTTCAAAGTACATTGTAATCAATATATCTTTGATTAAAATTAATTTCCATAATTGAATGTTCTTGTGCTGCGATAATCTTATGCATGTGGCCCTGCTATGTCCTGTACAGTGGATGTGTCTCACTATGCAAGCACATGGTCTGAATATACTTCAGCTCCAAGGGCAGGACAGAAAGGAGAAGAGAGTACACAAAGAAGACAGCATGGGATCACAGCTGATTCTTTCTGTGAGGAAAAATCTGTTTAATAGGAGATTTAAAGCGTAACCATCATTTAAATTTTTATTTATTAGTAATGCAGAGAAAGTGATTGTCATAAACTTTCCCATATACTTTATTAATGAAATCAGGAGGGAAAACCACTCAAAAAAAATCTTCCACAAGATGTCCTTAGCAGGCTTTTTTTAAGCTAATTCTCCTCCCCTCCATCTTCAAGGGGCATGGCCTAAACTGTGTTTACAATACAGATAAGACAAATGTCAAATTACCTTATGCCGACACCATGCTGAGCTTAAACAGCTGCTGGGAGATCTTATCTGACTGTTCCTTTCATATGGCCTCTGCTCTGTGATAACACCCAGCAGAGCCATATGAATAGAGGTGCTGGCATGAGGTAATTTGACAGTCTTATCATCTCTATTGTGAACACTGTATATGACCATGCCCACTGAAGACAGAAGTGACAGGTACTGTCACACGCGTCAATATTGCTGGCAATTTCACTTGCAATTTGCTGGTTGCAGTGAAATCATGGACACATTGTTCTATTTTGTTGCTGTGTACAAATGGACCAATGTGTCCATGATTTCACTGCAACCAGCAAATTGCCAGTGAAATTGCATGCAATATTGACGCGTGTGACAGTACCTTAAGAATGAGCTTCATACACAGCCTGCTGAGGACATTTTGTGGAAGTTTTTTTAGTGGTTTCCCTCCTGATTTCATTAATAAATTATATGTGAAAGTTGATTATGATCACTTGCTCTACATGACTATTAAATAAAAATTTAAATGACGGGTATGCTTTCACAGACATAATCAACTATGAACCCATGCTATCCTGTCTGTATACCGTCTTTTGCATTCTTCATTGCCCAGGAGATGTGGTATGATCAGACCATGTCCCTGTACATATTTGGAATAGAAATTCTGGTCAGATGATGGAGCGTTCATTCACATATGACAATGGAATCACCAGTATTTAACAAACCTCTTTATTAAAACACTACTATGGGGGGTGTGGCCTGCGCTGAGACATGCAGGTCGCACTGTAAGAGAGCTCCGTCCGCAGCGACCGAATTCTGGGTGACTAACGGCGCCTAACGACTCATCTTGACCCAAAACCGGCAGGAGTCTGTCTCCTAAGCGACTGGGCATGCCGCGATCTAACACCCGCAGCCGCAGCACCGCACAGAAGCTCACAGACTTCTTTAATACCGAGCGCGCCCAGGATCCCAAGATGGCGCTTACAGCCTCACCTTCCCCAAGCTCCTCACAGCGTGCGCGCCAACAGCCTCGCGACACGCGGGAAAGCAGCCATCCCCATGATCGGAGCGACAGAGACGAGGAGCATGACCCGCTCACTCGTCATTCCATACGGGGCCTTCTGGACGAGCTGCGCAGGGCCATTGAAGACGACACTCGCCGCATAGTAGGTGATATTCGTGCCGACGTCTCGGCCCTGGGGGAACGCACGGACCATATAGAGGGGAAGGTGGGAGAGCTGGCGGTGGCACATAATGAACTAGCAGACCTGTACCATGACGTCAATGTGGAACTGAGAGCGGTGAAGGCCACCTCGTACGACCTGGAGGACAGACTGAGAAGGGGAAACATCAAAATAAGGGCATAGCTGAAATGGAGGGAGAGGAGGACTTGTTCCAGACAGTGCAGCCATTTTTGTCTCTAGTGCTCCCTGAGGCCAAGACAGACGACCTGGCTATAGAGAGGATATTTCGTCTCCCCAGATCACCCCGCATTGGACGTGAAGTACCGAGGGACGTGATGGTTCACCTGAGAACCCCTAGAATGAGAGACCCTTTGATGCAATCACTGCGCAACTGTCCTCTCACAGTCAGCCCATACAACACATGGTCCTTGTTTCCGGACCTTTGCCCGGGAACCTTGGCAAGACGCAGGGAATTTGCCCCATACTGTGCCATTTTACGGGACCCGCGCTATACAGTATGCCTGGGGATCGCCGGTGAGCGTGTCCTTCAGGTACAAAGGCACACGTCACTACTTCTCTTCCCCTTCTAGGCTCCGTGCGACCTTGAGGGACTGGCGCATGATGCCCACCGCAGCTTCTGGCTCAAATTCAACAACTACCAGCCCCAAAGATCGCAGGGATCGCAAGAGCCCATCGGACGTTACAAGAAACAAGTGATGACGAAGTCACCAGAATGATAGGTTCCTGCCTGATGGTTCTTTACTTGTCCCGAATAGGGATAACCTGACACCTTCCCTTCCCCTGTTTCTTGACTCTAAGGGGAGGTCTCAGATGACAACCTGGAGGGATTTAACCAGAGGAGATAAAGGAGTTCCAGACTGTGGTCCTCCCTTCCCTCCCTCCAGTCTCTGCCCCCACGCTCAGGACTTTGTGAGCATATACAGTTGTCTTGTTTTCTTTTCTCCTGTTTCTAGTTGTCTATTATAACCCTAAGTCTCTTTGTTTCCCGCCCTCCCCCTGCTCACCCATCCTATTTCCAATCCTCACTAGCCCTCCCCCCCCTCCTGCCCCCTATCCATCAAGCCCCCCCAAGAATCTTTTCCAGTTTATTTCCTTGGTTCATTCTCCTTCCCGTCCTCTCCCTCCCCCCCTTCTTTCCCTTCCCACTGACCCTTTGTTTGTTTTCCTTGGAGAGGTAGGCTCGACTCTTACTTGGTAAAGATGAGTCTGAAAATCGTGTCCATGAACGTACGGGGCCTTAATTCCCCGGCCAAGAGGTCGTTCCTGTGGAGAGAGGTCCAACGGAAAAAAGCGGATCTGGTCTGTGTGCAGGAATCCCATTTACTAGAGAGGGATAATATTCGGTTGAAACATCCCAGGTACCCACACACCTTCTTCTCCAACTGTGACCGTAAAACAGCAGGTGTCTGCATATTGGTGAGTGCTTCCGTTCAATTTGTGTGCAGGAAGGTTGTATCAGATGAGATGGGCAGATACTTGATCTTGATTTGCGAGGTCTCCGGGGTCGTTTTCTCACTGGTTTCCGTGTATGCCCCGAATGTGGGACAGAGGGGTTTTTTACGGGCACTCCTCACAAAACTACAACTAGAATCTGAAGGTCACTTAATAATCTGCGGAGACTTCAATGCGGTCATGGAGCCGCGTCTGGATTCCTCGGCCCCTTCTGTTGTGTCGAGGTGTGGCCTTCTCCCTCTGGCCCGTGAGTTCCGCCTCCACGACATATGGCGCTACCTTCATGCCGACGAAAGGGACTACACCTTCCACTCCGGCCCCCATGGCTCCTACTCCAGGATAGATTTCTTCCTGGTAGACGATGGGGCCATGGAACGGTGCCGGAGGCCTGAAGTGGGTGTGATCACCTGGTCGGACCATGCGCCGGTGTCGATGGAGGTGGACCTGGAGGAGGGGGGGGCCGCCCTCGTCGTTGGCGCTTGGGCCCGGACCTCCTCTTGGATCACTCCGTGAGGGGGGAAATGGGCACCAATATTGAATCATTTTTTGAGTTCAACGACACCAGAGACACCTCGGATGAGACCTTGTGGGCTTCCCACAAGGCAGTGATGAGGGGACTACTCCTGCAGAAAGCCTCACAACGGAAAAGGGCTAGAGATAGCCAGAGGAGGGAGTGGGAAGACCAGATACAGTCCCTTGAAACTTTAAACAAGACTCACCCCGACCGAAGATTAGAGGCTCAGATCACGACTCTCCGTACCCAACTGCGTGCTCTTTTATTGCGACAGTACGAGACAGGTCTCCGAAAATTAAAAACACGACATTACGAACAGGGAGATAGAGCAAGTAGATTACTAGCTAGAAGACTGAAAAAGCGGGCTGTACAGTCTGCAATAACGACCCTACAAGATCAAGCTGGAAACCTGGTGAGAGACCCCCGACAGATAGTAGAAGCCTTCTCAGCATACTACGCACGACTATATAATTTAAGACTAGACTGTGAGACTGTACAACCTACAGAAGCCTCTATTAACGAATTCCTAGACAAGGTACAGCTACCTACCTTGTCACGGGTAGATCGGGACGCCCTTAATGCGCCATTTACAGGGGAGGAGGTACTCAAGGTCATCGGCACTTTGAAATCGGGCTCTGCCCCAGGTCCCGATGGTTTCATTAACGAGTACTATAAGTCATTTGGCCTCATCTTGGCCCCTTTTCTGCTCAGACTGTTCAATAGCTGGAGATCATCTGGTACCATCCCGAAGGAGGCATTAGAAGCAACTATAATCACCATTCCTAAATCTGGGAAAAGTCCCGAGCTACCTGGGAGTTACAGACCGATCTCACTATTGAACACTGACCTCAAGATCTACTCAAAACTTCTTGCGATGAGGCTGGCCGAGATGACTCCAAAGTTAATAGGTCCGGATCAGGTGGGGTTTGTGGCTCGCCGCCAGGCCAGAGATGGCACAAGGAGAATGCTGTCTCTCATTGAGCTTGCTGAGAGGGGGCAGGCCCCCAGTGCATTCCTGTCCTTAGATGCGGAGAAGGCGTTTGACAGGGTGCACTGGGGATACCTTGATAAAACCCTACGCAAGTTTGGGCTGGAAGGCCCATTCCTGACGGCCATTTTGGGCTTATATTCAAACCCTCGGCAAGAGTCTTCTCCTCGGGCTATCTGTCAGACCCGTTTGATATAACTAATGGGACGAGACAGGGTTGCCCGCTGTCTCCCTTGATCTATGTCCTGGCGATCGAGCCTCTGGCCGCAGCTATCCGGTCCGACAGTGTTATAAAGGGGATACAGGTAGGGGACAGGCAACACACTGTGGGCCTGTACGCGGACGATGTTATCGTCTCGTGTACCTCACCGGAAGTATCCCTCCCGAGAGTCCTCTCTTTATTGGAATCATACGGAAATATTTCGTACTACAAACTAAATGCCTCCAAATCACTGGTGTTCCCGATCCATATATCTCTAGAGGTGGTGGCGGGCCTTTCGGCCTCTCTTCCCTTTCAGTGGTCGCCCAAGGGTATCCCATACCTTGGCATTACATTGTGCCCGTCTGAGGAAATGGTTAAAAGAAACATAGATAATATTCTGACATCATTGACGGGAGCCTCAAACCCCCAGACTCTGCAGTCCCTATCGTGGGTGGCCAGGATCCAGGCATTCCGGATGTCTTGGCTACCCCGTTTTCTATACATTTTCAGATGTGTCCCCCTGGTCTTTCCCACGCGACTATTGACGCGTATACAGCGGGCGGTAGACAGATTCATATGGGCGGGCAGAAGACCGAGGATTCAACGTAAAGTGATGTTTAAGAAATGGAGAGGTGGAGGCATGGGAGTTCCAGACATGACAGCTTATTACAGGGCGGCCCTTCTGGAACCCTTGGGAGCATGGTGGGCGGACAGAGTGGACCTTGGGTGGGCTCAGATTGAAGCAACACAGGTACCTGGAGGCTCCTTGAGGTGTTTTCTGACGGCAGATGCTTTAAAACCCGTCAGACTCTGGCGCCCTTTAGCGACGATAGACGCCACCCTGAGGGCTTGGAGGCGTACGCCAAGTGAATGGAGGACATTCTCTCCAGCAGAGGTCTTGCTTGGAGCCCTTCAGGTCCATATCCCGTCTTTACGGCTATCCCAGTGGACTAAGAATGGTCTAACCTCTCTGGCGGGCCTCCTGGGGCCCTCGGGAGGCGTCTCAATTGAGGACTTTACAAGGCAACATCCAAATTTGGGAGGCTCATATTTTCAATTGTGTCAGGTGGCACATTTCCTGACAACAGGTGGGACCAGGAGATGCTGGTCCTCCAGGTACCCGTCCCCCATGGGAGCCGTCCTGGGCTTAGCCCCTGGGGGGCCGAAAGGTATGGCAACTCTCTATGCGGGATTACTAGATGCTGACAAGCACTTCACGTTTCCATATAGATCCAAATGGGAAAAAGAACTAAATTTCACAGCAGACGTGGAAGATTGGGAGGGAGCAGTAAGATGTGTGACAAACGCAACAAAATGCATTAACCACCTTGAGCAACTTAAAAAATTGCACTTACGTTGGTACTTGACCCCTGACAGAGTGGCTTTGTTTGGGGGTGAAGCTTCGGCTCTATGTTGGAGAGGTTGTGGTCAGAGAGGCACGATGGCCCATGTGTGGTGGTTGTGCCCCGGAATCTCGCAATTCTGGTCCACAGTCGAGAGTCTAATGAGATCCATAGTTGATACGTTTGTACCTCTCACCCCCGGATGGCTTTACTGCATATGGACGTAGAGGCCTTGCCTCCGATCCCACGCTTCATGACTACCTTTGTTCTCATAGCGGCGAGACAATGCGTATCAGCACGTTGGAAATCCCCCTCTTCTCCTACATTACGCGACTTGGCAGACAGACTGAACACGATCTTCACGTACGAATATTACCTAGCCCAGGAGGCAGGACATAAGCGCTATGTGGGGGAGGCATGGGAGTGCTGGGCTCAGCACCCCATGGCGGTCCCTCTCCCCTCGGAGGCATCTCGGTTCGCTTAAAGCCTTCACAATACCCTTACCTCTCCGGAACTTACCCCATTGTTGTCTCCCGCCCGTCACTCCGAACACTCCCCCCCCCCCTCACCCTTCCCCCACCTCTCCCTTTCACTCCCCCCCCCCTTCCACCCACTCCCATTACTACTGTATATATCTATTTTTTTTTTTTTTTTTTTTGTTTCTTTTCTTCTTTCACTTCACCTGTTAGGATAATGGTATATGACTACAGTCCGTACAACTTGAAATTCTGTAAGATGACAAAAGAGACATATGTAACGGTCTATGCTCCAGTGGACAACTGTCTAAGTCCACGCCATTGTCCTTGTTATTGTATTATTATAAAACCTGTTCAATAAACAACATTTATGATAAAAAACACCACTATGCATTTCAACAACAATCTGCTGTCTTCGGCTAGGGTCACATCGGCGTTTTTTGTTTAAAATCCTGATCCGGTTTTGAGCTTTAAAAAAGCTCAAAACCGGACCAGGAAAGGCTCCTGATAGAAGCCTATGCAAACACCGGATGGCTTCACAAGCCATCCGGTGGCCGGATCCGGCACTGCTGCCTGCGTTTAAAATCATGCAGGCAGCAGTTTTCGCAGCGTTTCTGGGACCGCACTGCGGTCACCGGATGGCTCAGGATGTGTAATCCTGAGCCATCCGGTAACTGCCGAGGTTGCGGATCCCGGCTATTGGCGGGATCCGCAACCTTAATAAAGAGTTAAATTGTTGATCTCAATGACTTGTTAAGGTCTGTAGGGGGGCTTAGACCCCCCTACAGACCGGCCGACCACTTATACAGTGTTCTTGTACAATTTCTCAATGGGCACGGGCTCTTCGGAGCAAAGTGCCCTCCCCCCCCCCCCCCCGTATCACTATACAGGGTGCATACACCCCTGTATTACAATGATGCATTAATCATGTGTAGTCCAAAAAGGATTTGATTACTCGCAATGTAAGTTCATACTTACATGCTGTTGTAGGCAGAGTCCAGCGAAATCCATAGGCGGGGCTGTGTGCAGCAGCCTCCGCCCGCTTCATGTTGATGGCCGCCCCCTCTGGCCGTAATCCACTGTTGTGAGGGCGGATACGTCGTTAAAGGGGCGTGGCTAACCTCGGCACATAGTTAGCCACGCCCCTTTAACGACGTATCCGCCCTCACAACAGTGGATTACGGCCAGAGGGGGCGGCCATCAACATGAAGCGGGCGGAGGCTGCTGCACACAGCCCCGCCTATGGATTTCGCTGGACTCTGCCTACAACAGCATGTAAGTATGAACTTACATTGCGAGTAATCAAATCCTTTTTGGACTACACATGATTAATGCATCATTGTAATACAGGGGTGTATGCACCCTGTATAGTGATACGGGGGGGGGGGGGGGGAGGGCACTTTGCTCCGAAGAGCCCGTGCCCATTGAGAAATTGTACAAGAACACTGTATAAGTGGTCGGCCGGTCTGTAGGGGGGTCTAAGCCCCCCTACAGACCTTAACAAGTCATTGAGATCAACAATTTAACTCTTTATTAAGGTTGCGGATTCCGCCAATAGCCGGGATCCGCAACCTCGGCAGTTACCGGATGGCTCAGGATTACACATCCTGAGCCATCCGGTGACCGCAGTGCGGGATTCAGCACACATTTTTGAAAAAAATGTGTGTGCCCGCCATTGCGTTCACCGCATCCGGATCCGGATGCGGTGAATGCAATTTAGGTTTTCAATGTG
Organism: Allobates femoralis; assembly: GCA_033576535.1. Lineage (NCBI taxonomy): Eukaryota > Metazoa > Chordata > Amphibia > Anura > Aromobatidae > Allobates > Allobates femoralis. Next base: position 270,871,244 of record JARQOC010000004.1, on the reverse strand, counting down.
ACCCTACCCTTCCTCAGGTAGATTTCCAGGGGGTGGGGGTCCTGCTGACATCCTTCAGATGATTCTTTGCATGCTCCTTTAATGTGATGGCTGAAACGGCTCTTGTTTGGTGAGATGTGTGATGTTAGGTGTCATTGATGATGATGCTTTCTGTAACTTTTTTCAAGTTTGAACATTTCCAATTATGTAATTATTTTAATCCAAGATTAATTGATTAAAATGTACTTTATTCATGGAAAACCCATTTAAGTGTGAGTTATTTCAATGTTTGACTAATATGGCATGATAATTTTTAAATTGATATTTTTTTACGGCCTGCAAATTACGTATTCAAATTGCTCTTGGAAGAAAAAATGTCCCCTAACTCTGATAAACATAATTTAGCACAACTTATCTCTGTATTATTGTCAGTGTCTCTGTAGAATTGTTAGTATCTATATATAATTATCATGGTCTGACATGAGAATGTGATGTTCATGTATATATTCAATGACATGTTCATTAATGTGTATTAGAATTAAAAGGATAAGTATGAGTAGATGATAAATGATTAGGAATTAATCTAACAGTTTGGAAATGCTGTGTTAACTATTGAGTATGTATGTTTTATTGACAGAAGAGAAAATGCAGTTGTTAAAATGTTTTAAAGGGATCCTGACCTCGAAAAATGAGCCCCCAGCCTCTTTATACCTGTCCCTGCACCATGCTAATACGTTTGTAGGCATCCCTTTTTGTCTGTACAGCGATATTGCAAAGTTTATAAAAGTTGTTTTAATACCTTCTGATCTATGGCTTCTCATCATTTGAGAAGCCGCAAAAGGCGTTCCTTTCTGCTTCTCCCCGCTGCCTGCTTCGTAATTATTCACGCCCCGATGAGGATGCTAGAGAGCAGAAAGCCTGTGCGCGTCATCAAAAGAGCCCCTTTGATGATGCGCACAGGCTCTGTGCTCTCCAGCACGCCCATCGGGGCGTGAATAATTACAAATCAGGCAGCGGGGAGAAGCGGAAAGGAACGCCTTTTGCGGCTTCTCAAATGATGAGAAGCCATAGATCAGAAGGTATTAAAACAACTTTTATAAACTTTGCAATATCGCTGTACAGACACAAAGGGATGCCTACAAACGTATTAGCATGGTGCAGGGACAGGTATAAAGAGGCTGGGGGCTCATTTTTCGAGGTCAGGATCCCTTTAAAGTTTTCAGTTCATGGTAAAATACACTGAAAATGTGTCCAATGTCCTGAGCTTATGATGTGCAGTGTACTTTTCTCAACTTTGAGCAACAGATGTTCATCCTTCAATGTTCATTGTTGCCGTAATCCTTTCTAAAAGGCCTGAATCGTTCCTACTCACCCATGACTGACATTTTCGGGGGAGTAGCCGAATGAATGATATGAGAGAGACAAAACACAAATGACACAAATAGGAACACATATGTGATGACAGAATCAATAACAATCAAGAAAAAAGAAAAATGAATTTGACAGCTTATCATGAAAGCTTAATGTCTCCAGACAAACATCTTCTAATGGCAATATGACTTAGACATAAAATAATAACTTCTATGTTAAAAGATAAATGCAACATAATGATACAATAGATAGCAATACGAAAGTTCAGGTTAGGCTGCTTTCACTCTGCAGTTTTTTCTTCATCAGTGTCCATCAGTGTTTGGGTGCCAAAACCAGGAGTGTCTCCAAAACTCAGAACAGGTGTCAATCTTTCAATTATACTTTTTCTCTGCAAGTTCCTCTCCTGGTTTTAGCACATAAAACCTAATGAACACTGATCAGGAAAAAACTGCAGTGTGAAAGCAGCCTAATGGTGCCGTCACAAAGCACGACCTGGCCAGCGATGTCGGAAGCAATGCGCGGGTGCCGCTCGGTTCCGACATCGCTGGCCAGCTGTCACACAGCATCGCTGCGGCCGGCGACACCGCAGCGATGCGGGTGGTGACATCGCTTGCTGGGCTGGGCTTAGCCCAGCGAGCAATCCGCAGCAACGCTGCGGTATAGGCTGGATCGCCGCCGAAATCGCTCTGGCGATGTCACACGACGCGATCCAGCCTTATCGCAGGTTGACAAGTTTACGGTTCTTCCCGTAAACCTGTCAACCTGCGACCGGCAATAAAATGCGGTCGCGCCGCTCGTTTGCATAGCGCGACGTCGCTAGCGACATCGCTGATACGTCACTTTTTCGGCGATGTCGCTAGCGACATCGCCAGTTGTGAAGCCACCATAACTCTACCATTTATAGATCATTCTCTATGATTTTCATCAAAAGATTAATCCTATTAAGATTGGTATGCATAGATCTTGACTGCTCACCCAAGAAACCTTGCAAATTTTTATTTATTAATTTTCCAATTTCTTAGGCTGGCTTCACACTGCAGTTTTTCACTGATCAGTGTCCATCAGTGTTTGGGTGCCAAAACCAGGAGTGGCTCCAAAACTCAGAACAGATGTCAATCTTTCAATTATAGTTTTTCTCTGCAAGTTCCTTTCCTAGTTCCTCTCCTGGTTTTGGCACCCAAACACTGATGGACACTGCTCAGTGAAAAACTGCAGTGTGAAACCAGCCTCAGATCTTTTACCATTTTACATTTAACAGCTTGTTGAGAAGTGGATCAAAAAATACTGCTATGTAGCAGCAGTTGTCAATGATGTGCAGTCCTTGCAAGCTTTTATCTGTTTAGCTTGTTGACACTGACTTGAAGCTACCTAGGATTTCTCGATTTCCATTAGCTTCTCATACTGGCCAACTCTCTGCTCCAATGTTCCAGAAGCAAAGGGGCTCCATATAAAAGCATTTTGGAGTGTACACAAGTGAGGACTACTATCCTACCAGCCTGCATTGTATATCAAATAGGAATAACCATCCACCAACAATCAGGAAGTCAGAGAGTTGGGATGCTGGGCACTCCTAACACACTAAAGGCCGCTTCACACGCTAGGATATCATTAACGATATCGTTGAAATGTCACGGATTTGTGAACGTTCTAACGATATCGTTTGTTTGTCCTTACGTGTAAACGAACGATGTAGGATGGAGAAATCGTTGGATCGTTCATCCAAAAAATGAGATCCTGACCTCAAATCTATCATTCGTTGTCCAATTATCGCTGCTTGCAGAAGCCACATCGTTCAGTGTGACACCTTTGTGAACGATGTCGTTCAAAAATCTCCTATTCCTGCCGCTTTAAAAGATCGTTCAGTCCTTGCTCTCCTATTTAACTTGTGTGTTGCCCAATGTGAGATCGTTAACGATATCCTTGTGTGTGACAGCGCACTAACGATGTCAGAACGATCACTGTCACATGATCATTCTAAGGATATCGTTAACGATATCCTAGCGTGTGACGGCACTTTAACTCGTTAATACTAAGCTATATCATGTGATTTAAATTATTTAATTTTAAATTACATCTTTACTATATAATTGCAAGCAGGGAGAATGATATTTTATATATACACAGGTGCATCTCAATGAATTAGAATATCATCAACAAGTTAATTTATTTCAGTAATTCAATAAATAAATTGAGACGCATATATTATATAGAGCCATTACAAACAGAGTGATCTACAGTGGGTAGGGATACTCTTCAGATCTCTTTAAATTTTCACTCTTTGTTTCATTGCAGCCATTTGGAAATTTCAAAAAAGTTAATTTTTTTCTCATTAATGTACACTCTGCACCCGACTGATAAAAACAGAAATGTGGATATTTGTTCAAATTTATTCAAAAAGAAAAACTAAAATATCACAAAGTCATAAGTATTCAGACCCTTTGCTTATGAGGAAAGAAAGCCATAAAGCACTGAAGAAGCTGTAAAGATAGTGTGTAAAAGCATGACAGTGAAGAACAGTTAGCCACAGCCAGGTATAGGTGATTTTCACATTACTAAAGTTGAGTTTGCATTAAGGAGCCCAAAGGCATTCAAAAGAGTACCAAAAGACGTTAGAGTGTATACATTATACTGTATATACTGCGAGGCACTATGGGAAAATCTGCCCAGCTGTGCACAATGTCATGTGAAAACATGCAAACATCTTTATTGTATAAAATGGTGCATAGGAAATCACAATGTGTCTGAATCCGCCAAATATAGCAAAGATACAAAAATTCTACACAAATTAAATTTACATTTTATTGATGAGCTCCTCTTTAATCACCATGAATTGTCTTCTCTAAACATTAACCTTTATGTGCTTTGTTTTAAACTTGATTTACAATATAACGTTTGAGTTTGTGAGAATTGTGCTGGTTTGCATTTGATGCATAATATGTGATAAATCCAGGATTTGAGTGACTAATGGTCCAAGAGAATAATTTCTATGCAGCTAAAGCAATTATCCATGGTTCTCCAGCCTAGATTATCCCAGAGTGTTTGCTAAATCACCATCATTCTGCAATAGGGAAAAGTTGATCAAGGCCACACCATATCATGGATCAGGGGGTCTTTGTATCAACAATGTACTAAAATCTGTACTTTCTAATATATTATGATCAACTAAAAAACTAATTAATAATATCTCAGATCTATGTAGCTCAATGTTTGGGCTATGGTTGCTCTGCTATATTAATTTTTGTTATCAGCTGACTCTATAATGTGGCATGGCAGCAATCAGATGAGACCAACATTTGAGTCATGCATATTTCCTCAACACCATATCAAGGATATAAATTTGTCATTGGATGATGATATCAACCAGGTACTACTTGGGTATGCGGCCTGGCTGACAAAGTCGAGATTGGCCTAAAAAGAAGAAGTTAGGCTAGGGTCACACTTGGCATGCATTTTTTTAGGCACCCATGAGTATCTGCATGCTTTTTTCCATTTCTGCATGAGTTTTTTAAGGTGTTTGATGACACCCTGCATTTTTACATGCGTTTTTAGAAATGCAGGTCTCAAAAAACGCATGTAAAATCTGCAAGTGTGACCCTAGCCTTAAACATGAGTCTAGTTCTGATTGCTGACTCACTTGCTTTTCTCAAATAAGCATGTGATGTTACTTCATGTATTAATGAAAACTCATTGCTGATATAATTGCTGACAGCAGTGTTGGTATTGCTGCAGCTAGAGGCTGCTACTGTTATGTTTACCATTTAAAGTGAACCTAACAGCAGATACATGCTCCAATCCATGAGCATCATGATTCAGGCACTGGTTGTAAGATGGAGAACAGATTTGTTTTGACTCTAAACTGCAGCATTTGAGACAAATAATTCAAATGTCAGGGGACCGAGCCGCTCTGAAGACTGGTTGGAAAAGTGTGTCCTTGGTGGCTTGTCTTCACTCTATGCTTGGATTGAAAGGTCTTTGCTTATAAGCATATGTAGGTAGAAACATTTCCATCCAGGCAGTAACCGAGGAGAAGACACAAGGGACCAGCCTGTTTTACTAGTCTGGCTTAGGCAAGGGTCACACTTGCGTCATGACCCAAGCCTGACGGAAGCGCAAAAAACTTAGAAGTTTCTGCCTCAGTGCATAGCTTTATTGGCAGGTAATGCTATGCGCTGCGAGGCTATTGCGCCCTATGACAACCCAATGTTTACCTCAGCAACCAGCCCCATTCAAAGCTCCCGCTTTTGGACAGCACACAGGAAAACGCTGCAAACATGTTATTATAAATCTATGGTTATAATGAGGCTGTTATACTGATTTAATTGCCACCAGTTGAAAATATATCTGCAGCTTAGTTCTTGTTTAATTATAGAAGTTTTGGAGTAATATTCTTTTCATGCATCATAGTAGGGATGTAGGGAAGGACTGAGGGTAGAGACTTCGGCTTGCAGCAGTCTCTCTGCATTTTTATGAGCCCCTTTTTTAATTTTGTGCTAGCACTGCCCACAACAAGAGCATCAATGGCACACATTCATCTCCTTAGGGTCTTCAGCAAAATGGTGCCATGGGCGACGAATGCGCACACTGACATTCAACAGTCTTTAACAAAATGACACAGTGAGTGGCAAAAGTGTACTCTGACATCCAACAATCTTTGGAAAAATTGCGCAAGTGACAGTGCATGAATAGATTGAGATATTGCATAATCATTGATCAGAGCTCTGAATCTGTAGATTCAGCACCCGCAATACCGCTTTGTTGAAAACCATCAGGTATCAAGGTGTGCATGTGCCTCCTGCAGCGCTATTTTGCTGAAGACCATTGAATATCTGTGTGTTAGGGCCGCTTTACACATCATGATATCGCAATGCAACATCGATAAAAAGTCACGTGGTGTGGCCATTGCAGTTGATATCGTTCGTGTGTTGTGTCGTGTAAATGGGCAATGTGACTCGTAAAAAACCTACCTACAATATTGCAAGAAGATTGTGCAAGCCCTTCAACCGTACGATATTGTATATGCAATGTGGCAGGATCGTGTTGTGTGACAGCGCAACTACGATTTGGAGCGCAACTTCCCCTATTCACTACAATGTTAAATGCTCGTTCCCTGGGTTGCTCATACTCAGCGTGGAAAAGGGGCTTACACCATCGTAGTTGCATTGCCTGCCGTTATCTCCCTGTGTGACATCTCCTATGCAATCTTGGACAAGTGCCAAAAATGTGCGCGCTCCTGTGAAATCGTATGCAATTTCAGAACGATATTGCGACGTGTAAAGCGGCCCTTAGTGTGTGCATGTGCCTGCGCAGGCACAATTTTGCTGGGGTCCCCGGAAGATGAAGGTGCACAAACATTGCCTTTGCTGCAGTTAGTTTAGCATGATGTTTAAAGAAGAGGCTCATACAAATGCAGAGCAAAACACGCTTCTCACAGGCCCATACTACAGTCTCGCCCCAATGCAGGGAAAGTATATTGCACCAAAACGTCTGAAATTAATTAAACAAGAACCATTCTGTGGATTTCTGCACTATGTTTAACTATTAAATCAGTATAACAGCTCCTGTGTTACAATATCTTTACTTTAACATGGTACATTTTTATGATGAGTTCTCTTTAAGTTAAGGGTGTCCAAGATAATTGGACATAAAGCTTCACCAATCTATTAGTAAAGATACTAGGTCCATTCAAATATGGTATCAAGATGTCCAGGTACAATTTTGTAACCTTGAATACTATTCCACTATGTAGGTAAATGCACAGAAATTAAGTTACAGCAACAACTGTCAGTACTTCTGTGGTATATATGCCTACTATCATTTTTTGGTTTAAATTTTACCCCCTTTAACAAAAATTCTGTTACGCTAAAATACTCTGTAGCCAAGTAGGTACACACATGGAAAGTAATTTGTCTCAACTTGAAAAACAATTGTAAAAAAAAGTTTTGTACTTTTTAATTTTTTTTATTTGTAGTATTTTAATTTTTATTTTTGATTATCCTCCATTTAACAAAAATGCAACATAAGACTAGATTCTTATGTTTCTAAATAGCTACACATATGTTCACGGCTGGAAAAAAAACATGCTACAACAGAATGCAGTAAGGTCGTGGTTATCAGCTGCTAAATTTTATTATTAATACAAGTATTCAAAATTCAAGAGTGTATTTAAAAAAAATTAAAAAGAAAAATATATATCACTAGATAGTGGCCGATTCTAACACATCGGGTATTCTAGAATATAGAAATAGGGAATGCATGGGGAAGGCGGTGAGGGCTGAATAGGGAGGGACTTTGAGGATGGAGCGGCAGGGGAAGGACGGCGTGGCAGGGGGAGGAGGATGGAGGGGCACAGGTAGGGGGAGGACGAAGTGGCAGGGGGGAGGACGGAGGACGGAGCGACAGGGGGGAGGAGGATGGAGGACGGAGGAGGTAGCGGTGGGGTGGGGGAGGATGGAGCAGCACAGGCAGGGGAGGATGGAGGATGGAGTGGAGGAGGTGAGGAGGACAAAGGAAGGAGGAGAAAGCGGAGGGGTGGGGGAGATAGAGAGGCGCAGGCAGGGGGAGGACTAGGCAGCAGAGGGAGTACAAAGGACAGAGCGGGGGGAGAGGAGGATGGAGGACGAAGCGGCGGGGTGGGAGATGCCGAAGCAGCAGAGGCAGGGGGAGGACGGAGGATGGAGTGGCGGAGGGGAAGGAGGACAAAGGAAGGAGGAAGAAGCAGTGGCATGGGGGAGGATGGAGCGGCACAGGCAGGAGGAGGATGAAGAAAAGAGCGTCTGGGGGAGGAGGACAGAGGACAAAGCGGCGGGGTGGGGGAGGATGGAGCAGCACAGGCAGGGGGAGGACAGATGGAGAGGGAGGAGGACAAAGGAAGGAGGAGGAAGCGGTGGGGTGGGGATGATGGAGCGCACAGGCAGGGAGGAAGGAGCACAGAGCTGCGGTGGGAGAGGATGATGGAGGACAAGTGCGGGGTGGGGGAGGCCGGAGCAGCACAGGCAGGGGGAGGACGGAGGATGGAATGGCGGAGGAAAGGAGGACAAAGGAAGGAGGAGGAAGCGGTCGGGTGGGGGCGGATGAAGTGGCACAGGCAGGGGGAGTATGGAGTGGCAGGGAGGAGGAGGAGAGAGGACGAAGCAGTGGGGTGGGAGAGGACAGAGCAGCACAGGCAGGGGGAGGACGGAAGATGGAGTGGCAGTGGGGTGGAGGACAAAGAAGGAGGAGGAAATGGTGGGGTGGGGGAGGATGGATCGACACAGGCAGGGGGAGGACGAAGCACAGAGCTGTGATGGGAGAGGAGGATGAAGGATGAAGCGGCGTGGTGGGGGAGGACAAAGCAGCACAGGCAGGGGGAGGACGGAGGATGGAGTGGCGGAGGGGAGAAGGACAAAGGAAGGAGGAGGAAGTGGTGGGGTGGGGGAGGATGGAGTGGCACAGGAAGGGGGAGGACAGAGTGGCAGGGGGAGGACGGAGCACAGAGCGGCAGGGGAGAGGATTACGGAGGACAAAGCAGTGGGCTGGGGGAGGACGGAGCAGCACATGCAGGGGGAGGGTGGAGGATGGAGTGGCGGAGGGGAGAGACAAAGGAAGGAGAAGGAATCGGTGGAGTGGGGGAGGATGGAGCGGCACAGGCAGAGGGAGGACGGAGCGGCAGCGGGAGGATGGAGGAAAGAGCGGCAGGGGAAAGGAGGATGGTAGATGAAGCGGCAGGGTGGGGGGGCCGGAGCAGCACAGGCAAGGGGAGGACGTAGCGGCAGGGGGAGGCGGAGCACAGAGCGGCGGGGAGGGAGGATGGAAGATGAAGCGGTGGAGTGAGGGAGGCCGGAGCAGCACAGGCAGGGGGAGGACGGAGGACGAAGCGGCAGGGTGGGGGGACGACGGAGCAGCACAGGCAGGGGGAGGATGGAAAATGGAGTGGCGGATTGGAGGAGGACAAAGGAAGCAGGAGAAACCGGTGGGATGGAGGAGGACAGAGCGGCACAGACGGGGGAAGGATGGAGTGGCAGGGGGAGGACGGACCACAGAGCGGCGGGGGGGAGGAGGACGGAGGACAAAGCGGCGGGATGGGGGAGAACGGAGCAGCACAGGCAGGGGGAGGATGGAGGATGGAGTGGTGGAGGGGAGGAGGACAAAGGAAGGAGGAGAAAGTCGGTGGGGTGGGGGAGGACGGAACGACAAAGGCAGAGGGAGGACGGAGGACAAAGCTGCGGGGTGGGGGAGGACGAAGCAGCACAGGCAGGGGGAAGACAGAGGATTGAGTGGCGGAGGGAGGAGGACAAAGGAAGGAGGAGGAAGCGGTGGGGTGAGGGAAGGATGGAGCGGCACAGGCAGGGGGAGGATGGAGCACAGAGCGGCGGGGGGAGGATAGCGGAGGACGAAGTGGCGGGGTGGAGGAGGACAGAGCGGCACAGGCAGGGAGAGGACAGAGCGGCACAGGCAGGAGAGGACAGAGCGGCACAGGCAAGGAGAGAGGAGCGGCACAGGCAGGTGGAGGACGGAGTAGCACAGGCAGGGGTAGGACGGAGCGTCACAGGCAGGGGGAGGACGGAGTGTGGCGCCCCTGAGTCCAGGAGGCCACAAAGGGAACTGCAGCCAGGCAGGTAGGACACTTGTTGCACACCAACACCCTCACAGCCCACACAACCCACGTGAAGAAGAGGTTAACATCCAGCCCTGAGATTAGATACTCTATGAGATTGAGGGGTGGTGGATCAGAAGAGTGGGTTGAGCACACCCGAAGTCAGGTGACTTGACAGTATATAGTGAGGGGGAGGAGTGAAGGAAGTTAGTAGGACCAGGGTGCCGAGCTGTAAAGACAGAAAGACTAACACACGTCCTGTGAGTGCAAGGCTAGGAGCGCAGAATCCGTACTGAGCCAGTGCGAGCCAGAGGGGAGAAAAAGCCCGTCCAACGCTGATGCCACCAGGAGTGTGACAGGAAAGAGAGGGACGGTGGAACCCGTGCCCTAGACAGCAGCTGAAGCCACTGACTGTAGGCAGAGAAGTCCCTCCTATGATTCCGAGAGGAACAGAGAGAAGGAGCCTGGTAGAGCCTCGTGCTGAGGACTGCTGGAGGCTGGGCTAAGTAGAGTGTCGGCTCTAGAGGGGACCGCAGTTTACCCGGGATCCCCAAACAACACGACAGGGGACCACAGCTCCACGTTAGGGTCCCCAACCCAAAGGACAGGCAGCTCAGTGACAACCAGGAGGGCCCACCAGGGGTCGGAGTCACCGCCATACTGTCCAGTGTCGCACAACACGTAGCAGAGAGAATGTAATAGCCCGGAAAGGACACGACAGACTGTGTGAGGGGTCACAGAGAAGAGAGGCCTGGCTGCAAAGTAAAGGGAACCCGGAGAGGGAGAAGGTGCCCGTGTATTGAGAACTGTGTTTGAACTGTAAGAACTGCAACTGACTTGTAAACTGCTTGAAGAAGTGAGAGTAAAAAGACACGGAAAACCCTGAATTGGCCTCTCTTGTCAGTCTCTATCTGCAGACTATTCCTCCCATACAGGTTGCAGCAGATTCCCACCTACATAGCTGCCAACCTGTCAGCACCAGCAAGGAAGAGAGGTCCTTCAGCGTCTGCAAAGTAAGTGTCCTGGACAACTCCACAACCCTTAACTCTTACTGCCCCGGGGGATACAGTTCTTCCCACTGGAACTATAACATCTCCGCTGCCACTCCATCACCCCCGGAGGTTCTGCAGCAGCGGCGGCCCTCATCACTGGCCGCATCAAGTGGGTGGCGTCACGAGTGACATTTCCCCTGTAAATATCCCCCTTTTATTTGCCAAACCAGGGACACGGTCCGGACCAAGCCACCCATGACTTCCCCGGCACCGTCCGGTCCGGTACCGAGTACCCCCGTCCCGTGGGGCCCGACAGGAGCACAGAGCGGCGGGGGGGAGGAGGACGGAGGACGAAGCGGCGCTGGGGGGAGGATGGAGGACGAAGCAGCGCGGGGGGAGGAGGGCTGAGGATGAAGCGGCACAGGCAGGGGGTGCAAGGAGCAGATTCACACACACACACACACAGTCACATCTAGACACAGACTCACACCCAAACACATATATACATATACACACACAGACTCACACCCACACACACATACACAGACTGACACGCACACACACACACACCCAGACACAGACACACACATACGGGCTCTCACCTCTCCATCCCCTGGCTGTCCCAGTGCTGGCCCTCATGCTGGCGTTGTCCTGTAGAGTAGGTGTGGAGGAGGCAGGCGCAGAGGGGGCGGTGTGCAGGATGATCCCAGGTGTCATGTGCTGCTGCCAACCAGCTGCACTGACAGGAGGGGGACACCCGGGATCATCGTATGGCCGCACAGTCTGTGATAGACTGTGCAGCCATAGAAAGCAGGAGAGTGTGGAGGAGCCGCACGATGCTTGCTCCCTGCACCCTGCGAGCACCGACCCTGGCAGCCCCTGGTCTCCGGTGTCAGTGGGCGGCTTGTGGCGGGGGTTAGTAACAGGAGGCTGCAGCGGGGGTCCGCTGCGCCTCGCGCGCTGCGGCCACCTTCAGCCGGACCCGTGTATCCTGGCGACAGCAGCGCTAATGCGCCGCTGTCGCCGGGCTGCAATTGGGGCGAAATTCGAACTTTGAATTTGTGTGCCTATTTGCATAGTCCGCCTCCGGCGGCCACCAATGAGCGCCCTCTGTCTGGCGCGCGATTTCTGTGACCGAAAGACGCCTTAGACAATTATATAGTAGATACTTTGACCTTTACAAAAAAGGATTGGGCAAACAAAGCTAGGTAGATTCATGTCCAAAGGCAAACATCTGCAACGGTCTGCTGTATTTCGGAGGCATTTATGGGTCTAACAAATTTTCTGCACCAAATCTGCATCCTGTTTCACAAAAACACACCAATATCCGCAATGCATTTGTATACATTACAATGAATGTGGAAATGGTACATGTGTTTTTCACAACACAATTTTTAATTATGGTTAACTTACCTGAACAGAATATTCAGCAGTAAAGTACTAGTTAGCAAAGTATGAAATGGAAACGGTAAAAAATCATTTGGCCTAATGGAAATAATCCCTGATGATTTGTCAGGACAAAGGCCCCAAATCTTTTGCGCTTTTATGCCAAATATCTGGCATAAAACAATTTGAAAAGTTGTAAAATTATTACACATCACAGGATTGACCTAAAATTTTAGAACTTTTGGTGTTTTCATTTGTTCCAGCCAGCTCCACTAAAATGGGCAAGAATTGGGGTGGCACGCATGGGTCAGGGTGTGACAACACTCTCTTTTCTATTTCTAGAATAGCTGTAATGTACGTAATGTACCAGGTCTGGGAACTTGCTCTCAACCTTATGGAGAGCGCGAAGTAGGTGAGGAGATTGTAAGCCACTTCCCTCCTCTCAGATATATGCATATATGCAAATTTGCACTTCACTAAGGAAGTTGAGAAACTCCCGTGCCACATTTAAGCAGCTTCCTCAAAGTCATAATCACTTTCCAACAAGCTTTTAATATAACTAAGGGATTTGTGCCAGATCAGAACCCCAAACTACAGACGCTGCGTTTCGGGGTACCTGCCCCTCATCAGTGTAGTGTGTGGGATATTCTGATCTGGCAGAGTGAGTGGGCTAAGACAAGGTCTGGGAACTTGCTCTCAACCTTATGGAGAGAGCGAAGTAGGTGAGGAGATTGTAATGTACCATAAACTACAAATCCTACTCCAATCCACAACATAGAGGCATATACCATTTTTAAGGCTTATAAAAACCTTCCTTTTTAACCTCTGTGTTTAGTCAATAACTAATAACGCTATGCGTTTCTTGACCCAGGAATATTTCTGGGATATTAATGGCTCTAGCATCATCTCTCACTTGCATCACCCATGCGTTGGTTGCACATAAATTGCAGTTGTTGCACATAAATCGCAATACATTAGGGTGAATAAAGCATAATACAGTGTACATTACTGGTGCAGTTTCAGCAAGCAAAAGCAATTTAATAGTTCATAGCACGGTGTATAATAGCACATAATGGCATTTTTATGGTAACAATGTAACTTAAGTAACAGTTGATAGTCATAGCAATCAGTTCTCCTTTTACTTGGACATTTATATGAGTGGATAATCAGAGAACAAGGCAATTATTCGCCTGTATAATCACCCAACGTAAGTGCAAACTCTCATTGGGTGATGGGATTGTTTTTACCTGAAGAAAAAATCATTGTCAGTAGCACATCGCCTGGTGTAAATAAGAGATGTTCTGCCAAGAACATGATATTGTATTGGGACAGACCGATTGTATAAGTGATCACTTCATAGTTTATCAGCTGGTGTATACAACCACTGAACGATTTGTTATATATTCAGCCAGTGATCGTGCTTTGGTGCATTGATGGGATGAATCAGAAACTTTAAAGGCAACAAACGTGTTCCCTCGAAAAGAAAGGGCTGTTATAATCTTCCATAGAAAAGTTGAAATATAGACCCCAGATGGGGTTTGTGTATGGTTAACTTTAGGTTTTATTATCATACTCTCCAAACATAAAATAATAGGGTGTAAAATTGATAATCTCCCCAATGGATTTTGCATTTTCCATCAGGGATCAAAAAAGCATGTGATGAAAAGCAACATGATATGCTTGACTGATTCATATTGTTATGTTAAATGGTTTAAAATGATCTTATCAATAAATCTGGAATATCTGTCCATTACAGTTATGTCAGCCTTAAATGCAGAACAGCATTACCCCTTTAATCGCATTACTTTGGTGGTACATTCAACAGCTGCTCGAATATAAAGTCTTCAGATATGATTATGCTATTGAATATATCACTGGAAAAGAATGAGTGGCTAATTTGAGTAATTCTGCAGGTGCTATTATAGTAACTGCCTGAAAAGCCAGGGAGTTCAGCCAGGATGAATTTCCTGAGGAAATAATTGGCATAAATGCCTGTAAAGTAAATGATCCATAGTCCAAGTAGTAACATGCAGATATGGCAGGCATATTACTCCATTTAGGTAAATAAAATTTACTAAGAAATTATATTTTTTAGGAAAAAAATGTTATACAATGTAACTTGGTCTTTAAACAATAAAATGTATCTGCATGGAGTCTGCAAATATAACAATTCTCTGGTTATTATTAACCATGATTGCTTGCCTGTCAACAATATAGCATTTAACTAACATGGTTTTAAGTCTTGGTGCCCAGCCATTTCTATAATATTGTATACTCACCTAAGTAGCCATAGTATAAATGGAAACTTTAAGGCTTTGTGCGCACGTCGAGTATTTGGTTGCAGAAACTTCTGGACCTAATCTGAATCTTTCGGCAGAAAAACGCATAAAAAACACAATGCGTTTTTGATGCATTATTGATGCATTTTCAGTGCATTTATGATGCTCTGGGGTGGACTTGCACTGTAAAAACAGCAAGAATTGACATGTTTCAGATTTATTTCTGCACCAAATCTGCAAGGGAAAAATAAGCAACATGTGCAAAAAACTTCACGATTCTCATTGACTTTGCTGGCATAAGGATTGACCAGCAGTTTAGTGATAAAATTACACCGAAAGCTCATAAAAATGCACTTTGTGCACATAGCCCTGGGCCATGCACACACGCTGCAGCTTTGGTGCACACATTTTTAGCACCAAATCTGCAGCAAATCTGCATCCGTTGACAGAAAAACGCAAAGCGCTTTTGGTGCAGATTTGTGCCATGTGTTTTTCTTAATGAAGTCAAATGCTAGAAGGGCTAAAAAATGCAGGGAAATCTGCACCAAGAGTTGACATGCTGCAGATTAACCCCTTAAGGACCGAGCCTCATTTTGCAATTCTGGCCAGTGTCACTTTATCAGGGTATAATTCTGGAACCCTTCCAAGAATTACAGTGATTCCAAGAATGTTTTTTTCATGACATATTGGACTTCATGTTAGTAGTAAATATTGTCTTCATTAGCCATTACGGGTATGGCCATGATTGGTCATTAAGGGTTTAATTCTACACCAAATCTGCAACAAAAAAATAACCAACATGTGCACAACACTTACGAATTCTCAATGACTCAGATGGCTTCAGGATAGGAATGGGAAACTGCACCAAATCTGCCCCATAAAATGCATCAAATCTGCAGTATGTGCACATAGCCTTTTTGTCTATTGCATCAAGCATAAACATAATTTAGAAATATTTGGGGGATTCAGCACTTTTCTGTCAACTGATGTTTTTATTTAGATTTTACTTTGAACTAACAAAATAGTAAAGACCAATATCTAAGCTCTAGTAGCTCTTCTGTTTTGGTACCCATTTCTGCTTTTGGGTATATATGTACAGTACATTAGAGATGAGCAAATGATTTGCACCAATTTAGTACATTGACAACTTTGGTACTCTGTGGAAGGCTGTCAGGGCAATGTGAGCTTACTGAGCTAGCATTTAAGTTCCTGCATCCTGAATACTTCTTGCAATTTCTAAACTTCTACCTCATCATGACTTTCCAATGCAATGCATATCATAACATTGTGTTCAGGTCTAGTCACTAATGCCGATGCAATGTAATCTCATCATGGCAGCATAGTAATCTAAATCATCTCCCAAGATTCTGGCATTCAAGTACTGGTTGATGAAGTTTGCACTGTCATGGTTCGACTGCCATGGAGAACTGGACTGGACACCGAGCCAGGTAGTGCAAATTCGTCCTCTTATTTCTATTGTATTGTAGTAATTACTTCTTGTACATTATGTCAGAATACATGCATGCTGTCACCACTAATTGCACATTGACTTGAAACCTCCTTAGTTTGAGCTGCTTATATGATGCAAATTTTTCACATAAAAAATCATCAGCAGTGAAAAGTTATAGCAAAATTAGGCTGCGTTCACACTTGCCGTATTTTCCGCACTTTTTTGAGGGCGCATTTTTTGCTGTGTTTTGTGGCCATGCTATTTAGCACAGGTAAAAAAACACGGTGCATTTACACACCGCATTTTTTTATGGCCACATTTTTTGTCAAAAAATGCAGGAGGAAGCAATGTCACACGGGGGCAGAAATAATCCTGTTCCCAAGTGACATGTATGTGTACTTTCGCTCTAGCAATGTGTGTACGTACACTGCTAAAGCAAAATAAAAGAAAACAATGGTTTAAAAAATAACAGAATAAAATACTCACCTCTCCGCTGACTGTCCCAGGATGCAAGGCGTCCACATCCTATTGCTGCAGGACCTGAATCAGCTGACCAACGGCAAACCAATCAGCTGATGTGTCACCTGACAGCATCACCTGAGAGCTTTAAACCGTACGCCAAAACCGATTGGCGGGCAGGCGGTTTAAAACGATGAGCTGATGCTGTCAGCTGACACATCATCTGAGCATTATAAACCGCCCGCCAAAACCAATCGGTCTTGGCAGGCGATTTAAACTCTCAGCTGATAATGTCACGTCACGATCAGCTGATGATATTATGTGACACATCAGCCGATCGCTACCGGCCAATCAGATGATTCAAATCCTTTCAGCGATCAAACGTCTTCCTCTTGGGTCCTGGGACTGTCGAAGGAGAGGTAAATATATATATATATTTTTTTAATACCTTTGTTCACTGTTATTTCTTTTTCGCAGTATATGTAGATACACTGCGCAACCGAACCTACAGCTCCAACATGTCACACGGGGAGAGGAACACAGGATTCTTCCTCCCCCTGTATGACATCACATCCTGCTATTCCCCTGCGCCCACGTTTATAGGCGCTGGAATAGGCATTGTCTGAATGACAATGCATATTCCAGCTCGTTAAAATGGCGCCTAGGGGAGAAAGCACATGCTATTAAGCGCAAAGAATTGCCATGGTCATACGTGCGCGTTTTCTCCCATAAAAGCAAGGCCAAAAAAAGCGCAGCGTCTGAACTGCAAAAGTGAAAGTCCATTCACTTTGCTGGGAAGCACAGATGCAGAGGGACTGTTGGGGAAAAGCGCAGCATAAAAAAAAGCGAGAAATACGCTACGGGTGAATGTAGTCTTAGGACCTAGACACATTTCTATTTTGAAATCTGCAACATATACATGATATGTGAACCTAGCATAGAAATTGAGATAAGGGGAAGGATAAGAGCTACATGTAAATGTATGAATTTATTTCTATGAAGAGTAATAGAGATCTATGTATCAAGACATATATGCATATTATGTTCATAGTTATAAGAACCAGCAAAACTGCCTTGAAAGATTTATGAATAAGATATATAGCGGAGGAAAAATATATGTTGTCCATTTTTTAGTCAACCTCATGAGAAAGTTATGGACGTTACCTGGACAACATGTGTTTCATGTTTACAAAAAATGTCTGATCAGGTCATAGTTACAGTACATGAGTCAGTTATCTTTTAGATCAAAAGCTTTGTTATTTGGGAAAAAAAAATGATAAAATTGATTAGGACTTAGATTGCCACATTGTGATTTCTCTCTTCTTTGTAACAACTGTGAAATTAAAATGAGTTGTGTCAAACAACAATTTCAGTTCTGTAAGAAAAGTTAATGATTATATAATAACAATAATATTTAATAGTAGTTTTCAGATTATTGACTCTAAATGTACATGGGCTTCATATTAATTCCCTCTTCTTTTATTTGTACTGCATGCTGAATATACATGGGACAAAGACTTCAGTAATAAGGAATCTGCTTATCCAGAAAACATGAAAAGGTTCACTCTGTGATGGTGGATGGATGTAGAACCACTGCGCCACTGAATGGGCTTACCAAAGAAATGTGTGACTTAGGGCCGCTTCACACTCCTCTGGGTCTTCATGCTTCCTCCTCCGGCGCACAGGCAATGACGTCATTGCCTGCGCCCGCCAGTCACAAGCAGGAAGAAGCATGAAGACCCGGAGGAGCGCGGTGTCAGAGCGGCGACAGCGACAGGGATAAGTATAATGTATAATGATGTATTACTTTACAGGTGTGCGGCAGGAAGGGGGGGCCCTATATACCACTGATGGAGGGGCGGGCAGCCTGTATACCACTGCGGGGGGGGCGGTGGCCCTGTATACCGATAGGGGGGCGGGCGGCCGGCCTATATACCACTGTGGGGGGCCTGTATACCGATGAGGGGGCGGGCGGTATGTATACCACTGCGGGGGTTGGGCAGGGGGCCTATATATACCACTGAGGGGGAGTCTGTATATACCACTGATGGGGGGCTTTATATACCACTGATGGGGGCTGTAACCACTGAGGGTGGGCCTGTATATACCACTGATGTGGGGCTGTATATACCACTGATGGGGGGCAGTATATACCACTGATGGGGGCTGTAACCTCTGATAGGGGGCCTGTATATATCACTGATGGGGAGCCTGTATATACCACTGAGGGGGGCCTGTATATAAAACTGATGGGGGGCTGTATTCCACTGATGGGGGCTGTAACCTCTGATGGGGGGGAACTGTATACCAGTGATGGAGGTCCTATATACCAGTGATGGGGGATTATATACCAGTAACGGGGGTCCATTTATCATGATGAGAGGGGCTGTATACCCTGCTTCATTTTCCCCCCTAGGCTTATACTCGAGTCAATACGTTTCCTTAGTTTTGGAGGGTAAAATTAGGGGCCTCGGCTTATAGTCCCTATACCTGCAGCAACTGAATGTCAGATTATGGCAGAAGATCAAGCTACAGAGGCCATATACAGAGACATACTAAAATAGTGCACAATTGGGGCAAGCAGCACTGGGTAAGGAGCACAGAGATCAGATAAAAAAAGGGGGGCAAATTGGGTCAAAAACTGAGGAGATTATAAGAATACCTCTAGTCAGAACACTAAGGACAGGAAACCACTAGGAACCTAAGTTCAAGCTCCATATGGAGGGAAGTGCTGTTTAATATATCACTTGCTGGCTGGGGATAGGACAGGGATGCTAAACCTTGCAGGACACAGCAGGTTAAATTCCTGCAGAAATCGTCTGTGCCTCCCTATAGCCAAGTGGAGACAGAATTGAAATGAAGCTGTCTGGAAGTGCTGCAAAAAAGTGTTTCAGTGTGCAGATCTGAGGTTGAGCAAAGCAATTCAGTGACTTGACGAGCATTGAGAATGCGAATGGGTTAAATCCTCTAAATTGCTGAAATGGATATTTTATGGTATCAGGTTTTTTTTAAGTTTCGAAACAATTTTAATAATAGGTTGTGTTAACAGAAATATTTAAAAAATGCTGTAGATTTCAGATCAATCCATTAATATTTATGGACACGCCAGAACTTTTTGGAAATACTGAAGAATCTCTTGCCAAATTGTTTGATTGAAACCTAAATTTGTCAGAATGAAAACTCCAATATGTATTCCATTTACTTGTATTAAACCATAATCGAAAAGGAAAAACCACACTTTTTTCTAAACAATGAATGTGACATTGAAAATGGATTAGTAGGAATCATGCTTTAAAGAACTGAGCCTCGGCCAGGTCTTCTGAACTATTATTATTGGACGTGTCAAAGTCGATAGCGTGGTAAATTAACAACGTAAAAATCTGCTAAATTTCCGACTTGGTATTTGATTGAAATGTTTAAGGAATTCCGAAAAAGACTTTCAGGTAACAGAACAAAGTAAATCAGTTACTGTATATTTAGAGCACATGTCAATTATTTAGCAAACAAATTAAACACAAATGCAGAACGGCTGTTATTCTGGCACCAACAATATTTTATTTGGAAAGCTCTGTCTGCCTTGGTTTGCTTTCGGAGTAGACCATAGAACATTTTATTTAGAATACAGAAGCATATATTTATGTTTTAAATAGTTTCGCTGCCTTTTCTGGGCAGAGGCTTGTGGATGAAAAGATGACACAGGAGTACAGTAGAAAAGAATAGGAGGTTATATCAAATATCTGTCTAGAAAAGCATACAGTATCTCTTAGAGATGTTTCTTTTATCCAGTGACTCACCATATTTCACATATTTGAGAAGAATAGTCATTCAATGCAGCTCTCATTTATTTTTTGTGCTTCCAGAGGTTTATTTGTGAGTAAGGATGGGTGGATCCATCCACAGAGGATTGACTTCTAGTCCAATTTCTTGAAATTTGTGGTTGCATATGAATTCAAACACTGAAATTCAATTCAGGTTTCACAACAACAAATGAAAACGTTGGCCGGAAGCATTTCCAACACTACTAAAGCCTCGGAGATTGGGATCATGTTTTTAAGTGTGGCCACGGCAGCCTCCTCATAATGCTTTGCAGCTACAGTATGACATACACACGTGGTCAAAATTGTTGGTACGCCTTTTTTAATGAAAGAAAAACCCACAATGATTATAGAAATAACTTGAATCTGACAAAAGTAATAATAAATAAAAAAAATCTATGAAGATGAACAAAGGAAAGTCAGACATTGCTTATCAACCCTGCTTCCACAGAATTAAAAAATAAACTCATGGAATAGGCCTGGACAGAAATGATGGTCCCTTAACTTAATATTTTGTTATACAACCTTTTGAGGCAATCACTGCAATCAAACGATTCCGTTAGATGTCAATGAGACTTCTGCACCTCTCCACAGGTATTTTGTTCCACTCGTCTTGAACTACTAAAATTGTCTCATGTTTGGAGGTTGCCTTTTCCAGATGGCATGTTTCAGCTCTTTCCAAAGATGCTCAATAGGATTTAGGTCAGGGCTCATAGAAGACCACTTCAAAATAGTCCAATGTTTTCCTCTTAGCCATTCTTGGGTGTTTTTAGCTGTGTATTTTTGGCCATTATCCTGTTGCAAGACCCATGACCTGGGACTGAAACCATGCTTTCTGACACTGGGCAGCACATTTTTTTCTAGAATCCCTTGATAGTCTTGAGATTTTACTGTACCCTGAACAGATTCAAGACACCTTGTGCCAGATGTAGTAAAGTGGCCCAGAACATAACAGAGCCTCCTCCATGTTTCACAGTAGGAATAGTGTTCTTTTCTTGATATGCTTCATTCTTCCTTTTGTGAACATAGAGCTGATGTGCCTTGCCAAAATGTTCAATTTTTGTCTCATCTGTCCATAGGACATTCTCCCAGAAGCTTTGTGGCTTGTCAACATGTAGTTGGCAAATTCCAGTCAGGCTTTTTATGATTTTTTTCAACAACGGTGTCCTCCTTGGTCGTCTTCCATTAAGTCCACTTTCTATAAAAATGAGAATGCGCATAGGGTCTTATCCCACTTAGGGGATAGGTAACGTGTAGCATAAAATCTGCTCAATTGGCACTTGGTCCTGGAGAGAATTAAGTCCACTTTGGCTGAAACAACGACAGATGGTGTGATCTGACGTTGATGTTCCTTGAGCTTGAAGTTCACCTTTAATACTTTTAAGAAGTTTTTCTGGGCTCTTTTGTTGCCATTTGTATTGTCCATCTCTTTGATTTGTCATCAATTTTCCATCTGTGGCCATGTCCAGGGAGGTTGGCTACAGTCCCATGGATCTTACATTTCTGAATAATATGTGCAACTGTAGTTAAAGAAACATCAAGCTGCTTGGAGATGGTCTTATAACCTCTACCTTTAACATGTTTGACTATAATATTCTTTCTATTCTCCTGAGACAAGTCTTTCCATTGCTTCCTCTGGTCCATGCTGAGTGTAGCAAATAACATGTCACCAAGCAGCACTGTGAGCATCTGTAGCTCTATATACAGACCAACTGACTGATTACAAGATTGTAGACACCTGTGATGCTAATTAGTGGACACACTTTGATTTAACATGTCCCTTTTGTCATATTATTTTGAGGGGTACCATCATTTCTGTCCAGGCCTATTTCATGAGTTTAATTTTTTTTTTTATTCTGTGGAAGCAGGGTTGAAAAGCAATGTCAGACTTTGATTTTTTTGACTTTAGATTTTTTTATTATTACTTTTGTCAGATTCAAGTTACTCCTGTGACCATTGTGGGGTTTTTCTTTCATTAAATGAGGGGGTACCAATAATTTTGACCACATGTGTAGCATATTTGAGTATGATATCTTGTACTGTAGTAGTTGGTACCTAGGCAATTAGTGATAAGTAGTTCCCAGTGAAGCACAGTTTGTAGGGCAGTGATGTTTTTCTCCGGAGAGTCACTGGTAAGTCTCTCGGCTGTCGAGTGTAAGCTCTTATAGTCACTAATGTCCTTCCTTTCTTCTGTAGACTCTAAACTGTTATGGTCAAAGGATTTCTCCCCATTAGGGATGAGTAGAACCATGGATGTTCAGGTTTGCAAGGTTCGGTCATACCTTAGCTAAACGTTTGGTTGGAACTTGAGCCAAACTTGACCTCGGACCCTAAACCCCATACAAGTCAAAGGAGACCCAAACCTCTGTACTGTAACATGACTTTTTAACACCACTGTACACCTTATGCATATGATGTTTCTGCCTACCACTTACATTATTAAATTCTTCCTGCTGAGACAAATTTTCATTTTTTGTTTTATTTTTTCCTCCCATTTCTATAACTTTTATATGTTTTTGTCCAATTAGATAAATGAAGACTATCTTTTGAGGGACAAGTTGTACTTTTGAACTACACCATTCATGTTAACAAGTGATCTATTGGAAAGTAAGAAACAAATTTCAAGTGCTGCAAAATTATGAAAACAGTTCTGTAGTTGTTTTGTATTAACAGGGTTTATTTATTAGTAAAAATTATATGTCAATATAATAATATTTATTCATTTATATAGCGCTATTAATTCCATAGCACTTTACATACATCTGCAACACTGTCCCCATTGGGGCTCACAATCTAAACATCCTATCAGTATGTCTTTGGAAATGTGGGAGGAAAATGAAGTGCCAGGAAGAAACCCACACAAACACAGGGAGAACATACAAACTCCTTGCAGATGTTGTCCTTGGTGGGCCTTGATCCGAGGACCCCAGCTTAGTCACCATGCCACCTTAATATGATTCTCCAGGTGAGTTACATGACGTATATGCATGTCATTGGTCATGTCTCCCAGATTGATGCTGCTCACACGCTGAGCCCACATCTTTCCCTACACATGTCGGCTGATCTGATTGTTAATTTTATATTTTGATAGCTCAGACTTCAGCACTTCTGTGTAGCAAAAACCACAGTCTCCTTGAATGCTAGCCACAAGCTAGCCTTGACAAGAGTACTGTTATGACAGGTAAAGAGGTTTTCAGCAGACTGCCAGCCATCATGGCAATCTATCGGGGCTCCATATCACATCATGTCAGAGATTAAGAGTATTAACAGTGGCATCTAACAGCTTAACAACCCCAGGAACATCTCCACTCCTCCAATGCCTGTTGGCTGTCATCATCTGCCAGGAAAGATGCAGGCTTGGAATGTAAGCCAAAATCAAAGTAATTGAGCCAGCATATGATGTAAATATATGTCGTATGCTGCTAATGCGTTTAATAGTTCTCATAGCCAAGTAAATAAAGTACTGTTGTTACGGAGGTCCAACTTAAGGGTATGTCACACGCGTCAATATCGCCTGCACGATCACGGCTGCACGTGACGTTGCAGCGATATTGACACGTGTGACATATTGAATCAACCAGCGATAAATCGCTGGTTGATGATCGCCAGGTTTTAGAATCAGTTCTAAAACCTGGTGATGGTCGCCCGGTGGACACGCAGCATCGCTGCGTGTGACACCGGGAGTAGCGATATTCCAGCTCCCAGCGCCTCTCACAAGCGCTGGGAGCTGGTCTCCAAGGTAAACTGCGGGTATCTAGGCAGCGCGCGCTGCCTAGATACCCGATGTGTACCTTAGTTACCAGCCTCCTCCGCTCACCGGCTGGTATCTAAGGTGCACAGCGGGTAACTAGGGTCCGTAGTTACCCGCTGTGTACCTTAGATACCAGCCGGTGAGCGGAGGAGGCTGGTAACTAAGGTACACATCGGGTATCTAGGCAGCGCGCGCTGCCTAGATACCCGCAGTTTACCTTGGAGACCAGCCTGCTCCCGCTTCCAGCAGGCTGGCAGCGGGAGCAAGACATCCACGATGTCTCTGGTCCATTGATCGCTGGTGAGTCTGCCTGTGTGACAGCTCACCAGCGATCATCTGTCAATGTCGTCAGCGATCATCTCACTGACGACATTGATGCGTGTGACACCCCCTTAAGTCACACTCCCTGAACCATTAAATTAAGTCAATAGACCACTCAAATATCATATAAAGTCCCATCCAAAAGACTGCCCTTATGAAAAAGATTAACCAGTAATAGTGTATATAATATAATCTGTCACCACAATCTGTAAGGGAAGAGTGTATCATGGAACTAATCATTTTATCTCCATATTCAGAAACAACAAATCAGCATGCTGGTGAGTCGGTCGACAGGGAGGGGGTACTCGGATACCAGGACAGGTGGTCACTTTGATGGGGGATCACGGCTAGTCGGTTCCCGGTTCAATGTACTGGACCCTCAATGGCGGGGATGGTGGGGGATGATGATGATGGATGGGGAAACAGTAACATGACGACACCTGTGGTACCTGGTAACGTGGACACCAGCGCTGCGGCCGGCCTCTGAGGTGATGGAGGTGCAGATCAGAGTAGTACAGTTCCCCACAGGTGGAGCGTTACCTCAGGGCAGCGGGAGTAGATGAGGGCAGTAGTTGTCCTCACCTCTTTGATGCTGTGGGAGCCCTCCGGGCGGCAGAGAAAAGGAGTACAGACACCAGATCAGCTCAAGAAGTTCTTTACTAGTAGCGGGCAGATGATGAAGTACACAGTATAGTCTAGTTTATCGGAGACGTAGCCATAGATTTTGAGGTAACTTTGCAGAGTCTGTCGGTGGTCCCGTTTGTAATAGCTTTCTGGGTCTGGGTTCCTCTTTACCTCTCTTTAACCACCCTGAAGAGCCCTTTCGCCAGTCCCTGGTCTGTTACTGTTAGGTATTGTCGGTTCCTTACCGGTAAGGACTGGAGCGACAGAAGAGTAATTCTCCTGCCATCGGAATTCGGTCCTTTCCCTAAGTGTCCTGGACCCAATTTAGAACTGAGGTAGGGATTCAGTCCGTGGCGCTATGGCTCCCTTATGTCGGTCCCACAGCTTGTCAGTTTGCAGTCAGGGATAAATCGACTGACTGCCTCGGCTTCAGTATGCCCGTGTCGACCCTGGACTCCCTAGCTACCTCCAACCGGTCCTGGTTTGTACCCTCCGGTGTCTGGGTCACCCCTCTCCAAAGAGGTGCCCTTCCGTCATGGACGCAGTCTCCTGACGTCCGTCCTCCTGCTCACTCTCTCGCTGACTGGAACTAACTGTCACTCACTGTCACTCAAGTCTCCCGCTCTACTCTAGGCTCCACCCCCTGGGACCTACTGAATATACAGTCCCCTAATCTAAGGTGGCCTAGTGTATGGGTGCTTATGACAGACTCTGTAGGAACCCCATATCCATGACTACGGAGGCACTACAACTTCTGTTTGGGGTGCAGTACCTCCCTTATGCGCCTTCCCATAGGGGCGCCACACACCCCCTTGGTGAATTACACTCGTCCACGAGTGTTATAACCAAACCGGGTTTGAGCTTAACTTTTTATTAACATTTTAACCGGATAACTTCTAAACATCACAATAACATTACAATTTTCTTTTTGGTCTTTCCTTGTGGGAGGTGCTGTGCTTCAAACGTTGCAAATATATAAAATAAATAAACACCTTAGTCCAAGTCGACCCAACGGGGATCGGGTATCACGTCTCTGATTTAAAGTTCAATCAGGCTTTTGCACAAAAAGAGTTCACATATAAGTCCACGTGAGTCTTTATAAATTAGCAACCAGGGAAAACACACAGTATAAACTATAAACTAGTTACATTGATATACGATACCGGGATTGTTTCATCACTCCATGACAGGATGCCAGGAGTGTGAGGTCAGGGCTGGAGGCTGGTATTCAAATCGCCTCATCTCCATACCGACCCGGACTTGTTGTTGTTCCAGGCAACCAGCCCACCATAGCTCGCGGGGCCCGGACGCCTCTGTGCCACTGTCTGCTCCTTATTCTCGGTCCTCCTACCCAGAACTCGCCTGCTGGTTGGATCTTTACTCCTCGAATTCCTCCACAATCAGGTCGGGTTCCTCGGTGAACCGGATCAGGATTTGCGATTCAGCAGCCTCTTCTTCAGGCTCTACACTCGCTGGATCCTCCGGTTTGTTTCTCAACCCGCCCCCTTGGTTGTTTGATGGCAAGTGGGGCTGGGAGACAATTTGGCTCCTCTTGCATGGCCCTTCTGTATTAAGGGGCAGAGGCACGCCCCTGGGCCAGCATATAGTCTTTTACATATTCAGGCCCGCCTTCCAGAGAAGTTTAGTGGATCAGTCCTTCGGGCCTTTTCGGAGCCCGCCACTGCACTTCGTCAATCCTCGGCAGAACTGAGGGGCGGAGCTTATCTTCGCGCTCTTTTCTAGCCCCTTTGTGACTTAGTTGAATTTCTGTGGCGCAGTAAAGGTGGCCCGATTTTACAGTTCACAAACAGTCAATAAAGTCCAATTCTAGGCACACAATACCCAGTTTTACTGGGCACAGGATCCTGTTCGTGATGCCAGAAATGAGTCAGTCGACAGGAAGGGGGTACTTGGTTACCGGGACAGATGGTCACTTTGATGGGGGATCACGGCTGGTTAGTTCCCGGTTCTGTGTCCTGGACCCTCAATGGCGGGGATGGTGGGGGATGATGATGCTCAATGGGGAGACGGTAACGTCATGCCACCTGTGGTACCTGGTAACGTGGATACCAGTGCTGCGGCCGGCCGCTGAGGTGATGGAGGTGCAGATCAGAGTAATACAGCTCCCTACAGGTGGAGCTTTACCTCAGGACAGCGGGGGTAGATGAGGGGAATAGTTGTCCTCACCTCTTTGATGCTGTGGGAGCCCTCTGGGTGGCAGAGAAAAAGAGTACAGACACCAGATCAGCTCAAGAAGTTCTTTACTGGTATCGGGCATATGATGAAGTACACAGTACAGTCTGGTTTATCGGGGACGTAGCCATAGATTTTGAAGTATCTTTGCAGAGTCTGTTGGTGTTCCCATTTGTAATTGCTTTCTGGGTCTGGGTTCCTCTTTAACTCTCTTTAACCACCCTGAAGAGCCCTTTCGCCAGTGCCCTGGTCTGTTACTGTTAGGTATAGTTGGTTCCTTACCGGTATGGACGGGAGCGACAGAAGAGTAATCCTCCCGCCACTGGAATTCGGTCCTTTCCCTAAAGTGTCCTGGACCCAATTTAGAACTGGGGTGGGGATTCAGTCCGTGGCGCTATGGCTCCCTTATATCGGTCCCACAGCTTGTTGGTTTGCAGTCAGGGATAGACCGAATGACTTCTTCAGCTCCGGTATTCATGGAGCTGTATATAGAGAAAGCATTATATACAAAACTCAAGTGAAAAACACTAAGAGCAGACTAAAAGTCAAAGACTGGTACAGAGGGGAGAAGGGCCTGCTCTTGTGGTTCAACAGTCTACAGAATAATGTGGAGGGAGACAGTAGACCTTTTGTTTTTTGCTGTTCCGGTGGTAGAGGTAAAGCTCCAGGTCCGTTGGTGGTGGTAAAGCACCAGCTCTGGTGGGGGAGGTAAAGTGCCAGCCCTGGTGGCAGTAGGGTCCTTGCAGGCTGTAAGCTGTTATGAGGAGATGGTTTTTAAAGTTCCACTTGAAAGTTCTGAATGTAGGGAATAATCGGACATGTTGGGGCACAAAATTCCAGGGGATGGGGAATGTTCAGTAGAAGTCTTGCAGGCTATTGGATGAGGAATGTATGAGTGTGGTGGAGAGAAGGAGGTTATGGAAGGATCAAAGATTACAATTTTGATTGTATCGGAAGAATAGTTCAGAGATATATGGGGGAGACAGATTGTAGAAGGTATTGTAAGACTATGTTAGTTGTTTGAATTAGATACGTTGGGGAATTGGGAGCCAATGAAGAGATTTGCAGAGGGGAGAAGTGGAGGAGTAGTAAGTAGAGAGGTGGATTAGTTGGGCAGCAGAATAAAGGACAGACTGGAGAGGTAAGATAGTTTTATCAGGTAGGACACAGAGGAGGATATTCCAGTAGTCGAGGAGGGAGTTGATGAGTGCATGCACTAATATTTTGCTAGATTGAGGATTCAGAAAAGGGTGGATTCTGGAGATATTCTTGAGTTGGGTACCGGGAAAATGGGCTATAATTTATTGTCATAGATAGATCAGGTAGGAAAGATACGTGAGATGGAGGAAAGAAGATGAGTTTACTTTTATCTACACTGAGCTTTAGGAAGCAAGAAGAGAAGGATATGGCTGAGCCCAGGATTCTGAACAAGTAAGGAGGTGACATCTCCACGAGAGATGTAAATTTGAGTGTCATCAGCATAAAGATGGTAATGGTAACAGTGGGACTTTGTGAGTTGCCCCAGGTCAAAGGTAGAGATGGTGAAGAGTAGGAGTCCCAAGACAGAGCATTGAGTGACCCTGACAGAGGGAGGTATGAATGGGAAATGCTAAATGTATGGTTAGAGAAGAATGAGGAGATCCAAGAAAGGGCAAGGTCTGTGTTACTAATAGAAGAAAGGATCTGAAGTATAAGAGAGTGGTTAACTGTGTCAAATGCAGAGGAAAGGTCTAGAAAGAGGAGTATAGAGAAATGGCTGTTAGCTTTGGCGGTACGTTATTAGTAAGTTTGGTTAAGGTGAGTTTTGGTGGAATGGTGGCAGTGAAAATCATATTGAAGGTTATTAAAGAGTAGGTTAGATGAGTGTTGGGAGGAAAGTACAGCGTGGACATGCTTTTTGAGGAGTTTGAAGGTAAATAGAAGCAGCGATATGTGCTGACTACTGGATGTAGAGGTCAGGTCAAGTAATGATTTCTTTAAGATAGTTATAATTGTGTCTTGTTTGAACGCAAAAGAAACGGTACCAGAAGTTAATGATAAATTGAAGAGATTGTTTAGGGTTCGAATTAGCGGGATGGTGAGGTTGGGGAGTCGGTGTGATGGGATGGGGTCCAATGTATATGTGATGAGGTGCAATTTGGAGAGGAGATGAGTAAATACTCCTTCAGAGATGGAGAAGAAGAAGGTTAGTGGGGGAGAGCAGTGGTTTAGTATACAGAGGGGCAGTGATGGTTGAGCAATAAAGACTTGTTTGATCTGGTCGATCCTGTTCTTGAAGTGCATGGCAAAGTCTTCTGTAGAGATGTGATAGGTTGGAGGGGGTAGTGGTGGGCAGAGGATGAATAAAAATGTTCAGAAACTGTCTGGAACAATGAGGATATGAGGGTTATGAAGTAAGCCTGATTATTGGAGGTCAGGGCTGAATGGAATGGGAAAGTTGCTTGTTTGATTACTGCAAAATCTTCTTGTGAATGTGTTTTATTCCAGAGCTGCTCAGAAACCCTAGACACTCGCCAAATCTTTTTAGTGGCAATGGTGTGCCAGGGTTGTCTATTGGTTTGTCGCTCTCTGGCATGCATGAAAGGGGCGACTACATAAGTAGCTGATGTGAGTGTAGCATTGCTCCAGCTCAAAAACATCTATAGGATTCGCACTTTCCTTGACCACGACACTGCAAAAACCCTTATTCACGCTCTCATCATCTCCCGCCTCGATTACTGCAACCTCCTGCTCACCGGCCTCCCTAATACCTCCCTTGCACCCCTCCAATCTATCTTGAACTCCGCTGCCCGCCTAATCCATCTGTCTCCCCGCTACTCCCCTGTCTCCCCCCTCTGCCAAGCCCTTCATTGGCTCCCTGCTTCCCAGAGATCCCGGTTTAAAACATTAACCATGACATACAAAGCCATTCACAACCAGTCCCCTCCATACATCTCTGACATGGTCTCCCGTTACCTACCCTCACGCAACCTGCGATCCTCCCAAGAGCTTCTCCTCTACTCCCCCCTCATCTCCTCTTCGCACAACCGCATACAGGATTTCTCCCGTGCTTCACCCAGACTCTGGAACTCACTGCCCCAACACATCAGACATTCTCCTACCCTGGGAACCTTCAAAAGAAGCCTGAAGACCCACCTGTTCCGCCAAGCCTACCACCTGCAATAAGACCCAGTCCACCACACCGCCTCATGACTGGAATTTCCCCCTCCCACTGTATCCGCACCCGCCCCTCGTAGACTGTGAGCCTTTGTGGACAGGATTTCTACCCTCTTGTTTCTGTACAACTGAATTGTCAACATTTATTGTTACTTGTATTGTTACTTGTCCTAGTCTGCCCTTTTTAACATGTAAAGCGCCATGGAATATAATGGCGCTATATAAATTAATAATAATAATAAATAATAATAATAATAATAATTGTTAAAAGCAGTGGCACTGTCTGTGTCATGGAGTGAGGATATAGAGGACAGCACTAGAGTCAGAGATTTTGTGAGACTTTTGCAAGGGTGTGCTAGCTGCTGGACTTGAGGGGCAGGTAAAGAGGACAAGGATGAAAAAGTGACTAGGTGGTGATTAGAAAGGGGAAGAGTTGAGGTAGTGAGGTTAGATAGGGAGCAGAGTCAGGTGAAAATGAGGTCTAGTGTATGTCTATCTGTGTGATTGGCTATGAAGGACCATTGAATAAGGCCAAAGGATTAAGCAAGTGACAGGAGTTTTGAGCCGGCTGACTGGCAGGCGCCAGTGGGGATGTTGAAGACACCCATGAAGATAGTGGGAATATCAGCAGAGAGAAAGTGTAAAAGCCAGATTGAGAATTAGTCAATAAAGTCAGTGGGCGGGATCACTGGTATATACATTATGGCGGGAGGGTAGATATAGACAGAGTGCATTTCAAAAGATGGGAGGATAAGGAAGAGGGGGAATTGGATTGAAGGAGCAGTTGTTAGAGAAGAGAAGACCTATTCCTCCACCATGTTTGTTGCCAGGGCGAGGTTTGTGGATGAAGCGTAGCAGAAGGGGCTGTGTCAGAGGGTGCTAGCCATGTTTTGGTGAGGCCCACTTCAGGTCAGAGAGCCGCGTCATTAGAGATGAACTCAAGTGACCCAGAACATGGCGTCACCCTATTCACTGTGAGAGCCGAAATTCATTCAGTTTTGGGTGTCAGCAGAAATGGACTTAGCAGAAGATCATGGTGGGATATTTTGGAGTAATAAAGATGGAAATGAAATATGTGTTTGTAATTTTTATTCTCATAAAAAGATTTTTGTTGTGTGTTGTGTGTTATTTAACATTTACTTGGAGGTTCCTAATGGTGAGTTCTAGCACTGTTCCGACATTAGGAACCTTGGGTTTCATGCCAGCTAGCAAAATTCAGCTGGCAAAAACACCTTTATTACCCACTTTGCTAAGGGCACCAAGGCAACCGGATGAGACAGGTACAACACCAGAAAATGGCGCTTCTTTAAATCAGCCGTTTTCTTGGGGGATGCGGGCTGCAATTCACAGCAGGGGGGGCGCGTTGGCAGAAACCTTGAACCACCCCAGGCAGAGGATTCCAGCCCCCAGCTACCTGGTTATACCTTGCTGGAAAAAAATACGGTGAAACTCCACATAATTTTTTTTTAATTATTATTAAAGAAATAATTAAAAAAGATGTATTTCTGACTACCAGACAGGTAAAACTAGACAGCTGAGGGTGGATGGCAGCCGGGACGTGCCTGCTGTACCTGGGTTGATGATCAAAAATACATAGGCTCCCCAGGTCAAATGATGAAACCTTTTCTTTCCCAGGCTAGCATAGCTTTATTCACAGTCACAGCAGTAAACAATTGCTATTAAAATTGCATCAAATTCTGCATGAAAAAACTTGCTGAAAACATGGCAAAAACACAGCATTGGCACAGCCATTTTTCTGCTGTGGATTTTTCTGCAGGTGCAGATTTTTGAAAGCACAGAATCTGCACCACTGTTTTCTAGTCAGCAGATAGCCTATGAAGGCTCACCTGTAGTAGTTAAAGTCACAACTACTGTAAAAGCATAACACAGATGCCACTGCCCCCAATGCCATGGGAGTAATACAGTCCAGGCTGATAAGGATCAACCTTTATTGGGCAACCCGAGATAACACTCCTTCTTCAGGACTTTTGTCCTGAAAAAGGAGTGTTAGGGTGTACCCATTGTGCATTTTTGCTGCATTTTTTTGCTGTGTTTCTGCACCAAAAATGCAGCACCCACAGCTTTGTAATGAAAGTCAATGTGATTTTCCAAAAGTTGTGCCCACATGTGCTTTTTGTAGGTGCTGCGATTTTGTTGCAGAAATAGCCTGAGTTTTTTTAATGTCCCTGCAAGTAATATGCCTGATTTTTGGCTATGTTTTCCACATAGACTTCATTCTAACCCCCCTCCCCCCCAAAAGCACCACAAATGGATGGGTATTTCCACAGTCTGTTTGTTGGGCCATTTTCCTGTGATTTAAAAAACAAAAATGTTGCAATACTTATCCCCCCGGCGAGCCCCGGTGAGCCCTGGTGATTCTTCCTCCATGCAGAGGATGCAGTTGTGTTTGTGTATCTGCCAGGACCTTTGACTTAGCCTCTCACATGGTGCACAGGATCTGGCAGATAGATAAACACAGCAGTAGCCACTGCATGAAGGTAGAATGACCGGGAATTGCTGCAGGATCGCCGAGGAGGGTGAGAAAGTGTCTGTGTGTCTTTGTGTGTGTGTGTCTGTCTGTGGTTGTGTATCCCCTTGTTTGTGCTATCTTTTTGTGCTATGTTTGTATGTGCACAAGTGCAGCACAAACACAATAGGTTTGTGCTGCTTTTGTTTATAGACAGCTGTGTTTGTCCAGCTGACAAATGCAGCACAAATGCAGCACAAAAAATAAGCACAGTGGGCACACAGCATTAGCTCTGCAACAAGTAACTAAATAAAGACCATGGTCATTAACAGCCTGGACTTGGTATTACACCCAGGGCAGCATGTTTTTTAACCCTTTTATCTATGTACATTGAATTGATTTGAGGGCACGTCAAATTTACACTTTATAGAAGCTGTACGCTGACAAATTTACATTGCATTAAAGTGTCATATCTTCAGTGTTGTTGGAAAGAAAGAATAAAATATTTACAGAAATGTGATGGATGTACTCACTTTTGCGATAAATTGTATCTACATTTTATGCAGTGCCTAGTTGATATTTCTGGAGTGCCTAGTTCCTCATACTGTGTAATACTCTTCTGTATGCATTCATTAAAATTATGTATAAGCAGCATTAGAGCATTAGTATAATATCATGCTAAAGGGATTATCTGAGATTATTTTTTTCATTCACCATAATTGGCCTTGCTACTATAAATTAAACAACTACACAATTATTGTATTATTCTTTTTAATACTATTTAATATTTCAGAGGTCTCTCAGCTAATTACAGCTAATGTGAACACTGAAGATGAAACATAAATCCCATATATGTAGTTTACCTCCCACTGTTTATACATTGTCCTACCTAGGCAAATTAATTAGTTAAATAATTAACTAATAATATAATAATTCATATATAATATATAAATATTATAATATTATAATATAATAATATTTATATATATATATATATGTACTATTTTATTTTATTTTTTATTTTTGTATAGGATATACAAAGATACATTTATCGTGTTGGAAAACATGATTCTGACGCAAATCATATTGGTAGCGGCACTGAAAATTCTACCAGCAAACTACTCAGTGGTGATATAGCTCATAGTAATGCAATTCCCTTAGGAATCTATGTGCATGAACTTTGACCTGACAAAAGAGTGCTCCTCCCTAGATACTTAGCACTACATAAGAATTTCTGTGTGTCATGTAACACATAACTATTTCAATATGGTTGCCATCACATTAAAAATTCGGAAGAATCAGACTTTCGGTCATTACTTAGAAGTTTGAAAGTTTTAAAACTCTATCTCACACAAAATAAGGTATTTTTTTTAACAAAATTGTTTGTTTTGACTAAGATCATGTTGCAAATTACGAACTAACATATATCAGAATAATGCATAAGATTTCAATCTCCTTGCACAAAACATCAAGCACAGACATGAGGATATTTATGGTGGTTTGGAATTAAATAAAGTCAGATATGATCGATGTTGGGATAACAAATGTGTTTCAAAACAAATCAACTCAAAGATATGTCTTTTCTTTTGTTCGCTTTTTAACTATAATATAAACATACCATTGATTAACAATGTATAGTGAAAAACTAGAAAGTTGTATATTTATAGAATAAAAATACCGTACATTTTCTTGAAGGATATTGAAGGTTAAGTTACTGGGAAACCATGAAGGCTTTTTTTTTAATCAAGATTTACTGAAAAGCTCTTGTAAGTCAAAAATCAAGGAAAAATGTAAGTTGCAAGTTGACTTTGTGGCATTCCCAATTAGCTAATATGGAGCACCTGCAGCATATGTTAAAGGGGTTATCCGGAATTTTTGTAGCAAAAAAGTGCCCAAGCACTAACAGGCAGGTATCTGCCACCTACCTGCCTGTTGTGCTCGGCGCTGTTCACTGCCGCCACAGAGCGGGCAGAGACCGCTCCTGTCGGGGACAACGTGGCAGAGTAAACAAAGTGTTGACTTCTTTTCTGCTCCCAGTACTTCTTGATAGTAAGCTGTATACTGTGATATTATATCCATATGACACAAAGAAGTAATGACATCCAGTCACATAAGTGACTGTGGACGTGATGTCACGTAATATTACACACAGCTTATAAACTAGAAAGTTGAAATTGGAGGAAATTTGATTGAAGATTACTGATACAGCATGCAATGAAGTATATCTCAATATTTTTACTTACACATTGTTTACAAATCAATAAGAAAATACCTTTGGGTCTATTATCCATATGAACAATGGGTGTCTCCATATTGTCGTGTTGGGTGGTTTGGACCCACTATGCCATGGGGCCAAGCTTACTTTGAAGGGGCATAACTAGGCGGTTACTTCAACTTCAGTAGAGCAACTAATGTAATGGTTAGGCTTGTGCTGGAAGTTAGCCAAAAGGTGCCATTCCAGGGTAGTTATTGGTATTGTGGCAGCTGACCTCAGGGGTCAGGAATGCAGGTACATACTTAGGTATAGGCAGTAAGGCAAAAAAAAGAATGGCAGGCTGGTACTGGCAGCATGGCTGGTACAGATAGAACTGCAGGAACTGGCTGGATGACTGGTTTTGTGGGATGACTGGTATGGATTGCTTGGCAGAGTAACAGCCTGGTCAGCTGGTACATGCAGGACTGGAAGGTACAGTACACCCCCGATGCAGGTACTGCGGAACAGCAGATACTGGTAGGAATGACAGGGTCTGGCAGGTATGTCAGGTTCTGATATGTACAGCAAGTTCTCACAGGTTCTGGCAGGTATGGCAGTTCTGGAAAGGTACTGGCAGGACGTCAGATACTGGCTCAGGTTATGGAAGACTGCAAGTGTACTGGACAACAGGAGCACAGGTTAAAAGGACAGGCAGGAACAGGGAACCTTATAACTAGTGAAGATCATACTAACTTAACACATTGCTCAGTCACCTTCATAAGGGGGAGGATATTTAAGTACCTAGTGTCCTCCTGCAATTGTTGGGGAATTACAAATGCATGCATTGCCCTTAAAGTGGCAGGGAGTGCATGTGTTTGCGTCCTAGGAACCCTCCAAAAATACCTGTGCAGTATGCGCAGATTCTGGGAACAGGAAGCATGAGTGAGCAACAAAGAAACCGCTGACAAGCCAGGAGGGTGAGTGCACAGGCATCCTTACCACAGTAATACACATATGAATAGACTCATTTAATATATATTAACACATAGTAAGGGTAGGAGATCCTAGATCAATAGTCTTCATATTTTGAATGCTATATTCTATTTCGTATTTGAATACTATTGAACTGATTTATCAAAGTATTAACATGGTAAAATCAGACAATTAGATTCCTATTTCCCCCAACATCATCTGTCGGAGTAGAGTCGGAAGTACCCATAGCGTAGGGTCACCCCTTGAGCCTGGATCCGTTAAAAGCATAATTTTTTAACGTTTCGAATTATAAGTTGAAAAACTGATGTTTTTAACGGATCCAGGGCTCAAGTGTGACCCTAGGCTATGTGTTTTGTACAGATCCAAAAAATGCTGCAAGCAGCATTTTTGGGTGCAGGAAAAAAAACGTGTTTTTTTAACATGGGGCCCTATGGGAAACGATCCGTTAACGCATGGTAATATAAGTACCTATCTGTTAATGGATCCGATTAATGCTAGCATTTCTAACCATAAAAATGGGAACGTTAAAAAACTATACCAGTACTGGAGGCTCAAAGAACAACCTTAAAATAATGATCCGTTATTGGATCTATTATAAAAACTGACTGCCAAGTGTGACCAAGCCATACACATTAGACCATCAGCCAACCTGCTAATTTCAGCAGGTTTAGCTGTCATTAGTCTAATGCGTAGGGGGCCTGTAAACTCTCTTTATATTTCTCATTCCCTTGTCATCAACTATGGGTTAAGCATTAAAACCTGATTTAAAAAACGCCATATTTGATTTCCATTATTTTGTATGTTACTATTTCATCCACTAGCATTTTTGTCATGGCAGCTACACAAGAGCTGGAAATTCCATCATCTTTAGGCTTATTATGACTTAAGACAAAAGAAGAGAAGTCAAGTGAGTGTGATGTGATTGAGGATGTAACAGAAATATAAAGAAAGTCCTTTTAGCAGGACTATGTTTGCTGTCTTGCTGTCCTTAGAGTCTTCTTCTGAAGAGCAAGTTGAAGTTAGTGAAGTAACTAAGCAGAAAAGTTTGCACAAGGCGCTAACGGAAGCTATTTGTCCAAAGCGACCTCTCATTTTTCTAACTGCATTCAACAGCTTAGGCTGGAGCCAATACAAAGAAAACATTGTCAGACCATTTTAACTCATGTAAAATGCATTAGAAAAATACCATGGTAGAATTGCTGTGTTAAATCTAGCTTCCTAAGCAGTTGTTTTTGCAGTCACCATAAACCCTTAAGAAACACTAACATTAGGCTTCAATAGCCTTCTTCCTATCATTAACAGTTACGCAGTGGGGATAATTCCATTCTTTTTTACGATTCAAACATGCATGTCTAAAACAATATTGAGATTGAAGCCAAGTCACAGGTAAGGTGAAACATTCTTCTTTAATAGACATCTCCAGGATTTTCCCTACAGTTGCATTTGTCTGGGCCTGACCTAGAATAACCCTTAAGGAGTCGTTCACGTTGATTGCAGTTTTTACTCTTTTGGAAGAATGGAGGGATCATTGCTTAAGGCACAAATGACTGTTAGGTTAATAACACAAGTACATGCAGACCATTCATATAGTTTTAAATTGAACTCACCAAGCACCTATTTTCTTTGTTTTTAAACTACACAGTGGCAATCTAAAGACGCCAAGTCTCTATTGTACGCTCCAGAGACATAATGTCATTTTGTAAAACATGGGAATGTAGAGTGTTCTTAGAATCAGTAGAAAAAGGTAGGATTAGTTTTCTAAATCCCTGTACAGAATTGGCAGAACTCATTGAAAGCAACTGCTTGCCTAAACCTTAATGTGAAAACAAAAAGAGAACCCTTTGATATTCGGGATAAAGAACTAGAAGTTTGATGGATGAGTGCAGGAGGGACCAGAGAAAGAGATAAGCTCTGATTTTTAGTTTGATGTTAGCCAGTGTTATTTTGACCCTACTAACAAACATACAAACACACAATTCATTCAACTCAATCATCACGCTACATTATCAAAACACATTTTGTAAACTTCCCTTATAAACAATAAACTGTAGAGAACCATGTAAAATGTATAAAATACATGTGTAAAATGTATTAAATAAGCAAGATATTCTAGCCAAGCAAAATCTTGTTTTAGCATACAAATCCTCTACCTCATCAATTAGTATAAAGTTATCAGTTCTTTCAGGAGTAGTGCAGAGGTTATATGGCCAGATTATACAATCACTTCATTTGTCTTCCCAGCACGCCATTTAGTTCAGAGTTAGGTGTTTTAAACACGCCACGTGACACAACTTCTCCATCCTTTGAAGGGTTTTTCAAAACATTGCAGTTTTGGTGTCAGAGGTGATATAAACTGTACATATTATTTCACTGGCTACTGCAGTTTTCATCCATTGCCTTGAACATCGAGCAAAAATATGTTATTTTTATATATATGTAAAAAAAATCTATCTGTTTTATGCATTTGATATGACAGATGAAGATTTTGTAAATACTTTAGTGGATTACATCCAGACATAGTAGTCTGGTAATAAAATTATGCAGATGAATAAGGAGGATATCCCTGGTCAGTGTCCAGAGCACGTTTCAAAAAAATTAAAAGTTTATAGGAAATTTTGTAAAAAGTTTTGTAAAAGTACTTCTGGGAAAGCGTTGTTCGCAGAGATGAATTAATAGGTGCCACTTTTACAGGCTCATTAAAGCCTTTTTTCTATTATAATTTGAGTGCTGCCTGACTTCTTTTTTTTTTCTGAATTAATAGTTTATTCCCAATGTTTTTCTTTTAAAGAAAAACTGTCAGGCCAAAAATCCATATGTAACTGCTATCATTTTCTAATTCCTTTCTCTAAGCTCTCCCTATACATGTACCGTATATACTCGTGTATAAGCAACCCGTGTATAAGCCGACCCCCTACTTTTGCCCCCAAAACCTGGGAAAACCTATTGACTCGTGTATAAGCCGAGGGTGGACCCCAGCACAGGTATTCAGCCCCAGCAGTGTGTATACAGGCCCCCCCAGTGGTATGCAGGCCTCCCCAATGGTAGTATACAGCAGCCTCCCCAGTGGTAGTATACAGCAGCCTCCCCCAGTGGTATATACAGGCCCCAGCAGTATTACAGCAGCCTCCACAGTGGCATATACATGCCCCAGTAGTATTACAGCAGCCTCCCCAGTGGTATATACAGGCCCCAGCAGTATTACAGCAGCCTCCCCAGTGGCATATACAGGCCCCAGCAGTATATACAGCAGCCCCAGTGGTATACAGCAGCCTCCCCAGTGGTATATACAGACCCAGCAGTAT
Source organism: Allobates femoralis (assembly GCA_033576535.1). Classification (NCBI taxonomy): domain Eukaryota; kingdom Metazoa; phylum Chordata; class Amphibia; order Anura; family Aromobatidae; genus Allobates; species Allobates femoralis. Next base: position 270,831,940 of record JARQOC010000004.1, on the reverse strand, counting down.
ATACAGCTGCCCCAGTGGTATACAGGCCCCAGCAGTATATACAGCAGCCCCAGTGGTATACAGCAGCCTCCCTACTGGTATATACAGACCCCAGCAGTATATACAGCAACCCCAGTGGTATACAGGCCCCAGCGGTATATACAGCAGCCCCAGTGGTATACAGCAGCCTCCCAGTGGTATATACAGACCCCATCAGTATTACAGCAGCCTCCCCAGTGGTATATACAGGCCCCAGCAGTACACACAGCAGCCCCAGTGGTATATAGTAGCCCCAGTGGTGTGGTATACAGCAGCCCCAGGGGTATATAACAGCCCAGTGGTTATAGCAGCCCCAGTGGTATATAGCAGCCCCAGTAGTGTGGTATACAGCATCCCCAGTGGTATATAGCAGCCCCAGTGTATATAGCAGTCCCAATGGTATATAGCAGCCCCAGTGGTGTGGTATACAGCAGCCCAGGGGTATATAACAGCCCCAGTGGTATATAGCAGCCCCAGGGGTATATAGCAGCCCCAGTTGTGTGGTATACAGCAGCCCCAGGGGTATATAACAGCCCCAGTGGTATATAGCAGCCCCAGTGGTATATAGCAGCCCCAGTGGTGTGGTATACAGCAGCCCCAGGGGTATATAGCAGTCCCAGTGGTATACAGGCCCCCAAATGCTGGCACTCGCCCCCCTCCTTGTAAGGCCCCCCCTGCTGCTTAACTTACCATCCCTGGTCTTCTGCACAGCGCCGGTCCTCGGCGCTCCGTCCTCCATCTCTGCGGCAGCAGGAATGAGAAAAGTATCCGGTAACCGGATTGCTCCAGATTACACATCCAGAGCAATCCGGTCACCGGATTGCGGCTTCAGCAATCCGGTTCCCGGATTGCTGGTTGTCTGAAGCCAATTGCGTTCACTGCATCCAGATCTGGATGTGGTGAACGCAATTCTATATTTAAGTGTGACCCTAGCCTAACTCTTTTCTTTGGAATCTGGTCCCTCTTATCATTTGTTTTCAAATGTTGTCCTAGCACTGTATTTGCATCCTGTGCAAATCCATCTCCCTGAGTTCTTCAGCAAAATGGCACCAGAGGCAACTCATGCTAAGTTTACCCTCCTGAGATCTTCAACACAGTAGCATAGGTGGTGGCGCATGTGCAGATGTAGATCTCAGCTTGTCATTGAGCTGAGATTCCCACTTGTGCATGCGCCACCATGATCATCATTTTGCTGAAGATCATCGGAAGGTGATCTGCACATGTGCTGACATCGGTGCCATTTTGCTGGAGAACTCAGAGAGATGGATGTGCACAAGCACCGCCCACTGCAAGGGTGCTGCTAACACAAAATTTGAATGAGGAGGATCATACAAATGCTGAGAGACCACGACAGAGCAAAAGACCCTAACCACAGTCCTGGCCAGATGCATTAAGAGACTATTGCACCAAGACTTCTAAGGTAAATTATACAAGAACCAGACTATGGATCTCTACACTACATTTATCAATTAAATCAGTATAACAGGGCCATACCTTAACTTTAATAGGTTACATCCTGAGGAGAGATTTTCTTTAAGTGCTGTGTTACAGCAAGAGCACTAAATGCTACATTTATATATGAATTAAGACACTAATTATAAAGGTTTTAATGGATTTCCATTTCAAAGACCTATGTCCCTCTAAACAGTTTCAAGAGGAGGGCTGAATATACACAGATCCCTTTTAAAGATTAATCTCTTCCCAACATATGACATACTTGGTATATCATATGTCAGGTGCTCCCTTTGATGTGATCTCCCACAGTGAGCTCATATCTTTTCCCCAACATCTCAGCTGATAATATCAGCTGAGATGTGGGGCTAACAGTACCGATCGGATCCGCGATCCAATTGACAGTGTTAACCTTTTGAATCCCGTTGTCAATCACTGAGAGCAGGATTTAAAGCACTGTGGCAGGATTTGCGCCATTCCCCACCAAGATCGGAGGAGATCCTGCAATAAGATTGCAGGATCTCTGTGTTTTGTCTGATAGCCTATGGTGACCCTGAATGCTATCAGGGATCACTTCCTGTGGATGGTTGGCAAACGCTGCCAACCAAAGAAGGTGATCATTTTTGCTATGTCCCGATGCGCTGAAGCTCATCGGGACAAAGCAGAAATGATTGGACTGTGCAGCACTGTGGCGCCCTATGGGGAACTGTAAAATAAAGAAAGAATAAATATAAAGTTTATAAAAATATGAAAAAAAAAACACAAAGTTCAAATAACCCCCCTTTTACCTTATTCAAAATAAAAGGAGTAAAATATGAAAAAAATACACATACCGTATATACTCGTGTATAAGCCGACCCGTGTATAAGCCGACCCCCCCACTTTTGCCCCCAAAACTGGGAAAACCTATTGACTCGCGTATAAGCCTAGGGTGGACAATGCAGCAGCTACCGGTACTGAAATCACTCGCTCTCGTCCGCACCAGGAATGCAACATGTCACGTTCCTGGTGCGGACTAGAGTGTGTGATTTGTGCGCAGGTGTCCGCCTGCGTACAGATCACATATTACAATGAATGGGAGCGCACGGTCATGCGCTGTCAAGCGCAGCACCGTGTGTCCCCATTCTAAACATAGGGGCTTGCACTGGCTGCGCTCACATGGTGATTCCCCAGCCACAGAATGCTGCGGAGGGGAACGCCAGTGTGAAACCAGTCTACGGTAAGTATCCTGCTAATTCTATACCCTGCTTTCTCCTTTCCCTCACTAGTCTTCTTTCCCCTGCTCTATTACTACTGTAATTTCCCTGAGTATATATCTTTCCCCTGCTCTGCTCTTCTTTCCCTCACTATTGTTTTCCCTGCTCTATTACTGTATGCTAAACTTAAAATCCTATACTCTAATGGTGCCTCACCTCCTTCCTTAGACTGGGACAGTATGGCACCGTAATTAAAGTCCCCTGCGGCCGCACTGTGCATTAGGTGAATGTCTGGCCGCAGGGGACTTCTTTTGTGTGTGCAGTGCTGTGGGGGACAGAGCGATGCAGCGGAGGGATCCAGCCGCCACATCGCTACAATAGAACTGAGCGATGCGGCGGAGGGATCCAAGCCGCGCATCGCTCGAGCAGGACGGAGCGATGCGGCGGAAGGATCCAACCGCACATCGCAAGAGCAGGAGGAAGGAGCGATGCGGCGGAAGGATCCAACCGCACATCTCAATAGCAGGGCGGAGGGATCCAGGCCTCCACATCACAGCCCCAGCCAGCCCCAGCGGCGCGATGATGCGGAGGGATCAGTCCCTGGGCTGAGGTACCGTATTGACTGAAGGGCAGCAGCGGGGGCAAGGGTGCTTGTAGGGGGGTTGTGTGTGGGTTTAGGGGACAGCTAGGGTGAGGAGCAATAGAAAGGCAGAAGTCAGTTAAGTTAGTGACTCGTGTATAAGCCGAGGGGGACTTTTTCAGCCCAAAAAAAGGGCTGAAAAAGTCGGCTTATACACGAGTATATACGGTATTTGGTATTACCACGTTCAGAATTGCCCCATCTGTCAAAATATAAAATCAGTTAATCAGATCTGTAAACCCAGAAATGGAGAAAAACAAGTCCAAACACCAAAATTATGTTTTTTTGCTCATTGCAACATTGCAATAACGGGCGATCAAAACAGCGCATCTACAACAAAAATGGTATCATATGAAACGTCAGATCAAGACTGAAAAAATAAGCTGTTATACAGTCCCAGATCCTAGAAAATGAGAACACTACGGGTCGCAGAACATGGCGCCAAAAGCGCAATACTTTTTTTTTTCAAACTTCTGAACTTTGAGTTTATTTTAACCACTTACTTAACAATAAAAGTTTATGTTTGCTATCAACAAACTTGTACTGACCCGAGGCATCATACCATCGCGTCAGTTTTAGCATATAGTGAATGTGATGTATAGCAGAACCAGAAAACAAACGTCTAATTGCCCTTTTTTGGAAATTTCACAGCATTTATGTTTTTTTTCCATTTTCCTGTACTCTATATGGTCAAATAAATGTTTTCTTTTGAAAGTACAACTCGTCTCGCAAACAACAGGCCGTGATATATGTCTATATTGAGAGAAAAATAAAATATTTCTAGCTCTTGGAAGGAGGGGAGGGAAAAAACGAAAACTGAAAAATGGAAAATCACCCGGATGAGAATTAAATTAAAGAAATTGTCCAAACCATACAAGCCATGTTTTAATTCTCGATTCTGTATATCATCTTTATGAACAAAAGCAAAGAGCCAATCTTGGGTGATTCAACACATCTAATCTATCCATTACATGGATTCTCATTCATTTGAATGAGCACTAATGTTACTTTTCAATCAGAATCATGAAGTAAAAAGTGGAATGTATGACCAGCACATAGAGCATGGCAAATTATACCCATGATCTGTTGTAATAATTTTTTAGCCTTTTATCTTGGGGATCATGGTTAAAATAAAAATGGTGAGACAGTTTATTTAATCTGGTCATATACAGGGGTTGGACAAAATAATGGAAACACCTAACGTTTTGGCATCATAATCTTCGGACATGTTATAAACATGCAAACCGTGACATGTTAATGTTTTGTAGTTGATTATTTGTGTTAAGTGATATGTGTATGTAAATTAACTGTTTGTTTTGCTGAATTGTAAGATCATTGATGAGAACTTAATACCAATGGCAGACCTTTCGGATTTTCAAAAAGGCCAAATTGTTGGTGCTCGTATGGCAGGCGCTAGTGTAACAGAAAGTGCCCGAATTCTTGGCGTGTCAAGAGGTACTGTCTCCAAAGTAATGACTGCGTTTGAAAGAGAAGGAAAAACGTCCGCAGCAAAGCACAGGTCCGGCCGAAAGTCGAAGATGGCTGAGAGAGACCGTCGGACTCTAAAGAGAATTGTGAGAGAGGATCGCAAGACCACGGCTCCGAAAATCAATGCTGAGCTCAATGAACACCTACAGAACCACGAAAACTGTTCATCGGGAGCTGCACAAATCTGGATTCCACGAGAGAGCTGGAATTAGAAAACTGCTGCTCTCAATGACAAATGTTTCCAAGCATTTAGAGTGGTGTAGAAACCTCCAGAATTGGTCCCTCGAGCAGTGGAAACATGTGATATTCTCAGACAAATCATCGTTTACCCCATTTTCCGACCTCCGGACGAGTGTACGTTTAGAGACAGCCGAAAGAAGCATTCCATCCAGACTGCCTTCTCCCAAAAGTAAAACATGGCTCGGCCCTCCCCCGCCTACTGTCTCCCCACCCGTCCCTTATAGACTGTAAGCCCACGTGGACAGGGTCCTCTGCCCTACTGTACCTGTACGATTTGATTGTCATCATTTAATGTTCTTGTCCTCGTTTGCCCTTGCACAAGTAAAGCGCCATGGAGCCTAATGGCGCTTTAAAAATATATAATAATAATATTAATTCTTACATTTATTCTAATTGGACCATATGTACATAATTATTTGTATCCTATCTGACAGATAACTTCATATTCTGTTACATATGATGGTCAACAATATATGAATTCTTTAGAAAAAATGTACATGGAAGGAGGTTATCATTTTACTTTGACAAGACATATCAGTGCTCCTTACTCTCTATTGATGGATTTCCCGGCAGTCTGACTCCTAATAATCAGAAAGTAATGTTTAAATAGATGATAATGTTCCACATTGGTAAATTCCCTTTAAATTCGATAGTAAAGCATAATATAAGGATGCATTTTGCAAAGTTAAAGTTTATAATTGACCTCTGTGAGTGCTTTAATAGAGAAGTATGCATACATTTTGGCAAAACACTACAATATGTATTTTATCATGCAATGAATTCCTACTTATTTCCCACACAGGTCATGTATTTGTAATAAACAGAAGGGCTTATTTGAAAAAATATGTCTGGATCACGAATGAGCTATTATCCATGGAAACCAATGAAATTTCCTTATTTTTCTTGTATAGTTCTTAACAGGAAAGCAAAGTTTTTGTGCACATAGCAGAAATTGTGAAACATGCATGGAATAAGCCATTAATCATTGTAATGTTTAAGGCTCAATGTGGCCTTATAATCTCAAGGAGTTCCTGCTACAAGCCTGCGCAGCGGCAATAAAACCTAAACATGTATTTTATTTATCCAGACTGCTTAAGGGATTCTTTATTTGCTCTTGTGTGGTCAATTCTCACCTATTATAAAGAAGCAGCTGTCTAAAAATCTGACACAAGAAAGAACACAACTTATTGAAATATTAATATATATATATAATATATAATATTTATTCATTTATATAGTGCTATTGATTCCATAGCGCTTTACATACATCAGTAATGCTGTCTCTCTTGGGAGCTCACAATCTAAAACATCCTATCAGTATGACTTTACAATGTGGGAGGAAACCGGAGTACCTGGAGGAAACCCACGCAAACACGGGGAGAACATACAAACTCCTTGCAGATGTTGTCCTTAGTGTCCTTGGTGGGAATTGAACCCAGGACCTCAAGACCCCAGTGCTGCAAAGGCTACAGTGCTAACCACTTGAGCCACCGTGCTGCCCCAATTAATTTGTATGCAGACTTTGCACGTAAGATGCAGTCAATGACTTATTTAAGTGAAAAGTAACACAATAGGTTTACTAGGAGGTGTAGTTCTTGCTTTAAAGGGAACCTGTCACCTAGCTTATGCCCCCAAACCTATCACTACCTGTCCCTGCACCTTCCTAGCTCATCCCTAACCATCCCTGTCTGACCTAAAACTGTCCTATAATGGTTGTAAAAAATGAGTTTGATACTTACGTCTCCGTATGGTAATAACTCGTTATTGACAGCATGTTTTCTATATACTAGGGGCCACTGAATAACTTGCTCTAGTTCTTCCAATACATCAATTTCACATGGGAAATAAAAATTCATCATTGATTATAGACAGTTTAGAGTGAAATTTCTGGTCACAACAATGATCAAAAATGAAGATGGGGCCTTTATGACAGATATAAATGGAAAGGAAAGGGAATTGGTTATAACATTGTAGAATATGTACAAAAATAGAAAAAAATGAAGCAAAAATGCATTACTATGAGGGGGATGTGCTGTTGGCACTGTTATGGGGTAATCTCCCCCAATTCTGTACTAATATTCATCATCCTGGGCCACTTCCAGCAATATATGTCCCCCATCTTGATGCTTATGTCTTCCATCATGGCATATATGTTCCCCATCCTGGTATATAGAGACCTCATCCTGAGCCCATCCAGGTATATATGATCCCCATCATGAGCCCATCCTGGTGGATATGGTTCCCTTCCCATCGCCGACATAAGAAGATTAAACAATTTTATCACCTTCCCTCCAATCCCAGGGTGCGCTGTGTCCTCCTCTGATGACTTTAGCGTGAATGTGGGGTAGCACTTGATGTCACTGCCATGCGCATCCACTTACACTGACATCAACTGCTGGAATATTTGCTATTTCCCACGCTTGAGATTATGGATGTCGGGAGCAGTGAATATACCTTGTGCTTCTGCGGTCTGACTGTTTTCAATATCATCTTGCATTTAAAGTCTAGCAAGACTAGACTCGACTTAAACATGCCACCGTGCATCCGCTTCCGTCAAAACCATTTTTGGTTGAGATCTGAGGATTGTAATGGAGGTGAATACTTTCGCAATACACAGGTATAAAAAGTAAAAGTGCTTAGTGGATAAATAATTAATACAAAATAAATTAATTATTAACTAAAATATACACTATATACAGATATCCAATAACATGCAAGAGGTTTTAGAAAGTGACCAAAAAGTGTAAAACAAGTGCTACATACAAAATGTTGCACTCTATGGCAGAAGGAGACTGCACACAGCATCCAGTATACAGCAGGAGGTCACACACAGCCCCCAGTATACAGAAGGAGGCCACACACATGCCCCATAATACCATAGGAGGCTGCACATAACCCCCATATACAGCAGGAGGCCATACACAGCCCCCAGTATATAGCAGGAAACCGCACACAGCCCCATAATACCATAGGAGGCTGCACATAGCGCCAAGCATACAGTAGAAGGCTGCACAAAGCCCCAGTATACAGCAGGAGGCCGCACAGATTCCCTCAGTATACAGCAGGAGGATGTGTGGATCCAGTGGCAGCTGTACTAGCGCTAATACTGGTTGTGTGTTCGCACAACCGCACCAGGTGGGCAAATTTCATTGGGCTATTGCCCCACTCTGCCTAGAGGTAAGACACTATGCGCATTTTTGACTCACATATTTAGCACACTGGGACATGACTCTCAGTGAAGTAGCAACCATACAAGCCCCAAAGCCATTAAAACACCTCTTTGCCATTCTTATAAACCCTGCAACATTTCAAATTCCCTGAAGATGTAGACAAAGTTCAAAACTAATCTCAGTGAGGACCAGGGGCGGATTAAGAGTAGTCATGGCCACAGGCTGTTTAGGAAATGAGGGCCCCCCAACCCCAAGAATTATGTGACAAGTCATATGATCATCTATTGAAAGATCATGAGATAGGTCACAGGATTTACACACAGGGACAGATCTGTAGAGGCAATAGAAGAACAATAGTTAGCACGTGTAATCACCTAACCCGCAGTATACAGTAGTAGGCTGCACACAGCCCCCAGTAAACAGCAGGAGGTCACACACAGCCCCAAGTATACATCAGGAGGCCACACACAGCATTCAGCATACAGCAGGAGGCTGCACACAACCCTCAGTATACAGAAGGAAGCTACATACAGCCCCCAGTATACAGCAGGAGGCCATGCATAGCCCTCAGTATATAGCAGGAGGCCACTATTTACATTGTGACTTATGTGCAAAATAATTTTTTATTAAACCATTCAATTTTGTTATAGCTAAGAACAGTTAGTTACTATCCCAGGCAATGCTGGGTGCTGCAGCTAGTATTTATATATAACCACTTTCTCTCACTAATCATACACTTTGTGAGGTGGACCATCATGTTTAAATTTCTGGAATATGGAGAATTTGGTTTTGTTTCACAAGCTAGGAAGAAAAACTTTTCTTGGCATAAAATCCTTGGTTTCAGAACTTCAGTTCAGTAGCAATAATAGTGCAAAGAAGTATTAAACTGCTTAACTTGTTTGCTGTGTGAAGAATTAAAAAAGAAGAGGGGCGTGGCCTAGCACCACATGAGGACGGCCGCTTAATCCAGGAGCTCCCGGACCCCGGGAGAATACCGCGGCTTATAAGCATTCCAGACGGCTGAAATTGCCCTGAAAGCCCTCCGGCAGCTCGCTGATCCAGTCAGGCACAGATGGGAAAGGTGAAAACTCAGCAATCCTCTCTCCCAAAGCGGGTTTCTGACTATTTTACATCGGGTCCCTCTGACTCTGCCCGCGCATCGAAAATGGCGCCTCCTTCCCCCAGGGCCGCTCGCACCACACGCCGAGAACAACAAGCACTAGAGACTGGCACTGTACCTCTTACTGCAGACTCCCCAGTCACTTATTCTCTGATAAATCCCTTATGACCGATCTCCTATCAGACCTGCGTACATCTCTCCAGGATGACATGAGAGAAATGGTGGAGGATCTACAAGGCGAAGTGACTGAGCTGGGATCTAGAGCGGACCGACTTGAAAACAAAATGGCTGAGCTGGTACGTTCACACAACAATCTGCTGGATGAATACGAACACTTACAGGACGAGTTGGCTACCGCTCAAGCAAGAAGTTACGATATGGAAGACCGAAATCGTCAAAACAATATCCGACTCAGGGGCGTCGCAGAGGCGATCCCGGATTCTGATCTCAGGTCATTCCTATGTGACTTTCTGAAAGAGGTCCTCCCAGAGTTAGATCCTCGTGACTTTAAGATAGACCGTATACATAGACTGCCGAAACCCCCTGGAGTGCGTTCTGAACTCCCCAGGGACGTTATTGCGAGGATCCATTTTTTTGAGATGAAAGAGGATTCCTAAAGGCTCTACGACAAGAACCGACACTTCCAAATCGCTTCTCTGCGCTTGAAGTCTTCCCTGATCTGTCCCCTGGGACCCTAGCATTGCATCGTGCCTATAAGCCGTACACCTCCGTCCTTCGGGAACACGACGTATCTTATCGCTGGGGCCGTCCGACACGCCTGGTCGTCGGAAAAAATGATGTCACCCACGTGTGCCTTTAACCGACGCAGGCGGCGGCGCTCCTGAAGAAATGGGACTTACTCCCGTCAGATTTTACAACACCACCTCAGCATGATCACCGGGAGCCGCAAAACCGTCGTCCTGACTCCCGTCCTAGGCACAAAAAGATAGATCCGGAGTGGGATACAGCCTGAACCACCGGCAGGCCGTCTGGGCCGAAGAATTATCTTCTTTTTTCTCTCCTGGGGCTCGCCTTCCTGGCTGTTGTACGTCACCCATCAGGTTGTACAATTTCTTTATTTCGACTCCTCTTTTTTCTCCTTAGTTCTTGACTTCCTTTCTTTCTCTACGTATTCCTAACCCTTTCTCCCCTCTGACTTTCACCTCCTCCCATCTCTCTCTTTGTCCTCGTCCTCTGAGGATACTTTTCTGATCTTCCTCCTAACCTTAGTCTCGCCCACATTTTCTCCTACCCTTTATCTTCCCCTCCTCTACCCACCCATACATCTAGACCTCCTCTTTACTCTTCCCCATCTCCTGTCGCCTCTGCAATGCTGTTTTTACCCTTCTACGTCCTCACTTTCTTCTTATTCTTGCACCCTGGACCTTACAACCCATGGGTGACTATTGCCCCGCTGAGCGCATTTTCGCGCTCTGGATTAAGACGATTTTTTTCATTTTTTACAGTGTTCTTTTTAGGATGCTGGAACTCTTTAGATCCACATTGGTGGTCCGTTTGTTTCTTTTCTGTTTTTGTTTCTATTTTTGTGTTTGGTTTTCCCCCCCACCTTCTGGTTTCGACACCCTGCTATCCCGGCCATACTGGGTACCGGCAGCAGGGACACATGTACGAACCAACATGCGGTGTTTTATTGTTAGTTCCCTCTCCCATTCCTCCTCTTTCCCTAATGCAGTAATATTGTTCTCATATTGTTACAAGTACAGATACGTGGTCCTCTCTCTGTACCCATGCCGGTAAATGTACTAGCACTTAACGTAAATGGGCTGAACTCGCCTCAAAAGAGGGCACTCCTACGTTCCCACCTTAAAAAGTCGCGGGCTGGAGTGGTCTTCCTCCAGGAGACCCATCTTCTGGAAGGAGACAATAAACGCATAGCGACCCCTCTCTACCCACATCAATTTTTTTCAAACTCCACGGAAAAGAGGGCAGGGGTGGCGATTCTCATCAGTTCATCCCTGTCATTTGAACTGATTAATACCACATCTGACCCAGAGGGTAGATTCCTTTTAGTCACCGCTAAACTAGACGAAGTCCTCTATTCGCTACTGGTCATATACTTCCCTAACGAGAAACAATTTAAATTTCTCAAACATCTATTAGAGACCCATATACCATCCATGAAGGGACACACAATGTTTGCAGGCGAACTTAATGCCCCTCTAAATAAACATTTAGATTGTTCCTCTCCGAACTCATACCATACTGACCTCTCCCCCTTGATCTCATCTGCCGGACTCCACGATATCTGGAGATACCTTCATGGTAATGAGAGAGGCTATACGTTTTTCTCTAATAGACATAAAACATTTAGTCGAATAGACTTTATTCTTGTGAACAATTCCCTCCTACCTCTCTGCTTAACAGCGGATATAGATGTCATCTCATGGTCTGACCACGCCCCTCTCTCTCTCAAAATTGCTGACTCTGCACCACGCATTCCCAGGGCCCCCTGGAAATTGAATGATTATCTGCTGACTTCCCCAAAAAAACAAGAAATACTATCTTCCCACATAGAAGAATATTTTAGATTTAATAATACTCCTGGGATTGCTCCGGATGGATTATGGTTCGCACATAAAGCGGTCATTCGCAGGCATTGCCTGAAAACGGCGTCTCTTTCTAAAAAATTATTCACTAATAGCCTCAATTCCTTGACATCTGAAGTCAAGTCTCTGGAGAAGACATTTCTCTCCAATCCTGACCCCACTACTCTTTCGGCACTCTCTGGAGCACGTACTCGCCTACGTACTCTTCTCCTGTCCAGAGTAGAACATCAGTTGAAAAAGGTGCGATCCCAATATTATGGGATGGGCGATAGGGCCAGAGCTCTGCTGGCTCGTAGAGTTAAGAAGGTCGAGCAACGTTCCAAAATTTCTCACCTCACTTCCAAATCTGGGGCTCACATCTGCAACCCAATCCAGATTGCTGAACAATTCCGGGACTACTAGTATGACCTGTATAACCTTTCTAGCTCACCCTCTACCCCCCAACCTTCCGCTGATGCTATTTCCTCCTTCCTCTCCAACCTCCAACTTCCACACCTTTCCACCGACCAGCTGACATACTTAAACTCTCCTTTCTCACTGACGGAAGTTTTCGGAGCAATTCGGTCTTCTAGGAAGCCTACAGCCCCTGGTCCAGACGGATTCTCGTATTCATATTACTCCTCTTTCGCCCCACTTCTAGCTCCCCACCTACTCACTCTTTTTGAATTCTGGCAGCGAGAAGGATGTATTAGAGCGGAAGGTCTGACCGCTGCTATTTCAACTATTCCAAAACCGGGCAAGCCCCCGTCGCTCTCGGGCAATTACCGCCCGATAGCCCTACTTAACTGTGACGTCAAACTATATGCAAAGCTGCTGGCGGACCGTCTCAAGACCATTATCTCTTCCCTGATCGCCTCGGACGAGGTAGGTTTCATTCCTGGCCGACAGGCGAGAGATGCGACTCGGAGAGTGGTGGACCTCTTGGAGATCCTTGAGCAGAGAGGGATCCCCAGTGTTCTTCTATCCCTTGACGCAGAGAAGGCGTTTGATCGAGTGCACTGGGGGTACTTGGCAGCCGTCCTGGATAAATTTGCCTTTTGTAGTAATATCCACTCGGGAATACTGGCATTATACTCCTCCCCTTGTGCTTATGTGAAGACGGGAGGCTTTTCCTCCTCCACCTTTGACATTTCCAATGGGACGAGACAGGGCTGCCCCCTCTCTCCTCTTATCTTCGCTCTTGCCATGGAACCGCTGGCGGCTGCAGTTCGGGCACACCCGGACATCTCAGGAGTGACCATAGATCACTCTGAACATAAGATCTCTTTATATGCAGATGACGTCCTTCTCGCTTGCACAAACCTCGCAGTCTCTGTCCCGGCTGTGGTCTCCCTCCTCTCGACCTTTTCTAATATCTCTTTCTACAAATTAAACCTCACCAAGTCTTCCTTTTTTCCAGTGAATCTGTCCCCGCTCATGCAATCTACACTAAGATCAAAATGTTCCTTCTTATGGGCCCCCAGGGATTTCAATACTTAGGTATTCAAGTGACTTCCACCCCGGTACTGGCCAAGACGAACTGTGAAATACTACTGTCCACCTTGGAGTCTCTATCCGCAGAATACACTAAGTCACAACTATCTTGGATTGCTAGGGTTAATGTAGTCAAGATGATGATGCTACCCAAGCTCATCTATATGTTTAGATGTATTCCCCTGATACTCCCCAGACATTATATAAACTTATTCCAAGCTCTCATTGGGAAATTTGTTTGGAACGACAAACTGCATCGTGTAGCACTGACAACGCTCACTTTACCTACTACATTGGGGGGCTTAGGTGTACCAGACATTTTATCATATTACCGAGCAGTTCACCTAGACAATCCTAAAATTTGGTGGACCATGACTCCACCCTCTAGATGGCTTCAAATAGAATCTGCACACTCCCCATACCACTCTATCACCACCCTTTTACAAATGTCTTACCTCTGCACTAGCCCCCCTCCCACACCCTTGAAGTCTATGCAAGCTCTGGTCACCATTTGGCACTCCCTAGCGAAAACACACCTCCCCTTTCTCTCTAGATATCTTACAGTTCAGGCACTGGAGTCCTGCATGGTGGATATCTCCCTTCGAAACTGGAGAGAGGCGGGCATCTTATTACTAAAGGACATCATATCCATAGGCACTATAACCTCCTTCTCTTCTTTAATATCTAAATTCTCCCTACCGAGCTCGGCCTATTTCTCTTACCTGCGAGGTAAGCATTTCTTAGGCACCTGCGCACTTCCGGATTGGGATCCCTCCTCAATTAACTTGTCTCTACAAGCCTTTTTTAAACAGTCTGGCTACACACAACGAGGTGTATCTATCATTTATAAGGCCTTGACCACGGCACGTGCAACCTCCAAACTCCCGTATATGACCCGATGGGAGAACAAGCTAGAGTTCTTGGCCTCCCTTGAGGACTGGCATAAAGCCTCTAACCATGCAGCTAAATTCACCCGATGTGTGAACCATCTGGAGCAGTCCAAGAAGCTTTCAATGGGTTGGTACCTTACCCCTACTCGCCTTGCGAAATTTGGACGCACCGCCCCCAAGGTCTCTCCTCTTTGCTGGAGAACTTGCGGCTCCCCTGGCACTGATGCCCATATCTGGTGGGAATGTCCTCTAATCCAGGCCTTTTGGACAAACGTAGAATCGCTTATAAAAGTGTTAACTGGTATCCCTCTCAAACTTACTGCACCTCTGGCGTTACTGGGCATTGACATGCACACCACACCGCCCCCACTGAGACCCATTATTACGAATATATTAATAGCAGCGCGCCTCTCTATTGCGGCCTTGTGGAAATCCCCTTCCCCCCGATGATACCTGAAGTCACTTCACGCCGGAACCTACACTTATCTCACGAACTGTATCTAGCTCATGATTTACCACACAGGACGAAGATCCTCACCTGGTGGGACCCATGGATCACCTCAACCTATAACACGGTGCCCATCCCAGATTGATACTTTGAGATAAAATAGACAGGAATAAAGAGAATAACAGTCTTGCGTACTAGACTAACATGAGCGCTCTGACATTACTTGCTTCCATATTGTGACTTATATGTAACATGTTGAAATGTGATACTGCATAACCTCCTTCCTTTTTCCCTCCGCTTCACTTTCCGTTATATACTTCTTCCCTTCCCTCTTCCCCTCCCCTTCCTCCTCCCCCGACCTCCCAATTTGCTTGTTATTTGCCATTACTTCTGATCAGTTGGATCAGTTTATTCATTATTTGTTCCTTGTTTTTCTATCTCTAAATAAAAAATTATTGATTTATTTAAAAGAATTAAAAAAGAAAACAAATGCAAACAAGCTAATGAGTTTTGCTAAGGTATATCAGAAATCATTCAGTTCAAAGTTACACTTACTCTCCAGGTCAAGCATGTTCCTATGTGCAGCAAGAAGCAATCTCCAGCACTTACTCGGATAGATGCGCAGCACAGGACATCCACAGGCAATTCGGACCGTCACTTTAGCCATCTTGGTTATGCAACCGCTGCACAGGACCTCTGGGTGCCAGCCAGTAATCTGCAGAGAAAGACTTAGTAAGTATCAGGTGACTTGAAAAGGTGGCACTCCACGTCAGTTAAACATCCAAAGCTTTATTACGGTTAAAAAATCATCAGGGAGACGTTGAATGGAGGGAGCAATACTCTGTTTCATGCCATCTGGCGCTTCAACCGGTCCCGGGGCTGTTTGAAGCACCAGATGGCATGAAACAAACTGTTAATATGTAATATTCACAGACTGAGACTACTAATTCCATTTTCGTATTGTACACCATAATCAACATTTCTATCTCTACATGTAATGAGTTGTACGCACCTGACCTCTTCCTCCTATGCTGGAAAATCTTGAAATCCTCACTACTTGCTTTTCCCTGATATTTCCTAGTGTGGCACCCTGTTGTGGCACCACAGGAACTCTTAGGACATGGATGGAAAGTACACAGCAAGCAGCCCCACTTACTAACACAACACACCTTTCACCCCAGGCCTGTAGGGGGAGCTCCACTGGTTGCCTTACGCCAGTTCCCCTATAAATACGGGTCCTGGAGGAGAAACTGCGGAGTGTGCAGTCACTTGAGAACTGTAAACAGCTAGCAGAACTGACCTGGTACTGGTGCCACGTTAGGCCCATACCAGCATACCCGGAAAGTGGTAGACCCTCGCAACAGGGGTCATAGGAACAGGAGGCAAATACCGAATAGGGCAGAGGAGTACCTTGACTCACCCTAACAAGTCCGGTCACTGGGTCCGAGCTGCAGTAGCCATAGCGCAGGTTTGTAGAGAAACCAGCACCACAACAAGGGGGTTTAGCTCTCTGGACGCCCGAAGCACCGCCAGATGAGAGCCCGGAGTTGAGAAATCAATAGCATTCCTTTAAAAGTGCCCTCAGTGCAGCAAACTCGGGTGCAACCTGTCACACCAGAAAGTGCAACTCGGTTTGGTTGGATTTCACATCCACTGGAACCCCACTAGAAGCTACGTACACCAGGAAGCCTACCACTGCTTGCTGTGGAACATCCAGAAGTGTCTACTTCATGCCCCGGTCGAGTGTACCTGTTGACCCAGTAAACGGTACCGAAAAGACTTTATGTGTCCGTACAATTCCTTCCGGACTAGTACTAAACTAACCGAGCTGCCGTATTCCACTGAGTGCCGCTCCTGGCCTCGGGGATTATTGCTCATCCGTGGGGAGCATTCCATTTAGCTGCCGCACATCCCCCGGAGGCCCAAGCAGCGCCGGTGCCATCACCGGACACCACAGGTGGCGTCACCAAACAAATAAGACTTTATTCCACTTTTCCCCAACCTGTCCATTTGACTTCCGGGCCCCACAACCTCAGGCATGGAACAGTGACAGTGAAGCAGCGCCTGAGACCTGAGAACCTGGCAACGGTGAGTCACTAGTCCATGGGATACCCCTCCCTGACAGATCATGTGATGTAACAGCTGCTAGGCTTTGTGGGTAAGTGCTCTCAGCCACGCCTTACATCACATATGGAAAGGGGTCAGACCTATATTTTATTAGGGGTCCACAAGAATCAAATCACAAATTGTATGATTTCATGGAGACCTACAAATTTCAGGCAATTTTGACTCAAAATCTATTTGCAGCAGATCAATCTACTCATCTCTACCAGATAGCTTCTATGCATTCTCACAACTTAAGGAAAGTTTAATCAGTCAGGACTCTTGGAAGTTTTAGGAAAAGCAAATACAACAACTTCTGAATTTAATAAAACCCTTCTGATATACCTTTTAAAAAAGCAGCTGTATTTCGTTATAAGCTTGCGAGGGTGGAGGGTTATAAGCAGCAACATTAATTTACCATAACATGAATTTTTGTCAAATAAGACAAATAGCACATTCCAACATCTGAGCTGCACTTTTGTCCATGTTTTTTTTAACTTTTAAACTCAACGATAAATGCAATAATGGGATCTATGCAATTATATTGCAATGAGACATACTCAGACATAAACATGGAGTTTTGGACTGAGTTAAAAGTATTGTGTTACTAATCCAGTTCTTTGTCCCATTTTTAACTAATGATACTGATATAATGATGCCTGTCTTACAAATTCTATGTTACTATGGAAACCGCGTGCAATGTCATCAGCAATGGACTATTGACTGGTTATGCGTCTCATTTCCATTTGATATATAGCTGAGAAAGGTGGTAAGTAGGCTGAAATGCATCCATAGTGATCAATAAGATATATGCAGTTTTGATGTAAACTATGGCGTATGCCAAACTCTTCAACCACAGTTTAATCACTCCAAGATCCCTTAAAATATAAACAATAGATACTCACCTCCCATATCACAGATTTCCTAGTCTGATGCAGTGGCTTGCTGCATTGCAAATATGTATGTTGGGACTAGTAGTTCAGCAAGTTTAAGTAATGCATTATGCAGGGTCTCAGATTCAGGAAATGCATTACAAGTTCAGGTGAGCTAAATGACAGGGGCTTGTCTGGCCAACCTGATTCTTCACACACCTGAATATAATCTCTGCGTTTATGGGATTACATGTCTTTGTGCGTTTGAGAGCAGAAGCTGCCCTGGAAGACATATGGCCAGGAGGCCAGATATCATGCTTAGACGCAGGTGGCTTGTTGGAAAGCATGAGGTTCAGGGACCAAGGGACCATGGCACTCTTCTCTATGGACCAGCTGGTGCCCTGGGAGGAACCTGTGAGGATTCGCTCTCGGTGCTTGGAGTGACTATTGTCCTGGAATATACTGGTATGGAAGCAAGGAAACAGCTGGCATCCTGGAAGGTATGCAACGAGGAGACCATAGCAATGTTCAGGAATCTATAGTCCTGCTGAGGATCTGGAACTGACAGCTGTTAGTGATCCCAAAGAGGCAGTTTCTTGAATGATGTACTGTCAGGGGTCAATGAACGGAGCTGTGAATAGCTTCTGTAAGGTAATCATGTGTCTAAAAGGGTCTATGTTTATAATGCCAGGCGGGCGTACTTGCCATTTGAACAGACTAAAGGTCATGAATGTTCCGTTGATAAATAATGGACTGTACTATATTATGAGGTTTATGATGTGTAATAAACCAAATGGACTTTATTTTCATGTAAAAATGTGCCTGTTTGCCTCAATCCCACTACCATTTGAGTGTCCCCCAACATACTCAGTGGGGAAATCACTACACTAGCGATATCAGCACTGCTATTCTTGGAGAATTACATTTTTGTGTCACATGCTTAGACCACTTGGAGCAATCAATTAGTTGTCACTCTTTGGCTGTAGATCATTGGCTGCTGCCAGCTCATGACACAAGAAATATCACTCTCCAGGAACAGCGCCACTGCGGAAGGGCAGCATCCATTGTTTTAATTGTAATTGGAGTCATGGATAAATTAAACTGGGATTGCACTCCACTGGACAACCTCAGTGAAGAAACATTGAGTTAATTTCATATAACACTGAAGAGTTTTACAGAGGCGTTGTGCTGCCAGCATTGTAATGTGGTGCCCTGCTCACACGGGTAACCACAGATCTCTCTAATGCACAGCTCGGTTTCCACAGCAGGTACCTACTACGAACAACACCTTCCCTCCCGCACAGTAGGGGGAGCTCAACTTGCTACCCTTAGGCAAGATCCCCTATATATATTGCTGCTGGGTAGGAGCTAGTCAGAGTGTGTGCAGACGCTAGAAGAGCTGCAAGGAAGTCCTGGTGGTCAGTGCTGCATATAGGCCCGAGCCAGTGACCCGGAGTTGCCCTTCAGCGTCCCACAAACCTAAGTGGGACTGAAGGCAAGGAGCCTAGAGAAGAAAAGGGAACAAGTAGCTCGGTGGGAGTTCGTTCCAAGGGAAATATTGGGGATCCACACCTTCAGCTACCCGGTCTCCCAGGAGGGTCAAGAGAGGGAGCCAGGAACAGCAGGCCCACTGCAGTGTCCAGAGAGGGTCATCCCGGAGAATGCAAAGGAGGAGAAAGAGACAGGCAAGGGAAAGAGTGGAGGCAAGTCAGGCTACAGCAGGCTGTGCTTCAGCAACTACACAAGCAGAGGAGGCCTTATACCCACTTGCTGTGGGAACCCACTGTGCAACCCTGTCACCCGTCGGTGCCCTGGACATATTTACCTGAAAACATTAGTAAAAGGTAAAAGAGACTGCTTCTGTGTACGTGCATTCTTCCATTCTACTCCCAGCACCTTCTATAGACTATTCCAACCATCCCTGTACAATCTCAGCTCCACTACACCCTGCTCACCCTCACTTCACTGCCCCGGAGGTTCCCAGTCTTGCCTGCAGAGGACTATACCATTACTGTCACACTACCACCGACCTCCAGAGGACAGTATCGGCGCTGGTAACATCTCACCAGGTACTGCAGGTGGCGTCATGACAAACTATAAACTTGTACATAATCCTTGTACATACCCCCTTTTCAAGAGAATAGTCCCCAGGATGCGGGATCAGGCGCGGCCGCCATTCCCCGTGACACAATTAACCCCTCTGCCGCCTGATACCCGAGTACCCCATACCCTGGGGCGAGACAGTGATATTCCAGAATGAAATTGACCTGTATACTATAGCTGTCAGGAAGAGGTTAAAAATGGAAGTGAGTATAGAACAAGCTCAGGAGCTGAAAAGACAGCTGATACCATCTGTAATATACAGCAATGAGTCTGCTGCTACACGATCAATAGCCTAAAAAATTAAAAATAAGGAGCCCCCTCTATCCAATTTGCCTCCCAAGTCTGCCACCCTAACTCTCCTACTAAAGACTTAAAAGGAGAAAATTGATAATCACAATACTCCAATGCAAAAATATTGCAATATTTTAGACAAGAGATATCGTATATACTCGTGTATAAGCCGACCCGTGTATAAGCCGACCCCCCTACTTTTGCCCCCAAAAACTGGGAAAACGTATTGACTCGCGTATAAGCCGAGGGTGGACTCCAGCACAGGTATACAACCCCCAGCAGTGAGGTATACAGCAGCCTCCCCAGTGGTAGTATACAGCAGCAGCCCCAGAGGTATATACAGCAGCAGCCCCAGTGGTAGTATACAGCAGCCCCAGAGGTATATGCAGCCCCATATGCAGCCCCAGAGGTATATACAGCCCCAGAGGTATATACAGCCCCAGAGGTATATGCAGCCCCATATGCAGCCCCAGAGGTATATACAGCCCCAGAGGTATATGCAGCCCCATATGCAGCCCCAGAGGTATATACAGCCCCATATGCAGCCCCAGGAGGTATATGCAGCCCCAGGAGGTATATGCAGCCCCAGGAGGTATATGCAGCCCTAGGAGGTATATGCAGCCCCATAAACAGCCCCAGAGGTATATGCAGTCCCATATGCAGCCCCAGAGGTATATACAGCCCCAGAGGTATATGTAGCCCCATATGCAGCCCCAGAGGTATATGCAGCCCCAGAGGTATATACAGCCCCAGAGGTATATACAGCCCCAGAGGTATATGCAGCCCCATATGCAGCCCCAGAGGTGTATACAGCCCCAGACGTATATGCAGCCCCATATGCAGCCCCAGGGGTATATACAGCCCCATATGCAGCCCCAGGAGGTATATGCAGCCCCAGGAGGTATATGCAGCCCCAGGAGGTATATGCAGCCCCATAAACAGCCCCAGAGGTATAT
Organism: Allobates femoralis; assembly: GCA_033576535.1. Lineage (NCBI taxonomy): Eukaryota > Metazoa > Chordata > Amphibia > Anura > Aromobatidae > Allobates > Allobates femoralis. The sequence continues at coordinate 270,810,913 of JARQOC010000004.1, read as the reverse complement.
GCAGCCCCATATGCAGCCCCAGAGGTATATACAGCCCCAGAGGTATATGCAGCCCCATATGCAGCCCCAGAGGTATATACAGCCCCATATGCAGCCCCAGGAGGTATATGCAGCCCCATATGCAGCCCCAGAGGTATATACAGCCCCAGAGGTATATACAGCCCCATATGCAGCCCCAGGAGGTATATGCAGCCCCAGGAGGTATATGCAGCCCCAGGAGGTATATGCAGTCCCAGGAGGTATATGCAGCCCCATAAACAGCCCCAGAGGTATATGCAGCCCCATATGCAGCCCCAGAGGTATATACAGCCCCAGAGGTATATGTAGCCCCATATGCAGCCCCAGAGGTATATGCAGCCCCAGAGGTATATACAGCCCCAGAGGTATATACAGCCCAGAGGTATATGCAGCCCCATATGCAGCCCCAGAGGTATATACAGCCCCAGACGTATATGCAGCCCCATATGCAGCCCCAGAGGTATATACAGCCCCATATGCAGCCCCAGGAAGTATATGCAGCCCCAGGAGGTATATGCAGCCCCAGGAGGCATATGCAGCCCCAGGAGGTATATGCAGCCCCATAAACAGCCCCAGAGGTATATGCAGCCCCATATGCAGCCCCAGAGGTATATACAGCCCCAGAGGTATATGCAGCCCCATATGCAGCCCCAGAGGTATATACAGCCCCATATGCAGCCCCAGGAGGTATATGCAGCCCCATATGCAGCCCCAGAGGTATATGCAGCCCCATATGCAGCCCCAGAGGTATATACAGCCCCATATGCAGCCCCAGGAGGTATATGCAGCCCCAGAAGTATATACAGCCCCATTTGCAGCCCCAGGAGGTATATGCATCCCCATATGCAGCCCCAGAGGTATATACAGCCCCATATGCAGCCCCAGGAGGTATATGCAGCCCCAAGTATTGCAGCCAGAGTATATGCAGCTCCACCCCCATCTATATACAGGCCCTTCCCCGCCGCAATCCTTTAAAGGAAGAGATTAGTATATTTATCCCTCCGCTGTCCCGCCGCCGCCGCCATTACGCTCCTCCATCTTCATCCAGCGTCTTCCGTCTTCTTTCAGCTTCCTCCTCTGTCGCGCCGGCAATGACGTCATTGCCTGCGACCATCGGAGGAACCCGGAAGAAGACAGAAGACGCTGGATGAAGATGGAGGAGCGGCGGCGGGACAGCGGCAGCGGGACAGCGGAGGGATAAGTATACTAATCTCTTCCTTTACAGGATTGCGGCGGGGGGGGGGCCTGTATATAGATCGGGGCACTGTATACTGTATACATTGTATACAGTATACAGTGACTCGCGTATAAGCCGAGGGGATAACTTTTCAGCCCAATTTTTGGGCTGAAAAACTCGGCTTATACGCGAGTATATACGGTAATTACCAGTAAGTTAAAATTCCAAAACATTCCCTTGAACCATTTAATATGCACAAATAAAAACATAGTAAATAAAAATAAGCATAATTAGTATTGGTGAGTTTGAACTCATTGGAATCAGGGACACAAGCAAATGATCAAGTAATAAATGGATTAAAAAGAGACTTGCTCATTTTGATACACATGAATTGAGTCTAAATGTCACTGCAAACAGTTCACAAAAAGGCTATATAGTATTTTGTACATTTCAATTAAAGCTAAATACAATAAAATATGTATAAAATAGGACCAATGCAGCAAACAAAAACTGACTATAATGCAAAGATAATCCACAAGGAAGATAGTAGCCGGGCTTATCTTACCGCGCTGACCAGGAACCACACCGTCCACCTGTGAATGGTGTGGTTCCTGGTCAGCGCGGTAAGATAAGCCCGACTCCTATCTTCCTTGTGGATTATTTCTGCTCATCCAGGGGGCACCAGCAACGGCCATACACCTGTGAGTGCCTCATCAGTTTGTTGTGACTCACACAACCGGAATAGGTGAGTCGAACAGATTGGGGGGACCGTGACCTTTATTAGATAATATTACCCTATGTGCGCTCCCTTCTTTTTATATTTTTTATAAAGCAAAGAGTATGGCCGTGTGCACACAGTGTGTTTTGATGCGTTTTTTTAGCGCGGCTTTGTCATGAAACTGCAAGCAAATCCTTATGCCATCAAAGTCAATGTGAAGCTTTAATTTTTTGTGCACGTTGCTTTTTTCCATTGTAGATTTGGTATAGAAATAATTCTGCAGCCCATCAATGAAACATTTTTGCAGCATTTTTTCACCTTACATGCATGCAAAAAAAAACTCATCAAAAATGTGTCAAAAACCCTTTGTGAAATTGGTGCGTTTTTCTACCAGGAGATGCAGATTCAGTGCAGACAAGTCTGTAACCAAATACTCAACGTGCACACATTGCCTTAAGGTATTGAGAGTCGATCAAAATATAAATCAGTCCTTTTATCTGGAAAGATTTCATCAGCTCCTTGGATTATCTATGACATAACCATTTTATGTAAAAGAACACAGACATTATTATTAATCATTTTACCCAAATGTATAAAGTATTATAATACTTATAGGTAACTATGTGAGAACCCCATAAACCATGGATCACACACACGGCTCCCATAACTCAAGCTCGCTCCCGCCTTAGAAAGGTTAAGAACCTCTGATCTGCTTCCTCTGAGAACAAAAGCCGCAAACAACAAGTTTAAAAATAAAATGGTTCAAAGACCAGTGATAGACTTACTAGAGAAAGCAATGAAGATCCCCTTTCTGTGGCCACACAATGCCTTCTAAAACTCATAACTATAAAGCCAGCTTCTGTGATGAGAATACCTGTTGACTGGGAATAAAAGGAAAACCCACATATAGTGTCACAGAGGTCAGCGGGCAGCTTTTTAAATGGTAATGGTATTAAGCCAGAAACAACACAGGTCATATTTGATCATTCATCCTAGAAATGAAGGGATTTCATCATGTGTCAACCTGCTAAGTTATCCCAGGACCGACCTCAGGACTTAAGTGTGATTTTCCCTGTGCTGCTGGAAAAAATACAAAATGAAATCACATTACCAATTACCACCACAGGTCAAGAGAAATAAAGATTTGTACACATTTTCCACTAGATTATGCCATTTGTATATTGGTAATGGAATCTAATACTACTAAGTTGCATAATTCTTGTGAGTTTGTTTAACATTACAGATATCAAAAGGTAAAAATAAAAAATATGTGGTACTGCAATGAGCCTTAGGCTAGGGTCACACTAATAAGGGCACTTACGTTAGATGGATGCCGTTATTGCAGAGGCAAGCCTGCAGTAACGGCAGCGGTAATGTCGAGTGCTGTGAGCAAACGCTGCTCCATAGTAACCCAATGTTTACCATGGATGCAGCCACACAGGAAGCCCCAGGTACTGTGCTTTAGCAGAAGTGCACAGGAAAACGTTTGTGCATGCACCCTAACAAAAGTAATTTCTGAATTCAGGACTAGTCCGGTCACCTCTATTTCTGAGCAGGCACATTTTTGTACATGCAGTTTAAAGTGTAAAATATGTTTTCATTTGTATATTCCAAATATTCTTGCATCTTTTTTTCATGATACATGGGGTTTAACTTTTAAGCTATTGTTATGCTCTCCATTGTATTTTTTTGCCAATAGTAGGCAGCATATTGAAAAATTAAGGAGATGCTTTCAACACTTTGCTGTATTTTTTTTCATAGCTACAGAGGTCCACTAAAATACATGTTCAAATGTGTCCCATTTTCTGTGACAATTATTATTATTATATATCAAACACATTTTTTTACAATGGAGTGGGCTAGTAGATCTATTTGGATTTGGAATTGTTTTCTTGTTTATTTTTGACCAATTTTATTTATTTTTATTTATTCCTCAATTTTGTATTCTACATAAGGTCATAAAATACCTTGAGTGGGATAAGCATTTTATTATTTAAATATTTGTTTAAATCTGATCTACATTATCTCTACTGCACTAAACCCAGCGATCACACGGCAGCTGGGTCAACAGGATGAAGTACCAACATCACCTCCTATTATTGTATAAACAGAGCTTGTTTAGCATTGTGTATATGGCGAATGAGAAGGCAGAGACTATACTAAACTGTCTGTACCTTTTCTGTGGGGATATCTCCTACGACTGCCGACAGTGCCCCACTCCTCCAGCTGCACAATCATGTGCTGCCTTCTACTTTGCATTGATGTTTTAGAATGTAGCTGCAGAGTAGAAGGTGGACCACATGACTGTTTAAAGGGAACCTGTAAGATCGTTCTAAACCCGTAACCTATCACTATCTGTCCCTGCACCTTGGTAGCTGATCTCTAAAGATCCCTGCCTGAGCTAATCGTGCCCCATAATGAGTTATAAACTTACATAGTCTCCATCTGGAGACTGGAAAGGCGGGCTCTGAGGCTCCATTCTCCCCTCCTCACTGGCATTCAGCACGCCCTGTTGGGTGTCCTCCATTCTTGTGCTCATCCTCCTCTTTTTTGTAATTCCCGCCTCCCTTGCTGCGATGATACGCTGGGCCGGAACATCATATCCAGGCAGGTGCATTCTGGGGGCTTATGACGTGTACGGCTCGGCTTCAATATGTGCACTGTGCATGCGCCAGAGCCAGGCCAAGCAGGTGATTAGCCCCACAATGGACCAGGCCGGACATGACGCTCCGGACCAATGTATCATAGCAGCAAGAGAGCAAGGAATTACAAAAAAGAGTAGAATGAGCACAAGGATTGAGGATGCCCAGCATGGTGTGCAGAATTCAGGCGAGGAGGGGAGAATGGAGACTCGGAGCCTGCCTTTCCAGTCTCCAGATGGAGAGATGTTAGTTTATAACTCTTTTTTCTCAATCATTATAGGGCACGTTTAGATCAGACAGGAATGGTTAGGGATCAGCTACCAAGGTGCAGGGACAGGTAGTGATAAATTACAGGGGTAGAACGATCTGACAGGTTTCCTTTAAAGTCTATGGGCATCAGTCTGGAAATGGTTTATATTTTCTTTTCATAGACAAGATACCTAGTACGGTAACTTGTATGACATCCTCAAATAATTCTGCTCTACGTAAGGTTTTTGTGTGAATAACATTTTTTATGGAAAAGTAACTGTAGCATTTTAAAATAAGTAGACCATTACTGGGCATTAAAATTTTATGCACTTCTCATAATCAAAAATATTTGCTAAACAACACTTTCAGCATGATGAAAAATCTATTCAATTAACCAATCGTCACCTTATCTCACATTAAAGGGAAATAAATGGACTCCTTTGGCCTTTACAGTATTTTCAGCACAGCGGAGAATTTTAAGACTGCAAGATGTCTCACTAACAGATCTAAATGAGCATTCAACTGGCCATATACTACAGATTTCAGAAAGCCAAATTGAGACCATTTTTCCTATCAGTTACATTAATGATGCAAAAGAGTACAGTATAATATATTTTTTCACTTATATAGCACTCTTAACTCCACACCCCTCTACATACATCACAAGTATAATGAATAAGTCTGAACTTGATCTGCCATGTTAGATTTTTTATTTTGTCATTATTACACTTACACAGTCCTTAATAAGAGGTGTACAGTCATGGCTGAAAGTGTAGGCACCCTTGATATTGTTAATTACGCAGTCCTTAATAAGAGGTGTACAGTCATGGCTGAAAGTGTAGGCACCCTTGATATTGTTAATTACGCAGTCCTTAATAAGTGGTGTACAGTCATGGCTCAAATGTGTAAGCACCCTTGATATTGTTAATTACGCAGTCCTTAATAAGAGGTGTACAGTCATGGCTGAAAGTGTAGGCACCCTTGATATTGTTAATTACGCAGTCCTTAATAAGAGGTGTACAGTCATGGCTGAAAGTGTAGGCACCCTTGATATTGTTAATTACGCAGTCCTTAATAAGAGGTGTACAGTCATGGCTGAAAGTGTAAGCACCCTTGATATTGTTAATTACGCAGTCCTTAATAAGAGGTGTACAGTCATGACTGAAAGTGTAGGCACCCTTGATATTGTTAATTACGCAGTCCTTAATAAGAGGTGTACAGTCATGGCTGAAAGTGTAGGCACCCTTGATATTGTTAATTACGCAGTCCTTAATAAGAGGTGTACAGTCATGACTGAAAGTGTAGGCACCCTTGATATTGTTAATTACGCAGTCCTTAATAAGAGGTGTACAGTCATGGCTGAAAGTGTAGGCACCCTTGATATTGTTAATTACGCAGTCCTTAATAAGAGGTGTACAGTCATGGCTGAAAGTGTAGGCACCCTTGATATTGTTAATTACGCAGTCCTTAATAAGAGGTGTACAGTCATGGTTGAAAGTGTAGGCACCCTTGATATTGTTCCAGGAAATTAAGTATTTCTCCAAAAAATTATTGCAATTACACATTTTGTCATACACATGTTTATTTTTCTGTGTCAATTAGAACAACACAAAAAAAAACTAAGAAAAAAGGAAAATTGAATATAATTTCACACAAAGCTCCAAAAATGAGTAAGACAAAATATTTTGGCACACTCAACTTAACATTTGGTTGCACACGCTTTGGAATAAATAACGCCAATCAATCGTTTCCTATAACATCAACAAGTAACTTACACATCCCACTCAGAATTTTGGACCACTTTTCCTTTGCTGCTCCAGGTCACTCATATTTGAGGCGCCTTCTCCCAATAGCAATTTTAAAATCTCTCCACAGGTGTTCAATGGGATTTAGATCCAGACTTATTGCTGGCCCCTTCAGCTTTCGGACTCTAGGCACTACATTGCGACCCCCAAATCTTTCGTAAATCTTCAGATTTCATGATGCCTTGCACATAGCCAAGGCGCCCAGTGCCAAAAGCAGTGTAAAAGCCCCAGAACTTATTTGAATGTCCACTATATTTGATTGTAGGTGCTGTGTTCTTTTCTTTGTAGGCCTCATTCCTTTTACAACAAACAGTAGAATGATGTGATTTAGTAAAACCATCAGAACATGAGTCATATGCAATAGGAATACATCTTAGACTAGGGTCACACATACCAATCATTTTTTCAACTGGTTTCAATAACAGATCCGTTATTTTAAAGCTGGTTTTTGAGCCTCCTGTGCAGCTATGTGTTTTTTGGACTTTGCCATTTTTTCCCAAAAAATGCTAGCAAAAACGGATCCGTTAACTTATGGTGTCTATAACTGCCATTTGTTAACGGATCCATTTCCCATAGGGCTCTATGTTAAAAAACGGATCCATTTTTTACTGCACCCAAAAAAAGCTGCTTGCAGTATTTTTTGGGTCCTGTTAAAAAACGTATAGCAGAGCAGTCATACTTGAGTACAGGATCCATTAACAGCATCAGTTTTTGGACTTAGAATTCTAAAGTTGAAAAACTGATTCAAATAATGGATCCAAGACTAATGTGAGACCCTAGGCTATCTCAATTTGCAGACCATGTTTCAGTATATTGACTTTTTTCAGATATGGTTTGGCTAGGTGAGAGGCTAAGACAGGGATCTAAGACTAGGGTCAGGTTCACGTTTTTAGCAGCATCCTGTGGGTCGTGCTAAAAATGTTGACTTTTTCAGTAATAATGCAGTGCTAACGCCATGTTAGCACTGCGTTATTGCTGCCAATAGTTATCTATGGAGATCCCGTCCCTAACTCGCCTCCAACGTCAGCATCTGATGGAAATCTCGCATTATATCCGAATGCGACCAAAGACACTGCAGAGCGCGTCTTTGCTCGTGTTCGGAAGTAACACGAGTTTTCCATCTGGCATTGGAGGCGCGTTAGGGGCGGAATCTCCATAGATAAGTATTGACAGTGGTAACACAATACTAACATGGCGTTAGCACCGCGTTATTGCTGACAAAGTCTAAGTTTTTAGCGCGACCCCCGATGCACGGCTAAAATGTGAATCTGACCCTAGCCTAAGGAGTATGTTTTCTCCATGTGCAGAGTGACATATCAGGCCTGGCATTCCAGTATGAGGAGACTTAGGCTGGTTTGACACTGCAGTTTGTTCCTGATCAGGGTTCATCAGATTTGTGTGCCAAAACCAGGAGTGAAATTTGCAGAGAAAAAGTATAATTGAATGATTGACACCTGTTCTGGGTTTTGGAGACACTCCTGGTTTTGGCACACAAAAACTGATGAACTCTCATCAGGGAAAAACTTCAGTGTGAAATCAGCCTTAATTGCATGCATTGCCCCTTTTGGAAATTAAATACACAAATTACCTCTTCAGAGAGGAAGAGTGCTTGAACTTTAGTGCCACCTTTTGGAAGTAGCAGTCCTAAAAGTCAAAAGCAACCCATTAACGAGCTTTGTGATATGACATAGGAATTACACTATATCAAAATCCCAATTTACAGACATTTTTTATAGTGTTTGCCCCTCGTCAATGCGAAGTGTGAGATCTGATCTGGCTGTGAGACATGCCTCCTCCATCTGTGGAGCTCTACTGCAATGGACCCCTTTGGGAAAGTCTGTCACCTGTGTGTTCCTTTCAAAGTTATTTTCACAAGCTGAGAGAAAGTACACCACAAGGACTTGTCAATTAGTGGCCATAAGGATAACACTTGATAAATGGTGACATAGCCTGGAGGGTGCCTGTTAACCAGTATTGATATACAGGGATCGTAAGAACTTGACCTTTTTGCAGACCCCCCAATAGTTTAATCCTCGTCAAGCTAGGGGGGCACTTTCCTTCATCCATTTCAATGTTGAGTTGTACTTTTGTTGTTTTCAATTTTGCTATGCTCTTTAATATGTTTATTGTCAGTGAATGTTGTGGTGCTGGCAGACCAGTGAGCCAATGACACTGCTCCTTAGTCCTGGTCTGTGTGCATCAGCCTTCACTCACAGTGAACCAGCTTACCGGGGCTTCAGTGGCGAAGTGACTCAGCACTGGTTGGTAGCCTAGTCACTGCTGGGTGTGGCAACAGTTGCTGCTCAGTGTATACTGAGTGGTAACTGAAGCCACTGCTTTGACCTGCCTCTATGACTGAAAGACCAAACTTGCCAGGAGATATAAAGTCTATTTTCTCCTGGTAGCCAGGCTTTCAGTGCGGTGGCCAGTCAGTTTTAGAATGGACCCCACATTTGCAGAATCATAGCCTTTTTGGACATGAAAGGTTCCCTTTAAGTCTATAAGTTGCAGGTATGTCTCATATCAGAAAAGAGATAATATTGTTGATTATCTGATACCCAACATTACAGAACAGTAATTACCTATTGATAAAGACCTCAAGCTATTCCATGAACAACTATTAGTCAAGGTTATCTCTTAGGTAGAACATTGTGAATTCAACTTTTTTTTTTAATTCTATTGAAGTTTGTCCATTTAGGGTTGGTCCATCCTCAGCAAGTCAATGCAGTGATCTGAGAAGTGGCTTATCGCTTGTATAATAATTATGCTCAAGACATTTCATAATTACCTATCATTGCTTTAAATTGAACAGCTAAATCAAATGATATTTTCATGCAAACTCTAAACAATCAAAAGTCCTTAGTTATTTTCCATATGTCATTAATTGTCCTTCATTCATAATCTTCCGACACAACATTCTGTATTCTACAATGCAGTTTTTTCATTACTGTAAATGGAAAATGTTCACGGTTTGTGACCCTTTAATATGTACCGTATGAGGACGTTCTCAATTATAAGATTAAATGCTTCATTTGGAAACCTAAAAATATCACACACATGCCAATAAATATTGATGAAACCAAGTTGTTCATGACTAATTGACACAAGAATGTGGAAATCCTTTATAAGTTACTAAGAAGGATGGCTTTACAAGTTGATTCTCCATACATATGGTATCCATACCTTACTTTGAAAATATCAAAAAGATATGCCATTTTCTAAGATAGATTACAAATGACAAGGTTTACAGAAACATTCCCATGGTTCTAATGCTACAAATATTGCTGACTAAAGCCCATTTCAAAATATTGATAACCTAAACCATTAGTTGGAAATTCTATTTATTAGAATACTTTCAAGAATATTTGTGTGTGTAACCTCTGACTCCACAGGAGGTTCCATTTGGTCTTGGCTAAATACTCTTTCATGTTTGGGCTCCATATGTGACAAGAGCAGAAGGACTGAAATAGTAGGGGAATTTAGATACTTAGCAAATATATATATATATGTATAAAGTAAGTACCGTATATACTCGTGTATAAGCCGACCTGTGTATAAGCCGACCCCCTACTTTTGCCCCCAAAACCTGGGAAAATCTATTGACTCGTGTATAAGCCGAGGGTGGACCCCAGCACAGGTATACAGCCCCCAGCAGTGTGGTATACAGCAGCCCCAGAGGTATATACAGCAGCCCCAGTGGTAGTATACAGCAGCAGCCCCAGTGGTATATACAGCAGCAGCCCCAGTGGTATATACAGCCCCAGTGGTAGTATACACGCAGCCCCAGTAGTATATACAGCCCTAGTAGTATATACAGCCCCAGTGGTAGTATACACGTAGCCCCAGTAGTATATACAGCCCCAGTAGTATATACAGCCCCAGTGGTAGTATACACGCAGCACCAGTAGTATATACAGCCCCAGTAGTATATACAGCCCCAGTGGTAGTATACACGCAGCCCCAGTTGTATATACAGCCCAAGTGGTATATACAGCCCCAGTGGTAGTATCCAGCAGCCCCAGTAGTATATACAGCCCCAGTGGTAGTATACAGGCAGCCCCAGTAGTATATACAGCCCCAGTGGTAGTATACAGGCAGCCCCAGTAGTATATACAGCCCCAGTGGTAGTATACAGGCAGCCCCAGTAGTATATACAGCCCCAGTGGTAGTATACAGGCACCCCAGTAGTATACAGCAGCCCCAGTGGTAGTATACTGGCAGCCCCAGTAGTATATACAGCGCCAGTGGTAGTATACAGGCAGCCCCAGTAGTATATACAGCCCCAGTGGTATATACAGCCCCAGTGGTAGTATATAGCAGCCCCAGTGGTAGTATACAGCATCCCCAGTAATGCAGGGCCCCCCCAGCCTTGCTCCGGTCACCTGTAAAGCAAAATATACTTATCACTGTCCCGCTGTCCGTGCCCGCCGCTGCCGACATCCGCGATCCTCCATCTTCATGCGTCTTCTTCCTGTTTCCTGTGTTCGTCGCCGGCAATGACGTCATTGTCTGCGACGAACACAGGAAACAGGAAGAAGACGCATGAAGATGGAGGATCGCGGATGTCAGCAGCGGCGGGCGCGGGCAGCGGGACAGTGATAAGTATAATTTGCTTTACAGGTGACCGGAGCAAGGCTGGGGGGGCCCTGCATTACTAGGGCTGCTGGGGCTGCTGTGGGGCTGTATGGCTGCCGTCACTGACTCGCGTATAAGCCGAGGGGGGTACTTTTCAGCCCAATTTTTGGGCTGAAAAACTCGGCTTATACGTGAGTATATACGGTATATTCAAGCCACAAAATATATTCTACATAAGTTCTGAAAATATTTTGGAGGTCAGAAAGAAGACACCATACACCACAACGTGAGGACTCCAAGGCTATAAGCATAAAAAAAGCATCTATTTTGTAAAAAAATAAAAAATACATTTATTTAATAAATTAAATATTTAACACATTTAATTAATAAATCTTGTTTCTATTGACACTAATATACTTATGCTGGCCAAACTCAAGAAAAAACGGTTGGCCAAACAGTTGGCCAAAAGCAATTTTTTCTGAACTGCTCCATAGCTATACAAGCTAGCCTGAGCTAACTATTGTAGGTGTAAGGATGGAAACACACTGTCTGAGTGACATGCGAGTTACTCGCACGAGTCTTGGATCATTCACCCAGCAAGACCCCTGCCTCTTTGGATGGGATAATGTCAGTGGTATGTTTCTCTATGTAGCTCCACTGCTCCTGTTCAGAGAGGGGGGAGCCATCCCGGGTGAATGATCTGAGACTCGTGCGAGTAACTCGTATGTCACTCGGACAGTGTGTTTCCAGCCTTAGGGTTGCAATCGCACAGAGGCCTTGATTCATAAGTGAGGCCAAAAACGTCATTTGACCCATATGAAAAGACCATTATTATTGATGATCCATGATAGTTGGCGGCCCTGTTAAAGATTTTGCATCATTGCCAAATAGATTAAAGTTATGCCACTAGCTGATTATGCGTATATATTTTAATGTGGAGCGTAGAAACCTAAAAAAAAGATACAAAAGAAGCGCTCCTGTGTGTATTCTATGGTTATAACAGGATGACCAAGCGTGGCTGGGCAGTTTAGGCACAATGCTGAAGACAGTATACACAACTAAGGGCCGCTTTACACACACCAACTTCTGTGACCAACTCCTGAACAGATCTCTGGTTGCAGTGAAATCATGGACACATTGTTCCATTTGTACACAGCCACAAAATGGAACAATGTGTCCATGATTTCACTGCAACCAGAGATCTGTTCAGAAGTTGGACACAGAAGTTGATGTGTGTAAAGTGGCCCTAACACCTCCAATATTGGCCCGCAGACACCGGTCCTAGAAACCGGAGTTCCACAGGTGCAGATGTTTCACAGTAGGGTCGGTTTAGAAGTCAAAGAGAATCTTATGGGATTTTCAAGTTAGCAACTTTAAAACCAGAGGGCTTGAACATCAGTATAGCACAAATAAAATGATCTGAATTATTTATGTTTTTGTTTTTTGCTTGTATATTTTTGTCTTTATATTGTTTTTAGTGGATATCATGATTTTTCTTTATGCATTCACATGTTTTTAGATTTAGAAAATTGTATGTAATCATCAATTTATTTCTATTTTTGTAGCATGGAGCAATGTAACTTTATCGATGAGTTAATCACTACTAATTGCCCAGTGAGTAGCCATTATACTGTATATGGGCATTACCACTACCTCAAATGTATCATCACCTGAGGAACGGGACAGTTCTTCCCAGAAACGCAATGTGTTTTTTTTTTTATTATTTTATTACATATTTTTATCTACTTCTTACCTCTTGTCCTGTCTTTACCAGTGCCCTATTAACCGCATTGTTCTTCAAAAAATTTTGCCTATCTTTTAATCTGGAGCATAGATAATGTAAGAAAGAGGGGGTAGAATTAGTAAACTCTAACACTTTGCCATATTTAACTGTCTTTTAGCTAAAGTTTTAGCTTTAATAAAAGTGGTCAGAGTGTGTTTTCAGTAATAACCTATACAGTACTTCATTTATATAGTTTTTCTCCTAGTTAACCAGTCTTCTGCCATATTTATTTCAGAACTAGATGGAGGCCCATTCTAAAGAATCGGGTAGTCTAGAATCCATATATAGTTTATTTACTAATAGTTAGGGGAGTGCGGTGAAATGAATTGTGTGTATACAGGTGGCTCAGTGGGTAGCAGAGTATACGGTGGCTCAGTGGTTAGCAGTGAGTGCGGTGGCTCAGTGGTTAGCAGTGAGTGCGGTGGCTCAGTGGTTAGCAGTGAGTGCGGTGGCTCAGTGGTTAGCAGTGAGTGCGGTGGCTCAGTGGTTAGCAGTGAGTGCCGTGGCTCAGTGGTTAGCAGTGAGTGCGGTGAGATTGGTCAGCACAGTGGTGTGGGCAGAGTGGGCAGGGCAGCGCCGTGGGCAGAGTGGTCAGCGCAGCGCCGTGGGCAGAGTAGTGGATCCAGTAGTTCGGGGGTGGCGACATGTTGACTGAGGATCTAGGCGGCTGATGCAGGCCGGTGGTAAGTATAGCGAAGTGTGTGTGTGTGTGTGTGTATGTGTGCGGACAAAGTGAGGGAAGTGCGGACAAAGTGAGGGAAGTGACTACATACACACATATATACACATACTGTACATTGCATATGGAGGGGTGAGGAGAGCGGAGGCTGGAGGGGTGAGGAGGGGTGAGGAGAGCGGAGGCTGGAGGGTGAGGAGAGGTGAGGACAGGGGAGGCTAGAGGGGTGAGGAGAGGTGAGGACAGGGGAGGCTGGAGGGGTGAGGAGGGGTGAGGACAGGGGAGGCTGGAGGGCAGAGGACAGGGAGGCTGGAGGACAGAGGACAGGGAGGCTGGAGGGCACAGGACAGGGGAGGCTGGAGTGCACAGGACAGGGGAGGCTGGAGAGCAGAGGACAGGGGAGGCTGGAGGGCAGAGGACAGGGGAGGGCGGAGGGCAGAGGACAGGGGAGGGCGGAGGGCAGAGGGGAGAGCGGAGGCTGGAGGGGAGAGCGGAGGTGGGAGGGGAGAGCGGAGGCTGGAGGGGAGAGCGGAGGCTGGGGGGAGAGGCTGGAGGGGAGAGCAAGGCTGGAGGAGAGAGACTGGAGGGGAGAGCAGAGGCTGGAGGGGAGAGGCGGGAGGGGAGAGCGGAGGCGGGAGGGGAGAGGCTGGAGGGGTAGCGGAGGCTGGAGGGCAGAGGCTGGAGGGGAGAGCGGAGGCTGGAGGGCAGAGGCTGGAGGGGAGAGCGGAGGCTGGAGGGGAGAGTGGAGGCTGGAGGGGAGAGCGGAGGCTGGAGGGCGGAGGCTGGAGGGGAGAGCGGAGGCTGGAGGGGAGAGCGGAGGCTGGAGGGCAGAGGACAGGGGAGGCAGGAGGGCAGAGGACAGGGGAGGCTGGAGGGCAGAGGACAGGGAGGCTGGAGGGCAGAGGACAGGGGAGGCTGGAGGGCAGAGGACAGGGGAGGCTGGGGGCAGGGTGACAGGGGAGGCTGGAGGGCAGAGGACAGGGGAGGCTGGAGGGCAGAGGACAGGGGAGGCTGGGGGCAGAGGACAGGGGAGGGCGGAGGGCAGAGGGGAGAGCGGAGGCTGGAGGGGAGAGCGGAGGCTGGAGGGGAGAGCAAGGCTAGAGGGGAGAGCAGAGGCTGAGGGGAGAGGCTGGAGGGGAGAGCGGAGGCGGGAGGGGAAAAGCTGGAGGGGAAGGCGGTGGCTGGAGGGGAGAGCGGAGGCGGGATGGGAGAGACTGGAGGGGAGAGCAGAGGCTGGAGGGGAGAGGCTGGAGGGAGAGGCGGAGGTGGGAGGGGAGAGGCTGGAGGGGAGAGGGAGAGGCTGGAGGGCAGAGGCTGGAGGGGAGAGCGGAGGCGGGAGGGGAGATGACTGGAGGGGAGAGCGGAGGCTGGAGTGGGAGAGGCTGGAGGGGAGAGCGGAGGTGGGAGGGGGAGAGGCTGGAGGGGAGAGGGGAGGCTGGAGGGCAAGAGGCTGGAGGGGGAGAGACTGGAGGGGAGAGCAGAGGCTGGAGGGGAGAGGCTGGAGGGGAGAGCGGAGGCGGGGAGGGGAGAGGCTGGAGGGGAGAGGGGAGGCTGGAGGGCAGAGGCTGGAGGGGAGAGCGGAGGCTGGAGGGGAGAGGAGGGAGGGCGGGAGGGGAGAGGCTGGAGGGGAGAGCGGTGGCTGGAGGGGAGAGCGGAGGCTGGAGGGCGGAGGCTGGAGGGGAGAGCGGAGGCTGGAGAGGAGAGCGGAGGCTGGAGGGGAGAGCGGAGGCTGGAGGGGAGAGTGGAGGCGGGAGGGGAGAGGTGGGAGGGGGGAGCGGAGGTGGGGAGGGGAGAGGCTGGAGGGGAGAGCGGAGGCTGGAGGGGAGAGCGGAGGTGGGAGGGGAGAGCGGAGGTGGGAGGGGAGAGGCTGGAGGGGAGAGCGGTGGCTGGAGGGGAGAGCGGAGGCTGGAGGGCGGAGGCTGGAGGGGAGAGCGGAGGCTGGAGGGGAGAGCGGAGGCTGGAGGGGAGAGCGGAGGCTGGAGGGCGAAGGCTGGAGTGGAGAGCGGAGGCTGGAGGGGAGAGCGGAGGCTGGAGGGGAGAGCGGATGGGCGGGAGGGGAGAGCGGAGGCGGGACGGGAGAGGCGAGCAGAGGCTGGAGGGGAGAGCGGAGGCTGGAGGGGAGAGCGGAGGCGGGAGGGGAGAGGCTGGAGGGCAGGGGAGGCTGGGGAGGCAGGGGAGGCTGGAGAGGCTGGAGAGGTTGGAGAGGCTGGGAGGCTGGAGAGCTGGGGAGGCAGGGGAGGCAGGAGAGGCAGAGAGGCTGGGTAGGCTGCGGAGGCTGGAGGGGAGAGCGGAGGCTGGAAGGGAGAGCGGAGGCTTGAGGGAAGGGCGGAGGCTGGAGGGGAGGGCGGAGGCTGGAGGGGAGAGCGGAGGCTGGAGGGGAGAGCGGAGGCTGAAGGGGAGAGTGGAGGCTGAAGGGTAGAGCGGAGGCTGGAGGGGAGAGCGGTGGCTGGAGGGGAGAGCATAGGCTGGAGGGCGGAGGCTGGAGGGAGAGAGTGGAGGCTGGAGGGTAGAGCGGAGGCGGGAGTGAAGAGGCGGGAGGGGAGAGCGGAGGCGGGAGGGAGAGGCTGGAGGGGAGAGCAGAGGCTGGAGGGGAGAGAGGAGGCTGGAGGAGAGAGGCTGGAGGGGAGAGCAGAGGCTGGAGGGTAGAGCGGAGGCTGGAGGGCAGAGGAGAGGGGAGGCTGGAGGGCAGAGGACAGGGGAGGCTGGAGAGCAGAGGACAGGGGAGGCTGGAGGGCAGATGACAGGGGGCTGGAGGGCAGAGGACAGGGGAGGGCGGAAGGCAGAGGGAGAGCGGAGGCTGGATGGGAGAGCGGAGGCTGGAGGGGAGAGCAGAGGCTGGAGGGAGAGCGAAGGCTGGAGGGGAGAGCGGAGGCTGGAGGGGACAGCGGAGGCTGGAGGGCGGAGGCTGGAGGGGAGAGCAGAGGCTGGAGGGGAGAGGCTGGAGGGGAGAGCGGAGGCTGGAGGGGAGAGGCTGGAGGGGAGAGGCGGTGGCTGGAGGGGAGAGCGGAGGCGGGAGGGAGAGACTGGAGGGGAGAGCAGAGGCTGGAGGGGAGAGGCTGGAGGGGAGAGCGGAGGCGGGAGGGGAGAGGCTGGAGGGGAGAGGGGAGGCTGGAGGGCAGAGGCTGGAGGGGAGAGCAGAGGCTGGAGAGGAGTGCGGTGGCTGGAGGGGAAAGCGGAGGCTGGAGGGGAGCGGAGGCTGTAGGGGAGAGGGGAGGCGGGAGGGGGAGAGGCTGGAGGGGAGAGTGGTGGCTGAGGGGAGAGCGGAGGCTGGAGGGCGGAGGCTGGGGAGAGAGCAGAGGCTGGAGGGGAGAGCGGAGGCGGGAGGGGAGAGCGGAGGCGGGAGGGGAGAGGCGGGAGGGGAGAGTGGAGGCTGGAGGGGAGAGCAGAGGCTGGAGGGGAGAGCGGAGGCTGGAGGGGAGAGCGGAGGCTGCAGGGCGGAGGCTGGAGGGGAGAGCGGAGGCTGGAGGGGAGAGCGGAGGCTGTAGGGGAGAGGGGAGGTGGGAGGGGAGAGGCTGGAGGGGAGAGTGGTGGCTGGAGGGGAGAGCGGAGGCTGGGCGAGGGCTGGATGGGAGAGCAGAGGCTGGAGGGGAGAGCGGAGGCGGGAGGGGAGAGCGGAGGCGGGAGGGGAGAGGCGGGAAGGGAGAGTGGAGGCAGGAGGGGAGAGGCTGGAGGGCAGAGCAGAGGCTGGAGGGGAGAGCGGAGGCTGGAGGGGAGAACGGAGGCTGGAGGGGAGAGCGGAGGTGGGAGGGGAGAGGATTGAGGGGAGAGCGGTGGCTGGAGGGGAGAGGCTGGAGGGGAGAGGCTGGAGGGGAGAGCGGTGGCTGGAGGGGAGAGCGGAGGCTGGAGGGCGGAGGCTGGAGGGAGAGCGGAGGCTAGAGGGGAGAGCGGAGGCTGGAGGGGAGAGCGGAGGCTTGAGGGGAGAGTGGAGGCTGGAGGGGAGAGTGGAGGCGGCAGGGGAGAGGCGGGAGGGGAGAGCGGAGGCGGGAGGGGAGAGGCTGGAGGGGAGAGCAGAGGCTGAGGTGAGGGCGGAGGCTGGAGGGGAGAGCAGAGGCTGGAGGTGAGGGCGGAGGCTGGAGGGGAGAGCAGAGGCTGGAGGGGAGAGCAGAGGCTGGAGGGGAGAGCGGTGGCTGGAGGGGAGAGCGGAGGCTGGAGGGCGGAGGCTGGAGGGAAGAGCGGAGGCTGGAGGGGAGAGCGGAGGCTGGAGGGGAGAGCGGAGGTGGGAGGTGAGAGGCTGCAGGGCAGGGGAGGCTGGAGAGGCTGGGGAGGCAGGGGAGGCTGGAGAGGCTGGGGAGGCAGGGGAGGCTGGAGAGGCTGGGAAGGCAGGGGAGTCAGGAGAGGCTGGGGAGGCTGAAGAGGCTGGAGGGCAGGGGAGGCTGGAGAGGCTGGAGGGCAGGGGAGGCTGGAGGGCAGGGGAGGCTGGAAAGGCTGGAGGGCAGGGGAGGCTGGAGAGCAGGGGAGGCTTGAGGGCAGGGGAGGCTGGAGAGGCTGGAGGGCAGGGGAAACTGGAGAGGCTGGAGGGCAGGGGAGGCTGGAGGGCAGGGGAGGCTGGAGGGCAGGGGAGGCTGAAGAGGCTGGAGGGCAGGGGAGGCTGGAGGGCAGGGGAGGCTGGAGAGGCTGGAGGGCAGGGGAGGCTGGAGAGGCTGGAGGGCAGGGGAGGCTGGAGAGGCTGGAGGGCAGAGGCGTAGCTGGGTGGGTGCAGACTCACCGCGGCCGGCGTGCGGCTGGTGTAGGAGGAGAGGAGGGGCGGGCAGAGGTGCAGGACAGGAAGTCCCGTCCTCCCTCCTCTCCGGGCACGCGGTGGGCGGCTGGCAGCACGGGGTCCCCCAGGGGGTGGGGGCAATGGGCCCCTCATGGCTTGGGGCACGGGGCGCTCGGCCCCCTGCCCCCCGCTAGGTACGGTGGTGGGTGGAGGGGAGAGGCTGGAGGGCGGACGGAACTTCCGAGAGCAGAACGTTCCTCCGCCGCTCCTTGTAGCCGGGGGACCGCGCAGTGGTGACATCAGGACCATGGGTCCGAAGGCCATCACGGAAGTAGTATTCCAGAAGTGGCCTTCGGCTTTTATATATTAGATATATTAGATGGTTGAATAGACTAATAGTTTCTTCATAACATATCCATAAAATATATAGAGGTGGCCTCCTTTATTAAAAGTGTCCAATGGGTAAACTGCAAATTGTCACTTCAGTGAGGAAATGAAAAACTCTAAAGGCCGCTTCACACGCTAGGATATAGGTGAACGAGATCGTTATCTATGTCACGTGACCGCGATCCTTCCGACATCGTTAGTGCATGTCACACGTAAGGATCTCTTTAATGATCTTAAATTTGGCAACGCGCCAGCGATGCAGAGAAGAACGTTTGAACGATGTAAAACAGCGGCAGGAATAGGAGAAATATGAACGACATCGTTCAAAAAGGTGTCACACTGAACGATGTTGCTGCTTCACAGATCCTTAATTGGACGACGATCGATAGATTTGAGGTCAGGATCACATTTTTTGGATGAACGATTCAAGGATTTTTCCTTCCTACATCGTTCATTTACACGCAACGACGCCCAAACGATATCATTAGAACGTTCACAAATCCGTGATGTTTCAACAATATCGTTAACGATATCCTAGCGTGTGAAGCGGCCTTTATGACACCCAATAAGGGTTGCAATCCTTAAAGCCATAATCGACCCTTTACCAAGCCTTTTAATATGACTTAGGATTTGTGCCAGATGGGTAAAAAGGGGTAAACGGGTAAACCGTAATTCTAATCAATGGCAACCATTTAGCGATTAGTCTCAATTTATTAAGTGGAATCTGTCAGAAGGTTTTTGCTATTTAATTTAAAGACAGCATGCTGTCTCTTTTGTTAGGTCTGTGGTGCTGTTTATTTGCAATGTTTGTTTTAGCAGCAGTAGCTTATCATTGCTGTGACTAGCTGGCTCTTGACATGATGTGTGTCCTGTCCACTCCATTGATTGGCACCTCACTGTCACTGTACAATGCCTATAGAGAGCCTGATGTGGGTGTGGGCTGCTCTGTCGGCTCTGCTGCATGCTAAATCTAAAAGCTTTGTGTCAGAACCGCCGCACCCCAGTAATCTTATAGGCTAGCTTTACACCACGGTTTTTGTTTGTCAGGGTGGATCCTGTTTTTTGCAGAATCCGCCGGACAGAACCTGACAGGACAGGATGTGCACATAGTGTGGCCAATTATAGTCCTGGATCCTGTTTTTTGCAGGATTTGTTTTCTGCTGCTGTCCATGGTGCTGAGATCTGCCTGTGTCTGCTCTGCTGCTGTCCTTGGTGCTGAATTCACAGCCTGTGCTAGAAGTACTGCTGTCCATGGTGATTAAATTTTGACAGCAGGATTTCTGAGCATGCTCTGTGCAAAAAATTGGATCCGGGAAACGATCCAATTTTTTTCACTGATCTGGCACCCATAGACTCCCATGTTGTAGACGTCGAATCACCCCGAATCCTGGACTGTCCTATTTTGTCCAATTTTTTCACTGGAACCAAAAACCACTGCAGTCTCCAATTTTGTGCATGGTGAAAAACAACAGAAAACTGGATGAGGCACAGAATACACAAAGCCTGATGGGCAAATATTACCAATGTAGTCCCATAGGGATATATGGGAGTCAAACTGCACCAGAACCAGATAACAAAAACTGTGGTGTGAAGCTAGCCTTAGACTGGTTTCACACTACCATTTTTTTTTCTTCAAATCAGGCAAGATCAAGTTTTTAACCCAAATCCTGATTCTTACAGGATCCAGTTTTTTGTCAATTCACTTTAATAGTGGCAGGTAACAACCTGAAGCAACAGAATTCTACCTGAAATCATTAAAGTGAATGGGCAAAAAACTGGATCCTGAAAAAAGGCAGCAACGCAACTACGATATAAAGTCACGTGGTACAGGCGTTGCAGTTGATATCGTTCGCGCATTGTGTCGTGTAAATGGGCAACGCAACTCAAAAACGATGCAACTACGATATCATCTTTGAATTGTGCAGGCTCTTCAACCGTGCAATATTGGCTTGACGATCTGGCAGGATCGTGCTGTGTGACAGCGCAACTGCGATTTGGAGTGCAACTTCCCCTATTCACTCCAATGTTAATGGGTCGTTCCCTGAGTTGTTCAGACACAGTATGCAAGAGGGGCATACCACATCGTAGTTGCGTTGCCTGCCGATATCTCCCTGTGTAACATCTACTATGCGATTTTGAACAAGTGCCAGAAACGTGCGCGCTACCGTGAAATCGTATGCAATATCGGAACGATATTGCGACGTGTAAAGCGGTCTAAAGAATCAGGATTTGGCTGAAAAACCTGATCTTGCCTGATTGTAAAAACTGGTTGTGTGAAGCCACTCTAAATGATACATTATTGGATTCAGGGTCTCTGCCTGCATCATGCTGCTCTCAGATGAGGTAGCAAAAACCTGCTGACAGATTCTCTTTAAATCACTTAAAAAATTAAAAATTTCACTGTGATTGGTTACTGTATAGAACAAGGCCATGCTTTTTGATCATTTTGATTAATAAGGATAAATGTATAAAGACATTCAATGTTTTCATAGGATTCTTATACATGTATCAAGCATTTATAAAATAATACCATTGCTTTATGTGATTGTCACTTCTTTCCTTCTTTTTTTCCCTTTGCCTTGAATCCTAAACATTTTTTGAGTAAGTAAAGTAATGTCTGGTATAACAATGCATAACTAGACATGATGTCATGGTAAAGCATTTTATGCTGTAGTTCAAATAACTGTGCAGCTATATGTGTTGCCAAACTATAGAGGGTAAAATTGAGCATTCAGGATATTAGTTTTGAGTGGAACATTTGTCTTGAAAGTGCAATAGCAGCCCTGGCATGTCATGAGAGCCTTGTGCACGATAATAGCCAGGGTGTACATGTGCAGGTACGCTATGTGAGCACACAGCATTGCTCTTTATGTGAATAAGAAGCTGTAATTTACAAAACCAGCAATACCTAGCTATGGGATTTCAGAAATCTCATGCACTCACTTATTTCATCCTAAATGAATGAGAACTGCAGCACTTTTTTAATTTGCTGCATGAAAAACCTTCAGTGTTTTTCTCTCCATAGAAAACAATGCACAAGTGTAGAAATGCTGCAATAAGCACACTGTAAACAGGTTTTAGTACGTTTTTGTAGCATTTTACTGCTGCATTTTTAGTGACTACTACTAACTTTATTAAACATTTTGTAGACAAAGTACCGTACTTACCGGTATATTATCTGCACCACAAAATGCAGCTAAAAAATGCTGCAAAAACACTGCAAAAACTCCGAAGCAGGCATTTTTTGATATGCACCCTAGCGGTTTTTGATGTGCTTTTACTTGCAGTTTTCTGCAAGGGAAAAAGCATTCCAGCAGTCTATGGGATTTCTGAAGTGCTGTGCCCACCTTTAGGTTTTTTGACCTGCCGATTTTGGTGCTGGAAAAATAAGCAGCATGCTCATTCTTTCTGCATTTTTCCCGGAGTTTTTCTCATAGACGATATGACAGACACACATGAGGAAAAAACTAGCAGAAAAATGCATAAAAAAAGAAGCAAAAAGCAAAATTCACTGCATTTTTTCTGCAGGAATTTTTCTGCCAGAAAATGTGTGTTTTGGTGCAGAAATAAACTGCTAAGTGGGCACATAACCTAACTAGGCTAGGCTCACGTATAAGCTACGTGCACACCTAGTGGTTTTGGTGAATTTTGTTATGCATTTTTACTTGCAGATTTTGATGACAGCTGCAAGCAATAATAAGACAAACCAAACCAAAGTCTATGGGATTTCTGAAGTGCTGCGATCACCTTCAGGTTTTTTTACCTACAGTTTTTGATACAGAAAAAATATATAGATTTTAAGATTTATTCATTTATAAAGCACTATTAATTCCATAGCACTTTACATACATGAGTAATGCTGTCTCTCTTGGAGCTCACAATCTAAACATCCTATCAGTATGTCTTTACAATGTGGGAGGAAACTGGAGTGTCTGGAGGAAACCCACACAAACACAGGGAGAACATACAAACTCCTTGCAGATGTTGTCCTTGGTGGGAATTGAATCCAGGATCCCAGCGCTGCAAGGCTGCAGTGCTAACCACTGAGCCACCATGCTGCCCATAAAAAAGAAGCAGCATGTTCATCTTTGTGCATTTTTGCCTGCATTTTACATCCATATCACTTCCAGAAACTGTGAAATTCTGAGAGGAAGATAAAGATAGAGAGAGAGAAAGGCCTGGGTCACACTAACGTTAGGTTTCCGTTCTGGATGGTTCCGCTAAAAAGATAGAATCTGGCAGCATTAATGCAGTGTTACCGTAAAGGTAAGGCTGCGTCAACTTAAGGATAGACCTAGCGCTAACTCTTAAAAATGGCTTGTAATGACGGAACACTGATGCTTGTAGTTAACCCTCATATGGGATGTTTATTTAATAATGAATAAAAATATAAAAAAGTTTTTAAAAATTAATATAGAATTATAATCACTGGATAAAATCAATTGTCTTAAAACATGTGTGTCTTACAACAATCAGTAATCAAGTTTCTGAAATATAATCTGATTGAAACTTCAATCCCACGATGGTCGGGGCTTAGTGGTGTCAGAGTATCCCTTCGTTGGGAGGGATCTTCCTTGGATGGTAGTCTAAAATTTAAAGTATACACATTATAAATATAAATGTATATGCCCTGTTGATTTATCTAAAGGTACCGTTACATTCTTCAATGTTGTTAAGATATCACAAACGATCTCAGTCGTTAGGACATCCTTTTGAGATCGTTGGTGAGCTGTCACACGTCTAGATGTCGTGAACGATGCACCAATGATGTGGTGAGCAGGTATCATTTGCACAACCCAGCGAACGATACTTATTCACTGTTGTGAATAGGGGAAGTTGTTAATGACATCAGTATCGTGGTGTCACACACAACGATGCAGCAGGTTGGCTGATCGAGGATCGTCTGATTTGAGAACATGCTCTCAAATCTGCGATCAACAATCCTACGATTTATAGTAGTCGTATCTCAGTGTCACACGCAACGACGTCCTAATGATGTCATTTGAACGACTCCAAACCTGTGATGTTTGAGCGATATCGTTCACAATCTCATACCGTGTAACGGTTTCTTAAATCTGCAGGTTTGTTGGTTGCCTTAGCTTTAAGGAATGGTTGTGGCGTTACGGGGTGTGATGGGTATGTAATTATACTAGTGTAGCTTAGAGATCCTTGTGATTGGATACTACAATTCTCTAGGTCTGCAATTATTTATAAGCATTATAATAGTAGCCTTATTGTTCTGTATTATAATTTTCTACCAAAAAATCTATGATGGTACCTTTACATGCCGCCACCGCGGGTAGCAACAGGTAGGCACCGTACGTGCACGCGCGCGTTTTCAACGGTTGCTAACAGTACTTGATGCCGCAAATACACGCCGCCACAAGGTGCTCCACAGAAGGTATTTTCGTTCCCCGGAAGTGCCGACAGGTGCCGCAGGTTACCTTCTGTGGAGCACCTTCCCTGATTTACACGCCGCCACCACAAGGGAATATGGGCGTACATATTGTTCGCCGTAACTACATAGGCGTGACAGAGTAGTGTATTACATGACGCTCATACGGTGATCGGACAATGTAATAACATCATGATTGGCCAGCCAGAGCAGGGAGGCTGGCTAATACATGACGCTATAGCAAATGTGTATTGTGACTGGTCAGTTTGTTAAAGCGAACCTGTCACCCCCTCCAGACATCTAAAGATAACATAGCCACCTTCTGCAGCACTAAGGCTGCATTCTGACAAGGTGTCTATAGCATTTATGCTCCCTTGATTCACTGAAATAAAGACTTATATAAAATCTGTTTCAAACCAGACCCAAGACCGGGAGGCGGGTTTTCAAGTGTCTGTCTCCTTCCTCTGTGTTGTCAGTCATCCCTCTCTGCTCTCTGTGCACCGCCTCCAGGGCCATCTCCCTGCATTACAGAGCTTTGTCAGCTCTGCTACAACATAGAGCTGCTGGTATATGAGACCCCACAGTAGTAAATCTAGCAGGAGGACCCTGAGCAGGGAAAGCACTGCCTGCTACATAGCAGCCCTTGAGCTGAGCTGTCAGCAGTGCAGCAGAGTTGAGTTTGTGCTTTAGATCAGGGGCTGAGGACGGAGCAGTGCTGCTGGGTACAAGAAACTGAAAGTGAAAACTGCTCAGCTCAAGGGCTGCTCAGGATCCTCCTGCTAGATTTACTACTGTGGGGTCTCCTATAACAGCAGCTCTATGTTGTAGCAGAGCTGACAAAGCTCTGTAATGCAGGGAGATGGCCCTGAAGGCGGCATACACAGAGCAGAGAGGGATGACTACTGACACCACAGAGGAAGGAGACAGACACTTGAAAACCCGCCTCCCGGTCTTTGGTCAGGTTTGAAACAGATCTTATAAAAGTCTTTATTTCAGTGAATCAAGGGAGCATAAATGCTATAGACACCTTGTCAGAATGCAGCCTTAGTGCTGCAGAAGATGGCTATGGTATTTTTAGATGCCTGGAGGGGGTGACAGGTTCGCTTTAAATATGCCGCCCTGTGCAGGGACAGCCAATGGGTACACAGTAGTCTCCACCAATGATAGCTTATGGGGCGTGGTATACATGACGCTGTAGCACGCCCCAGGTAACTCAAATACCGTGCCTGTGCCCCGATTACACGCCGCCACCATAGGGGTTATGCCTGCTTGTTTTTCTGCATGGCTGAAAGACAGGTATCCAAAGAGACAGGAAGGTACTACCTGAATTACACGCCGCCACTTTGTGGTGTTTTGAAGGTAAAAGGTACAATTGTGTCCGACACCTGCCGGTTTCTACCTTTCCGTGGCGGCGTGTAAAGGTATCATTAGGTTTGAATAGTCACAGAATAGTCTCAGCTTGTTGGTTATTCTTAGGGTGGCTTAAATATGGATCAAAATTCATATTTAAGAGACATTGCTTTTCCCCTGTATATACCCCTCTTATCTTGCTGCAACCCTTTGAATGAAGAATGTGTGGCAATGACCCTTGAGAACTTTTTTTATTGAACTGAACCCCCGTTATGTGTGATGATGTGAAGAGTGGCCCAGCGGTGATATTGCACACTGGACTGTGTAGGACTAGAGGTTACCGCATGCGAAGTAGGTCCCGTTGGGCCAGAGTGTAATAATGTGTGTTATATGCAACGTTCTAAGATATGCGCCTCCCCGGACGGGGAAGAAACCTAAATATTCTTGATTGTATATAGTTTACCCGTTGATGTTGATGATTACAAAAACATAAAAGTGTTTTTCACTTCCTAAGGGCGAGTGCAATGCTCGGGGACGAGCATGCTTAACCAGGGGGAGAGTGGCGCCCACTACGTAGGTGCCACAGAAGGGGTACTGCACCCAGAAGAGCGGTGTAGTACTCCACTGCAATTGGGACAATGGTCACAAGATGGAGCCCTAGAGCTGCACCCACACACACTAGAGATAGTGGTGGGAGAAACCCAGGGAGGGTCTTAGCGACCTCTAGAGGGAACCGGAGAGCTAGAGAGAGAGATAAAAGTTGGAGTAGGAAGAAGTCGGAGGAGGAGGTGGAAGGAGCAGGAAGACAGCCTGCAGGAACAAAGAGGGCAATCTCGGCTGAGAGACCCTGACAGAGCACAGATCCCGACCAGTGACTAAGAAAGCAAGGAAGCTCAGATTGGCCGAGTTAACTTGAGTGGGGAAGTGAGTAACGGATAGAGTTTTCCCCATAGAAAGACACTCGGGTACCGGAGCTCGCACCTGTGAGTACTCCAAGTCTCACAGAAAATCCGTAAAATATTACAAATACGTCCCTGACTCCCAAGGTCCCACAAAAAGGAAGCTAGAAGCACAGGAGCCACTGCGGCATTCACTAGAAGGTTAACCCGACGGGTACTAAAGGGAGAGGAGACAAAAACAAGTAACAGCAGGAAGCCAGATCATCTACAAGAGATTAGGCTTCACACGGGAACAGAATAGAAGGAATGGAAAGGAACTAGAAGGAGGGTTCCATCTCAAGCCAAAATCCCAGTTGCACCCCATTGCATTCGCCATTTAACATCTAATGAACTGTTGCACTGTAAAGCTGAATGAGAGTGTTTCAGTAAAAGTTACCCGGTGAAGTGAAGCTTCGACTTCGCTACATTCATTCTATACAAACTGTTTACTATTACAGCATTGCTGCCCCGGTGGTCCAGTCCGCCTGTGGGGACTATTCCATCCAAGCCCCTATACCATCGACCACCGGAGGACTGTGGCGGCGCTGGTGAACATCACCATACGCAGCAGGTGGCGTCACGACAAGACAAATTGTAAATAATCCCCTGTAAATATTCCCCATTTCCAGTTGACCCCAGGGCCATGGTCTCGGGATGGCCACCCGTGACATCCCAGACTGAAAAAGAGACTCCCGAGAGCCGAGTACCCCATGGCCCTGGGTGAGGGGCGTCACTAGTCTGTGGCAGGAGCAGCACATAGCGTTACCAGCATGTAATGCTATGCCCACCTGTCTATTGATCCCTATGGCAACCTGAAGCTTCGTGCCAGCGGCAGCTCCACACACAAGCCCCAGATATGCGCTTTTGCAGAGCGCACAGGAAAACGCTGCAGACCGTGTTTCCTGTGCGCTCTACAATAGCACATATCTGGGGAATCTCTGTGGAGCCGGCAGCTGCGGTAAGCATTCGGTTGCCACATAGATGTGTAGGCAGGTGGCGCATAGCGTTACATGCCGGTAACGCTATGTGCTCAGGCTGAGGAATTCTAAGTTTTTGACGGATTCCTCAGAATGAGCCCTGACACAAATCAAAGCCTAGCCTTAGCGCTACGCCTATCCTTAAATTAAAAATATTATACTATCTTTCATGGGTTGGGTCACCACGGTACTCCCACAAGCCTATAGCAGCAACTAATCCATACTCCCTTAGCTAGCAGCCGGTGTGTTCTCCAACTAATAATTATCAAAGGCTGCATTAACACTGCCAATACATTCCTATGGGTGACAGAACATCAAACACAGGTCAAAGCCGACATGTAAGTGCCGGAGTTTGAAAACTTGCGCTATTTCCAAGCGCAGTATGTGATGCCTCCGGAATTAGTGATGGCCTGGAAACGTGGGTCCATAGCCTAGCCAAAGAGAGAGAGAGAGATTCCCATTCAGAAACTGTGAAATGCTTGTCTTGGGAAGGAGACAGGAAAAATGCAAGGAAGAACTCAATACAAAACGCAATGCAAAATCTGCTAGGTGGGTTCTTAGTCTAAGGCCACATGCATGCACACACTGAATATTTAATGAGTTTTTTACCTCAGGATTTGTAGCCAAAATCAGGAGTGGATGATTAAATACAGAAGTGGTGCAGGTGTTTCTATTAGACTTTTCCTCTGATTGCTCCATCCTGGTTTTGTCTTCAAATCCTGAGGTAAAAAACTCAGCAAATAATGAACGTGTACACATGGCCTAAGGCTACATTCACACGGTGCGTTTGTGGAGCCCACTGGGACGAGGTACTCGGTACCGGACCAGGGTACTGCTAGGGATATTACAGCAGTCTTAGTCCGGACCATGTCCTGGGTTCCGCAAGTAATGGGGGAATATTTACAGGAGATATTGCCATGACGCCACCCACAGGTTGTGGTCAGGGTGACCACCACCGCTGCTGAACCTCCGGGGATGATGTTGGGCAGCTGGGGATGTAATGGCTCTCCGCAAGTAGAGCTAGGTTCCCTGGGTCAGTGGTAGTAATAGTCTATAGATGGTGCTATGGATGTTGCAGGATAGGGGGTGTAGTAGAGATGATGGTAGTTTGTGAGGACACGCAGGGTTTGAGCACAAGGATCACACACACTCATGGTTTTGAAGTTTTCCAAGGCTTTACTGGTGATGGTATTCAGTAGAGTACTGTCCACAGAGTCTGTACCAGGGCCGGGTTGCTCCCACCCTGTCCGGGTCCTCAGCTTGCCATTGTTCCTCTGTGTGTGTGGCACTGCTGCCACTTTAGCTGGGCTGCTGGCCCTGATTCTCCTCACAGGTACCCCCTTTGCTAGGCAACTTAAGTCTTTCTGTGTGCTTCTGACCCCGCCGTGTTGCTTCACTGAGGTACAGTGTACATCTACAACCTCTACTATCCGGTGTTTTCTGTATTCGTGTTCAGTCACAGATTCGGAGCTGTTACACGGTCTCTGCGCTCCTCTGGGGTGAGTTATGAGGTAACTCAGTCTCCCAGATATGTTCCTCTGTTCTTGTACTCTCTCCTCAGACAATGGCTTCAGGTCTGAAAGTAGTCAGTGGTCCCGTCAGGAGCTCAGCACTGCTCCCATTTACAGGTCCTCCTCCTAGTGCTCCCTGCACTAAACTGAACTGTCAACTGTCAACTCTCAACTAACTACTTCCTCCTCAGACCTAGAGGTGCTGGTGCAGTGTCAGGTGTTGTGTGGGGAGTTAACCCTTGGTGTTGTTACTGTGGCACATTAACCCCTGGGGTCCACACGTTTTTGCAGCATTTTTTGTGGATCTGCATTTTCAAAAAACGCATCATCCATTCACAAACTGTGTTTGTGCTGCATTTTTTACGAATCCATTTTTTTTTAGCACATTCAAAAATGGAGGCAATGGAGAAAGCGGACCAGGAAAAACACCCAAGAGTTGACATGATCATTCTTTGTGTGGATCTGTACAAAGGTTATGTCTGAATGCTAAATTTTGAAATGCATTGACTTTGATAGGATGCCCAGCATTACTGCATTTCACTGCAAAAAAAACAGATCCGTAAAAAACGGTACACAAATACACCATGTGAATGTAGCCTTAGGCTAGGGTCACACTTGCATGAGTTTTTAAGGTGTTTTTTGGCAGCCTGCATTTTTGCATGCATTTTTGCTGTTAGGTGTGGGGAACCCTTGAAACATGCAAAAACGCAAATCTCTCACCTACTTAGCTGTCTCCATAAGGTAGATAGCAAGTTCCCAGACCTTGTCTTAGCCCACTCACACAGCCAGATCAGAATATCCCACACACTACACTGATGAGGGGCAGTTACCCCGAAACGCAGCGTCTGTAGTTTGGGGTTCTGATCTGGCACAAATCCCTTAGTCATATTAAAAGCTTGTTGGAAAGCGATTATGACTTTGAGGAGCTGCTTAAATGTGGCGCTGGAGTTTCTCCACTTTCTTAGTGAAGTGCAAAACGCATGTAAAACTGCATGCAAAAACGCATGTGTTTCCCATAGGGCTCCATTTTAAAAAAAAACGCATGCGTTTTTGAAAAAGCACCAAAAAATACTGCAGGCTGCGTTTTGGGTGCGTTTTTCAAAAAATACTGCATCATGCAGTATTTTTTGGTGCTGAGCCAAAAACACACCCAAAAACGCATGGTCCATTCAGAAATGCGTTTTTGCTATTGGGGCATGCGTTTTTTGCATGGGGCCCTATTGGTGTGTTTTTGAATGCGTTTTCAGAAGACGCAGGTCTCCAAAAACGCTAGGGAAATCTGCAAGTGTGACCCTAGCCTTAGACTGGATTTTCCAGGGTTGACATACAGTAAGGCTGGGTTCTCTAGGGTGTATGTAAAAAACTGCAAAAAACTCACCAAAAATCGCCAAGGTCCAATATCCATTGCATGCTGTAACAGTATAAACTGCACAAAACGATCACTCACTGCTGCAGCAAAGTGAATGGGATTTACCTGTGTTTTTAACTAATGCATTAGTGATGCAGAAAGGGATCCAGAAAATAATGAGCATCAAGTATTGCTCCATTTTTCTGGTGCGCTTTCTGCACCACTACCCTCCCGGGTGATCCCATGGTGAGCTCCATTGATGTCTTCCTCCCGGACATTGCAGGACCTGTGGGTGAGTTGTTCGGTTTTCTAGTGCTATCTGGTTGCGGTGCTGGTATTTTTGCAAATATTTTATATGCTTAATGATATTTTATATGTGAAATAAGATTACTGAGTTACTATGCACGGATAAATACTTCAGCTCTACATACATACATTGAATGAATGAAGCAAACGCTCATATCTCCCATATAATCTAATCAATTCTGATCTACTAAATTGCTTTCAGCCCACACATCCCTGACATTATGTTTCCAATCATAGAGGCTCATTAAAACCAGAGGCCTTGATGTGATGTACAGTTTAGTGCCACATCTGATTTTACACTGGAATTGAGCTGATTTGCAGAAGGGCATATAACATTCTTCATGCTTTAAACAATCTGAGTCTGGTGTACTGTATATTTAGTTATGTATTGAAAAATGAACACGTAATCTGTGTTCAGTTTTATTTGAACAGCTAACAGCATTTGGCTGATAGATTTCATCACAGACAAGAAAATCCAAATTATAAACGTAAAAATAAATACTAATTAAATAATTGCAAGAAAAGTAAATGATTCCACTGTATTTCTAATTTAAAATTTTGTACATGAAAGAAAAAAAAATAAACCAATAAAGAACATTAGAGATTCCTATCAACGTTCAGTAGTACATCAATGCATTTCAAGAAAAACTTAAATGTTGTGGATAAATGTAGGTTTGTGCATTTGAGTTTAGAAAGAAAAATGTAAAATTATGAACTACACATTCAGAAATTAAACAAGACCACAGGAAAAAAAAATAGGGGCAGTGGCGTAACTAGAGTCCGATGGGCCCCTATGCGAAATTTAGACCTGGCCCCCCCCTTCCCTCCTTCCCCCATGCACAGGTTGGTCAGTCGTATGGACTCTGTGTAATGTCCTATAAAGTGTGTAATGTCCTATAAAATCCTATAAAGACTCACAAATTGATCCATCTCCCCCTTTATCCCTTCATTTTGTATTGTCTCTCATCCTGCTAAATATGTTCCTCCTTCTGAAATATGGCCCTTATCCTGGTATATATGTCCCTATCCTGGTTTATATGGTCCTCCTCCTCTCACCTCCATCATCCTCCAATTATTACAATGCACCGCCACTATCCTTTGTATAGTATAATGTAGCCTCATAGCCCTCCATACAGTATAATGCAGCCTCAAACCTCTCCATAGAGTATAATGCAGTCTCATAGCCCTCCATACAGTATAATGCAGCCCCATAGTCCTTCATACAGAATAATGCAGCCTCATATATGCAGCCTCATATCTCTCCATATAGCATAATGCATTCACCCTTCTCCCCCCATCATAAACCTCTGGTCACAATGATCCCACTTATTAAAAAAAATAAATCTGTACTTACCTCTCCTGGTTCACCGGCAGCTCCTCACAAAAACTGAAAACTCAGGAGGAGGAGGCGGTGCTGGCATGCGTTCCATTGTGGAGTGCATAAAGCAGGAAGTGCCGCCTACTGCTCATATGGAGGAGGTCGCACAACCTGCTATATGCGTTCCACAGTGGAACGCACATGGAAAGCCAGGCCATGGTAAGAGGAAGCAAAGGATGAGGACAAGGACAGTATAAGGATGGGACCACCCAAGAATGCAGGAGGGTCCATGACACATGGGCCCCTTAACGACTGTGTGATGTGCCGCACATTGACATGGATGTGTGTCCTCAGCAGTTCTGTGCATATACCTATAACATGCTATAGAAAAGCTGACACTGGAGCCAGTATTATGCAATGCCACTCATCATTGAGTTGCTTCGTGTTTGCACCCTGGCTTCAGAGAGACTCACTGTGCATGATGTTGTCTGTCTGCACTTTCGGTCATGCTCTCTACTCTGAAGGTGAGTGTATGCGCTCTGGCTTCAGAGAGGTGTAGTGCACAATACAGGAAGTGCAGATGATGTCCGATCATGCACATTGAGCCTCTCTGAAGCAGGAATGCAAACACCTAGCAACAGGGAAGCTCAATGATGAGTGGTACAAAGCCATGTGCATGTGTGGCTTTGTATAGCACTGGCACAGGTGCCAGCTTTTCTAAAGCATGTTATCATGCCCACAAGTGTATGATAGCATGTTAAGTGGGCTGACTAGTTGGAAAACTAACGCCCTCTCAACAACTCAAAGGTCTATTTTGCATCTCACAATAGTCTTTAGAAATACTTTTTTTTTTTAATCTTTTTATGCATGTGTGGTGCCCCACCGGGCATGCCGCCACCAGAGGTACTGCACTCCTCTATTAGGGCCCCTTTACACGCCACCACTGTGAGGTAGCAACTGCCTGGCATTGGGGATATATGTGCCTGTTGCCATGAAATTGCTACGAAATGGCAGCGTGTAAATAGGGAAATTCCTCCCGGTGTCTTGCAGTTGACTCAGATACCTGTTGCTGAGCTGTGCTCAAAAACCGAAGGCAACACAAAGGCACAATTGCCATGGTAATGGCGTCTAAACGGGGCAGAGGCATGGATATTGGGTTGCCTAGTGATTTCACGGGGGCGTGCCACAGCGTCATGGATACCACGCCCCATCAGCGATCATTGGTGGGGGCTACTGTGTTATGTGTTATGATTGGCTGTCCCTTCTCAGGGCGCCATATTTAAAGAGCTGTCCATTCACACTACACAATTGCAATGGCATCATGTAATAGCCAGCCTTCCTGCACAGGCTGGCCAATCATGACGGTATTGCGTTGTCCAATCAGCGTATTAGAGTCACGGAATACACAACTCTGTTACGCCTATGTACTTGCGGCCCCAAAGATGTACGCCCATATTCCTTTGTGGTATCGGCGTGTGAAGCAGCGAAGGTATTCAACAGGAAGTAAGCCGCAGGATCTGTCGGAACTTCCGGGGAACAAAGATACCTTCAGTTGACAACGCAATGGCGGCGTGTATATGTGGCATCGGCGATCGATATCAACCATCAAAAACGTGCGCGTGCACGTGCGGTGGATACCTGTTGCTAGGCACTGTGGCGGCGTGTAAAGGTACCTATAGAGGGAGAGTTGTGCCTCTGCTCTCCAGGTGCTGGGATGGCGCAGTTGAGCTTCACACATACACAAACACAACACTTAGAGACCCTGGGAGGACCCAAGCGTAGCCGGGAGGAAAGCAGTAGAAAAACACACAACACACAGAAGAAGGGAGGAGGAGAAAGTAGTGAGAAGTCGAGACAAGGAGAGCTAGGAGACATTAGCTCCCAGGGCTGGAGCACGGTCACGCTTGTCTTAAGAGGGAACGACAGAGGGGTGTGGAGGAAGAACAGAGCCCTTGGGGTACGGAACGATACGTAGATCGCGGCGGGCGGAAGTGATGCGGGGCCTGCAGCACGTGATCTGCTCATTGCGAGGATGCGATGGGTGGGTAATTTAAATCCTAGAAGAAAATGGACAGCAGCGAGGCGGGTGCGAGAGCGGCGAGGAGACCCGCCTCACTGACAAAGAGCCTGGAGGAACGCGCATTCGACAAGGATTTAGTAAGTATAAAAAGTGATTTATTGTGCATGTAGTTAGGTAGATTTAGTCAGTCAGGGATGGTTAGAATAGTCATTTTAGGCTCCAGGGACAGATATTTATAGGTTAGATAGGGTTTTTTTCGGTGGTTGGTTCCCTTTAATCAATATTCAATAAATAGTTATCTGCTGCACACTAAACATTACAAATGACATATTGGCTAAAGAATGAATGAAGCATATAATAAACTAATGCAAATTTGGATGAGGAAAATTGACATTGCAGAAACTGCTTCAGGATACACAATGAAAAAATGAGAATCTTAGTTGATGCATTGGTCATTCATGTAAGCCTGATAACCTACGTCAAGGTGCTCTCATATCTATCGGGCCCCTAAATCCCTGACCTTGTGCCTCTGTCTGCGGTACAAATGCATATGAGGATGTGTGCCTCTAAGTGCAATACACACAGGTTTTAATTGCACTTAAATATATAGGATTAGCTAGGCACACCAATTATTTCTAAAAAAATTCTGTAAGAAACAATCTTTTATGTTAATCTAAATTTTTATTTGTTACTTTCTCACATCAAGTATTTGAAAACATCAATACGTTAACGTTTAGGCTCTTTCGGCCTTCCTCAGTTATCTTAATAAAGAAAAAACAGAAATATACAAAGTATCATGTGTACAGAACAAAAAGATTTTTTTACAGAACAAAGATGTATACAATTTTAAACTTATTAAAAAATACTCATGTTAAGTAACATATAATCATCAAACGTGACATCAATACAAGAAATAAACCAAAAGTTCATCTCCAGAATGTGTAAAGGAAGAGATATACAAAATATCCATCTGGTGAGCATAAAGACAGGTTAGATGGAGGGGAGAAAGGAGAAGAAGAAAGAAAAAGATAATAAAAAAGAAAGAAATTCTCTCTATATTACCTATATAGTAACCACTACATGTCCACCATATGCCAAGCTTAATTGAAAAACCAGCACGTCCTATATTTAAAGCAAAAAACTTCATATGTAATGAGTAAAGTTATAATGCAATATATATGATATATGTAACACCACCAAAAATAAGACTACCATGTCACAATCAATATCAACAAAATCAGTGAATCCTGATCCACAAAAAAATGAACAATACCACCTCAAACGGAAATATCCTAATCCCAATCATCACATGATATAAAAAGAAACAATGTGGTGTTTACCTTGGAAGTCATACAGTGCCTACAAGTAGTATTCAACCCCCTGCAGATTTAGCTGGTTGACACATGCGGAATTAACTTGGCATTGTGTCATTTGGACTGTAGATCAGCCTGGAAGTGGGAAATGCACTGCAGCCATTTTTTTTTTTTTTTTTTTTTTTTTTTTAAAGCGTTAAAAGTTAATTCAGAGGGTCATTTATTATTCAACCCCTCAAACCACCAGAATTCTGTTTGGTCCCCCTAAAGTATTAAGAAGTAGTTCAGGCACAAATAACAATGAGCTTCACATGTGTGGATTAGCCAGCCTTTTCTGACTATTTAAGACCCTCCCCAAACTTGTGAACAGCACTCATACATGGTCAACATGGGAAAGACAAAGGAGCATTCCAAGGCCATCAGAGACAAGATCGTGGAGGGTCACAAGGCTGGCAAGGGGGTACAAAACCCTTTCCAAGGAGTTGGGCCTACCTGTCTCCACTGTTGGGAGCATCATTCGGAAGTGGAAGGCTTATGAAACTACTGTCAGTCTTCCACGGCCTGGACAGCCTTTGAAAGTTTCCTCCCGTGCCGAGGCCAGGCTTGTCCGAAGAGTCAAGGCTAACCCAAGGACAACAAGGAAGGAGCTCCGGGAAGATCTTATGGCAGTGGGGACATTGGTTTCAGTCAATACCATGAGTAACGTACTCCACCGTAATGGTCTCCATTCCAGACGAGCCCATAAGGTTCCTTTACTTTCAAAGCGTCATGTCAAGGCTCGTCTACAGTTTGCTCATGATCACTTGGAGGACTCTGAGACAGACTGGTTCAAGGTTCTATGGTCTGATGGACCAAGATCGAGATCTTTGGTGCCAACCACACACGTGACGTTTGGAGACTGGATGGCACTGCATACGACCCCAAGAATACCATCCCTACAGTCAAGCATGGTGGTGGCAGCATCATGCTGTGGGGCTGTTTCTCAGGCAAGGGGCCTGGCCATCTGGTCCGCATCCATGGGAAGATGGATAGCATGGCCTACCTGGAGATTTTGGCCAAGAACCTCCGCTCCTCCATCAAGGATCTTAAGATGGGTCGTAATTTCATCTTCCAACAAGACAACGACTCAAAGCACACAGCCAAGAAAACCAAGGCCTGGTTCAAGAGGGAAAAATTCAAGGTGTTGGAGTGGCCTAGTCAGTCTCCTGACCTTAACCCAATTGAAAACTTGTGGAAGGAGCTCTAGATTAAAGTCCACATGAGACACCCAAAGAACCTAGATAACTTGGAGAAGATCTGCATGGAGGAGTGGGCCAAGATAACTCCAGAGACATGTGCCGGCCTGATCAGGTCTTATAAAAGACGATTATTAGGTGTAATTGCAAACAAGGGTTATTCCACAAAATATTAAACATAGGGGTTGAATAATAATTGACCCACACTTTTATGTTTAAAATTTATAAAAATTCAACTGAGCAACATAACTTTTTGGTTTGTAAGATTTATGCTTCTGTTAATAAATCCTACTCTCGTTTGCAGTTTGAAGGCTCTAACTTATTGGCATCTTATCAAACCAGCTAAATCTGCAGTGGGTTGAATACTACTTGTAGGCACTGTATGTGATAAATATCAAAGAAGGAGAGTAGGTGGGTTGGCCCTCTGGTGGTTTGTAGTAAAATCCAATGTCTGTATATAAATAAATCATTTATCGCCAATAATTCCCTGTAACCCATCCAATAAACTCAACCAGACCAAAACCTATCTATGTAAATATTAACAAACAAAGCAGAAGCAAAAGATTGCAAAAAAATGTGTTACATACCGATTATTAGGGAAAATGCCCAGTGAACCTATAATGGAAAGGTTCTATCATCAGTATCACAAGTGTTCCAATCCAATCAAGTAACCAGAATACCGCTCTATATCTACCTGATGTGTGCAGTCTGAGATCCAAAGTGGTGTGCGGCGCTACTACATGAAGCGCGGATGTAAATAGAGGAGAGGCGGGACATAACTACAACATCACATCCGCCCAATGGAACGCATAAGAGCTGACACGCAAGCCCGCGCATGCGTAGTAAGAAACGAGGAAGTAAAGACAGAAACGAAAGTGAAACAGCATGATACACAGTGCCAAATGCAGGAAAAACGATCATATTGCCATCAGATCTTCTTTGAATCAGTAATGCATCTAGAACAAAGAAGCAATAGTTAATATATAATATATATAATCTTCCTAATTGGGACAAATAGTATTTTATCATAAGTCATGATAAAAACTTTTCTTTACATATATGTTATGCATCAATGAGAATAAGAAGAAAAGGGGAACTCTCATCTAGAAAACATGCAACAATATATCATTGTAA
This sequence comes from Allobates femoralis, assembly GCA_033576535.1. NCBI lineage: Eukaryota > Metazoa > Chordata > Amphibia > Anura > Aromobatidae > Allobates > Allobates femoralis. The sequence continues at coordinate 270,773,339 of JARQOC010000004.1, read as the reverse complement.
TGTTATATACCATTAGAACCTCACCACCATAATCTGCTAATATACATGAAAGACAAATTATTTAATCCCTATTCTATTAGACAAAAATGAGAATAATTATAAACAAGAAGGATTACTCAATCTAATGTGAATGTAAATCATGTAACCTTATAAAATGGTTAGTATCTAATGGTGGGAAGTAATAATCAATGATTATAGGAAACAGAGCTTTATTAAACGTAGGTTTGATATTCACGGTTGAGACCATCTGGTTCCAAGGACTGCAGGGTATGGATCCAGTAGGCCTCTCGTTCCTTGAGCTTCTGAATTCTATTACCTCCCCGTCTTATTGGAGGTACGCTCTCAACAACCTGAAAGCGCAACAGCGAAATTTTATGATCATGTTGCACAAAATGATAAGGTACAGGCAACATATACGCGACCGCAAGGGCATTTAATGATATAGATAACAAATGTTGAGTTGCATGTAAAATACCCACGAATAGGAAATCGTTTGCCAGTTTTTGGGTGTACAAAATACTCTCCTTTGATGATATTATTGCACTGATTGCAATTCAGACAAGGGAACGTTCCTTTCTTCACTGTTGATAAAGTAGATTGTTGTAATGTCTTGCTCTTTGATCCAATGTCCACCCTAGATTCTGTCTCAAATTTGGTGCTTTTTTGTAGCAAAATAATGGCTGATTCCCAAACTCACTAACAGAAGGGTAACTCCGATACAGTAAAGGCCAATGTTTTAATATAACAGATCTAACCAATGGATGAAACGGGAGTTAATTGCACTTAAAGGCACACATCCTCATATGTATTTGTACCACAGACAGAGGCCACAAGATCAGGGAGTTAGGGACCCGATAGATATGAGAGAACCTTGATGTAGGTTATCGGGCTTACATACAATGACCAATGCGTCAACTAAGATTCTCATTCTTGCATTGTGTATCCTGAAGCAGTTTCTGCAATATCAATTTTCCTCATCCAAATTAGCATTAGTTTCCTATATGCTAGTCATTCATTCTTTAGCCAATATGTCATTTGTAATGTTTAGTGTGCAGCAGATAACTATTTATTGCATATTGTATTTTTCCTGCTAGCACCTTCACATGTAGGTGTGCCAGTCGTCTTTACTTTAATCGATATGAAAACACCTTAAAGTATAACTGTCATTTAAATTTTTATTTAATTAATCAATACTGCACATGAAAATAAGTAAATTTGTAATGTATTTTATCAGCTTATCATCTCAGTAATATAAAAAAATCTATTTTCACTGAAGACAGATTTTACCAAGCAATTGAGAATTTTGAGAAAGATTATTCCAAGAGGAGAAAGAAGCAAATTTTTATGATAAAATACATTACAAAGTTGGTTATTTTCATGTGGACTGTTGATATATTACAAAAAATTTAAAATGACGGTTTCTCTAAAACCACATATTTAGAGATGAAAATAAGTAAATCCATTTCAGCGACAGCACAAGATTTAGACTTAAACAAATCAGTATTCCATTGGGTTCCTAAAACTAAAGTATGAATATCTATCTGATTTCTTCGTGAAGTATCATCAAACATCCCCCAGAAGAGAGTTTGATCATTTCACAAGCAGGAAATAAAAGAATTATAGGATTGCCTCCATGGCATCCATTTATATCAGTAGACTATGTAGGTATTCACTTTATATTAAATATCCCTAAGGAAGTTTACATTATTATTAAATATTGTGATTGTTTACTGCAAGATCTGTATGACTATGAAACTCACACAATGTCCTATGAACAAGAAATAATCTAACAGAATAAAATTAAGGTGGCATATAATATGGTTAAACAGGTGGCATAGAGTTTATGCACACTACCAGATTGTTGTGATTGTTCCATATTTGCCTGTTAATGTTGATTTTCCAAGGAAATTTCACAGTGAAGTTTATTTCTCTTATAATTTAACTTTCCGTTTTACGCTCTTGGGTCTCTTGATACCAGATCATTTTAACATAAAATGTAAAATAAAAAGCACTCATGTTCACCTCACACATTCCTTCTTCTACAACACCGCTACTCACTGTCATCTGCCCTGAATTCCTGAGCCTCTGGACAACTGACTTTGATGAGGCCCAGGACATTTCTGTATAAGCATGCTTAAGGTCACAACCAGGTGGGTGACAGACAGTGAGGAGCAGAGAGGTGAGTATTACTATTTTTATATTTTTTAATCTTTTAGTGGCCCTTTATGGTTCAGAACACAGTTGAATCTGTATGTAATCCAATTACAAATTCTACAGTTTGTCGAATGTGGATGATTGCAATAGTCAAGTAGAATTCATTTTCACTCAAATATATTTGTATATTTATAGTGAACTAGCTGTGAGCCCGATGCGATTGCATCGGGATTCTAGAATCTGTGTATAGGGCATTGCTCGGGCTGATGCAATGACTCCCAATGCCCCCTTCGCGGGCATTGCGAGTGAGTCGCATGGGCGATGCGCGCCCACGAACAAAGCCACGGAGGTAGCGGCGTGTGCGAGGGAAGTCGCTACGGCAAATATATAATAGATTATCAGTATTGCATCGGGATTCTAGAATCTGTGTATAGGGCATTGCTCGGGCTGCTGCAACGACTGGCAACGCCCCCTTCGCGGGCATTGCGAGTGAGTCGCGTGGGCGATGCGCGTCCACGAACAAAGTCACGGAGGTAGCGGCGTGTGCGAGGGAAGTCGCTACGGCAATTATATAATAGATTATCAGTATGTAATATATAATTTCCCTAACGCACTTCCGTAAGTTTCGGCGCTGTTTCCGTCGTTGTGGGCGTGGGCGCAGCGCCCACGCGACCTGTGAAGCATTGCCGGCGCCACTGACTCGCAAAGCCTCACTCGCAATGCCCGCCAAGCGGCCGTTGCGAGTCCTTGCAGAATAGGCGCGACTCACTAATTTATACATAATCACATACATAATACTGATAATTCCTATATAATCACATATATATATATAGATGGCGGGCCGATTCTAAAGAATCGGGTAGTCTAGAATCCATATATAGTATATTTAGTAATAGTTAGGGGAGTGGGGTGAAATGAATTGTGTGTATACAGGTGGCTCAGTGGTTAGCAGCGAGTGCGGTGGCTCAGTGGTTAGCAGTGAGTGCAGTGGCTCAGTGGTTAGCAGTGAGTGCGGTGGCTCAGTGGTTAGCAGTGAGTGTGGTGGCTCAGTGGTTAGCAGTGAGTGCGGTGGTTCAGTGGTTAGCAGTGAGTGCGGTGGCTCAGTGGTTAGCAGTGAGTGCGGTGAGATTGGTCAGCACAGTGGCGTGGGCAGAGTTGTCAGCCCAGCTGCGTGGGCAGAGTGCTGAGTGCAGCGCTGTGGGCAGAGTGGTCAGCACACACATACATACATACACACACACACACACACAGACACTTCGCTATAGTTAGCACCGACCCTGCGTCTTCCCTGCTGGCTGGATCCTGAGATGACATGTCGGCGCCCGCGGACGACTGGATCCAATATGGCGTCCGGGAAGTTTGGCGAGACATTTTGGACGCGATATTTGATCGAGTAGTTTGGGGGCGGCGACATGTCGACTGAGGATCGAGGCGGGTGATGCAGGGCGGTGGTAAGTATAGCGGAGTATGTGTGTGTGTGTGTGCGGACAAAGTGAGTGAAGTGCGGAGAAAGTGAGGTGTGGTGATGTGGCCCCTGGCCGGGTGCATCACACAGGTTATTAATGCAGGTCTGTGTTCACATGGGCCGGTTTTCCTGATTGTGTGTGCTGTGTGAAACCTGTCCGATGTACAGGGGGTTAACAGCTGAAGGGTTTTCATGAGCTGAGTAAAACAGCTGAGTGTGAGTGCTGAAGATCCGATACATTCATGAGCCTAATGAGCGGCTGAACCTGTGGGGATGAGTGCTGGGCTAAAGCTGAATGGTGCACAGGGGGTTAATCACATCTCAGGTCTGTGTGTGAGTAAAGATGTGCTGATTGACTCACTGGGTTGCAGCTGTGAGTGAGCAGGCTGGATAGGAACCTGCCAGGTGTCTAAGTGAGGAGAGGACGATGGGATTCAGAAGTCCAGACCACTGCCATGTGAGGAGGTGCTGGAAGTGATCCGTCCCCAGTGGGGAAGTGATGGGAGCCTGCCAGCTCCATGCTAGTGCACCTGATGTGTGCATGGCAGCAAGTGTCCAAGGGCCAGGCGGTCAGATGTGCGGTGTGAGAGACCGATTACGGCTCAAGGGCCAGGCGGTCAGATGTGCGGTGTGAGAGACCGAGTACGGCTCCAGGGCCAGGCGGTCACAGCTGACTTTGGGACTGACTGAGTGAGTCATGATATGGTCCCGTTGATCCAGATGTAGTGTCCTATGTTCCGGTGGATCCATGGAGGTCTTGTGTGTACTGAGTGACAGGGCTCCTGTTACTATGTGATGGCTTACGTAAAAATGCCATGTGTGATGACTCATGTGCAATAGGATGGGGAATGATCCCTGTCAGGGTGATAGACGGTGATAGCCGTCTTTAGAACCAGACTGAGGTCTGCAAGGGTCTTGGGTGACGCCTTGATGTTCTGGGGGAATGTCATGTCATGTCATGTAATGTCATATGGGAATGTCATGTCATGTAATGTCATATGGGAATGTCATGTCATGTAATGTCATATGGGAATGTCATGTCATGTAATGTCATATGGGAATGTCATGTCATGTAATGTCATGGGAATGTCATGTAATGTAATGTCATGTAATGTAATGTCATGTAATGTAATGTCATGGGAATGTCATGTCATGTAATGTAATGTCATGGGAATGTCATGTAATGTAATGTCATGGGAATGTCATGTCATGTAATGTCATGGGAATGTCATGTAATGTCATGGGAATGTCATGTCATGTAATGTCATGGGAATGTCATGTCATGTAATGTCATGGGAATGTCATGTCATGTAATGTCATGGGAATGTCATGTCATGTCATGGGAATGTCATGGGAATATCATGGGAATGTCATGTAATGTAATGTCATGGGAATGTCATGTAATGTCATGGGAATGTCATGTAATGTCATGTAATGTCATGGGAATGTCATGTCATGTAATGTCATGGGAATGTCATGTCATGTAATGTCATGGGAATGTCATGTCATGTAATGTCATGGGAATGTCATGGAAATGTCATGGGAATGTCATGTAATGTAATGTCATGGGAATGTCATGTAATGTCATGTAATGTCATGTCATGTAATGTCATGTCATGAGAATGTCATGGGAATGTCATGTAATGTAATGTCATGTAATGTCATGGGAATGTCATGTAATGTCATGTAATGTCATGTAATGTCATGGGAATGTCATGGGAATGTCATGTAATGTCATGTCATGGGAATGTCATGGGAATGTCATGTAATGTAATGTCATGTAATGTCATGGGAATGTCATGTAATGTCATGGGAATGTCATGGGAATGTCATGGGGAGAGAGAGAGAGAGAGATTGATTGTAAATTACCGTTAACGGCATGTAATGCTATGTGCCAGCTGCCTACTCATCACTATGGATACGTGATGCTTTGCGCAGCTGCCGGCTCCACACACAAGGACCAGATATGCGCTATTAAAGAATGCACAGGAAACGCGGTTTGCAGCATTTTCCTGTGCGCTCAGCAAAAGCGCATATCCGGTCCTTGTGTGTGCAGCTGGTGGCAGCGCGAAGCATCAGGTGACCATAGTAGAGATGAGTGGTGTTCGATTTGAAATGTTCGCCAATCTCAAATTCGAGCTGTTTTGGGTGGTGTTTGAGTCACTCGACGAATGCAAACAATTAGCTTCAAATTCGGCAGATTGAGGTTATGTTCGATAACGCTTAGATCACCAAAAGCTTAACACTAACCCTAATACTGTTAATGAATGTTAATATCCAGTTTCAGTGTATAGTGAGTGGGGGGGCGGGGTTTAGATCAGTGCAGCAGAAATAATGCCAATCTCCATTTTTTTTTTCTCCTAACTGCATATACAGTGGGGCGGTACAACTGTCAGCCAATTACACACACACACAGCAAAGTGCATTTTTTGCACACAAGCAAGGGCATGTATCATTGGCTGTGTATGTCACATGTCCTTACCCTAAAAGACCAAGCCATTTTCCCCATCGCCACCATTTCCTCAGTGCTGCAGTTGTGTGTCAGTCAGGCACCGCTACTGCTGCTGTGGGCACTATAAAGTCTTATGTAGATAGATAGTGAGCGAATCTCAAGCTAGATAGACAGAGAGGTTTAGGGAGTAGGGACTAGTTAGAATCTCAGCCCTTTTGAGGGCTACTTCAGACACATAGGGAGTAGAGATTAGTTGTAAATATCAGCCATTGTCAGGGCTACTTCATAGAAGTGGGGACTAGTTATAATATCAGCCCTTTTGTGGGCTAGATTAGAGCAGTTCCTATTAGTTTTTGCCAGGCAGGTATGTGCCAGTGCTGTGCACGTGTTTCTCACAGCATCTGGCCAAATCTAGCTCTGGCAATCTTTTAGGGCAGGTAGTGTAGCACTGCTGTGAAGAAAGCTGCACCACCTGTCTTCAGTAGCCAATTTTTTACTGCAGCTAGTCCAGGCAATTTTTTGGGGCTATAACCAGTGTCTGGTAGTCAGCGGTGTAGCCCAGCTGTAAAGTAAGCTACACCGCCTGTCTATCCAGTGCCAATCTTTTACTGCAGCTAGTCCAGGCAATTTTTTTGGGCTAGTAGCAGTGTCTGGTAATCAGCGGGGTAGCCCAGCTGTAAAGTAAGATACACCGCCTGTCTATCCAGTAGCCAATTTTTTACTGCAGCTAGTCCAGGCAATTTTTTGGGCCTACTAGCAGTGTCATTTAGATAGTGGTGTAGCCTACTTGTGAACCAAGCTACACCGCCTGTCTAGTTCAGACTAATTTTCAACAGCACCTAGTCCAGGTAATAGCTTGGGCCTAGTAGCAGTGTCATTTAGATAGTGGTGTAGCCCACTTTTGAACCAAGCTACACCGCCTGTCTAGTTCAGACTAATTTTTAACTGCACCTAGCCCAGCTAATAGTTTGGGCCTAGTACCACTGTTTGGCCACTCAGCTCTGCACGATTTCCATCCTAATTTCTTTTTCCCAACAACTGCAGAGTTGCCAATTTGGTCACATACAAAATGAGTGGCAAAAGGCCTGCTGCTGGTGGAAAGGGGAATCGGCCTAGCAGGGCAGGCCAACCACCATCTGCCCCATTAAGTGCATCCACGTGCTCTTCATCCTCTGTGACTGTGTGGAGTCGGACAGTTATCACTCATGCTTTTGGACGCAGACCTTTCACCTCTTTACCCGAAACAAGCAGTGTGATTGCCAGGTCATCACTTGTTTTTGAAGTGGAAAATGCTGTTGGTGTTGAGCACTCTCAGACATCGAGAGCACCACCTTTAGATGAAGGCAACATTATATCTCCGCCTGCACCTTCCTCACAGACCAGCAGTTTGCCGGGGACACCCTACTCAACCCCGTCTCAGCAGAGCAGCCAGCTCTCCGTCCCTCAGATGTGGACAAGTAAAAGACCATTTCCTCCTAGCCATGACAAAGCTAAGCGCTTGAATTTCACCATCTGCAAGCTGTTGGCTACAGAAATACTGCCTTTCCGCCTGGTGGACACAGAGGATTTTCGAGACCTTATGTCCGTTGCAGTGCCCCAGTGCCAGATGCTCAGTCACCACTACTTCTTCAAGAAAGGTTTGCCTGAGCTACACCTGCATGTTGCAGACAACATCACCGCTTCCTTGAGAAACTGTGTGTGACAAGGTGCATTTCACCACAGACACTTGGACCAGTAAGCATGGACAGGGGTGTTACATGTTGCTGACTGGGCACTGGGTAACTATGGTGAGAGTTTGAGAATTGTCTGCTATACAAGTTTTGCCATCCCCACGAGCTGTGCATCAATCCTCGGTACGTAGCAGTTCCTCCACTGCTTCTGCCTCCTCAATCTTGTCTCAGTCCTCCACCTGCGCCCAAAGCCTGTCTGGTAATGCCACCCACGTTGTAACTGCACAAAAGGAATCCAGCACACCTCCTTACTATGCTGGCAGCAGGGCTCAATGGCATCAGGCGGTGTTTACCTTGAAATGTCTGGGAAATGTGAGTCACACAGCTGAGGAGTTGTGGTCAGCTCTGAATTCATGCCACTTAAGTGGTGTCTGTGCCCAAAATTTTGGAAAAAATAGAGACTCTTGTTGGAGTCCCCTAAATGTGTTTGACATGATTTTAGAAGGGCATGACATGCCTATATCTGTGTCTTCTCCTCCTTTTACTCATCCAGCTCTTTTCTTTGCCCATTTTTATATGTAATTGTAATTTTTCCATGGGTTTGTTATGTCTTCTGAGTAGTTTGTCAACTTTTGGACACCTTAGAAGGTGTTTTCTATGTGTTTTTTATGTGTTTGTGTTTGCCTGCCATTGTTTTCAATGGTATTCGATGGTGTTCGATGAACATTCGACGAACATTCGACAAACAACCCCAAAACGACGAATCAAATCGAATTCAAACACTAGGGTGGTGGCTCATGTCTAGTCCATAGTGATGAATAGGCAGCCGGTGCATAGTGTTACATGTCGTTAACGTTATGCGCTTAGGCACATGAGATGTAGTATGATCAGACCATGTCCCTGTACGGTCAGACAGATTCATTACACAGTACATAGCAGGTACACATATATAAGATTATCTCAGCACAGGAGATGTGGTATGATCAGACCATGACCTTGTACGGTCAGACACATCTATTAAACAGTACATAGCAGGGGTACATATATAAGATTATCTCAGCAAAAGAGTTGTGGTGTGATCAGACCATGTCTCTGTACAGTCAGACACTTCCATTACACAGTACATCGCAGGGACACATATATAAGATTATCTCAGCACAGGAGATGTGTATGATCAGACCATGTTCCTGTATGGCCAGACTTGACCATTTCACAGTACATGGCAGGGGTACATATATAAGATTGTCTCAGCACAGGAGATGTGGTATGATCAGACCATGTCCCTGTACAGTCAGACACATCCATTACACAGTACAGTACAGGCGGCACGATGGCTCAAGTGGTTAGCACTGCAGCCTTTGCAACACTGAGGTTCTGAGTTCAATTTCCACCAAGGACAACATCTGCAAGGAGTTTGTATGTTCTCCCCATGTTTGCGTGGGTTTCCTCCAGGCACTCCAGTTTCCTCCCACGTTGCGAAGACATACTGATAGGATGTTTAGATTGTGAGCTCCAAGAGGGACACCATGACTGATGTATGTAAAGTGCTATGGAATTAATAGCGCTATATAAATGAATAAATATTATTATTAAATATTATTATTATACATAGCAGGGACACATATATAAGATTATCTCAGCACAGAAACATATTATATAACATTCAATTGTGTAAATTATTATTGTTCTGAGATCTGTTGATTAAAATGAACTTTAAAATCAACTTTGTGGGAAAACTCCTTTAAGGAAACACTTTCATTCTTTTATTCCTCTAATCTTTCTGCTCTCCTCCCTTGCTGGCAGTGATTATGTATCTGCTCTGATATTCAGGTATGCTTTGCCTGTATATATGATTACAGTATGTCGTGTCACTACGTGATTATTCACAGCACATGTTTGTTGCTTTAATCTGCATGTATTCATGTATTATTCTACTATTTTGCTATTTTGGCCTCATTACATGTGACTGTTGATACATTGTTAGATTTTTTCTGCATGGTTAGTGGGTCCATTATACCATCATGCTCAGCCTGTTGGCTGTTTTAAGTGTTTTTACCTTTTGTATGTACATCTGTTTTTTTGTCATAATGAAATGTATTCTATATTTTAGTTTAGCATACTTCTTTCCTTTAAGTGTGTCAGAATACAGGGATGCTTTTCTTGTCTAGGTCTGTAATGTTGTTTATTTGCAATGTTTGTTTAAGCAGCAGGGCCTTATAATTGCTGGACAACATTGCCTCATGCATGGCAGTCTAGCATGTGTCCGCCTCTGATTGGCTCCTCACTGTCTATAGTGTCTATAGACATTGTATATTGAGAGCCTGGTGTGGGTGAGGGTAGCTCTCTCAGCTTTGCTGCATGGCTAAATCTAAAATCTTTGATTGCATCAAAACTGCTGCACCCAGTAATCTAAGTCATCCATCATTAGATTCAGAGTCTCTTTGCTTTTATTTTGCTCTCAGATGAGGTAGTAGAAACCTGCTGACATTTTACATCTAAGGGTGTGTGCCCACATAGTGGTTTAGTGACGTTCAAATCGTCAGTAAACCACTGGAAAATTCAAGGAGCCTAGACTCCTGAGCTCAGAAGTCTCCAGCGGTTTTCCAGCGGTTTCTCAGCGGTTTACCAGCGGTTTTTCCAGCGTGTGCACAGCGTTTTACAGTCGGTTTTTCCAGCGGTTTTTCCGGCGGTTTTCTATGGAGGATTTTGTCCATGGAACTGCTCAAAAACCGCTGAGAAGAATTGACATGCTGTATGCTGCTAAACCACTGGGAAACCGCCCAACCGCTGGCAGATCTGCTCACCTAAACCCACTATGTGTGCACAGTGTTTTCTAAATTACATAAGGTTACTTGTAAGTCCTAAAGCTGCTAATGATTTACATAAATTTAAATAAAACCTATGCTAAACCGCCGGCGGTTTTCGCTGCTAAACCGACACTAAACCACTATGTGGGCACACACCCTAAGGGCCCTTTCACATCAGCGTTTTTCGTAATTCGCGGCAGATGCGGTGAAAAAACCGCATCTGCCGCGTTTGCCGCATAACGGTTCCACTTGCGGCACGGTTGCGGTTTTTTCCATAGGAAGTATAGGGGGACTTGCGGCAGATGCGGCAAGTGCGGTATTGCACTTGCGGCAGGTGCGGCAGCGAAAAAAACCGCAGTAAGCCGCGGTTTTTTTCTCTGCCGCACCTGCCGCAAGTGCAATACCGCACTTGCCGCATCTGCCGCAAGTCCCCCTATACTTCCTATGGAAAAAACCGCAACCGTGCCGCAAGTGGAACCGTTATGCGGCAAACGCGGCAGATGCGGTTTTTTCACCGCATCTGCCGCGAATTACGAAAAACGCTGATGTGAAAGGGCCCTAAGCTCTGTTTACATGGGTAAGCAAGTTATTAAATTAACTTATTAACTATTTACACACCATCACTTGGGTGTGTCAATATGGCGGCCACTTTGTTTTTTTCTTTTTAAGGTGGACCAATGAGGTGGCAGTCAGCTGGCCAATCAGGTGGCGAATATCAGGGACATGCAGACACATTCAGTCCCAAGGTATTTATGTAAGTAGTTAGGCGGTAATTTAATACCATAAATCAGGTGGCCTAATCCTACACTTACTGGAATGTAGGGGATAGTAGACACATATTACAATACATAGGTGTGCCATCCAAGAAATGGATGCACTGACATTAATATGTACTGTATATGGGGAAAGAATGACTGTATTAGTGACCATTTTCCCCCCATTATTGTTCATTAGACCAGAGGTCCCCAACTCCAGGCCTCAAGGCCGCCAACAGTGCAGGTTTTCAGGATTTCCTTAGTATTGCACAGGTGCTAATGTGATCATCTGCACAGGTAATGATTCCAAGCCCTGTGCAATATTAAGGAGATCCTGAACACCTGCACTGTTGGTGGGCCTTGAGGCCTGGAGTTGGGGACCTCTGCATTAGACTGTGTAAAAAAGACTGGTAAAGTGCTGAACATGAATATAGTCCATTGGCCTTCAATACTGGCTGAAACTGGCCTGTGTGAATGGGGCATTACGTGGTTGATTCTCCATCAGTAATTTTCTGAATGCAACATACCTTAAGGCTACGTTCACCCGTGACATAATAACCGTGTATTCCTGCTTTTACGGGGTGCTTTTGAGCACTCGCGTAAAAGCAGTTCACATAGCATCTGGGAAAACGTGCTAAGAAAAGCACGACATCGGCATGCAGTAGCACTTTTTTGCGCGCAAATGCATTTAAAAAAGTGCCACTGCCGAATATGCTGCAAAATGCGCTGTGTGTGAACATAGCTTAAAGGCCACGTTACACGTGGTGACATCGCCCCTACGTCGTCTCATGTAAAGGGCGATGTCGGCGCCGCTGGGAGGTTGCCTGGCTTCAGAGCAGTGCTCTGGATCCAGGCGACCGATCTGGGGCGATGCGCACACATCGCCCATGTAACCGGCCGCCGGCGAGCTGACAGGCGATGGGAGCCATAGGTTTTGAGAAACCCCAGGGGCGATGCCGCCTGTCAGATCGCCGGCGCAGCGCTATAGGTGTCGCCCCATGTAAATGGGGGACGCCGATGCTGGCGGGGTGCCCAAAACGTGCGTGGACCCGCCAGTCACCGCCGACATCTACAGCGCCATCGCAAGGTGTGACGGCACCTTAAGACTATGTCAACAAGGCTCAGACACAGTGCATCCTGGATGCTAGTGATGTCAACAGGTGAACTCAGCTGCCCATGCCAGCGGTCAATGTTCAGGGTGCGGCAGCTTTTCCCTAGATTTACTCACCGAGAACATCTCCAACTCCACAGCAATAAATTGACATGCTTTATGGCTGCGTGGCTGCAGAGTAAACAAGCAAAATGGACACAGGATTTCTGTAAATCCCCTCCACTGTGCTTGTACTGTACAACGCAGAATTTTGGACTTAACGACAATGAACACGCTGTGTCCAAAAGGCTGCAAACACTGATCATTGGAGTGTGCCCTAAGGTATATGTATCTATTATATAATTACGAATGGATTTCGCGCACCACACTCGCATGCGACTCGGCGTGGTCATGTGGATACGAACGAAGCATTGGCCGCGCAGCGGCCATTGCGAGCAGCTCTAAGGCGACTCGCTATGCCCGCGCAGCGGGCATGGCGAGTCGCCTTAGCAGCGCGAAGCATTGGCCGCGAAGCGGCCATTGCGAGTCAGGGACTCGCTCTGCTAGAATCCCGATGCATTGTGCATCGGGCACCCATCTAGTCAAATATATAAATAACTGTTCAGGCAAATGTTGCATGTCTATATAGATGACACATGATCAATGTTTTCGGGCTTACATTAATTCTAATTCTATTTATTGTTTAAGCATTTTTTGTTTTACACTTATGCAACTTATACATTAGAATCTATATGCATGAATTATCATACATTACCGTAATGTAAAGCAAAACTAATATGTCTCCTATTGTGTGAAATAAAGTTGAGGCTTTTATTTGCAAACCTGTAATTATTAAATCCCCAATGCTATATGCCGCGAATATGGCAGAATAATATACAGTACATAAAGTGTTTTTCAGTGCAAAGCTATTAGTCACTATAGTAAAGCTATACGCAGTATCCTATTTAACTAGTAAGTCCAAATCTAATCACGTTGGCATTCTAGACCAGAATTAGTTTTTACATTATTTTATATAAATACTGGACCGAGTATGCCCAAAGAAATTAGAATGTTGTCAGCCGATTCCAACAAATTTAATAGGATTTGCCAACATCCTAATATCTTTGGGGCCCAGCAAAGATAGGACTGTCATCAGGGGAAAACATGGATCCCATTGTTTACCCAGAAGTCGCAGAGTTGCCAGCTGGCGCTGCCCATCTTAACACGCACGGTTGGCTGAGCTGAATATGCATATTGTTAGGGTAATTTGAGCTGATAGCAGTCAGCTCCACAATGATTTTCTTGATATTTTTATAATGTCTTTCGCCCCTTAATTTGGGTTTGTCTTCAGCACTTCTCGCACATTATTAATGGGACATTATTCCTCTGACCTGCCTGTGTGGTCAGCCTTAACCCTAGTCAGGAAACATATATCCTGCAATCATCTGTAACAGTCTTTGGATGATACTGCTGTTTACTATTACTTTTAGGCTAAATGATTGCTGTTTATTTGTATAGCAATTACTAAGCAATTGTTAATCAAGCAGATAAGTAGAAGTGGCTGATATCCTTGATTTAAGTGTGCCTGGAGTCAATGGGAACTGAATTATTTTGAAGAGTCTGTAAATAGAGGAGGCTGATTGCACTGATAACTCATTTACATTTACCAAGTGTTAAACTCCAAGCCAGAGTCATTATATGATTGGTAACGATGAACCAAAAAATTCTGAAAGCATGTATTATATTATTTTCATTTATTTTATGTGTCTATTGCTTTGTTTTATTACATAGCAACCAAATTTTTTTTTCAATCGATTAAAGAGGACCTGTCTCCCCCCCCCCAAAAGAGTGCAATCTAAAGGCAGCACTGAATGCAGCATGTATGCTGTATTCAGGCAAGGGGTCCCCCATGTGTTTCTGATGTATAAATTAAATTGTGTACAACAAAGTCAGGAGAGCATTACCAGATCCATGAGCCAGTTCCTTCCCAGGGGCTATTCCCGCCCCCCCATGCTTCTCTGTTCCTCCCTCCCCCCCTCTCCTCGCCGCCTCCTTGATACCTGTCAGTTTTCCTCGCTCTGCGCCTGCGCCTCCTTGTACTACCTCATGCAGGCGCAGAGCGTGGTGTTGCTATTGTTGGCCCCCGCCTCGTGCTCTGACAACAGCAATTATTTCCGCCCTGCTACATGTATAACAAGGAGCAGTGCAGGAACAAGTGCTGACGTCACGGGAGCAGGAGCGAGGGGCCGACACTAGCAACACTTCGCTCTGCCCCTGCGTCTCCTTCACACAGGCGCAGAGCGAAGTGTTGCTAGTGTCGGTCCCTCGCTCCTGCTAGTGTTGCTAGTGACAAGGCATCAATGAGGCGGCGAGGAGAGGGAGGAAGGAGGAACAGAGAAGCCAGGGGGCAGGACTAGCCCCAGGAAGGAGCTGACTCATGGATCTGGTAATGCCCTCCTGACTTTGTTGTACACATTTTAAAAGGCTGTATTTAATGATTAAAACATCAGAAACACATGGAGGCCCCTTGCCTGAATGCAGCGTACATGCTACATTCAGTGCTGCCTTTAGATTGAAATCTTTGGGGGCACGTGTGACAGGTCCTCTTTAATTAAATCTGTTTTTCTACTACGATTATATAAGTGTAATTTTTTAAAATATTGTATTACCGTATATACTCGTGTATAAGCCGACCTGTGTATAAGCCGACCCCCCTACTTTTTCCCCCAAAACCTGGGAAAACCTATTGACTCTTGTATAAGCCGAGGATGGACCCCAGCACAGGTATACAGCCCCCAGCAGTGTGGTATACAGGCCCCCCCAGTGGTATACAGGCCTCCCCAGTGGTAGTATACAGCAGCCTCCCCAGTGGTAGTATACAGCAGCCTCCCCAGTGGTACATACAGGCCCCAGCAGTATATACAGCAGCCCCAGTAGTATACAGCAGCCTCCCCAGTGGTATATACAGGCCCCAGCAGTATATGCAGCAGCCCCAGTGGTATACAGGCCCCAGTGGTATATACATGCCCCAGTGATGTATACAGGCCCCAGTGGTGTATACAGTCCCCAGTGGTGTATACAGGCCCCAGCAGTATATACAGCAGCCCCAGTAGTATACAGCAGCCTCCCCAGTGGTGTATACAGGCCCCAGCAGTATATACAGCAGCCCCAGTATTATACAGCAGCCTCCCCAGTGGTGTATACAGGCCCCAGTGGTGTATACAGGCCCAGTGGTATACAGGCCCCAGTGGTGTATACAGGCCCCAGTGGTGTATACAGGCCCCAGTGGTATACAGGCCCCAGTGGTATACAGGCCCCAGTGGTGTATACAGGCCCCAGTGGTATACAGGCCTCAGTGGTGTATACAGGCCCCAGTGGTATACAGGCCCCAGTGGTATACAGGCCCAGTGGTGTATACAGGCCCCAGTGGTATACAGGCCCCAGTGGTGTATACAGGCCCCAGTGGTATACAGGCCCCAGTGGTGTATACAGGGCTCCCCCCCTTGCTGCCAGCCATCTGCAAAGGAATAGATTATTATACTTATCCCTGTCCTGTCGCAGCCACCGCCGCTCTCTGACACCGCGCGCTCCTCCGGCTTCATCCGGCTTCTTCCTGCTTCCTCCTCCGGCGCACAGACAATGACGTCATTGCTTGCGCCCGCCGGTCACAGCAGGAAGAAGCCGGATGAAGCCGGAGGAGCGCGCGGTGTCAGAGAGCGGGGGCGACAGGACAGGGATAAGTATAATGATCTATTCCTTTACAAGTGGCTGGCAGCAAGGGAGGGGAGGGCCCTGTATACACCACTGATGGGGGGGGCTGTATACCGAGTATATGACTCGTGTATAAGCCGAGGGGCGACTTTTCAGCACATTTTTGGTGCTGAAAAACTCGGCTTATACACGAGTATATACGGTATATTGATTTTTTTTACTATTATTCATATTCTCATAGTTCATAATTTTTAAGATTAAAGGTAGACTTTAAGTTCATCTAGTTCTGGCCATAGGCTAAGGCCATGTGCACACGCTGCGCTTTTTATCTGTTTTTGTGTGCTGTGTTTTTGTAGAATTTTCAACAACAAAGCTGGATCGCTTTTTGGAAACAAAACAGACCCAATACGTATTACGTGCTTGACGCATTTTTGATGTTTTTTTTTCATTCAAATGAAGTCAATGGAGAAAATGGTGAAGATAAACGGATCTCTAATATAGAAATGCTCATTCTTTTTCTGGATGCGTTTTCTGTCCTAAAAACGGATCGGTAAAAAATGCAGCGTCGGAACAGCAATTCTGAAAACTCATTGACTTTGCTGGGCATCATAGGAAGTGATCCATTTTTCATGCAAAAATGGGTCACAAAAACCAGATCAAAAATGTTCTGTTTGAACATACCCCAACAGTGTTGATCCAGAGCAAGGCAAAAAAAAAACACATGGGGCAGACACTAGGCTCCAAATTGGGAAAAAAAACTCCTTCTCATAGGTGGTGCGGTGGCTCAGTGGTTAGCTCGGAGAGTTGTAGCACTGGGGTCCTGGATTCAAATGCCACCAATGACATATGTAAGAAGTTTGTATTTTCTCCCTGTGTCTGCATGAGTTTCCTGCCACATTTCAAAGACATACTAATAAAATGTTTGATTATGAGCCCCAATGGGGATAGTGTTGCAAATGTATGTAAAGTGCTATGGAATTAATAGCACTTCATTAATGAATAAATATAATATTCCCAACTCCACATATGGCAATGTTTTAATGAAACATTATTTAAGTTTAATACATACACTGTGTGCAGAATTATTAGGCAAATGAGTATTTTGATCACATGATACTTTTTATACATGTTGTCCTACTTCAAGCTGTATAGGCTTGAGAGCCAACTACCAATTAAGTAAATCAGGTGATGTGCATCTATGTAATGAGGAGGTGTGTGGTGTAATGACATCAACACCCTATATAAGGTGTGCTTAATTATTAGGCAAATGCCTTTCCTTAGGCAAAATGGGTCAGAAGAGAAATTTGACGAGCTCTGAAAAGTCCAAAATTGTGAGATGTCTTGCAGAGGGATGCAGCAGTCTAGAAATTGCCAAACCTTTGAAGCGTGATCACTGAACAATTAAGCGTTTCATGGCAAATAGCCAACAGGGTTGCAAGAAGCGTGTTGGGCAACAAAGGTGTACAATAACTGTCCATGAATTGAGGAAAATCAAGCATGAAGCTGTCAAGATGCCATTTGCCACCAGTTTTGCAATATTTCAGAGCTGCAACGTTACTGGAGTATCAAAAAGCACAAGGTGTGCTATACTCAGGGACAAGGCCAAGGTAAGGAAGGCTGAAAAATGACCACCTTTAAACAAGAAACATAAAATAAAACGTCAAGACTGGACCCATAAATATCTTAAGACTGATTTTTCAAAGGTTTTATGGACTGATGAAATGAGTGTGACTCTTGATGGGCCAGATGGATGGGCCAGAGGCTGGATCAGTAAAGGGCAGAGAGCTCCACTCCAACTCAGACGCCAGCAAGGTGGAGATGGGGTACTGGTATGGGCTGGTATCATCAAAGATGAACTTGTGGGACTCTTTTGGGTTGAGGATGGAGTGAAGCTCAACTCCCGGACCTACTGCCAGTTTCTTGAAGACAACTTCTTCAAGCAGTGGTACAGGAAGAAGTCGGTATGGTTCAAGAAAAACATGATTTTCATGTAGTACAATGCTCCATCACGCATCCAAATACTCCACAGCGTGGCTGGCCAGTAAAGGTCTAAAAGAAGAAAAAATAATGACATGGCCTCTTTGTTCACCTGATCTGAACCCCATAGAGAACCTGTGGTCCCTCCTAAAATGTGAAATCTGCAGGGAGGGAAAACAGTACACCTCTCTGAACAGTGTCTGGGAGGCTGTGGTGGCTGCTGCACGCAATGTTGATTGTAAACGGATCAAGCAACTGACAGATTCTATGGATGGAAAGCTGTTGAGTGTCATCATCAAGAAAGGTGGCTATATTGGTCTTTCATTTTTTTGGGTTTTGTTCTTGCATGTCAGAAATGTTTATTTCTAAATTTTGTGCAGTTATATTGGTTTACCTGGGGAAAATAAACAAGTGAGATGGAAAATATTTGGTTTTTATTAAGTTGCCTAATAATTCTGCACAGTAGTAGTTTCCTGCACAGATATCCTCCTAAGATAGCCAAATCTAAAAAAACCCACTCCAACTTCCAAAAATATTAAGCTTTGATATTTATGAGTCTTTTAGGTTGTGTGAGACAGTGCGGGGGATCATATGCGAGGGCCGCTATGTCTCCCCCAGAATGCGCACTGTCACATATTGAACCCGGTATAAGGTGTGAGAGAGAGGGACAGTCCACTCACTCCGCTCCAGGTCTTGCAGGATCCCTGGAAGGAGACACAGGGTTAAAAGCCTGGTTAGGAGACAGGGCAGGGTTCCCTCTGGAGAGTTTTTGTTTTCTAAGCTGAAGGAGCAGCAGACACAGACAGGAGAGATCAAGAGTTCCAGGGGCCTTGTGCTATAATAACACGGTCTAGCTCAGGAGGCCTGGGAGCTCGGTGCGACCTATATCGGAAAGCGCATAACCTGAGGGAACCGGGTTACTTAACACTAGAACTACTGAGGTAGTCATTTTGACTACTTCGCACTATGTATTTCTATGTAGGTGTCACGAGTGCAGAAGTTCTACTGTTAATGTGTGGACTGTCTCCTCTGTACCCGGCTGCGACCCGGATTCCGGCAGCTTGTGCCATCGCTGTATTTATCAGCAATAAAACCGGGTGCTGTTTGAACTGTTACCGGGCTCAACGTATTCCTGACCTGCAATCCCAGCGCTGCCCCACAGTTGATTGAGAACATAGTTGTTGATCAATAATAAAGATAATCCTCTTCAATACAACTTGCCTAATAATTCTGCAGACAGTGTATTAAAACAATGTGAATATAAATGTACATAGACTTCTGAACTCTGTGAAAGCCATGTGAATACACTAAGGGCTTCTATGAAAACAAACTACAGAATTTTTGCTAAGTTCACATCAAACACATTGCTGTGCATATGGCTGCAATGTGTTTTGCACTGCATTAATGCTCAGAAATGCTAGCGTTAACGCAGTTGAACACATCCCATAGACTTGTATGAGAAACACTTTGTAAATGCATTGCAAACGCAATGCCAAATGTAGTCGCGGTAGAAACACATGCGTTTTCACCCAGCACAATAGGAAATGTTTGCAGGTAACAATGCATGCATTTCTTCTGCGATTGTGTTAGGTATCGCATTTGCTATGCGTTTCCCATATAAGTCTATAGGATGCGTTCAACTGCGTTAACACTAGCATTTCCTAGCGTTAGCGCACCTGAAAAACGCCTTGCAGCAAAACGCAAGGCACACACAGATGTGAAAAGGCCCTTTATGTGTCACTCAATGTAATGCTCATGTAGAAAAATTAGTTGATAGGAGTGTTTCCATCATACTCATTCATGGCTGTAGCTGAAATATGTTTATATGCTGGTTGCAGGAATTGGGACTCCAGAAATGTCAATCAGTTTTCGTAGCTTCTAAATTCCATAGTGTATTTAAATATAAGAAGTAAATTAGAGACGAGTAAGCTTTGAAAAGATGTATACTATGAGTAGACCTACAGACAAGATAAGCGACCCAATATAAAAAACATTATTACCTATTATCAAAAATATGTTTCCTAACTAGTCGTTTATTACATGCAAACTAAGGTGTCAATGAAACCTAACAATATGCAGATGCACAACTATACTGACCTCCTGTTCCTAGAAAACAACTCTCGGGACAGAAGACACTGATAAGGAAGATATAGTGCACACATAAAGATATAGGAAAGATAGAGGACTTAATCCTTTTATTTAGAAAAGAAGGTTTAGACCCTAACCAAGGAACAAAGTTTATGCATCTTTTACAATAAGAAATCCCTGGTGGCTCTTCTAGGACTTCATGGCTACTTATGGAGGGTACTTTGTATTCATATGCAAAATAGATTCATTCAAGAGATGGTCACACATCACTTATACCTAATCCAAGCTGTGCTCAGTGGTTTAAAGCTGGTGACCAAGAATGCAAAACACTAGTTTTGGCTTGAAGAAAACAGAAGTTTGCTGCTGTTTATGTTTCAAGCCCTTGACCTGTAAAACAGGTCAGTTTGTATGACCTTACCATGCATGAAAACCATTGTAATTTGTCATGGCTTTTGCTCTGGATTATAAATGTCCTCACTTAGTTTCACTCTAAGATTAATTAAAGTCCAATATTGTCCTTAAATTGGCATAAAA
Source organism: Allobates femoralis (assembly GCA_033576535.1). Lineage (NCBI taxonomy): Eukaryota > Metazoa > Chordata > Amphibia > Anura > Aromobatidae > Allobates > Allobates femoralis. Next base: position 270,752,636 of record JARQOC010000004.1, on the reverse strand, counting down.
TTGAAGTATTTTAAAGAACATCTTAAAAACTATTAGTGTATTTCATGTGGTAGTTTGCCATAATGTTCCATCTTGAGAGGTTTTTTGAATATCCCCAAAATTTGGATATTATATCTCACATTGGGTTTTACTTATTAGAGTTGCACTTGTGTTTCTTTCAGTGAGTCAAAACAACAATAAAGCATTGCATCCGGTTGACCATTGACCATTTACTGCTTAATGGAGTTTATTTATTGAAGGTAATTCTATAGTCTGGTGGGATGACCTACTAGCACTGACTGATTGAGAAAGATGATCTGATCACATAAAACAAATAATATTTATTGTCTTCAGAAAACAAACAACTAAGCACAAAATTGTTTGGTTTTATGTATTAGGACATAGTAAAAAAAAAATATATATATATATATATATTTATATATATATGGCCAGGGTCACATCTCCGTTTTGACCCTAGTCTGCCGGATTCCAGTTTTAACTTAGAACTTTTTCCAGCACCGCATAGCGTTACTGCTATGCGGTGCTGGAACACGCAGTCCCTAGTTACCCGATGCTTACCTTAACTACCTGTCACACAGGCAGAGGCTCGGAGTGCGCTTTACAGCGCCGCACAGGAAACGCTGTCTGCAACGTTTCCTGTGCGGCGCTGTAAAGCGCACTCCGAGCTGCTGCCTGTGTGACAGGTAGTGAAGGTAAACATAGGGTAACTAAGGGCAGCGTTTTCCAGCACCGCATAGCGGCAACGCTATGCGGTGCTGGAAAAAGTTCTAAGTTAAAACCGGAATCCGGCAGGCTAGGGTCAAAACGGAGATGTGACCCTGGCCATATATATATATATACAATGCCTATAAGTAGTATTCAACCCCCTGCAGATTTAGCTGGTTGACACATGCGGAATTAACTTGGCATTGTGACATTTGGACTGTAGATCAGCCTGGAAGTGGGAAATGCACTGCAGCCAAAAATATTTTTTTATTTATTTATTTTTTTTTTTAAGCGTTAAAAGTTAATTCAGAGAGTCATTTATTATTCAACCCCTCAAACCACCAGCATTCTGTTTGGTCCCCCTAAAGTATTAAGAAGTAGTTCAGGCACAAAGAACAATGAGCTTCACATGTGTGGATTAATTATCTCTTTTCTGACTATTTAAGACCCTCCCCAAACTTGTGAACAGCACTCATACATGGTCAACATGGGAAAGACAAAGGAGCATTCCAAGGCCATCAGAGACAAGATCGTGGAGGGTCACAAGGCTGGCAAGGGGTACAAAACCCTTTCCAAGGAGTTGGGCCTACCTGTCTCCACTGTTGGGAGCATCATCCGGAAGTGGAAGGCTTATGGAACTAATGTTAGCCTTCCACGGCCTGGACAGCCTTTGAAAGTTTCCTCCCGTGCCGATGCCAGGCTTGTCCGAAGAGTCAAGGCTAACCCAAGGACAACAAGGAAGGAGCTCCGGGAAGATCTCATGGCAGTGGGGACATTGGTTTCAGTCAATACCATAAGTAATGTACTCCACCGCAATCGTCTCCGTTCCAGACGAGCCCATAAGGTACCTTTACTTTCAAAGCGTCATGTCAAGGCTCGTCTACAGTTTGCTCATGATCACTTGGAGGACTCTGAGACAGACTGGTTCAAGGTTCTATGGTCTGATGAGACCAAGATCGAGATCTTTGGTGCCAACCACACACGTGACGTTTGGAGACTGGATGGCACTGCATACTACCCCAAGAATACCATCCCTACAGTCAAGCATGGTGGTGGAAGCATCATGCTGTGGGGCTGTTTCTCAGCCAAGGGGCCTGGCCATCTGGTCCGCATCCATGGGAAGATGGATAGCACGGCCTACCTGGAGATTTTGGCCAAGAACCTCCGCTCCTCCATCAAGAATCTTAAGATGGGTCGTAATTTCATCTTCCAACAAGACAACGACCAAAAGCACACAGCCAAGAAAACCAAGGCCTGGTTCAAGAGGGAAAAAATCAAGGTGATGGAGTGGCCTAGTCAGTCTCCTCACCTTAACCCAATTGAAAACTTGTGGAAGGAGCTCAAGATTAAAGTCCACATGAGACACCCAAAGAACCTAGATAACTTGGAGAAGATCTGCATGGAGGAGTGGGCCAAGATAACTCCAGAGACCTGTGCCGGCCTGATCAGGTCTTATAAAAAGACGATTATTAGCTGTAATTGCAAACAAGGGTTATTCCACAAAATATTAAACCTAGGGGTTGAATAATAATTGACCCACACTTTTATGTTTAAAATTTATTAAAATTCAACTGAGCAACATAACTTTTTGGTTTGTAAGATTTATGCTTCTGTTAATAAATCCTACTCTCGTTTGCAGTTTGAAGGCTCTAACTTATTTGCATCTTATCAAACCACATAAATCTGCAGGGGGTTGAATACTACTTGTAGGCACTGTATATGTCTGGTCCTTAGAAGGTCTTAAAATTGGGTTGATACAACCTCAAATGAATACTACATGACAAATTATACTGTGTCATTATGCAGCAAAAGTGTATGAGAAATAAAGTACATCAAATGGATTATTACAACAATAATTTGAAGTAATCAATAAAGTAATTACATTGTTACTCTCTTAGGGTGGCTTCACACGATGGTAAGGTCCGATCCGGGGGTGTCAGGGATGAACCTGACACTCCCAGACCGGATCAACACACAGAACCGGAGGGCAAATATGCCCTCTGCTCCGGTGTGCAGCCATACGCAGCTGCAGCTGCTAATGAATCAAGACCTGAAACAACAGCAGCGTGCAGCCACAGGTGTCCGGTTCCCGGATCCTCCAAGACCGGGACAATCCAGCCTCATAGGCTCCCATATTAGGGAGCGCCGGAATGCACTGGATCCGGGAGGATTCAGGGGAATCCGGGAGAATCCGGGATACGGCAATTTGGGGAGATTTTTTACCCCGGACACAAAAACGTTGCAAGCAACATTTTTGTCTCCGGTGAGAAAAATCTGAATTCTCCCGGATTCTTCCGGAGATATGGAAATTTGATGGCAGAGAGCTGCCATCCGGCTCCTTCCAGCCCCATTTAATACTATGGGGCCAAAATCCAGTCCGGGGCTATCTGCTTTACACCGGACAGCCCCAGATCGAACCTTACCGTGGTGTGAAGCCACCCTTACATTGTTCTGGAAGAATTTTGGCCCACTCTTCTTTACAGTATTATGTAAGTCCTTTAAGGTTTGTGAGCATTCATACAACTTTAATAAGTTCTTAACGTAGCATTTCAAGTGGGTGGAGATTTGGACTATGATTGGGGAATTCCAACATCTTGAATGAGGTTGTTACATCGTACAAGCCCTGCGCCCCAACACTGCTAGTTTCTATCTCTACGCCTTCAGAAGTTTAAGCAATTAACAGGAAGTGAGCGGCCAATCGCAGCTCTCATTTCCTGTTGATTACTCATTATCTGAAAGCGTATAGAGAGAATCTAGCAGTGATGGCGCGTAGGGCTTGTACGATGTAACAACCTCATGTGAGGGTCCTCCAAAGGTCCTGAAGCATCAGGATGAGGTGAATAAACGTGCCGCGAAAAAAGCGCCAAACAATTGACATGTTCATTCTTTTTACACATCCGCTTTTCAGCCTAAAAGTAGATGCATAAAAAGCGCAGCATGTGAATGGCAAACAGTGAAATGCATTCACCTGGCTAAGACAGCTAACGTCAATGCGTTTCACTGCATTTCACTGCAATAGCGGATCCTCAATTAGTGGATCAAAAGCACAGCAAAAGAACAACGTGTGAACGTAGCCTAACAGTGCATCATGACCTCATTTTTTGGGTGTGTCTTAGTGTCCGGTAGGTCTTACAGTTTGAAAGATACAGTAGTTTATTTGTAGTATTCAAGACAAAATTATTCCATTTTTGCAGATTTGAAAGTAAGAATAAAGGTATTGGTAACACTTGAAAAGGCTTTCATTACAAACAGCACGGTCACTTAAAATATTTTATAGGGGAGAACAATCTGCCAAATATCAGTCATTTATAACATTTTTTACATGAAGGCATTGCTACATAGAATGACACCCATCTTAAATTTTTTTTATGACAAGTCAGATAGTAGTCATGTGAAATCTCTAGCCAGCTCTCTATGGCCAGCTTTAGAATTTTTTAACATGTTGAAGTTAAATTGTATTTTTTATTTATTTAGAAATTGTTGCAACATCTGCTATTTTTAAATGATTTTGTAGAATGATAATATACAGACAAGTACTTGAAAAAAAATGTTTAACACCATGCACACCTGGAGTAGGCATTTTAATAGTTGCTGCTTTCTGCATTTAAAGCATCTGATGTGAGAAATATAACATAAAAGAAGCAGTGAAAGGAAAGCCAGCTCACCTATCGCACAGGATTAAGTTGATCCGTGGCACGTAAGTGTAAGCAGTAGAAAACAATGTGACTTGTTCAGCTGATACGGATACAAATTTCTTCACTTCTTTATTTTAGCAGCATTTATAGAAATTGGAAAACATGATCCATTTACAGAGTGTTAGAGAATAAATCATTGCATCTATAAACATGTGTCAGACCTCAAAAAACTAGGTATAAAATCTACATATGCAAATTGCCTTTTCAGAGAGGAAGAGGGCTTGAACTCTAGTGTCACCTATTGGAAGTAGCAATCCTAAAAGTCTATATTGAACCTTTAATGAGCCTTGTCATATGACTTACGATAACAAAATTCAGCAAACAAGGTCTTGGGCATCACACTGCAGAAGTACCTTACTGCCTTCACTCAGGCACCGCTGGCTTTACTGGGACCGGACAGTGGCAGTGCTCCCCTCGTCACAGGGAACAGCAGATAATATTCAGGCACTTTATGATAGAACATGGGGAGGCACTCACCAATCGAACAGTGGACCTGTTGAAGCACCAGACATGTGCGAAACGGCACTGAAGTCCAGTACACCTCCTCCCATCCCCCGCACAATGCCGACACTTGTAGTCTCCAGTTTTTGTGGTGTGAACTCTCAATAAAGAAGTTGGACAATTGGTGAGTGCCTCCCCATGTTATATCGTAAAGTGCCTGATTTACGATAATAATTAACAAACCAGAATCTTAATTTGCAGGCACAATGTTTCAGGGCGTTGTCCATCATCAGTGCAAAGTATGAGATCCGGTATGGCTAGGTGAGAGTGTAACGCTGAGTGATGGGATGTGTCTAGCTGCAAGCCACCAAGAAGCAGTATGTCAGTCACATGTGGCACAGGCTATCACACTGCCACGCACCCTGGAGGGCCGGGCATACTCTTCACCCATCTGCTGCTCCAGACAAGGGTTTTTTTCAGCAGAGCCCTTCTCAGGTGGCGAACAGAGCGGTCGCTGGTGGCAAGACCAATGAAAGCTAAGCAAAGATAAAGCACAACACAAAAGGAACAGCAAAATAAACCTAAAGCTGAAACCACAGCAGTAACAAAAAGCTGAATCACAGCAGTAAAAAAAAGATAAAAGCTGCAGAACAGCAGCCATACTCAGAGCACTAGCACTGTCCTAACTGCTCAACACAACTGAATAATCAGCAACTAAGCACAGCAAATGAAAGGTGTAAAACTGCCTCCCGGCAGTCACGAGACTCACTGAGGCAATGCCTACTCCCCATGTTCTGCCCATAGAACCACAGGAGGAGAGGAAAAGAGTGAAGTGGAGGGAACATTCCACCATCTGACTGTCCCAGCAGATACAATATCCAATATCTGCTGGCAAAGCTAACGCCAGGGGACCCAGTGTCCCAGAGCCTCTGAGTGGCACTGTCACTGTTGCAGCGGTGTACAAGCCACCCAGTGACTCCCAAAGTACATCTATTAGTCCTACATACCGGGTCAGAGCATGCACCCGTACACGTTTCACCTCCAGTATGCAAAACCACACCCCCCTTGTCCAGTCAAGGGTGACGGGGACCAAAACACACCCAGGATTGTGACGGACCCGCTCAAACTACCAGGCCTAAGAGTGATAGGCTATGACGGGGATCTAAGTGGTAAGGTTTCTCCTTGTGAAAAGTGGCATGACAGATCTGGCATGCCAGTATGAGTGGACTTAAACACTTGCAATGTCTCTCATTAATTGCTAATTGCCTCTTCAGAGTTGAAAAAGACGAACTCTAGAGCACTATTGGAAGTAACAATCCTAATATATATTGAATTTTAGGACTGCTACTTCGAATAGGTAGGAACTAGAGATCAAGCCTTCTTCCTCTCTGATGAGGAAATTTGCATATTGACATTTCCCAGAGGAGCATTGCAGGCATTAAGTCTCCTCATACTGGCATGTCCACAAGGAGATAACACACCCCTTAGAAACCTGAATATGATATGCCAATGTAGCAGACACCAACATGTCTGCAGTTGTGCTACCTTAATAGCATAATATATCTTGGCATTCTATGCTATTTGCATTGTATCAGCAATTTAATTCTCTTTTAGTGAATACAAGGAATCTGTTTAGTGACTGCAACATCTGTATCATCATCAATATTTTATTATTGATGATAGCATAAACTCAATATGGTCCGTCAAGTGTTTGGCGATAACTTATCAATTTAGATAGACAGGATCATGCCAATACAATCGAGCAATGTGTGTATAGTGGATTGTACATTACATTCCCACATTTACTTTGATGACCTCCAAGCCGCCTCTGTCTGTCATGGGTCGTCCTAACCACGGCGACACACACATGTCCCACTCATCTGTCATCAGTCACGCCCCTGGCCTAGGGATGAATAGCAATTCCTCCAATGCCCTAGACTAGCTGATAGACCCCGTGCTGTAGAGAACATTTACTCACATGAACCACAACATATGACCCTTTTGGTCCGTGATACAACATTAGCTCTATCAATGCCCGGAACATTATCTTCCCAAAGCCTTATAAATCCATTGGGTCTGTAAATCTATTAAGTAGATTGCTCACGCTAAGCGTTATAAACCTACTCAGACTGTCAGCAGACTGCTAAAGTATCCCTCCTAATTGTTACGGTTAGGCAAATACCCCATCCCCGGTCATTTAACCATCACTGCCCTCCAAGCCACCTCATCTATGTTTAAATTGGCTTTATGACCATTGATGACAATCACGATATTTGGGTGGACTCATCCAGATCCACATGACCGTGTGAGAGTACAAAACCACAGTGTCCTGTCGCGTCAATACTCCTTTTTATCCCCCATGTCCATGTGGGATCTACAAAGTATTTGCTTTCCTTTAATTGGAGATCTGATGATACCCCAACTCTGTGACATAAACCCGCTGTGATTCAAGCCTACTTCTTGACTTTTTTGATCTCCATTGTGGACTATATTACACTGTACTTCTGTTAGTGACCTATCACGATCCACGACTTGAGCACAGAACCCAGATCTTTTCACCTTGACCCATTGCATCTTGCCTCCTATCCACACCTATGACACCATGTTCCCATTTAGCCCAACAGTTCAGAAGAGTACAGATCAAACAACTTCCCCCCACTCGTCCAATAACTCAAATTCTGTAACATTGACCCCTCAATCTTCTGCCATGTAGATTGAATGACCCCCATCTGACCAATGGAAACATTTATTGCTGTGTTACTTCAAGTTCATATTTCTATTGCAAACTAGAGTAAAAATCACTGACCTACGGTTTTGACCGTGGCCCATTACCAGTCTCAATGGATTGTTCATCTGGTTGGTTGATCTGCCATAACCCACTGTAACCATCCTCACGCACTCAGGAACAGGTTCCCCAAACTTCTGGGTCAGGAAATCATGAGACATCGTTCCTATCTGTGCCGTACAATGAACCCCTTCTCCATGATTCACTCAACCAGATACTGGGAAACCCGACCCCTTGCTGCTGTAAGGCCTAGGTGCCGTTCACCACGATACCCCAAACTCTGACCAGACTTGGAACTCACTGTGTGGGCCTGAGCTGCTCAAACACGTATCTCACAACACTGACCCCGCACTCGCACTTGTAACAAGATCTGGTACCATGATAAACACTATCTACACCTCTCTTATTCCTTTACAACCCCTCCTCCCCCTACACGACTGTGCTAGCGACAGATTGGTCACCATATACAGCAGTATCTACACCTCTCTCTGTACCAAGTGTACGTACCACTTGTGTCGCTGACCTGTCTCTGCTGCCACCTGATCGCTCCACAGCGACCAAGGACCCAATTGCATAGCTGCAGGATCCCAACTCTCAAAGCAGGCCACCTCTCTTTCACACACAGTCTTGCTGACAACCGATTCACATATGCAGCGATGATCCACAGCGATTCTAGCGATATCGCTGTTGCACGTGACCCTAGCCCTGCTTCGCACATCCACCATGATCACCAATTGCCGAAGAGACGGTAAATCACGCCACTATTGTGAAATAGGTTCTGTGGAGGTACAATGTGATTATCAAAAATCTTAACCCTCAACCATTGATGCCATATTTTAAGAACACCGCAATTAACCCCCTTTCTGCTATGTGAACTCTGCCCACACCCCCACTCTGCCCCTGACCCTGCTCTGCCCACTCACACCACTGACCCCCACTCTGCCCACTCACCCCCCAACTCTGCCCCCTCACCCCCCAACTCTTCCCCCTCACCCCCTCTCTGCCCAATCACCCCACTCTGCACACTGACCCCACTCTGCCCCTGACCCTGCTCTGCCCACTGACCCCCACTCTGACCACTGACCCCCCACTCTGCCCACTCACCCCCAAACTCTGCCCACTCACCCCCCTACTCTTCCCCCTGACCCCCTCTCTGCCCCCTCACCCCCACTCTGCACACTGACCCCCTCTCTGCCCCTGACCCTGCTCTGCCAACTCACCCCCACTCTGACCACTGACCCCCACTTGCCCACTCACCCCAAACTCTGCCCACTCACCCCCCTACTCTTCCTGCTGACCCCCTCTCTGCCCCCTCACCCCCACTCTGCACACTGACCCCCACTCTGCCCCTGACCCTGCTCTGCCCACTCACCCCCACTCTGACCACTGACCCTGCTCTGCCCACTCACCCCCACTCTGACCACTGACGCCCACTCTGCCCCACTCACCCCCAAACTCTGCCCACTCACCCCCCTACTCTTCCCCTCACCCCCTCTCTGCCCCCTCACCCACACTCTGCCCACTCACCCTGCTCTGCCCACTCATCTTGCTCTGCCCACTCACCCCCACTCTCTGCCCACTCACCCCCACTCTCTGCCCACTCACCCCCTCTCTGCTCACTCACCCCCTCTCTGCTCACTCACCCCCTCTCTGCCCACTCACCCCCACTATGCCCACTGACCATGCTCTGCCCACTCACCCTGCTCGGCCCACTGACCCCTCACACTGGCCACTCATCCTGCTCTGCCCACTCACCATGCTCTGCCCACTCACCCCTCACTGCCCACTGACCCCTCACACTGACCTTGCTCTGCCCACTGACCATCCTCTGCCCACTGACCCCTCACTGACCCTGCTCTGCCCACTCACCCTGCTCGGCCCACTGACCCCTCACACTGCCCACTGAACATGCTCTGCCCACTGACCCCTCAATGCCCACTCAACCTGCTCTGCCCACTGACCCTGCTCTGCTCACTGACCACTCACACATGCCCACTCACCCTGCTCTGCCCACTGACCCCTCACACGCCCCACTGACCCTGCTCTGCCCACTCACCCCTCACACTGACCCTGCTCTGCCCACTGACCCTGCTCTGACCACTCACCCCTCACACTGCCCACTGACCCCTCACACTGCCCACTCACGCCTCACACTGCCCACTGAACATGCTATGCCCACTTACCCCTCATACTGCCCACTGACCATGCTCTGCCCACTGACCCCTCACACTGCCTACTGACCCTGCTCTGATCATTTACTCCCGCTCTGCCCACTCACCCCCGCTCTGCCCACTCGCCCCTGCTTTTACCACTGACCCTGCTCTGCCCACTGACCACCCTCTGTTCACTCACCCCCCGCTCTGCCCTTTCACCATGCCCACTGACCCTGCTCTGCCAACTGACCGTGCCCACTCACCCATGCTCTACCCACTGACCCTTCTCTGCCCACTCACTGTGCCCACTGACCGCCGCTTTGCCCACTAACCCCCTGCTCTGCCCACTGACTGTGCCCAATAACCCTTGCTATGCCCACTAAACCCTGCTCTGCCCACTCACCCCCGCTCTGCCCGCTGACCCCTGCTCTGCTCACTGACTGTGCCCACTCAACCCCTGCTCTGCCCACTCACCCCTGCTCTGCCCACTGATTTTTCCCACTAACCCCTGCTGTGCCTACTGACTGTGCCCACTGACCCCTGCTCTGCCCAATCACTCTGCCCACTAACCCCTGCTCTGACCACTGCCCCTGCTATGACCCTGCTCTGACCACTGACCCCCCAATCTTGCTCACTGACCCTGCTCTGCCCATTCACCCCCCACTCTGCCCACTCACCCCCGCTCTGCCCACTGACCCTGCTCTGCCCACTTACCCCCCCCCTTGGCTACTGACCATGCCCACTGACCCCAGCTCTGCCCACAGACCTCAGCTCTGCCTACTGACCCTGCTCTGACTACTGATTATGCCCACTGACCCCTGCTCTGCCCAATGACTCTGCCCACTAACCCCTGCTCTTCCCACTCATCCCCCACTCTGCCCACTGACCCCCCCTTTGCCCACTGACCCCCAGCAGATCGGTTTCCCAGCCAACGACAGGTCCTGTCCTGCCACCTACAAGACGGGTGGAGCGAGCCGCCGCAGGGTAAGTATCCTCACTGAGGTTTTTTTTATTCTTATTATCACCATGAAGGAGCGGGGAAGGGAGGTGTGCAGCCCCAGAGGGAGGGGGCCGCAGAGACTGGAGGCCCAGAGGGACGGGTGCCGCGGGGAGCGGAGGGGTCAGGAGGAGCGCCTCCATCCTGCCCCCCCCAACACCATCCTGCCCCCCCGACTCCATCCCGCACCCCCACCACCATCCTCACCCCCCGCCAACATCCTGCCCGCCGCCTCCATCCTGCATCGCTCCGTCCATCCTGCGCCACTCACCTCCATCCTGCCCCTCGGGCTCCATCCTGCCCCTCCGGCTCCATCCTCCCCTCTGCCTCCATCCTCCCCCGCCCCCTCCATCCTGCCCTGCCCCCTCCATCCTGCTCCGCCACCCATCCTGCTCCGCCACCCACCATCCTGCCCCCTTGCTACTTCCTGCCCCACTCGCTACTTCCTGCCCTGCTCACTCCATCCTGCCCTGCTCGCTCCGTCCTGCCCTGCTCGCTCCATCCTCACCCCCGCTGTTCTTGCTCCCCCGCCTCCATCCTGCCCTCACGCTTACTCATCCTGCCCCGCTTGCTCCATTCTGCTCATCTGCCTCCATCCTGCTCCTCCGGCTCCATCCTGCTCAATCCTGCCCCTTTGGCTTCATCCTGCTCCGCTCAATCCATCCTGCCCGCTCAATTCATCCAGCCCCCCGCTCTTCTTGCTCCCCCGCCTCCATCCTGCCCCGCTCGCTCCATCCTGCCCCCCCTCCCCCGCCTCTGTCCTGTTGCCCCGCCTCCATCCTGTTCCCCCGGCTCCATCCTGTTCCCCCCGGCTCCATCCTGTTCCCCCTGGCTCCATCCTCTTTCCCCCGGCTCCATCCTGTTTCCCCCGCCTCCATCCTGCCCCCTCCCGCTCCATCCTGCCCCCTTCCGCTACATCCTGCCCCGCTCGCTCCATCCTGCCCCACTCGCTCCATTCTGCCCCCCCAACACAATCCTGCCCCCCCTCCCCTCCTCAGCTGATCGCTTGCCCAGGCAACTACAGGTCCTAAAGGCCTGTAGGACCTACAAGGCGGAGGTGGAGCGAGCCGCCGGACAGGTGAGTATCCTCACTGACAATTTTTTTAATTTTACTGTGGACGACCGGGGGCCAGGAGGAGTGGGGGACCACGGTGACCGCAGTATTGCCATATACCATAGTGCTGCTATACATGTGCTATAATGTACTGCCATATACCATAGTGCTGCTATACATGTACTGTAATGTACCGCTATATACCATAGCACTGCTATACATGTACTGTAATGTACTGCCATATACTATAGTGCTGCTATACATTTACTATAATCTACCGCCATATACTATAGTGCTGCTATATATGTGCTCTAATTACCACCATATACCATCGTACTGCTATATATTTATATATATATATATATATATATATATATGTACTTCGCTCATGTTGACTTAACAAGTTCTGTCAATCACAGTATGTAAACTACATACATATTCTACACTACCCCATTCTTTACAATCGGCCCGCCATATATAAAAGCCAAAGCCACTTCCGTCTTCAAGTGACAACAATTACGTCACCGGACGCAAGTGCCTTGGGCACTACACCCGCTCAGGGTGGACCAAGATGCCGGCCGTAAGCAGAGCGGGACTCACCCAGCCCGCCACGCTTACTGCCACCCCAACACTGCCCAAAACACCCACACATCACGGCCGAGAGACGACCGGCGTTAGCCGGTTGTCTCCTGTCCGCCACACACCACTTCGGGAGACGACCGCCATTACCTCCGGCTCCTTTCACTAGTCTTGGCTCCTCCCCCTCACTTCCGGCGCCCGGGGCTGCGCAATGGCGGCCGCACAGATCACCCTCCGCTCCTGCACTGCCACCAGCCTCCGGGCTCAGTCCTCTGCCGGACGGCAGGAGGCCAAGTGGCCCCGGGATACGGACACCGCTGCTGTGCAGCCTACACGGAGGGAGAGAGGTATGCAGCCTGTAGGCGGAGGATAGGTGGCGTGATGTCGCCCCTCCAGCCTCCCCTGTCCTCTACCCTCCAGCTTCCCCTGTCCTCTGCCCTCCAGCCTCCCCTGTCCTCTGCCCTCCAGCCTCCCCTGTCCTCTGCCCTCCAGCCTCCCCTGTCCTCTGCCCTCCAGCCTTCCCTGTCCTCTGCCCTCCAGCCTCCGCTCTCCTCACCTATCCAGCCTCCGCTCTCCTCACCCCTCCATATGCAATGTACAGTATGTGTATATATGTGTGTCTATGTGTCCACTTCCCTCACTTTGTCCGCACTTCCGTCACTTTGTCCGCACTTCCGTCACTTTGTCCGCACTTCCGTCACTTTGTACACACACATACACATACACACACACACAAAACACACACACACTCCGCTATACTTACCACTGGCCCTGCGTCCGCCACCTGCATCCTCAGTCGACATCTCGCCGCCCCCAAACTACTGGATCCAATATAGCGTCCAAGAAGTCTCGCCAAAGTTCCCGGACATATTGGATCCAGTCGTCCGGGGCCGCCAACATACTTTGTCCAAGATGGCGTCCGGGAAGTCTCGCCAGACTTCCCAGACCCAATATTGGATCCAGTCGTCCGGGGGCGGCGACATGTCGACTCAGGATCCACGTGGCGGGGAAGACGCAGGGCCGCTGCTAACTATACCGAAGTGTCTGTATGTGTGTGTGTATGTGTGTGCTGACCACTCTGCCCACGGCGGTGCGCTGACCACTCTGCCCACGGCGCTGCGCTGACCACTCTGCCCACGGCGCTGCACTGACCACTCTGCCCACGGTGCTGCACTGACCACTCTGCCCACGGCGCTGCACTCACCACTCTGCCCACGGCGCTGCACTGACCACTCTGCCCACGGCGCTGCACTGACCACTCTGCCCACGACGCTGCGCTGACCAATCTCACCGCACTCACTGCTAACCACTGAGCCACCGCACTCACTGCTAACCACTGAGCCACCGCACTCACTGCTAACCACTGAGCCACCGCACTCACTGCTAACCACTGAGCCACCGCACTCACTGCTAACCACTGAGCCACCGCGCAGTGCTAACCACTAAGCCACTGCCCAGTGCTAAGCACTGAGCCATCGCGCAGTGCTAAGTACTGAGCCACCGCATTGTGCTAACCACTGAGCCACCGCGCAGTGCTAACCACTGAGCCACCGCGCAGTGCTAACCACTCAGCCACCTCTATACACACAATTCATTTCACCCCACTCCCCTATTACTAAATCTCTCTCTCTCTCTCCTGTAAGTGAGGCGCCAAGCTCATTGGTCGGCGACAACACACACCGACCAATGAGCTTCGCGCCTCCCTTCCTATTCAAATACATAGAGGACTTTGAGTTTCACATTTACCGCTGTAAGTTATGCGCGAAGCTCATTGGTCGGCGCCAGCACACACCGACCAATGACCTTCGCGCCTCACTTACACCACTAAATTTCAAACTCAAAGTCCTCCATGTATCTCAATGGGAAGTGAGGCGCTTCTCTCATTGTACTCATGACAGTAGCAACATTAACCCCTTACATTCCGTTTTATCTGTAATTTCTATAACACAGTGTGTAGTTGTACTGTCACTACAAAGTTAACCCCTTATATACCATTTCTGCCTTAACTCCATACGTTGTAGTCTCTATTACTACTCCCAGTAGAAACATTAACCCCTTATATTCCATTATTGTTGTTATTTCTATCACACTGTATAGTTGTAATCACATTGCGAAATTAACCCATTATATACCAGTTCAGCATTAACTGCATATTTGGTAGTGTTTATAACTACTGCCACTGCTACATTAACCCCTTGAACACCATTTTCGATATAATTTACAGCGCTGAGTCTGTTGTGGGAGTGCCTGTGGGACATTAACTCCTTCAATAACATTTTTGATATCATTATAAGTTCCTACTCTGTTATACTCCTGTTATTCGCACATTAACTCTTTCTACACCTCCACTATATTGCTACCCTCACAGTTCTGCCTACATCGCCTACTTAGTCATATATCTGGTGTTTAAGTCTATTATTTACAACTCTTAAAAAAATTATATACAGATTCTAGACTCCCGATTCTTTAGAATCGGGCTCACAGCTAGTCAATACTATATTACTTTAGAAATTGATAGCATAAACTCAAAGGGCATTGGGTCATCAATGTAGTCGGCAAGATAACCATCAATTTAGCATAAACAGGATCATGACAAGTGACAATCGAGCCCTTATGTGTGTAAACTGGAATTTGTACATCTCCATTTTCCCCACACTTTACTTTGATGACCCAGCAAGCCGCATCTATGTCTGTCATGGAGTCGTCCTAACACAACAGGCGACAACAGGCAGCATGTCACCTGTACTCATCTGTCATCAAAATGTCACTTGGTTACCTCTGGCCTTAGGGATGAATGAGAAATTCCATGCAGCAAAGACCTGGAAGAAATATAGCTGGATAGACCTCCATTAAATTACAAGTGCTGAGGATAGAGAAATTTATTATCACATAAACCACAAAACTATATGTGATACTTCAGTTTAAATGGATTATACCGTGCATACAATAATTGGCTGGCTGGAATCAATGTTCCCATAGAAACAATTATTTTTTTTCCCAATGATTTCTTTATAAAATAATTGGTCTGTAAATCTATTAACTAGAGTTGATCAGCTAAGCTGTATATAAACCTATTCATTGTATGTCTTACGACAGACCTGCTAAAGTTATCCCTGCCTATAGTTGTGGTTACGTTTTGATTAGGCAAAAAAAATTGAGCATCCATCCAGGTCAATTAATAAAATCCATTCACTTTGACCCTAAACAATGCCCCTTCATAGCTATGATTGGGTTAAAAATTGGCTCTTCTATTACCATTTGATACATATGCACTGATATTTTGATGAGGACCAAATCATTTCACCAAGTCATCCATCATCTCTCCGACCACACGTCACATGTTGGAGAGTGACAAATACACCACCAGTTGTTTCTGTCATGCGGTCAATGACTCCTTTTTAACCAGCCTTTATTTGTTCCTTGTGGGGGATCTTACAAAGTAATTTGGTCTTCCAGTTTAATTTGGAGATCTGATGATTAATACACAGCAGACTATTGTGTGGATATAAAGCCAGACTGTGATTTCAGAGAGTGCCTTATTTGCTTTCTTGTGACTTTTTGTTTTGATATCTTTCTATGTATGTGGTACTTATATTAAATGTATTTTCTGTTATAGTGATTTTTTTCTAATAAGATCGAGATCAGACGAGCATATGGAAAAGCCAGAAAAAAGATCGTTTTTCATCCGTATTGTCATCCATATTGCATCTGTTTGCCATCCGTATATCCATTTTTCATCCTGTATGACATCCCTATGGTTTCCAATTTTACCCAACAGTTCAGAAGATGTACAAGATCAAAGACAACTTCCTATGTTAATAACTGCAATGTATCTGTAAAAATTGGATGCAATTTTTTTGCATGTATAGATGTGAATGAGCCAGTCTCATCTGAAAAATGGAAAATTATTATTTGCTGTGTTTACTTTTCAAATTGTTACTATTTCTATGTGAGAAAACTAGAAGTAAAAATATAGAGAGAGCGCAATAAGGTTTTAGCCGTGAGAAAAATTACAGTTCTCAAATGAGGAATTGTTCATCTGGTGTGGTTGTGTGAGGCATAACCACTGTAAGGGCCCCTTTACACGCAGCTACAGGTAACAGGTTTTCCACAGGTAACTTACTGGTTGCAGTGAAATCATGGAGACATGGTTCTATCTTGTTGCTGTGTACAAATGGAACTATGTCTCCATGATTTCACTGCAACCAGTAAGTTACCTGTGGAAAACCTGTTACCTGTAGCTGCGTGTAAAGGGGCCATAAGTGTGCCGTTACACACAGCGATACTCCAGCAATCCTGACAATGACCAGGATCTGTGGAACATCACTGTGTGGTGGCTGGGGAGCTGTCAAACAGGTAGATCTCAGCGACCAGGGAACTGACCTCCGAATCGCTTGGTAAGCAGGAGGATGCTGGTAACCATGATAAACAGCGGGTATCTAGGCAGCGCGTGCTTCTTAGTTATCCGTTGTTTATCATAGTTACCAGCGTCCTCCCGCTTACAGGCTGTGCTAAGTGAGAGGATGCTGGTAACCATGATAAACAGCAGGTATCTAGGCAGCGCGTGCTGCTTAGTTACCAAGTGTTTATCATGGTTACCAGCCTTGTGAGGTCGCTGATCGCTGGTCTCTCGCTGTCACACGCAGCGATGCATGCTGACCAGCGGGAGACCAAGGACCAAATAAATAGTCATTAAGGATGTGCAGTGATCCGCAACCTCAAAGCAGGGGCCAGGTCGCTGCTGCTTTTCACACACAGGATATTGCTGACAAGGTCGTGATTTCAGCGATATCGCTAGCGATGTCGCTGATTTCAGCGATATCGTAGCGATATCGCTGTGTGTGACGTACCCCTAAGTCCCCGGGATGAGCTAATAACTGCTACATCCCCAGCAACAGTGATACTCAATTGCCGGGAAGGAGAGGGTTAAAATACACGCCACTATTGTGAAAGTATGGACTTCAATGTGGAGGTATTCAATTTGTGATTTATTTGAATAAATCATAGATTGAAGACCTCAACATTGATGTCCATATTTTAAAGATAACAGCGCAATTTTAACCCTCCTTTCTGGTATGTAAGAAAACTCTCACTGGAGTGACTGTGAACATCTTGAAGGGCTCTATGATGTGCTGTGGTTTATCTTCCTGGTTGACTGACTGAAAGGACCTGGAGTGTGCATCTGCCTTAATGTTCTTCTTGGCTAGGCAGAAGTGCAGGACAAAGTTGAATCGGGCAAACAACAGAGACCATTGGGTCTGGCGTGAATTTAGCCTCTGTGCAGATTGTAGGTAGGTCAGATTCTTGTGGTCGGTTTGGACAACAGGATGCACAGCACCTTCCAGCAGGTATTGCCACTCCTCCAATGCCATCCTGATCACCAATAATTCTCGGTCACCAATCGAATAGTTACATTGAAATTCTGAGTCAGTAGGACATGTTTGAGTGAGGACTGCACCAGCACCTGAGGAGGAACATGCACTTCTAAGAAAAACTACTTATTAATCTCTGGCCTATGCACCACCGGAGGTGAAGAGAGACCTTGTTGATGATGATAAAGGAAGACTCCAATTAAGGAGTCCATGAATTACAGTTCCCTTACAGAATAGGGCTGTGGTGGGATGGACCTGGGAAGAGAAATGCGAAATCAACTGGTGGTATTAGTTTGCAAAACCCAAGAACTGCTGAATAGATTTTACTCCATCAGGACAAGGCCACTTGAGCACAGCCAACATCTCTGGATCAATCTCTAGGCCAGTTTCAAAGATTATGTAGCCAAGGAAAGGAAGAGATGTTCACTCGAAGAGGCACTTTTCAAACATAGCATAGAGGTGATTCTCCCTCAGCCTCTGAAGGACTAAACAGAAATTTCTCCTATGTGTGCGCAGGTTGAGAGAGCATCAGGATGGTGTCTAGGTACATGACCACACAGGAGTAAAGTAGATCACAGAAGATGTCATGAAAAATTTCCATGAAGTCTGCTGGGCCATTGCTTAGCCTGAATGGCAATACCTTGTCCTCGGAGTGGCCATCAAGAGTGTTAAAGGCGGTATACCATTCTTCTCCAGGGCATATCCGGAGTAGATTATAATCATTACGTAAGTTAAGCTTGGAAAAAATTCTGGAACTTTGCAGTTGATCAAGCAACTCATGTATGAGCTGGAGGGGGTACTTACTCTTCACCATGATGTGATCCAGTGATCTTTGAATGGCAGAAGAGAACCATCATTTTTCTTGACACAGAAGCCTGGCTCCTGCCGGAGAGGAAGATTTCGGAATAAATCCCATAGCCAAATCTCATAGCCAAATATATTTGAACATTGCTTGGGTCTCAGCCTAGGAAAGCGGGTAAATGCGACCACAGGGAGGAGAAATCCCAGGAAGAAGGACAATCGTACGACCTATGTGGTGGTAAAGTCTCAGCATCCTTTTTGCTGAAGACTTCTTCAAAAGACCAGTAGGCAGACAGCAGACCAAAGACTAGGTAGTTTTCAGCTCCACAGGGCATTCTAGAGTGTTCAGGACTACCAAAATAGAAGCAACCTCCTTTGATGTGTCAGTTCTGCAGCCGATACTTGGCTACTTTTACAAGGTTTACCTCCATTGGTTCATGGGGAGCAATTGATTTAGCTGGCCATGGTAGGATGTTTTTTTTTCTGACATGCTGTTGTGGCGCCCCTCAGGGTAAACCGCCACCAGAGGTACTGCACTTCTGTAGATAGGAAGTGTAGTGCCCCTGTTCTCCAGGTGTCGGGATGGTATGGTTGAGCCCAAAACACACACACTCAGTGACAGGCCCCTGGGACAATTGGTGGACCCTGAGGGAGGACCCAGGCAACAAGAGGGGGACAGGACAGTGTTAGACACATTAGTTCAGTTGTAGGAGACAGAGGAGTAACATCAACTGACAGAGAAGTGGTAGTCAGGAGTGCAGAGGCAGTGTGGCTTGACTCCCGTGGGTTGGAGAAATGCCACCCCACTCGCCCATGGGAGGGAAAGCCTGACTGACGAAAGAAGATCCCTAGGGGTGCAGTTGAGACATTGATTCCTCGTACGCCCGAATCTAACGAGACAGAAGGGTTGGTGGAGGACACAGGGACCAACCCTGCAGACGTTGCAGAAGCTTCAAGCCCGAGCCGAAACCGGAGGCCTCAGACTTCTAACGGGAGTTGTGGCCGAACACCTGGCACATCTTGGGGAAGGTGGTCGAACTAGGGAGCAGTGCCCGGGAGGGATCCTAATGGTGTCTGGAACACACAGAAGCACCTGTGGCTACTGGTACCTGAGCTCTGTGCTGCGGAGGGCGTCGAGAGCCAGGGGGTCAGAGCGACGACCCCCTCACCTCAGGTGAAAGTTACCCCTTATAACGTTGAGAGAAGAGAACCATCAGAGACTGTAACACGTAGAAGGGAGACTAAGAGCACCAACCATGGATAGACTGTACTGTCCCAACTCTGGAGAAAGAGCAAAAGTACCGGGAGACTCGCAGAGATTGTACCCGGTGGCCATGTTTAACACCTAAGTAAAAGTAATGGATCACGTCCTAGTGCCACCCAAAACCTTTGTTTTCCACAAAGTAATGGAACTGCAGCTGTGGGTGAGAGAGTTTTATTAGCGGTGACCATCGGCCGCAGAGGCCGCCTGAAACACCAGAGGTACTGCTGACCGAGTTACCAGCTGCTAAGGTACGAGCCGTGGGAACCACTCCACTGCCCTGTGGATAGCGCTCCGCCTGCGGGGAGCAGGACTATCTAAGCTGCCGGTCATTATCTCCATAGGTTCTGCAGCGGCTCTCTGGCCACATACCGCTGGTGGCGTCACGAATACCCCCTTATCCCCTCAGACTTTCCCTAACATCTCCCCTTTATTAAAATGACACCGCCATGGTCACGGGATCGGGTCTCGGCCCCCGTCTGTCCCCGTGAAAAGAACCAAGAAGTGAAGACGTGAGAACAACTAGTCTTCCCTGGCCTTGGAGTGGGCGTGTCACTGTGTCAATTCTACATCAGATGTAATGAGACATACACCTTCCAAAAAGTTCAAATTTTGTCTTGTCAGTCCAGAGAGAATTCTCCCAAGAGTCTTGTGAATCATTAAGATGTTTTCTGGCAAAACTGAAACAAGCCTCTAAGTTCTTTTTGGTCAGCCATGTTTTTTGTCTTGGATCACTGCCATCCAGTGCATTTTTCCCCGTTTCTTTCTTACACTGGAGTGATGAACACTGACCTTAACTGAGTCATGTGAGGCCTGCAGTTCTTTGGATGTTTTTGTGGGTGCTTTTGTGACACCTACGATGAGTTGTTGCTGCACTCTTGTCGTAAATTTGCTTAGACGGCCACTCCTACGTAGGTTCAGTAGTGTTCCATGTTTTTGCTATTTGTGAATAATGGTTCTCACTGTGGTTCGCCAGAGTACCAAAGCTTTGAAAATTACTTTAGAACTTTTTTTGAGACTGATAGATCTCAATTACTTTGTTTCTTATTTTTACCTGAATTTCTTTGGATCACATATGTCTAGCTTTGAGGATCTTTTGGTCTACTTCACCTTGTCATGCAGTTCCTATTTAAGTGTTTTCTTGATTGAGAACAGGTGTGGCAGTAATCAAGCCTGTTTGATGGCTAAGGAAATTTAACTCAGCTTCCCAAACATGTGATAAACCACAGTTAATTTATGTTTTATGAGGGGGTGGGCAATCATGTTTTCACACAGTGCCATGCAGGCTTGTATTTCTTTTTCTCTTAATAATAAAGACCTTCATTTATAAACTGCATTTTGTGTTTACTTGTGTTATCTGTGTCTAATATTTAAAGTGTAACTTCTGTTTAAATTATTATCTAATAATTATTTAGAGTAAGTAATTTTAATAAACTTTCGAATATACTTAATTAATGAAATCTGAAAGATAACCTTTCAAAAATTACTAGAAGATATCCCCCCAGGCTGTTTTTGAACCACACATAGGCTCATTGTCATGGAAATTCATATTCAGCTCCACACACTGAATATGGCCTTGTAAGGGTGGGGGGCAGGGCCTATACAGTGTGTCTGTGTAGACTAGATACCGCTGATCAAAGTATCTCAGTTTACTTTAGGCAGAGGCAGTGCTGAGCTTTTCAGGCTGTCAGCAGTGCACGTAGCTCTTGTGATCTTTCTGCATTCACATCAGCTCTGCTCTGTACAATCAGCTGATGGACCCCACACAGCTCCTCAGCTGATAGCACACAGCAGAACCAATGTGAATACAGGAGATAAGATTACAGGAGCTTTGTGCTCTGCTGACTGCTTGACGAACTCACCACTTTCCCCTAGCCTGAAGTAACTTGAGATACTCTGATCATTTGTCACCACTCTACACAGGCACACTGTGTAGGCCCCACCACCCTGATAACACCGTATTAAATGTGTGGATCTGAATATGGATTTCCCTGACAACGAGCATATGTCTGGTTTAGAAACAACCTAGGGGGATGTCTTCTAGAAGATTTTTGAAAGGTTTTCTTAACAAAGTATATTTGAAAGTTTATTATAATCACTTGCTCTACATTATAATTAGATAAAAATTTAAACAGCGGTTACAATTTTAATTTGTTTGGTGATCTGAAACATTTAAGTGTGAAACACATGCAAAAGAATAAGAAATAAGGAAGGGGGAAAACACTTTTCCACACCACTGTATATGTGATCTAATAATACCTAGATGCATACTCATTCAGATGAGCATATTTTACATGTGGTAAAATATGAAATGCTAATGAATAAGGTTGTTAAAATGAGGTTGACTCAGATGCCACTTGTGGCTGAAAAGAACAGGAGATAAGTATTGCAGTGGGGCCATGCATCTAAGCTGGCTGGTCATGCCGGTCATAATAAAACTACTCAGCACATTTCGCATCACTACTGTTCATCAACCAAGATGTTGTTAAATATGTCTCGACCCACCCATTGTGTTCTCGCAAAGACTCCAAGCTTCTTGCTGGGTAACTATAGCCAATACCCGTGCCGGCTGCTCCATGGCAGCATATCATAATGGATTTCATCATAGATATACCGGTGTCCTCAGGCTGTTTCCATATCTGGGGGGTAGTAGTCAGGTTCTCTAAAATTGCCCCTATCATCCCATCATCTGGTTCTGCTGTCAGTGCCCAAGCTGGCAGAGCATTTCATCCAGAACATTTTTTGCCTGCATGGACTACTGCTCCATATTGTGTCCGATAGAGGTATCCAGTTCACATCCCAGTTCTGACGGCCTACCTATAAATTTTTGTATGTCACCTTGGACATCTCTTTGGCCTATCACCCACAGTCCAACGGTAAGGTGCAGTGGGTCAATCAGATCCTAACAAACGTCTTGCAAAACTCATCAACAGACACCACAGCGATTGGGTCAAGCTGCTGCCCTGGGCAGAGATCTAATACAACAATCATCTCGGTGAGTCTTAACTCCCTCTTCTTCTTTGTCTACGGACAAGATCCGTCTCTTGTGGCTTTCTTCTGGCAACCCTGCAGGCCTAGATCCTCATTAAAGACTCTTCTAAGATCTGGGCAGAGACTAAATCTTCCCTGGAGTGATCATCTATGTGGATGAAAAGGCATACACATAAGAGACACCTGGACCCTACTTTATTTCGGCATTGAGATAAGGTATGGCTCTCTTCCATATACATCCGTCTCAAAATGTTTTCCTTCAAATTGGGTCCCTGCTTCATTAGACCCTTCGGGGTGCTCCAGAAGACTAATAAAGTGTACTACAAGTTTAAGCTCCCAGCCACCTTGTGTATCCATGACTCTTTCAATTTCCCCCTCCTCAAGCCTGTCATCCTAAGCCACTACTTTAGGAACCCTGATACTCTTCGTTCTCTAGTCATTACTGAAAACATCTTTGAGGTAAAAAACATCCTGGGTATGAAAATGAGGGAGAGACAGGACCTATTTCTTAGTCAACTGGAAGGGTTTTGGTCCTGAGAAGAGGTTATGGGAGCGTAAACAGAAGATTAATGCCCCTGTTCTTCTCAAGAAATGTATCTCTAGCCTGAAAAAGGGGGAACTGTTGCGTCCACCACCGTGGCGTCGGCATCTCCACTGCTGGGAAATCCATGGCCGCGGGATACTAATGCCGCTGTCAGGCCTTCTTTGTTTTCTCTATTTCCGATAGTAACTTCCTGCATCCAGAGCCAGAGCTCACTGCACAGGTCTTCTGAGAGCGTGCTTAGACGCCATGTGTCTCATCCTCAAGATTTTTAAAGGGCCAGAGTGCCTTAACCTGGAAGTGCTTCTCAACTTGTGGCTGAGAAGCACAGTGTTCCCTCTTGGTAAGTGCCAAAGCAACACTGTCTAATCCTTTGAGACCTGTTGAAAGTTCTCAGGTCCCCTGTCACTATTTTCCTGTACCTTTTGTACGTTTTGCCAGTATACCTGTTCCTGTACCTGCTAACCTATGGCTTCTTCTAGTCCTTGATACCTGCCCGAACCTGTCTGCACCAGTCTGCACCTGCGCATCTGCCTACATCTGCTATAACATACCAGTTGGCATTTACCTGCCCCTGTGTACTCCTGCTGTGCCGCCATACCAGCCTGCACCAGCTGTGCCTGACATCTGCCTGCACCAGCTGTACCCACGTAGAGACTCAGACCATAAGAGCCACCCCTATAGTCACTTGTCATGGTATTGAAACCCCTTATGACTGTATCTCATGGTCACCTACCAGTAAAGAGTATCTTCACTACCTGGGGCTCTAGCAAACACTCAGTTGTTGTTCAGGTGGCTCCTACAGGTGGCGATCAGTGCCACGAACCAGTGAGTCCACTCTCAGATGCCTCCCCATGAGCGTAACACAACCACTATTGTTCCATTCATATTCCATTTTGTTTGCTCCTGTGTTCCTTGCCAGAGATTATTTACTTGATGTAAAGATTACATCATGTTGACACACGAGACCACCGGAGCTAATCACTAGCCTCAGTATTAGGGCTGCTTCGAATGTCCGTTTTCATGGATACAACACATACCGTTATAGTCCATGGGGCTTTATACACGTGTATTTAAAAATACAAGTGTATTTTTGACAGATTAAGTGGTATGTTAAAAATCATGGAGACATGTTCATGTTTGATTGAAAACACAAATCAAAATTACCCATACCCAAGTCTATGGGTTCATGAAAATCTTGAACAGCACAAAAATTCCATTAATGTGTAGTCCGTGTGCTGTCTGTAAAGACCATCACCATGTAATGGAAGAGTTTTGCAATTTATGTATATTTCAATAGCAAATATCACTGATGAAACATTGTTGGCCAAAAACTGACACAGGGATTTAACAATGATGAAAATCAGACCGAAAACACTGGCCTTTTTTTATGCACAAGAAAAATCACAGATGTCTGAATGAGAACTTATGTCAGTGGCCCCCAACCTTTTTTACTTTGAGAAGTGCCTTATCTCCAAGGGATAGTCATGAGCTATATCCAGCCCCCAGAAGGAACACCAAGACCATGTGCCTTTCTTTTCTTATAAGTAGTATACTAACATTTAAGGGTTGCCACCTTTTCCCCGATATGTATTCTAACATCAAGCGCTTCCACTACGCTATCACATCCAGCTTCAAGCACCTCTTTGTCAGGGAGTTTCTTCCTGTTTTCAGCTTGCCATAAGTTATTTTACCTTTATGGCCAGTATATGCATATCCTGATCTTCTCTTTTGTGCCAGACTACTTATAGAAGTTGCAATCTGTTGACCTTCCCTTTAAAGATGCTTTCTATACCTGGTGCTAATGATCTAAGCTGGCAGACAGTTGTAAGCCACACATCACTGAACTGTGAGCCACATATGGTTCTTGAGCAAGAGGTTGGGGACTCCCGCTTTATACAATAGTCTTCATAGAAGTTATCACGTGAATTTTTGTATTGATTAAACCTATGTAAATATATATGTAGTGAGGTGTAAAGTGTGTTAATATACTTTTTGACATCTTTTCAGGTTGCCAGCGTTGCTCCAGCCATCTTATGGGTCACGTGACAGCTATTTCAGATTACCACACTAGAGTTTATGTGAGAACTGGAAGTCACATTTCCAATATTAGATTATGGAGCTTCGTTCTCATACTCCATAGATTTACACTGTAATGGTACCTTTACACGCCGCAACAGGATGGTGGCAACAACCGGGTGCTTCACGTGCACGAGCACGCACAAACGGTTGCCAACGGTAAATGCACCACCTTTACACGCCGCAACAAGGTGCGCTACGGTAGGTTACATCTATCTCTGGATACACCGCCGGGTGCCACAAGTTACCTTCTGTAGCTTACCTTACCACATTTACACACCGCAATAACAAGGTAATATGGGCGGAACAAAGGCAGCAGGGACAACACATAGGCGTGCCACAATTGTGGATTACAAGAATTCCGTACGCTGATAGGAGAAAGCAATAACATCATGATTGGCCAGCCAGCACAGGAGGCCGACTAATACATGATGCTCGAGCAATTGTGTAGTGTGAGTGGTCAGCTCCTTAAATATGCCGCCCTATGCAGCGACTACCAATCGTAACGCAGGAGCTTCCTCCAATGAGCGCTGAAGGGGGGTGGTTTCCCGGAGGCTGTGTCACGCCCCGGGGAGTTATCTAGGTGACGAATAAATCTTACCCTACCATATTTACACGCTGATACAACCCGCAACCATCGCCTTGAAATCCACCTGTTTTAGGGCTCTGCTCTGAAACAGGTGCCTCAAGTGACGGGTGGCAACAACCGTCTTCACACGCCTCACCAGCGGGTTGATTTGGTGGTGCAAGATACATTTCTCTCATGTACCCGGTTGTTGCCATCATCCTGTTGCCGCGTGTAAAGGTCCATAAGAGTTTTCTCACATCTATGTATAAAAAGTTGGTCCAATATTAAACCAGAAAAGTTAGATTAGTGTCACGTGTATGTCATACGAGTGCTATGCGAGTGTGCGATTTGTTTTCTCACCTAGCATCTGTATAACATTCATGTGCAATGCATTTTTTCCTCAGCAGCTGTTATTCAAGATTCATTTACAGTATTTATTGCTACAGAATGGTAATGTATCCGTAAAAATTGGATGGCATGGCGTGACATACAGGTTTTGTTCTAGCACCCATTGACTTGCATTGGTGAGTCTTGTCCTGTTAATTCAATCACAACTACCTCCTCATTGTCTGCATTGCTGCGTTTTTTGTACCTGTTTACACTGTCAGTTCAAGGAAATGTTTTGCATTTCTGTAAAACTTGAATTTACTAGTTCAATAGATAAGTTCTACAAACTAAAATAAGGCAGAATGGAAATAAATCTCTATCATTATAAGTGTATGACCTATATCAGGCTGCATCACCCGGTCCTTCACTCCAGTGTCATCTAAGTTAGTGACTTGCTGCTCTACTTTTTGATGGTCCTTCTAGCACTGTAGTGCTAACAATGCATCTGTCCTCTTTGCCTAGTTTTACAATATCTCTAGATCTGCCACTTCATAAACCTGTAGGGGGCTCTTGCCATTTGCCTTTTCTTTGTTAAATCCAGTTCTGCTTTGTTCCCCCTCTGCTTTTTCTCCTTATTATTTTTTTTATTTCCCTTTTCCTAACATAAAATAAAAATGTTACAATAAATTAAAAAAAACAGAAACCCGCCAATAACGACTATAGTGAATGTTTGATGACATTGTAAAATCTCTTTATTCTGGCATTAGTTGGTCTTCCTAGATCTTTTGCTTTGTATTCAGAAGAGATGTTTCTGGTCCTATATATATATCAATATATATATATATATATTGTATTTCTGTGATAGAAATAGATCTGGATTATCAAGTTTTCTGTGTTAACAGATGTCATATCAGGTGAAATTAGCACACAGCATGTTACTGCAGTTTTTGCAGTTCTAATGCTTTTTTAGGTTACAATTGCTTTTGCCAAGTGATTATTTTAAGTTTTAATTAAATTGTTTAATTGTTTTTAGCCCTGATTCATCAATACCAGTGTTGTTCATGCCAGTCTAGATGAGGGGGGCGTCTTGGAGTCAAATGCTCATGATTCATTGATAGGCAGAACCTCTTCATGAATCAGGAGCATTGGACAAGTGACATACGTCTTCACGTGTGCTTTGCCACAGATTCAAATCTAGTCCCTTCCGGAATAAGATTTATGGCATAGTGAACATGGCTGCTTTTCATGAATGTGGCAAGTGACAGTCACCATCAGCCCTTCCCAACCTAGCAGGGGATTCTGTGGCTGTGCACCTCCAGTGCTCATTCTGGCAGAACTTCATAACTAGCATGCATACTGACGAAGGTCTACCTCCACCGCTAGATGTGGATGCCATGGCTCTGCACCTCCAGGGCTCATTCTGGCAGAACTTCATAACTAACATGCGTACTGACGAAGGTCTACCTCCACCACTAGATGTGGATGCCATGGCTCTGCACCTCCAGCACTCATTCTGGCAGCACTGTATAACTAACATGCAAACAACCTAGCGGTGGATGCTGCGGCTCTGCACCTGCAGTACTCATTCTGGCAGCACTGTATAACTAACATTCATACTGATGAAGGTCTACCTCCACCGCTAGGCTGTGTGCCACACAGCTTCGCGGTGGATGCCGTGGGTGTGTACCTCCAGAGCTCATTCTGGCAGCACTGTATACCTAACATGCATACTGACGAAGGTCTACCTCCACTGCTAGGCTGTGTGCCACACAGCCTAGGGTGGATGCTGCAGCTCTGCACCTCAAGTGCTCATTCTGGCAGCACTATATAACTATGGCTAGGGCCACACTTGCAGATTTTACATACAATTTTCACACATGTCTTTTGTGAAAAACGCATGGAAAAACGCATCCATAGACCCCCATACAAAAAATGCATGCCCCAATGCCAAAAACACATGTCTAAAGGACATTTTTTGGATGCGTTTTGGCTCAGCACCAGCTTTTCCAAAACTGCATGCGTTTTTGTAACATGGGGCCCTATGGGAAACGCATGCGTTTTTGCATGTCACCAAATGGTACCATGCGTTTCCGCATGCATTTTTGCATGTGTTTTTTAATGCTGCCCCACACCTAACAGCAAAAACGCAGCCCAAAAACGCAGGCTGCCAAAAAGCACCTTAAAAAATGCATGCAAGTGTGACCCTAGCCTAACATGGATGCTGATGAAGGTCTACCTCCACCGCTAGGGTGTGTGCCACACAGTGTGGGGTGGATTCCGTGGCTCTGCACCTCCAGTGCTCATTCTGGTAGCACTTCATAACTAACATACATACTGACAAAGTTCTCGGGCAGAGAACGAAACGTTTATGCATTTTATTGTCACTAAAAATAAAAGAACTTATCAACACTAAGTGGATTCAGAGTCCCAAGCTCATTTCAACATATCAGTAAGGATTTAGAACCTACTTTGCACCTACACCTCAGGAGTGGCACTATATCTATGTCTGTGATATTGGCATGAAAACCGCTAGCACCTTCACTGATTATGAAGCTTGGGAGCCAAAGAAAAAATGCAGCGAAAAGGAGTTTAAATAAAGTGGCGCTGGAGAGTGGTAGAACTCCATTAAAAGTCTATGAGACGGTACAAGGATTAACTGGTTATAGGAGCCCTATAAACTCTGAGAAAAAATATCAAGCCACATACGTGACTGCCGAGTTTTTTAAACTTAATCTTAGTATGAAGGACAAGTGAGCTTCTTGTCACCATTTTAGTGATAGCGATAGTCTCAGCAATGGGGTCGAAATGATTAAATGTGAAGAAAATGCCTTTAAGGAATGTTGTAAAGATCTGACACTGGTTGAATTTAATGTTCAAAGCGCAAATAACAATTCCCATCATGTTATCTATTACACAGAAGTGTGTATAGTATTACCTTAATAATGCAGCAACATGAGTTCAGTGCGGAATTTCTTTCAAAAACTTGCACACACTCCAAAAGGTTAAGTCTACAAGTAATTATGCACTAGACACTGAACAAATTACTCTCATGCACTGATTCTTTGATTCGCTATTGTGTGGCAGAGGACTGTGAATAGTGACCTTTCTTCACGATGGCTGTAATATAATGTAATGATGCCATTTGCATATTCAGTGCGGAATTTTCATCTACAGCAATGGAGCATCATTTGTGTTGTGTACACCATTCTCCGAACTGAGTAATGGGGGAAAATTAATTAGGCAAATGCAGCAAATAATCTCAAAATGGCATGAATTCCTTTACAAGAGTGAATGTCTGTGGTAATCCCTGCAACGCAGACAGGAGCCTCTTGTCATTGAAGACCTTTAATCCAATGCCTGAAGCATGAAAGTATCCCCGCGTCTAAATATAACAAGTGTGGGAATCACCCGAAAATTTTTTTTTTTTTGTCAATGGCCATTTTTAACCGCACTGATCAATAGAATTGTTGGGTGTTATCAGATGCAAAACCGTGGGAGTGATGAGTATGGGCCAGGAAGGAGAAGACTTTGTGAACATTTTCCCCTATTGTGTACTGTAGTGAGCCATTAATAGCTCTGATGACAGGATGCGCTGGGCTTTCCATCACCATGAAATTAAGTCTTTACAGTATTAGCCTCTAGCGCTGATTAATTAAAATAACACAATTCGCCACTTTAAGAAACGTGACCTGCCAGGGGGAAAGTTTTTGTAGTTTTTTCTTTTCCCTCATAAGACGGTTATAGGGGATTGCAATTAGATGACATGGTTGCAAAGCCCCTGCAATTTGTTCAATTGAAACCTATTAGAGGGCAAACGTCTAACCTACTTTGACTATCTTGTTTGTGAAAGGCTCGCCTCTCCCCTGTTTACAGGAGTAATTGACTAGAAGCATAGCATGGAAAATTGTATCTTTTCAATTGAAAGGGGATTTGACACATTATTGCCAGCCTTGTGCTTCCTCGCCTTGCGAGAGGGAGCGGAGACCGGTGTAATTTGACTAATGAAATAATCGAGGGATTTAGAAGGGGCTGCGAGTGTCTAGATATATTAGAATTGTTAGAATCCTGCGGAGAATCAGCAAATATGATTTCTAATCCCCGGCAGAGCCATTCTTGTCTTGAATGGAGCACTAACTAGGGAATTCCCACCAGGATTGGCAGGAAACGTGGCCCTTAAAAAGCCATGGGAGGGGGGGTCATACATAAAAGTATCATTTCACATCAGATGTTAAAGGGGGACATTTTACAAAGCAAATTAATATTTGCACCATGTTGACACCATTCTGTTGATATACAGCATTCGGGAAGCATTTTATGTATAATAAATAATAATAATATATCATATTAACTTATATAGGGCTTTCCTTCCACAGCACTTTGGCACATCAGTGGGAAAATAGTTCTACTGTGTTGTCTAAATAAACTAGCTAAATATTTGTACTCTACAGTTATTACATAGTAACTGAAGTCTATGTTAATAAATAATGTTATGGGTAAAGGAACAATGGCAGAGTATTCCAAATGGATGTGCAGTATTCTACACTCATAAAGTTTATGGAGATGCCCTCTAACTGCTCTCCTGTCTATGAAATGTGAACAGGGCTTTAGTTTAACAGGATGGACAGTGCAACTAAAAAGTTACAAGGTTGCAGAAGAAACTCCTGTGTCTTTAAAGGTGAATGTGTGAGCTTCTTCCACATGCTGGGTGCAGGTTCCTCCTCTCATCTCTCCTAGATGGCTTTTGCATGTGTTATGTGACAGCAGGGAAAGGCAGTGGGTTGAGCCTGCCTGTTCTCCCATTGTCAGTTTGCCTTTGCTGTAGTAGGAAAAACCTGTCTGGGAGATCCTGTGTCATCTCTCTGCATGTGGACAGGAAAAGTCAGCAGCATTGCTCTCTGGGCTCCTCTGTGTGCATTCTCCTCTCCTTCAGCTCTCACACACTTACTGAAGCACAGGATTAGTTTCTTGCACCAGGTCTCCTATGAACACAAATGGATCTTTAAGCTCCAGCACTGCAGCCCTGGTTCATTTCTGCTTTCCACACAACAGTTGTGCCTCATTATCCACTGCCTGCCTGCTGCCTTATTATTCCTCCACAGCTCTGAAGTTTCCAATCTTATGCCTGCTCCTCAAGGAAAGATGAGGGGATTTCTTCTACCTAGACTGCTGCAATGAGACTGAGCTAAGTCACCTGTTCTCCTGACTTGTACGACCCTTAATACCCAACCAAGACTGCAGCAGGGGCACCAAGCTGCAGAAGGGACCTCCAGATCTGCCTGCTCCTCAGCATGGGCTCTTTCACTGGGATTGCATTTCTTTTCTTGGGAGTATCAATAACAACAAGGGTGAACTGTCAGAATGTCAAAAATAACGTGCCAAGGGTGAAATTATCCTACAGAGGTAAGCTCATTCCTTTATCATATCACTGAAGTGCTGAAATAGTTTTATATGTTCACACGTGGCTGAATATATCCTTCATGAAATAATGGGAATTGATGCTACTGTTCTAGTGCTATATGGGATCTGTGAGGATTGCATGTAATAATCCTACATCTACAGTTATATGGGATCTGTGAAGAGTGCATCTAATAATCCTACATATACAGTTATATGGGATCTGTGAAGAGTGCATCTGATAATCCTACATCTACAGTTATATGGGATCTGTGAAGAGTGCATCTAATAATCCTAACATATACAGTTATATAGGATCTATGAATAGTGATCTGATGATCCTATGTATACAGTTATATGGGATCTGTGAACATCAATGATCATAAATATATATATATATACACACTTATATAGGATCTGTGAATAGTCCATCTGATGATCCTAATCTACAGTTATATGGGATCTGTAAAACATCTGATGATCCTATATATAACACTTATATAAGATATGTGAAGAGTTCATCTGATGACCCTACATATACAGTAATATGGGATCTGTGAAGAGTACATCTGATGATCCTATATATATATAAGTTATATGTGAACTGGAAACCATCGATGAACTATATATACACTTATATAGATATGTGAAAGTTCTACATATACAGAATGACTGTGAGTAGTCATCTGATGATCCTACATATAGAGTATATGGGATCTGTGAAGATCTGATGATCCACATATACAGTAATATGGGATTTGTGAAGAGTTATTGATGACCCTACATATACAGTTATCTGTGAAGAGTCATCTGATGTCCTACTTATACAGTAATATGGGATTGTGAAGATCTGATGAGCCTGTATATATAACAGTAATATGGGATCAGTGAAGATCTGATGATCTTACATATACAGTAATATGGGATCTGTGAAGATCTGATGGTTTTACAAATGCAGTAATATGGGATCGTGTAAAGATCTGATGGTCTACATGTACAGTAATATGGGATCTGTGAAGATCTGATGGGTTTTACATATGCAGTAATATGGGATTAGTGAAGATCTGATGGTCCAATATATATAGTAATATGGGATCAGTGAAGATCTGATGGTCCAATATATATAGTAATATGGGATCTGTGAAGATCTGATGGTCCTACATGTACAGTAATATGGGATCTGTGAAGATCTGATGGTTTTACATATGCAGTAATATGGGATCTGTGAAGATCTGATGGTTTACATATGCAGTAATATGGGATCTGTGAAGATCTGACGGTCCTACATGTACAGTAATATGGGATCTGTGAAGATCTGATGGTCCTACATGATACAGTAATATGGGATCTGTGAAGATCTGATGTTCTGCATATACAGTATACATTACTGTAAGCTTAGAGCTGTGGCTTTGTGTTCTTTGGTGACATTACAACATGAATATATTGTAGTTTATGATACTTGGGACCTGTGCCAGTGTGTGCAGTGCTTTACTTAATTTCTCTGGTAAATAGGGCTGAAGGGAAAGCTTTTTATTTACCATGAACTCACTTGAGATTGGTCAAATAAAGACTAAAACAATGTGAAATCTGGAAAGAATCAAAGAGGCTGGTGGTAATATATGCCTGTGTTCTAAAGGTGAACATGCCATAACTGAAATTGGAGTGATACCGCAGTCTTGAGAGTGGAAACAGTTACTGGTTTGCTTTCTAGCACACAATGGAACCTATAAGGGTCATTAAATGAAAATATGGAGAGGGAGAGAGCTGGAGAGGAAGGGGGGGTACTGCCTGAAATGTAGGATCCTGTGTGTCTGATTCATTCTTATGAAGGAGGCAGAGTTGGGTCTATTATATAATGTAAATCCTATGCTAGAGGAAATGTTTTATTGTGGTATCAGCATGCTTTCTCAGGCATAGGAAGATATGACACAAGTGTGAAAAACACATCTGTGATACCAGAATGCTGTTTTCACACTTCATGCCAGAGAACTAACTGACTGTAGATGTTACAATCGCCCATTGTATAGAATCTGTTCGCTTGTGTGTGCATATATTTATTATTTAGTTACGTTATTATTATTATTTTAATATAGACATAAGATACGGAGACGTATAAATCCAACCTAAGCAGGTGAAGTATCCTCGAGATCTCTTATAAGGATGTTCTAATTAAAAGTTGATATAAATGCTTTGTAATTATTTACCGCAATAAAATTTTAAAAATCCCTTAAAGTGAATTACCCAAAGTTATACACTTGTCTCTCCGCACATTCCCTATGTGTTAACAAGGGCAGCCAGTAATAAAACTGTCACATATAATGAGATGAACCTTAATTGCCTGGACTCCTTGAAGTCTAATTTTCTGCATACAATTTCTACAGACTGTCACTCCCCCATCAATAAAACAGTGGAGAATGAAAATAGGTAGGGAAGCAATAAAATGGTATGCAATAAAATACCACTTGGGGATGAGCTTGCCATAATAGACAGTAAATGAGTAGGCTGAACTGCCTTGTGTGAAGTGAGGATTCCTGTTACTTATTATAAGCCAGGCTGAAGGCAAATGCTATTATATACCTCCTACAATTAGTTTAGGGCCCTACTTATTGAGCTCTTAGGGAGTCTGCAAATGGAGAAGGCTCATGCGGAGTAGAAGAATACACTTTGTCCTTGTTTTCCTTTTGTTACTCTTTTGCATTGTCCATTGGCTTTTCTATCCACACGTAGAAATGTTTTGTTGAAGTAAAAGCCATGTTGCCGCTCGTAGGTATTTTGTTTGGCGAAATAGTAGGAATTTTTGGCTTGTTGCTTTTTTGTTTTTGTTTTTCCCTGAACTAATTAGATGTCAAACAAATTTGAAATGTGTAGAACACTTGTTCCAAAAACATTTCCAGAGTGATTCATGAAGGGTTAAATCCCTGCCAGACCTAATTTCCTATGGTCACTAGTTTTCAAAGGTCCACTGCAGCTCTGTCATTTCTCAGGCTGCCAAATACATGTCTGAGTGGTAAAAGTTAACATGCACACTCCGTATAACTGAGGTGACTGAAATGAAAGAGGACCATCAGCAAAATTTGTGGGTTAGACATTAACCATATGTTTACTTTATAACGTTGCAAAATCCTCTTCTGTATGGAAGACATGACACACCACTCGGCACGTGAGCAAAATGGAATATTGGCTCATTTTCAACAAGAGCTTGGTCTTTCCATCTGGACATGCAAATGTGGGCAGATAGTAAATTTTCACTTCCAATGACATTTTTAGTTCAGTCTTTCTATTTCTAAAGACCTTTTGACTATAGAATAGCTCTATTTTCTCCCTATAAAGATTCCATCCTGTAAGGAGACAAGACTGAATGAGCGACTTATTTATTACGTCTTTATTTAACAGGTTTTCTTCTGAACCAATGCCATGCATTGTAAGAGTGAGGCCAAATATCTTGGGCAGACTGAATTTTCTACTCCAAAGTTTCCTGGTTACCTATTTAGCTTTTTAATAACTTTTATAAATAGTTGTATAACATTCTAAACTTTTCGGTAACACTAATGTTACAACTCATTTATACCTTTTTTGTGAGTACTTGTTGAGTACCATCAATCACATGTGTAAACACTTTACCTCCAGTAGTAGGTGGTCACTTTCACTGACTATCCTTTAATTCTTGGACTTGTATGATCACAATAGTTTAAGTACATAGTTGGCAGTTTGTCCAGAATTCATTGTCAAATTTACACTTGATGTGAATTCAGTGAAATCTTATACTGTACCTAAACACAATAAAGTTGTACAAAGCTAGAGTCACTACTCGTCAACTGTTAAGTTGTTAATCACAGTATTTATAAACCGACTGCTTTATTCAATAATTTTATAAAGACAATTGTGGTTTTTTTTGTGGTTATTTTGTCACTGAATGGAGTTATACAAGGGGCACTTTCAAAGTTTAAATCTAGATTAAAAGGAGACACAAGAGGCACAAATGGGTCCTATCGTTTAGATAAGATAATCCACCTGTGAGTGTATGTGCTCATCTAGTTCAGTTGTCATGACCAACAACCAGTATACTCGCATGGACAGCTTCCGCTGGATCTGCACTTCCACGTGCAAAGTGGTGTATCCAGAAATCTAAACAGGGTTTAGTGCTTGTATGATCTGCGCTGCAGACAGGATGAATGGCACGGGAGACAAGGCTCCTTCATTGTATCCCTGAGGAAGATGCTGGGATGGCACCGAAATGCGTCAGAAATAAAGGAGTATTGTTGAAGGAGCCTTGTCTCCCATGTCTTTCATCTTGATGGCAGCACGGATCATACAAGCACTAAACCCTGTTTGGATTGCTGGATACTTCCAAAGTTTGACATGTCTATGAAGTATGATTAACATTATGTTTTGTCATCATTGGCAAGTAATGTATATTTTAATACATAATTTCACATTTAAAGTCCTTTTGGGCCTTGCAACTTCAAGTGCTAATAATAAAGAATAACTCAAAAGAAGGATAATAATAATCTTTATATATGTGGCGCCAACATATTCCTAAGCACTTTACAATGCAGAGGTTTATGTACAATCAAAAGTCATAGAAGTATAACAAATACAATGATTAAAGCAAAAATAATGACAACCTTGCTCATAAAAGCTTACAATCTACGGTGAGGTGGGGGTGACACAAAGTACAGGTGCTTATTTATAATGATGGTCCAGCCAACTGGAAGAAATGGGGGCTAGATAGAGGCTGCGTGAGTCATCACCATCCAATATGTGTAATGCTTTTGGGTCTGGTAGAGTTTGACAGAGAGTTATGCTCAAAGAAATAATGAACAGGCTATATTTTAAGGACATAGATTGGGAAGCGTGATAGGCTGCCCTTAAAAGATGTGTTTTTAGGGAGCGCTTAAAACTGCATAAATTGTGGTTAGTCCTAATTTCTTATGGTAGAGCATTCTAGAGAATTTGTGCAACTCAGGAAAAGTCCTGGAGCCGGGTATTGGAATTCACAAAATGTTGAAATTTCTTTTGTCACTTTTACTGGTACTACTAGTGGAACTGTAGTCAGGGTGGTGAGAATACATGGGTTTTCCAGAAGTCTTGCTCACGCAACTGTATCAAATGGGACGAGTGCTAATCGATTTTGTTATCAGATAGCACTCAGACTAATATGATTCAATGGGGCAGTGTTGCTCAACATTTTTTTCTCATGCCGATTCAGCATGAGCTAAAAATCACAGCTCTGAAATCGAATGTGTGCGATAAAAGAATCAGATTCCATGTGGAGCCAGAGGATAGCATTTGAATTTTACAGGTACATTACAATTCTGTAGCAATGGAAACTTTAGATGGTTCTGTAAATGATTATTAGCTGCTCAGTAGTGATGAGCAAATAGTGAAATATTCGAGTTCAGATTATTCTAACCAAATATTTATTACTATTCGGGTATTCATCTTGAATACTAAACCTAA
Organism: Allobates femoralis; assembly: GCA_033576535.1. NCBI lineage: Eukaryota > Metazoa > Chordata > Amphibia > Anura > Aromobatidae > Allobates > Allobates femoralis. The sequence continues at coordinate 270,715,433 of JARQOC010000004.1, read as the reverse complement.
TTCAAGTCAATGGGAAACTCAAATATTTTTCTGAGGAATCGTCCCAAAAAATATTTTAGATTCTCACTGACTTGCATTAGGTCAAATATTCAAGACGAATAACTGAAAAGTAAAAAGTACTCAGTTAGAATAATCTGAACCCCAATATTTCACTATTCGCTCAACACTACTGCTAAGTAAAAAACAGATTGCACACATATTACAAGTGACAAAGAAAAAAACAATCAACTTTTCTGGATAAAGATGGGACTAATTTTGTTTTCATTCATTCTTGTGACCCTAGCCTGATACTAGTAGCTAGTCACTATGAAATGCCATCAACATGAGCAGGGCCGGCTCCAGGTATTTGTGGGCCCTGGGCGATACAGTCTCAGTGGGCCCCTTTAACACACATACCACGATTCATGATTGTAATATAGAAGCTGTGGGCTGCGGCTGTGTATATAATATAGAGGTTCCTGACTGGCTGTATATATAATATTGAGGCTGTTCAGGGCTATATATATAATATAGAGGCTGTGGGGCTGTAAATATAACATGGAGACTGCTGGGCTGTATATATAATATAGAGGCTGCTGCTGGGCTGTATATAAAATATAGAGGCTGTGGGCTGTCTATATTTAGAGGCTGCGCTGGGCTGTATACACATAATAAAGAAACTCTGGGCTGTGTATATTATTTTGAGGCTGCTGAACTGTATATATTTGGAGGCTGTGCTGTATATATTATTTGGAGTTTGTGGCAGCCCAGCAACAACCTCAAAATAATATATAAAGTTCAGCAACACCTCCATATTATACATACAGCACAGTCTCCAAATACTATATACAGCCCAGCACAGCCTCCAAATAATAAATATAGCCCAGCAACACCTCCATATTATACATACAGCACAGTTTCCAAATACTATATACAGCACAACCTCCATATTATATATACAGAACAGCTCAACCTCCATTATATACAGCAGAGCTTCACCTCCATATTATATATATTACTCAGCAGCAGCCTCCACATAATATATAATATGGTGGTTCTCCTCCTGCTATATATGTCCCTGCTCCTGGTATATCTGTCCCCATCCTGGTCTCATCTTGGTACATATAATCCTTCAACCTGCTTCACACAGTAAAAAAAAAATACATACTCGCGTTCCCTCTGATCCCCCGGGGCTCGTGTCCTCCTCAGATGTTTCCCCACCGCGTCCTTGCAGCAGGCTCCGATCTGCGCTTCTTTCCTGCACAGCTGCACCAGTGTGATGAAGTCGCTGGGTGATGACCCATCACTCTGCTGCAATTGTCTGAAAATGACAGAAAATAAAAGCGTCATACCACGGGCGCCAATGTTGCCCAAAAGATCTCCTTCACTTATAACGGCCTCTGTCTAGTTCTTTAATGAACATTTTTTAAAAATTCTGCAGCAGAACTGTCAATGTGAAAGCGGCCTAAAATGACACCTGAGTGCCACCATTTCCTCCTGTGTGGAAGGGGCATGTCCAAATTGTCCCATGCTGACAGCTGATTGGTCACACCCCAAACTGGTGACACCCAGCTGTCAATCATCCATTTCTCAGAAGAATAACAGAGTGGCAGGCACTATAGGAGATGCTGCAGAGGTGTTAGTGCAGCCAGGTGTGTCCTAGGGCAGATGTATGTGACTGCAGCCATACTTGGAAGACAGTGCCACCTCTGTGCCCACAAAGATGATAATCAGCCCCTGCCCCAGATGTCAGGGGCAGCACACAGCCTCGCTTATGCCCCCGGATCCAGATCTTCTATGTGCAGCATACATTTTGAGGAGTCCTGCGTGGGCACAGCCATTGTCTACACAACTTGTGAGCACCTGTTTCCCGGGCACAACCTCCACACTGGCACCAGCAGGGCACGGCCTCCACACTGGCACCAGCAGGGCACGGCCTCCACACTGGCACCAGCAGGGCACGGCCTCCACACTGGCACCAGCAGGGCACAGCCTCCACACTGGCACCAGCAGGGCACAGCCTCCACATCGGCACCAGCAGGGTACAGCCTCCACACTGGCACCAGCAGACACAGCCTCCACACTGGCAGCAGCAGACACAGCCTCCACACTGGCAGCAGCAGACACAGCCTCCACACTAGCACCAGCACACACAGCCTCAACACAAGCACCAGCAGGCACAGCCTCCACACTGGCAGCAGCAGACACAGCCTCCACACTAGCACCAGCACACACAGCCTCCACACAGGCACCAGCAGGCACAGCCTCCACACTGGCAGCAGCAGACACAGCCTCCACACTGGCAGCAGAAGGCACAGCCTTCACACTGGCAGCAGCAGGCACAGCCTCCACACTGGCAGCAGCAGACACAGCCTCCACACTAGCACCAGCACACACAGCCTCCACACAAGCACCAGCAGGCACAGCCTCCACACTGGCAGCAGCAGACACAGCCTCCACACTAGCACCAGCACACACAGCCTCAACACAAGCACCAGCAGGCACAGCCTCCACACTGGCAGCAGAAGACACAGCCTCCACACTAGCACTTACCTTCACCCCTTGCTGTTAGGTGTCGGTCATGATGCAGCAACAAAACTTCACAACAAAATTCCGTGGAGATGGCACAGAAAACTCACTCATCACTGCTCTCAGGATGCCCAGCCGAGAGAGGGCAGTGTGAGTTAGTGTGAGGGCAGATGGAGAGCCTGTGGGCCACCTCGCTGGGCACAGACCGTATCTTCCTCTATGCTTGCAGGCCCACACACTGGGGTAACCAACGCTGCACAGCAAAGGTATGGCAGAAAGATGTGGGGGCGGCCGTGCTGCACGAGGTCACCAGACCAGGAAGGAGGAAGCTCCTCCACAGCTCCGAGTCAGCACATGGCTAATTTACATCGCATGCAAATTAGCCATGTTCATTTGCTTCGCTAAGGGAGCACTCAGCTACTGGCTGAGTATGCCTGATGGGCCCCTAGTTCTCAGGGCTGACTGTCCCTGATGGGCCCCTGGCTGTCAGGGCTGACTGTCCCTGATGGCCAGTGGGCCCTCCAGCTGTACAGGGCCCCGGCACTTGCCCGGGTATGCCGGGTGCTGACGCCGGCCCTGAACATGAGGTCTGTGGTCAATTTGGGTTTGTGGCTGCAGTGCTCCATTGAGTTCCACAACCCCTTATTTGTTTACAAGTACAGTGGTTGTACTTTGTATTGCAGCTTTGTCTCATTTACTCCACTTAGACTGAGAAACAATGACCTGCAATACCAGGTGTAGCCACTAAGATATACAGAGCTCCTCCTGGCAAAAGAATGAAGAAGGAGATACTTGCTGTAGTTGTTAGGATGTCAAGAATTAGACCCCCAATGTTCATATGTTGATGACCTGTCCTAAATATAGACCTAGAGAAAAAGTCCCAGAAAATGTCTTATGAAAAGTTTTGGAATAATTAACGACTCTTTTAGTAAAAGCAATAAATAGGATTGTATATCATTTTATCCTATTTGTGAATGTTCTCCAGTTTGCTCACTGGTTTAGTACCTATCTACTGTCTTTAACAAAGGTCTGCAGTGTTTGTTAATCCGCTGCAATTGAATTACCAAGTATATTCCTGTTTTTATTTTTTTTTTATTATTATTATTATTACTATTTATATAGCGCAATTAGATTCCATGGCGCTTTACATATGTAGTGGGGAGAACAAGGGCAAGTACAGTATATATGGACAATCAAGCCTTGCAGATACATGAGGTGAGAGGACCCTGTCCATGAAGGCTTACAGTCTACATTTGTTTCAAGTCTGCTTCCTGACCAATAGGGAGAACACTAGAAGACAGCTAGAGAAAAACATATACTGTAGTACTGCAATAAGCATTATATGATGGGTGACAATGAGTTGTGGCTGACCACCACCCATACTGGCTTTAGTAGTGCAGTAAACATGTATATGCAATTGCATAGCTATAATGAGAGTAGAGATAGCAGTCACCTCAATATTCAACTACTAATCACTTCTGCTACTTAACAAGCAATGGCATAAATAATATAGAATCAGGGGTTGTGATCACACATGGACCCTGGAGAATAGGGGGGGTCCCAAAAGTCCCTTTTACCTATATAACGAAAACCAATGCTATTATAGACTTGCAATACCTGGGGGGCCCCAATGGGGCCTTCTTTGTATTGGGGCATATGAGTTTCAAGTTACGCCACTGGTACCAAAACACCACTGCTGTAAAGGATGAAGGGTAAGAGGATGTCCTATTAAAGATTTTCTAATTGAAACCCAAGGATACACAAGTTATGATAGCATAGTACTTAGGGTATGTTGACATGAAGGTTTTTTTGTTTGGTTACTGTCCGTGTGAAACGAAGCACATATGGACAGCTTGCAGACAAATTGTACCTTAGGTGCTAGAGAACATGGGCAATTTCCACAGGAACTTCAGGTCCTAAAAATTATTAAAATCATAGTATGCATTAATCTGGTCCAATTTACATACCAGTCTAATACATATAAACAGTGTGACACTTCGGCACTTGGCAGGATACTCATATACATAATTCTTTTTTTGTTAGGGCCCTTTCACATGCCGCGATTACCGCATACCGGCTGCACTTGCGGCACGGTTGCGGTAAACGCCATACAAGGCATAGGCGAAAAAAACCACGGCTGACAGCATTTTTTTTCGCGGACGCACCTGCCGCAAGTGCCGAAACCGCACTTGCCGCACCTGCCGCACCCTTACCACAAGCCCCATAGACATTGCATGGGGCTTGCCGCAAGTGTGCCGCAAGTGTCGCGGTTATGCGTTAAACGCGGCAGATGCGTTTTTTTCACCACATCTGCCGCGAATTTCAAAAAACGCTGATGTGAAAGGGCCCTTAGAAAGTTAAAAGGGTTAAAAGTTTATCAGCATTACAAGTGACTTGGAGGGGTCTATATAAGAGAAAATACCCAAAATGATAATATTTATTCACCATTACTTCCACCACGCTTTACCTACATCAGCAAGAACATTTACACCATTTTAAAAATCGCACTCCTCAAAGTGCTCAAAGCCACAATCAATAAATTTGTTAATCCCTTAGGTGCCTCGAAGCAATTAAATCTATATGAAATGAAAATTTTCTTTTGTCACATGAAAATGTTGCTTTAGACCCACATTTTGGTTTTTCACAAGAGTAACAGGACAAAATGACCATACAATTTGATGTGCAATTTATGCTGATACCCCATATGTTGAGGAAAACTACTGTTTGCATGCATGGCAGGGCTTTGAAGGAAAGGAGCACAATATGACTTTTGAAATGTGAAATTGGTTGAAACGCATAGTGGACACCATGTAACGTTTGTGTAACCCTTTATGTGCCTAAACAGTGGAAACACCCAAGTGACCCCACTTTGGAAACTAGACCCCTCAAGGAATTTAGATGTGTGATGAGCACCTAAAACACACGGTTGCTTCACAGAATTTTATAACATTGATGAGTGAAAATAAAAAAATACATTTTTCCCACAATCATGTTGTTTTTGCCCCAATTTTTTTTATTTTTTCAAGAGTAACAGGAGAAGATGGACTGTACACTTTGTTGTGCAATTACTTGCGACTACACTAATACCCCATATTAGGTGACAACTACTTGGGCGCATGGCAGGGCTCAGAATAGAAGGAGCACCATTTGACTTTTGGAGTACAAAATTGGCTGAAATAGAGGATATCATGTCACGTTTGGAGAGCCCCTGATGTGCCTAAACAGTAGAACCTCTCCCCACAAGTGGCCCCATTTTGGAAGCTACATCCGTCAAGTAATTTATTTAGAAGTCTGATGAGTACCTTTAATCCATAGGTGCTTCACAGAATTTTATAAAGTTGAGCTGTGGAAATGAAAACATTTTTTCCACAAATTTGTTGCTTTTGCCTGAGTACCACAATACCTCACATGTAGTGGAACACTACCATTTTGGGCACACGGCACAGCTCAGAAGGAAATGGCTGACATTTTAGCTGGAATAGATTGTGGACACCTTGTCACATTTGGAGATTCTGTGATATTCCAAAACAGCAGAAACCACCATAAGTGACCTTATTTTGGAAACTACACCTTTTGAGGAAGTCATCTAGGGGTGTATTGAGCATTCTTAACCCTCAAGAGATTTACAGAATTGTTTAACATTGGGCTGATTAAATTAAAAATTACTATTTTATTCTACTAAAATCTTTTTTTTGTCCCTAAGTTTTTAATTTTCTAAAGGGTAAATAGGATAAAATAAAAGGTTTAATTTGTTAAGCCATTTCTTCTGACTAAACCAATACCACACATGTGGGCGAAAACTACTTTTAAGACAGTGCAAAGCTCAGTAGGGAAGGAGCACCATATTATAGGCTAGGGTCACATTTGCGTTAGCAAATGCAGATCCTGATCCGGTTTTGAGCTGTCAAAAAGCTCAAAACCGGATCAGGATCAGCAGCCCATAGGAGCCCATTATAAAGCAGGATTGCACTACATGCAATCCGGTACTGGCATCCAGTTTCGTTGCATGCGGTAAAAATCATGCAGGCAACAGTTTTTGCAGTTTTATCATCCGTATTCTGGTTTTGAAATGTAAACTGCAAATGTGAGTGGAGTCGGGTTGCGGCACCCGGATCGTAAACCACAGCACACAACATGGGAAAAATCGGATTTTCCTGGATTGAGTCAGATCCGGTGCAATCCGGCACACAATAACATAGGAGTCAATGTGCGCAGGTTTAAGCCAGATCCGGGAGAATCCGATTTTAGCCGAATTCATTCCTCGCCTCAAAACCCATGCAGAAAATCCGGGGAAGATCCGCATCCGCCCACCAGAATCAACATTAAGGTGCAACCCGGATACCGCATGCGGATTTAGGAACACATTTTGTAGGCAAAATGTGTCTGAAGGCACTTGCGGTTACCGCATCCGGATCTGGATGCGGTAACCACAATTAGCCTTTCAAATGTGACCCTAGCCATAGTGCAGATTTTACTGTTATGGTTTGCGTGTGCCATGTCACATTGGCAGAGACCTTGAGGTGACAGAACAGCAGGACTCCCTCCATAAATGACTTGATTTTATAAAGTGCACAAACTACATATAGTCATGCATTGATCATATTGATATCACAGGTGTGTGATAGAATTTTATATCATTGGGTGGTGAAGAAAAAATAATTACATTTTTACCACAAAAATTGTTTTAGATCCAGATTTAACATTATTGCATGGGCAACTGGGTATATGGCACCAAAATATGTAGCACAATTTTTGCTGAACATGGCAATATTCCACATGTGGCTGTACAACACTGCTTATCCACATAGCAAGACTCGGGAGAGAAGGAGTGATATTTGATACTTGGAGCACAGATTTTCTAAATTTAGTTTTCAGAATCAATATACAGAGCCCCTGAGTGCCAGAAGCAGAATCCCCCTCAAATGATCCCATTTTGGAAATTGCACACCTTCTGGAAGTTATCTACAGGTGTAGTGACGATTTTGATTCCATTAATGTTCTCCAGAAATAAACACGCAATGGAAGCTGCTGAGTGAAAATTGTACATCTGCCATTGTACACTGAAGTGCCCAATACATTGTAATGCCAAGTACATAGGGCCTAGATCATCCTTCTGGAGACATGAGCCCAGTAAATTATGTGGGCTCTTATTGCTACAGTGTTGATAAACGTGGACGCTAGCTAGGTAGTTTAGGTACTCTGTGGGGTTCAGAAGGGAAGACGAAATTTGGATTTGATGGATTTCTTTTGGGCTCAGAATTTGATGGGTTTTTTTGGGCTAAGAATTTGATGGATTTCTTTTGGGGGCAAGGAGCCATTTTGCTTTTTCAGAGCTTTTCTGTTTCCAATAACACAGAAACCCACAGCATTTTCATTAAAAGTTGACTGACTTGAGTGAGGACTTGTTTTTTTACTTTTGTGGATTGAGCGGAAGCTTTTATCGGGAACATTTTACATAACATTTTGGGATGCATTCATCCTTTGCTCTTCGCTGAGCATTTATATTGGGGTTTGCATCTAAATCTCCAAATTACATTAATTGGATGAAAGCCCCGAGGGATCCCCTAAAAGATTAGCTCCTGTGCCTGCATGATCACCATTGCATAAGTTTACATCATAGCTTGTGAATGCCTTCCCGACCATGACGTAATATTATGTATAAGGTTGTGAAGAGATTAAAATGGGTTTTAGCTATGAAAAACATACATAAAGTATGGAAATGAAAAATAGTATGAAGGAGGCTTAGGGCTGTTGTTTGTGCTTATCCATCTTATGATACATAGAAGTAGGTATATGGTGATCAATGACAAAATGGAATCTGACAATATCAATATATCTTATTGATATCACTTCCTATTCTAGGCTGTCAGTGTTCAGATTTGGATTAAATGTAAGGGTAATTATAACTAAAATTCAATTAGGCTTATACAGGTTGTTATCACCCTGTATCCTACTTTAGTGGTCATGCTTCGATAATACTGTTTTTCATGTTTGTGGACACTCAAGTGAGCCCTAACCTGATCTAAATTCCAAGGTATGCAGTATAAATCAGAGATATTAAAGATGACTGATTTGCCTAAGCATTCATTGCATGTAGTTTTATGCTGTTGTTTGAGCAATTTCATTTCTTTGTCCTTTACGTTATATTCTGCGTATTTGCATGTATTCATCACTGCCCAGTTTATTGCCTAGATACAAGGATTTCTATGTTTTTTAATAACTGACTTGTCTCACTTCAGTACAGAATTATTTTCTTCTATCCCATGTCTGGACGATAACTTGAGAATATGAAACCAACATGGAGTAACATGAAACTGCATTTTTTATGCCTGCATTTTCAGGCCTTTATCTCTGATCCTTTAAGAGCTGGGGGTCTAAACATGGAATTCCTTTATCAGCAGCTACTTTTCTTGCCACTTGACATACATGAGGTGAATTGAAGGTACTGTTTCTTCATTTTGCCCCTGGTTGTGTTCATCTTTTTTCATCAGCTGATATCTTCCTTTCCAAAGTGGCAAAAAACTTTGGATCCTTAAACCAAGTATGTAAGGTCATGAAAATTTTCATTTTACATTCTCCCATTACCATCGTGACACCTGAGCTCTATGTGTTCTTTTAAGAGTGCAAAGTTATTCATGCAGCACTGTAAGGTACGTTGTTACATATGCATTGTAATGGCAACATTAAAGGGGTTGTATGGGCTTTTTGCATCATTTAAATGTGTATCTAGGCTACAAAACATTGACAGTTTGTAATTTACACCCTGTCAACATTACACCCTGTCTAGGGATGAGCGAGTGCCTTAATATTCGTGCTCGGTATACTCGCAACAAGTAGGTACCGGTACTCGCTACTTTTTGCGAGCGCGAGTATAGCTAGTACGAATACTTTCGCATTGTGTCTATAGATACACTGCGAAAGTAGCCTAAGAGTGAATGAAAGTTGTTAAAAAATAATAAACTTACATACTCACCTTCCAACGCCGGCACAGGGACCGGCAGATAAGAAATCCGATCGCTAGACAGGGACCTGTCACTACCAGCCAATCAGATGGCCGGTAGCGATCTGGCCAATCAGATGGTGCCACGTCACAACTACGTCATCGCTAGCGGCCACATGATTGGCCAGTTTGCAAGGTCCTGACAGTACATCTAGGACCTTGCAAATTAGCCATTCAGGTGGCCGCTAGCGATCACGTGGTTGTGACGTGGCACATCTGATTGGCCAGATCGCTACCGGCCACCTGATTGGCCAGATCGCTACTGGCCACTGATTGGCTGGTAGTGACAGGTCCTTGTCCAGCGATCGGATGTCTTCTCTGCCAGTCCTGATGCAGGCGTCGGAAGGTGAGTATGTAAGTTTATTATTATTTAACAACTTTTAATTACTTTTAGGCTACCTTTGCAGTGTATCTATAGATACACTGCGAAAGTATTAGGACTACTCGCTACTCCCGAGTACACATAAGTACTCGGAGAGTAGCGAGTAGCCCGAATACCGCTACTATTTAGCGAATACCGAATAGTAGCGAGTATACTCGCTCATCCCTAACCCTGTTAACATTTTGCAGGGTTACCGAGATAGCACTATTTTGCGCCTGCAGGAGACCAATCAGGGGGCGTGCTTGTTTTGGAACTTGCATGTAAAAGCATAACTGGTTATTTACTCCCAGTCTCCTACAAATATGCCTCTGACTCCTACAGGCCCGCTCCCCCCAGTCTCAGCATGCCCAGCCATCCGCAGACTCACACAGGTCCAACGCCCCAGTCTCAGCATACCCAGTCACCCCCAGACTACTACAGGCCCTCCCCCAGTCTCAGCATATTCAGCCACCCCCAGACTCCTACATGCCCGCCTCCTCAGACTCCAGCATGCCCAGCCACCACCAGGCTCCTACAGGCCTGCCCCCTAGTCTCAGTCTCAGCATCCCTTGTCACCAATAGACTCCTATGAGCCCTTTCTTGTCCCAAGCATGGCCGCCTCTCTACTCCCCAATATGACCATCCATCTCCATTGCACAAAGTGGTCTTCTCCTCTGGAGAATCCACAGCTGTGTGAAGGAGATAACAACTGAGTGCACTGAGCTGCAGATTTGGCACACTGTGTCAGAGGAGGAGGTGACCCTTGTATGCAATCCGGTCTGCGCTCACATCCCATGTGGTTGCACTGTCAGTGGAATGTCCTCCTCTCTGTGCTGCAGCCACCTCCTCTGTGTCACTCTGCAGTGCTGCAGATTATACTGTATTCATACAGCAGGGCGGGATCTGGCACTGACATCACAATCAGGAGGTTTTCAGCTGCCGTGACCTGCTCCAAAACATTGCTCGCTCTGCGTCTGCGTCAATTAAGATGATGACGTGCATGAGCGGGGAGGAGGGCAGACACATAAAGGATGCTGAACGAGAAAGGGCTGGAGGTGGCACAGAGAGAGCTGGAGGTGGGGAGGACACCATAAACAGCAATGACTCATTACTGAGTAAGTCCCACCGGACTCCTTAACTATAAATTTTATAAAGTCTTTTTAACAGTTTACGGGAGGGGGGTACAAACATGGGAGACCCCTTCCTGAATGCAGCAGACACGCAGCAATCAGTGCTGCATTCAGTTAGCATAGCACCAGGGGGGTGATAGGTCCTCTTTAAAGGGAACCTGACCCCTCCAAATCAGTCCCCAGCCTCTAAAAACCTGTCCCTGCACCTTCCTATAAGGTTTCAAGCTATCCCTCTCTTTCCCTTTAGAGATTATGTAAAGTGGAATAATCACATTTATTACCTGGCAAATCTGCGGCTTCTGAATCCTCAAGAGTCGCAGTGAGTATTCCCTCTGGCTCCTTATCGCCGCCTCCACAGTTGTTTTTCAAGCCCCAATGGGCGTGAAAATGAATGTTGATGATCCTGTGTTGGATCGCTGGTGGGCTTAGCTGGAATGACGCAAATCGTGTCATCTCCGGCGCTGTGACATAGATACACCCTTTGGCGTATGGACGAACCTCACGGTGTGCATGCGCGACGGACCTCACGGTGTGCATGCGCAATGCAGATCGTGGTTCCCTTTAACAGAAATAAACACTTGAAATCGATCACTCTGTTTGTAATGATTCTGTAAAATATATGCATTTAACTTTTTTTATTGATTTACTGATATAAATTTACTTTTTGATAATATTCTAATTAATTGAGATGCATGTGTATATACCTAACTTTTTTCAGAAGTCTCGTTGAAATTAATGAAGTTGAACATGCTTTAACTACAATAAAAAATCTGGCTCTACAGGTGGGAAACACCTCTTCCAGATATTTATAACATATCATATGGCTATCCCACGTGTCACAGATGGGAATACCCCATTTAGTAGGATTACATTTTCAACTACTTTTCAACGTTTAGCATTTTAATATCCATTATAGTTTATTTGCTGTAGTATTTTAGGGAATATTGAAAGGAACCATGTTATAGAAACTGTTTTCACAATAGAAATTCCACAGAAGAGAAATCATAAGTAAATTGTCCTTATCATCATAAGATATATTCCATTATTTTTTTTTTTTACTTTCCAAGAATAATTACATAGCACATAGAAATGGAATGTGAGTTGTAAGTCATGTTGCAGAGAGCCAGCTGTGAGAGAAGGCATACTGAAAATCCAGAATGTGAGAAGTTTATCCAGATTTACAATCTGGTCTCTTCTTTGACAAATTATTGCTGATTCTGCTGTTTCCTGTCAGATACCAGACCAAATAATTAATTTATAGTGTGCATCTAATGAGATTTAGAGCTCGTTCAGACGAGCATATTATACAGTTGGGTTCTGTCTGAGTGAAAATCGGAAAACATACTGAACAATATAATTTACTAGGGCTTTTCAGATGACAGCTTTTTTTAGAGTGTCCATATAAAAAAAATTGCAGAATTCATTATTCTCTTCCCTATTTCAGCTGAAACTTGCCCATTCAAATCTGTGCAAAAAAAAAAAAAATTAGATCCCATATGGAACATCCACATTGCATCCAATTATTATGGAAACATTACTGTCTCGTACGGACAGGGGAACTTTCTGCCACATGGCGCCAAACAGAGAGACAGCAGGATGGAGTGAGGGAAGAAGGCCCAAACTGTAGAAAGCGGGAGGTGGGGACACCTATTGGCACAGCCTGTGCCTTTCTCTTCCTGCTCTAGCAGCCCTAAGCAGGTCCTTCTCCCCACCTCCATCATATGCCTAGACCCTGGCTGTCACCTAGTAGTATAATCCTGGCTAGTGCTCTGGACGGTGAGGATGCTAGCCTCACCACTGCAGATATTAAAATACTGCAAATGTGTCAAAAGACAGGGGAAAAGACAATAAGAATACAAAGGTGCTTGAAACATGCTGGCAAATGCCAAAGGCAGAGAAATGGGGCACCAGGAAAAATTAACCTTAACCCTCGAAAGTTCAAAATAAATTAACACTTTCAAAATACCATAGTCTCCTGAGCAATTAACTCCTGACAATTACATTGACAGTATTGTTATATACACAATAAAGGAAAGTGTATTTGATCATATTAATTTTAAAATGTTTTGTGTATAAATAAGCAGACAATGTAAAATACGATCACACGGATGACACACCTTTGAGATTCATCCAACCCAGCCTTAAGTTATTCCTGGATGAGAATCAGACAATTTTTCATACACTCATCTGACCCCAGCCTTAAGTTATTTCTCTCCTAATATATAACATGCCTAATATTATGTAAGTCTCTCATGCAGCATAAACACCTTGACTGGTTGAGATATGGACTCCAAACCACCCAAACCACCTCTAATGGTCGCCAGCTGGAATTTGGAGGCCAAGTCAAACACTTGAACTCTTTGTTATGTTACTTCAAACCATTTCTGAACAATTGTTTCATGGTAGGAGTATTTTCTTGCTGAAGATAATGACATTAGGCAATGTTGTTGTTGTGAAAGCATTCTTGGTCTTCAACAGTGTTTAGGTAGGTGGTATGTGCGAATGCCAAGACCCACAGTTTTGCAGTAAAACATTGGCCAGTTCTTAAGACTGATGCTTTCATTCCTAGTGAAGAAATGCACACAAACCTGCCTTGCTCATGCTGTGCTAAAAAAGTTGATTAATTAATTCATGCTAACCTCTTTTATTGATTTGCAACCCAGTTCTTATGGTCACATGCCATGGTCGTGATAAACACTAATCTTTCTGCGGTTACCAACCCCTGAGTGTACAACCTTTAATGCATTATTTGTTCAATCACCTTTTTTATGGACAGCATTATTATTTTATATTTCAGAAATTTATGCTATATGAGCCCTTTTGTGGTGTTAGGCTACCTTCACATTTGTGTTCCGCTCCGCAGCGTTCTGCGGAGGGGATCCGCAATGTGACCACAGCACCGCAAGCCCCTATCTTTATAATGGGAGTGCACGGTGCTGCGCATGACCGTGCACACCCATTCACTGCCATATGTGATCTGTGCGCAGGTGGATGCCTGCGCACAAATCACCCAGTCTCGTCCACACCACGAACGCGACATGTTGCATTTCTGGTGCAGACGAGACTGGGTAATTTGTGCGCAGGCATCCACCTGCGCACAGATCACATATGGCAGTGGATGGGTAAGCACAGTCATGCGCAGCACCGTGTGCTCCCATCATAAAGATAGGGGCTTGCGGTACTGCGGTCACATTGTGGATCCCCTCCGCAGAATGCTGCGGAGGGGAACACAAATGTGAAGGTAGCCTTAGTGAAGTATGAAAACTAGCCCACCATGTCAATCACTGGCCCTTGGGCACACGTGACCCTGGTGCTTTTTCATTGATTGTTTCTCCTTCGATCACTTTGGTGGGTAGACCACACAAAACCTACAAGTGTAGCCATCACAATTTGTCCCTTGTCATGTTCTTATTATACATATAAATGTAATTTAGATTTTTCATACTTTGGAAAATGATCTATTAAAATATTCACAAAGCTTTTCTAAACAATGAACTTGTTAAGGGGGTGGATAAGACTGAAAAGTAAAGTCACTGGAATTAATAACTTCTCAAAGAATAAACATATCTGAAAGATTCCATCGCTGGTGCACTGTGACTATGTTACCATGGAGATTAATTGGGAAGAACGGAGTAGTTAAATAAATACATGTAACTTGTCTCTGCATCTAGCTAAGGCACGTAAGACCCAGCAACAGTTTTCACTTCAGTGCATTTAAAACCTGATTTAACAGCACCATAAAAAACAACACTTAAGAAAATATACTCCTATTAGACATCTTCCTTGACTAAGTGATATTTTCATGTTATAGCCTGGAAGAAAGAACATTACTTCTCAAATTTAACTATAAACTTTTGCTGAAAAACACGATTAACTGTTTAAAGGAAAATATTTGTCACAATAGTGGCTCAGTGGTTAGTTCTGTGGCTTTGTAGCGCTTGATTTAAATCCCCCCCCAAGGACAATAATTGCAAAACGTTCATATGTTCTCCTCATATTTGTGCAGTTTCTTCCATATACCCCATTTTCCTTGCACATTTCGAAGACATACTGATAGGGGATTCAGATTGTGAGCCCCAATAGTGACAGGGATGATGATGTTTGTAAATTGCTGCAGAATATGTTGCCACTGATTGAGCAAGCATAAGAATTAGAGATGAGCGAACATATTTGATTGGAATAGAATTAATCTCTAATAGTTTAAAAATCTGCATTTGCCAAAATATGGATTTTTTTGCAATTCCCTTCCATGTAGGTTAGGTAAGAACAAATGGCACTCACCGGTTTGCAGTTGCTCTGTTGAATTCCTTTTCGGGTTACATCAAAAGTGCGGGGAGGGCGAGATGGGGAAGACGATGGCACAGTTTCGCAGTGGATTCCGCTTCCCCGGGTCTGTTCTCTGTTGGGAGAACAGACCCATGGAAGTGGAATCTACAGCGAAATGGTGCCGTCGTCTGTCCCATCACGCCCTCCCCCACCTTTGATGTAACCTGAAAAGGAATTACAACAGAGCAACTACAAACCAGTGAGTGCCGTCTTTATTCTTTCTTGCTCAAGTTTATCTTAATGACTGTGCAACACTGGTGGTCAGGTGGCACCCTTAAGGTGCTCTAGGTTGGACCGAACCGGTCTGTGTAACAGGTAGAGGTGACACAATAGTGCTGAGTAATCTTTTTCTCCAAGTGTACATAAAAATTAATTATACTCACCTTACTACCACTTTTCTGCAGCCCTTCTGATGCACGTTGTAAGGTCATGGTGTCATGTCTTTACTAAAACTTTACCAGACTTTATAGTTCAATGTTCATACCAAACACAGACTTTACAATAATTTTTAGTGGTTGGGTTAGGAGTTTTAATGCTTTATGTACTCAAATCTCCTTGAGAGAGCATCACTGTGCTCGGGTATGCTTGGTGCTCAGCCCAGTGTGCATGAATGGCTTGCACTGGGTGTAAAATCAGAATATTATTGAATGTGTGTACAAAATAGTTTTAGACAAATCCCCACCTTCTCTCCCCTGGAAGTGCTTTGTTTATGGGTGGCTGAATGTGGGTGGAGAGCAGAACTGCCCAATCAGTGACTTCCAAAGAAGTTTGGGTCTTATTTGGGTCCAGAACCGAACCTTATATAAAGTCTGGCTGAACTCCCAGAACCCAAACTTTCTTTGGTCAGCTCATCTTTACTCAATACACACAATTGTGGAGAAACGTGCAAGGCCACACAAAAGCCAGAACTCCCAGCCATGAAAAGCTTAAGCAATTTAGCAATTGTAGGTGGTGATATGAAGATGATCAGATGTGGGATGATGAAGGGTGGAGGGGCTGGAGAGGTGAGCAGTAAGGTGAGTATAAGAATTATTTTATTTTCTGCATCTATTGTGCTATGGGTTCTAGAGAAACCCCTGTGCATAATAAAGGGCTTTTGATATGTGGAGAATACTTTGCTTTTAATCAAATTTCCCAGGATAAATATGAAATAAAAAGAAAGGTAAAGATAAAAAAAAAAAATTAGAATGATGTGGTTGACCGCATCATGTATTTAATGAAATGTGCTCCACCTGTGGCCTAATTTAAGCAACGTATGCGGCGGAGCACAGTACATTGCTTAGTGGCCAGTGCTGCGGAATTATCTCCCATTCACATGTTACTGTAAGACGTGATTAACACCAGAGATGTGGAGTCGGTAGGCCAAGCATCCGACTCTGACTCCGACTCTACAACTTCCCTTAGTATGACTCCGACTCCAACTCCACCAAAATGGACACCGACCCTGACTCTGTCTCCATGACTCCGACTCCACAACCATGTCTGTAAAGTCAGTAAGCCACACATCTAAATCTGACTCCTCAATTTTCCTGAATCCAACTCCGACTCCACCCAAAATGGGTTCCAACTCCACGACTCCGACTCCACCCAGAATTAGCTCTGACTCGACATTACTGGTTAACACTTTAGATATTGGCAGTCTTAATGAAAATTTGTTGTAGTTAGGATAAGTCCTTTTACATTACACCTTTGACCGCTATCCTAATAGAACTTAATTACAGCACAAAATAGCATTGACAATGAGCAACAGAGTAACATGCTTTTTTTTTTTAAGAGTTCAGAAAAATGGCAAAAAAGTAATCTTTAGTTCTACCATACAGCATTGACTCCATAGAAAGAGGAGACTTTCTGTTTCTAAAGCGTCAGGGTGGTGGAGTGTGGACAGAGTAACATAAAATATCGTGAATTGATTATGTACCATAAAATGTGTCCAGATGGTTGTTCTTTTTGGTTGTCCCATTATCTATTTACTTATCTCTTGTCCACCTTTCTCTGCTTTATCGAAGCCTCAGTTTTTCTCAATAATATTCATTGATTGCATGTCTCGTTTTTTATCTTTGCTGCACTTAGTAATAATAATACAAAAATCTCTCAAACCCAAGAGTCTCGAGCCATCCAGATGTATTTCAGCTTGACATTTACCTACATACTATATCTGTTAAATAAATCATCTAATTTTTCAGTAGCATTTGTTTTTCTAACCCTTAAATTCACCTCAGGCAGTTAAAGGAAGAAGCAATCAGTTTCCTACAGGGTATTCTAGAAACTGAATTTCATGCCTTCTGTCACCGTTTGACAGGGAATGTGAGTGACGTCTTTCCATTATTTGAGTGTATGTATCCTAATGAAAGGGATTAGCCGTAGAGATAAAATCAGACATAGATTTCTCTTGTCTGCCTCTCCATGCTTCGTTGCTGCTTTTGTTGTAATATTTTAAGTACGGGCTTGTAGTGGAAAGGGATAGTCTGATGCTAACATATACTATAAGATTTCTTAAAGTAGTGAAAAGTCCAAAATCTGTAGTTGAATTATTCTTTTTATAGGTTCCTCTAGCATAATGTTTTGATCTGTATCATTCCATTATGCCACATTATGAGTGGTGACAGGAAAATGTGAAACCTATCAGCTTAGGAATGAGGAAAAGACAATATGTCATGCTTGGAAGGCTTATTGCTTAAGTGAAAATATGTATATGCTGCCAAGATATAGCCCTGATGTGGATGTGCCTTTGCGGAGTTCTTGGAGGGAGCTAAGTATGCTGCACTGCAGAGGACACTTGCAGATGTCATAAAAATGTGAAAAACGAAATGGGTTGTACTGTAAAATGAATATGCTTCCATGGGAATTATTCTATTCGGTATAAGCTCTTGGACGGCTCATATGATTCTTGTCACCCAATGCAAAAGAATGATAAATAACACAGTGAAGTCACTTGCACTAATAGAGCAGATGGATGGTGAGTAGAATTGTGTATTGTTTTTATGTGTGTTGGATGATCAGAGTTATATATACCAGGATGGGTCCATGATGCGGGACATATAAACCAGGATTACAGACATATATACCAGGATAGGCGCAGGATGGGAAACATATAGACCAAAATAGGACAAGGATGATGAAAATATACACCAGGATGGGGGACATATATGGTTAAAAGGTGCCCAGGATGAGGGACATTAATACAGAATTAGGGGATATTACACCCATAAGAGTGTCAGCAGCAGATACCCTCCCTCACCCCATGACAGTGGGTCTTGACCTTATTTTTTTCCTCTTATTGTTCCTATTTTCTTCCTCTAAATCCTTGGTACTTTTTATTATCCGATGCGTTTTATAGTTTGAAACCTATGGTAATAACATTTGTAACCACAAGGAAAAACAGGAGAAAAAGAATCCAATTAATACAATATGTCAAACTTTATTGAAAACCTATTTAAAAGTTCAAAATAATTAAAACTACTAGAGGTCCAGATGTATGTGTGCAAGCAGCTGGGTAAATCATACTTAAGAAAATTAAACTCGGTTAATCTAATATATAATTATCCAATGGCCACTTCCGTCTGAGGCCGAAATCGCGCGCTGCAGATGCAAATGCCAGTATGCAAATGAGTCGCGCGGCTTTCCTCACAGCCCCCCCCGCTCCTCCTGCCCTGCCCCCACTCCTCCGGCGCAGTGTGAGGACGCAGTCATGATATTGGGGCAGTGTGAGGACACAGCATTGTACTCAGCCCCTGCACATCCCGCCGCTGTACCGTGTGATTTGGAGCAGGCTGGAGCTGTGGAATTCCCCGCTCCATCTGACGGCCGTTCCCCAGTGAAGCACAGGACGCCGCGCTCTCCCCAATCACACTCAGCCCCAGGTCTCTGCTTTCCTAACCGGGTTTCACTCAGTGGAGCGGTCATGTGACAGGGCCCTGTCACATGACCGCTCCACTGAGTAAAACCTGGTACCTGAAACCGCCAAGCACAGGTGAAAACAGAAGGGGGCGACGGGGGAGGGTGCTGTCACAGCCGGCGGGAGCGAGCGATAAGGGGACGGGGGGTGCTGTCAGGGCCAGCGGGTTTTGTGCTATTGGTGCCAGTGGGAGCTGAGAAGGTAGCAGTATATAATCCCTGGGAATCGGAGGCTCTGTGCGCCCTCCCCCTGCCGCATTGCCCTCCCCTATTCTGCTGCCGCCTGAGCTTACAGCTCAGGTTGTCCATTGGATGCTGCGGCCCTGGGGGTGAGAATAGAGGGGGGCGCCTGCACTCTATTCTGTCCCACTCTATTCTGCCCCTCTTCATTCTGCCCCACTTTATCCTGCTACTGCTCTGCTCCCTCTTCGTCCTGCCCCACGCCATCCTGCCCCACTCCATCCTGCCCCTGCTCTGCTCCCTCTTCATCCTGCCCCACTCCATCGTGCCTCTGCTCTGCTCCCATTTTGTCCTGCCCCACTCCGTCCTGCCCCACTCAGTCCTCCCCCCCTCCATCTTGCCCCACTCTGTCCTGCCCCACTCTGCCCTGCCCCTTCTCTGCTCCCTCTTTGTCCTGCCCCACTCCATCCTGCCCCACTGTGTCCTGCCCCCGGCCGCTGCACACCGACACTGCTGCATGCCGACACTGCTGCACACTGACACCGCTGCACACTGACACCGCCACACAACACTGATACTACTGTACACTGACTTTGCCACACACTGACTTTGCCGCACACTGACACTGCCGCACACCGACACTGCCGAACACCAACACTGCTGTAGGTATCTACTATATAATCATCTAATTCTGTCTGTTTGTCAGTAACGGAAATCCCACGTCACTGATTGGTCGTGTCAGCCGCCCGCGACCAATCAGCGATATTGGCACGGGAGTTAAACCCATCTTCACATTGTATTATTCTTAAGTCTTCGTAAATTAACTTAAGACATATTCTAGAATACCCAATGCGTTAGAATCCGGCCACCATCTAGTTATTAATATTTACATTAATATGATGGATGCACTGAATTTAGGTCTGATTTCCTAAAATCCAGAGAACTGTAGATTTACATTCCTAATAAGCTGCAACAAATCTTGTGCTGGATCAACTTTTGGATTACAATTTTGTTTTAACACCATATATTATTCATAAAAGTATACTTGATTTACCTTTGTACACATCCTCTTATTTGTGTATCATATTAGAACACAGATACAGCATTTGAAAACTTTATTCAAATTATGCTATGTGTTTAAATAACAGGGTGCCAGTGCTAGATGCTTAAATGGCAACTCATATACAGTACAGACCAAATGTTTGGACACACCTTCTCATTCAAAGAATTTTCCGTATTTTCATGACTATGAAAGTGGTAGATTCACACTGAACGCATCAAAACTATGAATTAACACATGTGGAATTATATAGTTAACAAAAAAGTGTGAAACAATTGAACATATGTCTTATATTCTAGGTTTCTTCAAAGAAGCCACCTTTTGGTTTGATTACTGCTTTGCACACTCTTGGCATTCTCTTGATGAGCTTCAAGAGGTAGTCACCAGAAATGGTCTTCCAACAGTCTTGAAGGAGTTCCCAGAGATGCTTAGCACTTGTTGGCCCTTTTGCCTTCACTCTGCGGTCCAGCTCACCCCAAACCATCTTGATTGGGTTCAGGTCTGGTGATTGTGGAGGCCAGGTCAACTGGCGTAGCACCCCATCACACCTCCTCCTCCATGCTTCACGGTGAGAACCAGGCATGTAGAGTCCGTCCGTTCACCTTTTCTGCGTCGCACAAAGACACGGTGGTTGGAACCAAAGATCTCAAATTTGAAATCATCAGACCAAAGCACAGATTTCCACTGGTCTAATGTCCATTCCTTGTGTTTTTTAGCCCAAACAAGTCTCTTCTGCTTGTTGCCTGCCCTTAGCAGTGGTTTCCTAGCAGCTAATTTTCCATGAAGGCCTGCTGCACAAAGTCTCCTCTTAACAGTTGTTGTAGAGATGTTTCTGCTGCTAGAACTCTGTGTGGTATTGACCTGGTCTCTAATCTGAGCTGCTGTTAACCTGCAATTTCTGAGGCCAATTAATGATAGCCACTCGTTGTTCTTTACTTAGCTGCTTTTTTTCTTGCCATAATATAAATTCTAACAGTCTATTCAGTAGAACTATCAGCTGTGTATCCACCAGACTTCTGAACAATCCAACTGATGGTCCCAACACCATTTATAAGGCAAGAAATCCCACCATTTCCAGTGACTACCTCTTGAAGCTCATCAAGAGAATGCCAAGAGTGTGCAAAGCAGTAATCAAAGCAAAAGGTGGCTACTTTGAAGAAACCTAGAATATAAGACATATTTTCACTTGTTTCACACTTTTTTGTTAAGTATATTATTTCACAGATATTAATTCATGATATTAATTAATTGATGCCTTCACTGTGAATCTACAATTTTCATAGTCATGAAAATACAGAAAACTCTTTGAATGAGAAGGTGTGTCCAAACGTTTGGTCTGTACTGTATGTCTTATATTCTAGGTTCTTCAAAGTAGCTACCTTTTGCTTTGATTACTGCTTTGCACACTCTTGGCATTCTCTTTATGAGCTTCAAGAGGTAGTCACCAGAAATGGTTTTCACTTCACAGGTGTGCCCTGACAGGTTTAATAAGTGGGATTTCTTGCCTTAACTGATGGTCCCAACCCCATTTTTGTGTTGTGCAGACGTCTGGAGGATACACAGCTGATAGTCTTACTGAATAGACTGTTAGAATTTGTATTATGGCAAGAAAAATGCAGCTAGGTAAAGAAAAACCAGTGGCCATCATTGCTTTAAGAAATGAAGATCAGTCAGTCTGAAAAATTGGGAAAACTTTGAAATTGTCCCCAAGTGCAGTTGCAAAAACCATCAAGCTCTACAAAGAAACTGGCTCACATGAGGCTGCCCCAGGAAAGGAAGACCAAGAGTCACCTCTGCTGCGGAGGATAAGTTCATCTGAGTCACCAGCCTCAGAAATCGCAGGTTGACAGCAGCTCAGATTAGAGACCAGGTCAGTGCCACACAGAGTTCTAGCAGCAGACACATCTCTACAACAACTGTTAAGAGGAGACTTTGTGCGGCAGGCCTTCATGTAAAAATAGCTGCTAGGAAAACACTGCTAAGGACATGCAACAAGCAGAAGAGACTTGTTTGGGCTAAAGAACACAAGGAATGGACATTAGACCAGTAGAAATCTGTGCTTTGGTCTGATGAGTCCAAATTTGAAATCATTGGTTCCAACCACCGTGCGACACAGAAAAGGTGAAAGGATGGGCTCTACATGCCTGGTTCCTCCCGTGAAGCATGGAGGATGAGGTGTGATGGTGATGGGGTGCTACGCCAGATGACCTGGCCTCCACAGTCACCAGACCTGAACCCAATCAAGATGGTTTGGGGTGAGCTGGACCGCAGAGTGAAGGCAAAAGGGCCAACAAGTGCTAAGCATCTCTGGGAACTCCTTCAAGACTGCTGGAAGACCATTTCCGGTGACTACCTCTTGAAGCTCATCAAGAGAATGCCAAGAGTGTGCAAAGCAGTAATCAAACCAAAAGGTGGCTTCTTTGAAGAAACCTAGAATATAAGACATATGTTCAGTTGTTTCACACTTTTTTGTTAACTATATAATTCCACATGTGTTAATTCATAGTTTTGATGCCTTCAGTGTGAATCTACAATTTTCATAGTAATGAAAATACAGTGAACTCTTTTAATGAGAAGGTGTGTCCAAACATTTGGTCTGTACTGTATGTTGTATGATCAGTGGCACAGCTGCACAATTAACACAATTAATATAGATGTTGGCGCCCAATTTTTAACCCCAAAGCGATAGCCTCATGATTATAGACGTCGGCATTGAGGGTACTTCTTCTTTTCAGATGTCCAGAGATGTCAGAAAAAAAAAGCCCTGTAGCGCCCCCACCCAGTGTCAGAAAATCTCTGGGGTTTCAGCTAACACCTGCCCGATTTCCAAAATGGTGCCGACAAGTCAGGTGGAAGAGAAGTCTCCTTTCCTGTCCACACACCTTCCGGTCTATTTTTTATTTAAATAAATTAGAGAAAGTGGGTTTGTGTTGTGTTTGTTTTATTTGTATAATAACTGATTTGGTTGATAATGTTGTTTATCTGATTGACTCCTTGACATTATTAACCTCTGTGCTGGATGCCAACTGAGCTATTGTTATCAAATTCTATGAAGTACCTGTGGTTTCAGAAGGCTCACTATACCCGTATAAATCCTTGAGGAGTCTAGTTTCTAAAATGGAGTCATTTGTGGGGGGCTTCACTTTAGGCACCCTAGGTATCTTGCAAATTTGACGTGGTGCTAGCAATTTTTTTCAGCTTTTCCAAAATACAAATATTCCTCCTTCCACTCTGAGTCCTTCTATTTCTCCAAAGAGAGGCTTCCGGCCACATGTGAGGTATCGTCGTCGTGCTCATATGAAAGTGGGTAACAAATTGTGGCATCCATGTTTTAGTGTTACCTCTTGTAAAAGTGAGAAATTTGGTACTGAAGCAATATTTTGTTAAAAAAAAGAGAATTTTCAATTTGATGACGTATTATTATCAAATTCTGTGAAGTACCTATGGGCTCAAAATCCTCATTATGCCCCTGGATACAATACATTAGGGGTGTAATTTCTAAAATTAGGTCATTTTTTGGGGAGTCCCTGCAAATTCTACATGGTGCTTGCAATTTATTTAATCTTTTCCAAAATTCAAATCTGGCTCCTTTGTTTCTGAGCCCTCCCATTGGTTCAAACATAGGTTTCTGACCACAAGTGTGGTATCGGCATGTTCAGAAGAAACTGGGAAACAAATTTTAGAGTCCAATTTTTCATGCTATCCCTTGTAAAAGTGAATAAATTGAGGCTCAAGCAACATTTTTAGGTAAAATGTAAATTTATTTTTTCATTCCACTTTGCATTCATTCTTGTGAAACATAATATTCTTCTTGAATGTGGTTTTGAGCAGTCTAAGGGGTTCAGTTTTTAGAATGGTGTCACAGTCGGGTATTTTCTGCTACATAGACCCCTCAAAGTCACTTCAAATGCAATATGGCCGCTAAAAAAATGGTTTTGTAAATTTTGATGTAAAAATGAGAAATTGCTGATGAAGTTTGAACCTTTCTAACTTGCTACCAAAAAAATAATTGTTTCCAAAATTGTGCTGATATGAAGTAGACATGTGGGAAATGTTATTTATTAACTATTTTGAGTGATTATAATTCTCTGGTTTAATAGTATTAAAATTAAAAAGTGGGAAATTGCAAAATGTTATCAATTTTTGCCAATATTCTGTTTTACTTTCACAAATAAATGCAAAAAGTATTGTCCTAAATTTACTGCTATCGGGAAGTCTGAGATATCATGAAAATACAATCTTGGAATCACTGGGATTCGTTGAAGCCTTCCAGAGTTATAACCTCATGAAGAGACACTGGTAAAATTTGGTCTGGTCATTAAGAGGTAATTGGCTCCGTCGCTAAGTGGTTAAAGGGAAACTGTCAGGTGGTTTATGCCCCCCCCAGCTATTTGTAGCTGTAGCTTTATAATACCAGTCTAATCATCCCTGTCTGAGCTCATAGTGTAATGTGAAAGGTGAAAGAAAAGCATTTATACACTTCCATTTCAGTCCCCACCTTGGAGGAGGGGGACTGTCTGGCAGAATATTAGTTAACTCACTTTTAACTTGGATAGCTAAAGGACCTGTGTGTGTAATGATCATGTGACCCTAGTGGGCTGAGCTAAACCAGTAAACATGTTATGTTCTATGAGAACTTAGCTCCACCTATTGTAGTCACATGGTTGTGACATCACATCCCCACATGTTCTAGTACAAGGCTGAAATGTTAAATATTAACCTGCCAAACAGTCCATGTCCTCCAAGCTGGGGACTGACTACCTCATTACATAAGGAAATGTAAGTGTATAGCTGGGGAGGCATAAACTAGCTGACAGGCTCCCATTAAACACATGGTGCTCCCTACTTCTGTACAGGGTACCAAAACTTCTACGTGTACAGGATACTTTGTTTCTAAAAAGAACAAAATGGAAAATACAGTTGATCTCCACATGCCCACACACCTGCATTTGCATGACAGACTTGGTAATTTGGTACATGATTTATAGATTCCTTTCCTCTTAGCTATTTTAGCAGAAAATTCAGAAATTCCTTTGAAATCTGAATGCGTGAACAGACGCCACTGTACAGCTTGTTAGGCACCCTAAAGTTTCACGGCTTGGTAAGCTTACCCCAAATGTAAATGGACTGAAAGCATAAATGACGTTGACACAGAGCCAACATGGCTCATTTAAAAAGAGGTGAAAGCTAGACTGACAGAGGCAGGTTCATTCAAATAAAAGCATGGAGGTGAAACTAACCACAACAAATGTTAAGTGGGAATTTCAAGAGCACCAAACTGCTTTGAAATATTTTCCTAACAGCCTGAATAATAATTTGAGGCCACGATGACAAAACTTAAATCTTGTTTCAATGTGTGTTAGCAGCGTTACTGTTCAGGCAAGCTATTCCGCTAGAAGCCAAACATGTGGAAGTCATCAGGCTATACATACTGTAGCTGTCTGAGCTATATGAAGGTGACAATATGGAAATGTGTGTACTAGGCACATTATAATTTTATGCTGTCTATAAAAGGAACGCGATATATATTTGGAAGGGTACATTTTAAGCTTAAATAAGGATTCCACTTATTCTTAGACTGCAAATTAAAGGGCTTGGCAAAATTAACTTCTAATATAGATCACAGAAACTGGCATTTACATCTATGTAGAAATAAATGTTAACTAGAACATTACAATTAGGCACAGTGGATATAATTATTTTTTAATAAGGCTAGACGTAACTAATTTGTGTCTACCACCAAATATCTTCACTGTTATGGGCTTTAATCCCCGCTTGTTAATAATACAACACAATGTTTAATATTTCTACTTTTACAGTACAGCCTTGTTCCTTTTTGTTTAAAGAGTCTGGCTTTTGATGTATTGCAGAATTTAATTGCTTGCATTTGAACTGAATTGAAATTGCCTAAAAATTGTTAAAGTTTAAAAAGATAGTTATATGGGTTATATTGTCTGCTTTCACACATGATTGTTCTAGGAAGGGAACCCCACTTAAGCAACTCATGAGTTACTTTGATAGCTATTTACTTAATTACGGTAGTAAGCGAGTAAGCCTTACAAGTGTAAAATTTTCCTTGACTGTGAAATGCCAAATCCATTGCAATCATCAGTAGTATTCAATTTTTTAGAGTGGTTCACAATCAGCTATTTTTGAAACCAGGATCTGTATTAAACTTTTTTTGCATATGAATTTTAAGCAGTGGTTGCTCTGACATTAATTATTCGTTATAGATATTAAATCTGTCAATAATTAGAAGTGTACGAGTAGAAATTGTTTAAGCGGTTCTTCGGTAGAGCGCTGAGATTACACGAACACAATTATCTCAATCTCTATCTTTATTCTTTAAAAGATGATGCTCCAAACTCCAACCCACAACATGTTTCGACGTGGCAAACACGTCTTCCTCAAGCGGATCATTAGAAGTGAGCAAAGAATTAAAGAAAGTGTGATGGGTAAAAAAAGTTATATAATGCTGACTTCACCCTGGCCATCACCTCATGCTCCCTTCAGCCCGGACTGCCAGGAGAGAAGACCAAACTGGAGGGAGTAATAGGTGAGGGACAAGGAGGAGTGAGTTTTTATGTTCACCTCCATCTTCACCTTTTCCTCTTCTTCCTTTTCCTTCTCTTCCTCTTCTTCCTCTTCTTTCTCTTCTTCCTCTTGTTCTTCCTCTTCCTCTCCTTTCTCCTCTCCTGCTTTATTCCTTTTCTTCCTTTTTCCCCCTCCTTTCTCCTTCTTCCTCTTTCTCTCCTTCTTCTTGCCTCTCCATCTTCCTTCTGCCTCTCCTTCTTCTTCTTTTCACATTTATTTTGATAGGAAATTGGGAGATTCTAGAATCTGAGGCAAATCGAAATTTCAGGAAATGTTTATGAGGCGGAATAACGGGGCACCGATCACTCAAGATCCAAAGTAGTGGTATCAGGAGTGTCAACTGCAGCAGAGCCGGGGGTGCACAATCTTGTAACAGCCTGAGAGGTAAAATCACATTGAAGAAAGAGGCACTAACCCGGTGATAGTTGTTCCTCAATGGACGACTTTAATCAGCATTATGGTACAGGGTGCTGGGGAGGGGGTATTGGAGGTGCAGATGACGGCACCGTTTCGGTCAACTGATCTTTCGGCTAGTCTTGGCTCCAAGACCAGCCGAAGGATCAGTTGATCCGAAACGGTGCCATCATCTGCACCTCCGACACCCCCTCCCCAGCACCCTGTACCATAATGCTGATTAAAGTCGTCCATTGAGGAAAAACTATCACAGGGTGAGTGCCTCTTTCTTCAATGTGAAATTGAAATTTCAAACTGCTATCTCTCGCATATGCGCCTTTTTGGAAGATTCACTCATATCTATTATATAATCGCGAATCGCATTTTTGCCCTTTTCGGCGCTACTTCCGGCGTGGTCATGTGGATACGCGCGAAGCATTGGCCGCGAAGCGGCCATTGCGAGCAGTGTACTACTACTACTACTACTACTACTACTACTACTACTACTACTACTACTCAAAGTCAGCTGTGACCGCCTGGCCCTTGACACTGGCTGCCATGCACACATCAGGTGCACTAGCATGGAGCTGGTAGGCTCCCATCACTTACCCACTGAGGACGGATCACTTCCAGCACCTCTTCACATGGCAGTGCTCTGAACTTCTGAATCATCCTCTCCTCACTCAGACACCTGGCAGGTTCCTATCCAGCCTACTCACTCCCAGCTGCAACCCAGTGAGTCAATCAGCACATCTTCACTCACACACAGACTGAGATGTGATTAACCCCTGTGCACCATTCAGGTTTAGCCAGCAAAGCACTCATCCCCACAGGTTCAGCCGCTCATTAGGCTCATGAATGTATCGGATCTTCAGCACTCACACTCAGCTGTTTTACTCAGCTCATGAAAACCCTTCAGCTGTTAACCCCCTGTACATCGGACAGGTTTCACACACCACACATAATCAGGAAAACCGGCCCATGTGAACACAGACCTGCATTGATAACCCGTGTGATGCACCCGCCCAGGGCCACATCACCACACCTCACTTTCTCCGCACTTCACTCACTTTCTCCGCACACATACACACACACACACACATACTCCGCTATACTTACCACCGGCCCTGCATCACCGACATGTCGCCGCCCTGAACTACTCGATCAAATATCGCGTCCAATAAGTCTCGCCAAACTTGCCGGACCCCATATTGGATCCAGTCGTCCGCGAGCGCCGACATGTCAACTCAGGATCCAGCCAGCAGGAAGACGTAGGGTCGGTGTAACTATAGCGAAGTGTCTGTGTATGTATGTATGTGTGTGCTCACCACTCTGCCCACAGCGCTGCACTCTGCACTCTGCCCACGCCACTGTGCTCACCAATCTCACCACACTCACTGCTAACCACTGAGCCACCGCACTCGCTGCTAACCACTGAGCCACCGCACTCACTGCTAACCACTGAGCCACCCCACTCACTGCTAACCACTGAGCCACCTGTATACACACAATTCATTTCACCCCACTCCCCTAACTATTAGTAAATATACTATATATGGATTCTAGACTACCCTATTCTTTCGAATCGGCCCACCATCTATATATATATATGTGTGATTATATAGGAATTATCAGTATTATGTATGTGGTTATGTATACATTAGTGAGTCGCGCCTATCCTGCAAGGACTCGCAACGGCCGCTTGGCGGCCATTGCGAGTGAGGCTTTGCGAATCAGTGGCGCCGCAATGCTTCACAGTCGCGTGGGCGCTGCGCCCACGCCCACAACGACGGAAACAGTGCCGAAACATACGGAAGTGCGTTAGGGAAATTATATATTACATACTGATAATCTATTATATAATTGATGAAGTGGCACACGCCACTACCTCCGTGGCTTTGTTCGTGGACGCGCATCGCCCACGCGACTCACTCGCAATGCCCGCAAAGGGGCGTTGGGAGTCGTTGCCCTATACACAGATTCTAGAATCCCGATGCAATCGCATCGGGCTCACAGCTAGTATTTTAATAATCATAATTACAAGAAAATGTAAGTAATGCAAATCATTTTGGTAAATTGATATTTCTACCTTTTTTATTCACCATAAAGTTAGGGTCAAAGTGTCTTGCTTTCAACTGGACTAAAACAAAATACAGGACAAATATGAAATTGATAACATATTTGAAATGAAACCAAAGGGCTTCTAAAATACATACTGACTATCAAAGAATAACTATTGCTGTCATTACATTGTTAAAAATGACCTAGAGCACTGAACTTGAGACTTCACATCACAGATCTTGGTACTAGACCTTTATAACACCCCTGGGGCTTTGACAGAGGAGAACCTTCACCCAACAAATGTTCCAGCTGTGAAACAGATTTAAATAAGGAGTACATTTATATCTAATATATTAAATTATCTTACCATTGAAAACAATGCTCAAGGCACAGTACAATGATATCTCTACTTGTCTTATGTGTTTAATG
Organism: Allobates femoralis; assembly: GCA_033576535.1. NCBI lineage: Eukaryota > Metazoa > Chordata > Amphibia > Anura > Aromobatidae > Allobates > Allobates femoralis. Next base: position 270,685,497 of record JARQOC010000004.1, on the reverse strand, counting down.
TGGTCATATTCTGCAGAACTATGACAAATGTTCTGTTAAAGTAAGAGGAGTAAGAGTAAAGTAAGATTAGAGTAAGATTCCTTGATTATTGCTTGGATTATACTATATATTATTTAATCTATTTAATGATAATTCATATTTAAAAAATGTGTTTGCACAATTGCTGAGTAAGAAGGTATATATGAGAGTAATTCAGATCCTAACTTCTTACTCAACCGTGGTAAACCAATAATGCATATTGCTATATATGAGTAATTCATTCACAGCAGATAGCATATGTTGCTTACTTATGTTTTACATTAAATACCTGTTAAAAACACATTGCGGAATTCGGATGCTTCCCAGAAGTTATGTCTATGAGTCAATATAAGGAAACAGAAGGGAGTAAAGTAAAATAACATAGATTAGAAGCCAGCATGTGTGTCCTACAATTGCTCATGTGGGAGCGACTGTGCGAGGCCCCTACAAGTGTGCAGGATGATAACTAACAACCTATGACTGGAATGCAGGAAGATATAGAAAGCATATCTAATTATCAGATGTGTTCTTTGGATACCAGATCTGACTAGAGAGCTGAACAGATCACACAGGTGGAAATAAGCCAAAATGTTCAATATCCATACTCCATGTCTTATTCTGAATTGATCCTCTACCCAAGCCATACAAAGTCACTATATGTTTTGTGTGCATTGTCACGTTCCCTGCTGTTGTCTGCTGTTCACTTTCCCTGCTGTTCCTTTCTCTGTTCTCTGTTTCCCCTCCTTCTTGGCTTTCTAGTCCAATTTAGAGACAAAACGTTCTCATATATTGATTTACAAACATATTTTTAGACCACAATGGCTGATGCAGTGGTATGTTTAATTTATGCCTTTCTTGCCATTTGTGTGCTTAGGGATGGACATACAGGGGGATAATTATAAAGGGTAGAGGGGTTGCAATTGCACCCAGGTCTTTGAACCCAAAGGACTTAAGATGTCACTTTTGCCCATAGGAAAAGTATATTACTAATAAAGACCTCTGATAGTTGGGAGCCTTGTGGGAGATTTTGCGTTGTGGTCCACAAGCTTCAGGTTGCATTACATGTGTAATCATCCCTGCAGCTTCAGTCTTGACACAGTAGTTCTTGCTGAGAAATGAAGATGACCACACCATAGAGGACAATACTCTGCTAAGATACAGCATCTGCAGGTATTAAAGGACAACCCCTTTTGATTCCACTTATTTCCCCCAGTTAAAGTAAAAGACCTTGTACTGAACTACCATTTTGGTGCCCTTCCAGCGTTGTCAAAAACCATGGTTCTGGCTCATGTGACAATGTGACTTCATGCAAGCCACATGTCCAATCAATGCCGGCATCTGTCTCCCCAGACCAAATTAGTTAGTCAACAGGAAATTACCCTGCGGACTTCTCTTACTTACTGTTGGTTGCTCAATTGGTCCAAAGGTGTGGTGAGAGAAGTCGGTAGTGATTGAACGCGGGTCTCGCGTGACGTCACAATGTCACATGGGCCTTGAACTGCGATTACCAACAGCAGTGGAACAGTATCATTACGGCAGATGAGCATAGGCTCTTTTACTTTAACTGGAAGAAATAAATGGAATCTGAAGGGGTTGTCCTAGTAGTGGACAACCCCTTTAATACAAATCGAGGATAGATACAGCACCTACGTCATAAGTGGGTGCTGAACCCTCAGCACATGAAATGTAGGGAAGGCATGACTTGGACTTATCACTGTGCTCACATTGCATTGCACTAGCCATGTCAATTTCAATGGGGTTGAACATATTTAGGGAGGACTAGCTTTAAATGGTTAGCAGATTGGATTTTGTCTGAATTGAATCTGTCCTGAAAAAAACATTAATTATAATGATAATTTTAGGTAGTGCCATTATATTCTGCTTCCTTGGCATTCTCCAAAACATTCAGATTATGGAGGATGCTAGTGTTAAATCATTGCCATAATTAAGAACATGGATTGGGTAGTAGACAGAGATGAGAGACAAGATGCAGGGTGAGAATGCATTATTAGGAGCTTTGTGGACGAGTGTGATAAGTTTATGTTGCATTCTGTGTGGGCAACGAGAGTAATGACTAGCATAGGTTGGAGGCATCCATGAGTAATTTTACATAAGTAAGAGCCTGGCTGCTACATTGTCAATAGGTCAGAGAGGGAAGAGTTTAATGAGAAGACTGATAAGTAGTGAATTGCAATAGTCAAAACAAAAATGAATCGCAGCAGCTAAGAGGTTTTTTTGCAAAGGTATGAAATGGTTTAATTTTGGAGACGTTTGTGAGGTGTAGGTGACAAGCATGAATCATTGATTAGATTAAAGCAGTGAAGGAAACATCTGAGTTAAATATAACCTCTAGACACTGGTCTTACTGCTTGGGAAATATAGTATTTCCACACATACAAATGGAAGCATCCAATTTATATAGGTTAGTAAAAGATTGAAACACAACAAGTTCAGTTTTGGAAATATTCATTGTTAGAGGAAGCATACAGATCATCCATGGTATTCTATAGTAATGAATAGGTAATATCACGAGTAGATATGTGTAATTTGCTGTAATTAGTGTAGAGATGGTACTAAAAGTCAAATGTGCTGATGGTTTATCCAAATAGAAAAGAGGTCCCAAGACAGAACCCTGGGGAACTCTATCAGTAAGGTCAAGAGGAAGGGAAGAAAAAACAGCAATCGATACACTGAAAACATTTTCAGATAGATAGAAAGAGAACAAGGAGCATTATCCTTTTGGTTGAAAAAGTAGCAGTAAGTAGTCTTCAGTGTCAAAAACGACAAAGTGATTTAGGACAGTGGTCCCCAACCTTTTTGGCACCATTGATGTGCTTCATGCAAAACCATTTTTCCGTGGCCTGGCGGGGGGTGGGGGGGTGGAGCTTTGGTCATATGGGGCAAGGCTATGGAGAAGGTGTGGAGTTTAGTACCCCGTTTCCCCGACAGATGCGTTAGGGCCTATTTTCTGGGATGTCTTATTTCTATCCCCTTGCAGCCCCCAATATGGTATGCCCATCATTCCTTTGCAGCCCCATCATCCCCTCGCAGTGCAAAATATCCACATCATCCTCTTGTAGCCCCCAATATGTATCCCGAATCATAATCCGTTGCAGCCCCCATCCTCCTCCTTTTGCAGCCACCATCCTCCTCTTTCAGCCCCAATCTCCTCTTCCATCCCCTGCCTCCTCTTGCAGCCCCCATCCTCCTCTTGCAGACCCCAGCCTCCTCTTGCAGACCCCAGCCTCCTCTTGCAGACCCCAGCCTTCTCTTGCAGACCACAGCCTCCTCTTGCAGACCCCAGCCTCCTCTTTCAACCCCCAGCCTCCCCTTCCAGCCCCCATCATCTCTATGACACACACATCTTTTGGTCACTGGACCTGCTGCATTACGTCCCCTCTCTTGTCTTTTTCTCAGCTGTGTGCTGTGAATAGAAGTACATGAGAAGCCATCGGCCAATCGCAGTGCAAAAGCCAGTAGCCAGTCAGCGCCCGGCTGCTGTACTGTGATTGGCTGATGGCTTTCATGTACTTCTATTCACAGCACACAGCTGAGGAAAAGACAAGAGAGGGGATGTAATGCAGCAAGTGGGGGGGGGTGGCGGTGACATCACTACAGGAGCCGTCGCAGAGCTCAGCACAGTATGTGTAGTGCTGTAGAGCCTTAAATAGCAACATTTCTGTTTCAACCACCTGGAAAATGGCTGCTTTTGGACAGGGTTTGCGTAATTTTGTATGTGAAAGAAATTGAATGTGAATGAAAATTGATGGTGTGATTCTTCTATTCAAAAGTCTTACCATGCTTAAAAACATCAATGGACCAACTTGTTTTTAAGCATGGGTTGCCAATAAAGGACTTTTGAATAGAAGAATGACCCCGGCAAATTTCCTTCACATACGCTGACTGGGTGGATGCCAACCACTACACCGGTGTCAGGTGTCCGTGAGTACATGCAGAGGAACGGCTTCCCTCCCCCTTTCCCTCTAAAGCATTATTTATGTAATTTTGTCTATTTTGAAGCCAGTTTCCAAAATTGCTGTAATTGTTTCTGAAAATTTGCGAAAGCCCTAACAAATTTTGGACCATTGGCAATGACAAGCCATGGTCATGTAAGGGAACAGTCCACAGTTCTATATTGAATAAGGTCTTCAAAAATCTGTTCTAATATTGCAGTAACATCCTTATTATGAAGTATGGACTGTAAAATTTTGCAACAACTTTTGCATCGTGTGCCAAGGCAGAAAGTAAAATCTTTAGGGTCCACACCTGACCTAAGAATAAATAGTAAACTGGGCTTGCACTGACTACTAGTCAGGTTTATCGTAGAACGGCTTAATGTGAAGTTAAGGAGTGGAGAAGACTGCCAGCAAATTATGCACGGCACATGTTAAAATCTACTTGTAAGATTATGCTACACTATTTCTTCATTTCCTGCACTTTTTTTTTGTCAAAGTAGATGGACATTTAAGCTTTACTCCATAACTATGAAATATTATCTGTTCAAGGTCATATTGATATCTGTGCCCATAAAGGTGTGTGCTGCCTTCAAGATGGAAGATTGTGGATGTCTGCAGTTTTACAAGTGGTTGCGTATCTTTGCCAGACACTTTTCTGGAGTTAATGATGTGCAAGAAGCTGTAACGTATTGGAATATATAGATTTTTTCCATGTGACTTAAATAGCAACCTTTTATGTTGTATATGCGGCAAACATATATTTCACTCATATAATCATTTATGTTCCAGAACTTCAGCAGGTTGTAAATGTTTAGGTTTTAATCAGAAGAAAGATTGGTTCAATGCTCCTTCTATTCAATCTGTTATATTTCTTGACACCTGAAAACGTAGTACTTTGCAACATGTTTTAACTCTAAATCTAATATACAGCAAAAAGCTTGATTTATTGCAAAATAATGAGGAGAAATTATCTTTGAAGGCTTCACTGCCTGCGTCTATTGAAAGCATATTTTACCTGTGGGCAGCCAAATTGCAACAATATTTAAAAGGCCATTCGACTTACCTAAAAGGAACCAACCCAGGCAAGAAAATATTTGACTAGAGGATATTAGTGTGTCTGAACGGTTTGATAATCAGTATGGGGTACCATGTGAATATGTTCCATATGCTGCATGCTGAAACCATCATTTACCAGTAATATAACACTCACTGATGGAGGTCAGTACACTTATAGTTGAACATTGCTCATAAAAATAATGAACAATAAGCAGGGAAAGTATATGAAAGTTTTAACAAACAATGTAATAAATATTCATTTTATAAGTCACTTAATTATGTAGATATTCCGTATAAGCACAACTTCCTCTTCTTTGAGCGTTTTGCCACATGAAGCTAACTTTTTTTTTACTAATGGAACACCTGATCTGAGTTTGTCACAGAGAGATCTTTTTCTCATTTAAATGTCAAGCGCGATCCTTTTTTTTATAATCTGGTTCCATTTATAAAGTTTAAGGAAAGAGCTTTGTTCTCGGTATAGTTGTGCTGGCAATCAAATAAATCATGTTGCTTTGCAAAAGAAATAATCAAAAAACATCTTACATCTATTAAGTTTTGTAATCAGAATTCAATTGTGTACTCTCGGCAGATGAATGGATGTCTCAAAAGTGGACGGTAAATAGACTTAACCTATCAGATAAAAGTGGTCAAAATGACCAATTTCAGTTTACAAACACTAAGTACATAATTATTGGGATTAAAGAATTATTTTCTGTATTATTTCTGACATGTTTAATTTGAGATACGATCAGAGACATTAAATCATGCATGTATTGCGTAAGTAGATGGTAAACAGCATCTACTCATAAAAAGAAATTATGGAATACTAAATATCATTTTTTTAAATCAGTAATTGAAAAACAATCCTCAAAGGATCTTGTCTGTTGGGCTATCAATAATTGCTCTAAGGCCGGCTTCACACTGCAGCACGATCCGGTCCGGGGCTGTCCGGGAGGACCTAGACAGCGCACACAGGATCAGCACACAGGACTGGGGGCCTAATTTGCTCTCCGGTCCGGTGTGCAGCGCACGCAGTTCCCGCTGCTAAGTCACGACCGCGGGCACCACGGTCCTGACCTGTCGGCGGCTGCAGCTCTGTGCGCTGCACACCAGACCGTAAGGCATATTAGCACCCCAGTCCTGTGTGCTGATCTGGGCCACGTCTGTCTGTGTCATCCCGGACAGCCTCGGACCGGATCACGCCGCAGTGTGAAGCCGGCCTAAGGCAAATAGTTTCCTCTTTCCAATGAGCATACAAACATGATAAATAAAACATTCAACTCAGTAGACAAAATTCAGACTGGGGTATTAAATAAACTTCTGTGTATACAGGTACATCTCAATGAATTAGCATATCATCAAAAAGTTTATGTTTTTCAGTAACTCAATACAAAAAGGAGATGCATATATTATATAGAGTCATTATAATAATAATATTTGTTTATATAGTGCTTTACATACATTTGAAACACTGTCCCCATCTGGGCTCACAATCTAAATATCCTATGTCTTTCAAGTGTGGGAGGAAACTGGAGAACCTGGAGGAAACCATACAAACACGAGGAGAACATACAAACTCCCTGCAGATGTTGTCCTTGGTGGGAATTGAACCCAGGACCTTAGCGCTGCAAGGCTGCAGTGCTAAACTTTGAGCCACTGTGCCGCCCTATATGACAAACAGAGTGATCTATTTCAAGCGTTTGTTTCCATAAATGTTGATGATTTTGGCTTAAAACTAATGAAAACCCAAGAAACTTAAAGTAGGGAGGATGAAGGATTAAAAAAAGCACTGCCGTATCCACAAGACATCAAAGGGAGAATATATTATTGATTTCTTAGAGCCCTTTCACATTGGCGTTTTCGCCAAAATGCGGCAGATTTACCGCGTCTGCTGCCTAACGGCCGCACTTGTGGCAAGCCCCATGCATTGCGTATGAGGCTTGCGGTAATGTACAGCAGGTGCGTCAAGTGTGGTTATGGCAGTTGTGGCCGCGAAAAAAAAACGCTGCTGACCGCGGTTTCTTTTGTGGCCTCACCAGCTGTATTTGCCGCAACCGCACTTGCCGCACCTGTCACACATTAACACAAGCCCCATACACAATGCATGGGGCTTGCCGCAAGTGCAGCTGTTAGGCAGGACCCTTGGCAGATGTGTTTTTTGTCCGGATCCGCCGGATCCAAACGAAAACACCAGTCTGAAAGGGACCTAAGTCAGTACATTTCAGGACTGACTTAGTTCCCTTTCAAGTGCCTTAAAACATGGCAATATTATTTGATTTGTCCTGAGGAAGGAGCCAGGGAGCCCTGATGGCCACTTTACATGTTGCAATAGCATTCCGATATTGCATACGATTTCACGGGAGCGCGCACATTTTTGGCACTTGTCCAAGATCGCATAGTAGATGTCACATAGGGAGATATCGGCAGGCAACGCAACTATGATGTAGTACGCCCCTTTTCCACACTGTGTATGAGCAACCCAGGGAATGACCATTTAACATTGTAGTGAATAGGGGAAGTTGCGCTCCAAATCGTAGTTGTGCTGTCACACAGCACAATCATGCCACATCGCATATACAATATCGTACGGTTGAAGGGCTTGCACAATCTTCATGCAATATCGTAGTTAGGTTGTTTTCGCGTCGCATTGCCCATTTACGCGACACAACACACAAACGATATCAACTGCAACGGCGAAACCACGTACTTTTTATCGATGTTGCGTTGTGATATTGCGACGTGTAAAGCGGCCATGAAACACGTTGACTAATAAATCATTATTATATTCACCATTTGATGTCTCGTGGAATACCGCAGTTAACCATTCATCCTCCCTACTATACAGTATATGCACTACGCTGGGGACTGCAGCAGCCGTGATATGTTTTTATAGTGTTGTGACTCTCACAACCACACAAGGTGAAGACACTGATACGTATTTAGGTAATATTTTATCTCTCAGACCCTTCTTCCTCCCTACTTTAATTTTCTGAGATAATGACCTTTGTGTTTTCATTGGCTTTAAGCCCTAATCATGAACATTTACAGAAATAAAGCCTTGAAATAGATCCCTCTGTAATGACTCTGTATAATATATGTGTTTAACTTTATGTATTGAATTACAGAAATAAATTAACTTTTTGATGATATTCTAATTCATTGAGATGCACCTGCGATGACTGTCAATCATAAGAAAACCCCTTTACTTCAATTATTCCATAAATATTATTTTCTCCTTATTTTCAGCACTAGTTTTTACTCAGGATAATTTTAAACAGGATTCAGAAGTTTTACAGTGGAATTTTGTTATATTTTTTTTTGTAATCTGAGTTCAGTATCTAGCAATTTAATCTGTTGAAAAACTACAAATTTTTTAGACAGTATCTGGAAAATTACTGCAGCTATGGGATTTGCTTTCATTTAATTTCAGAGCCGTGGCCTCCACAAAAAAGGAAAGGAATTTGTGCTTCAATTTTGCCGTGTTAGTCCTTTGAGAAAATAAGGATATTTTCTTCTAATCTTCAATTATATATATAGAGGTGAAAGCATGGCTTTAGGTCATACATAAAAAAATTCTTATTGAAAATAATCTACCTGAGATGGCAGTGTAGGCCAATTCATCTTTCATTTCTTAATGGGCTCATCTGTGCCGCTGACCCTTACCGCACTCCAATCACTGTCTGTCTGCAGTAAGGCTATGGAACTACCTGAGTAATAAATTGAATAATTTATCATACTGCACCTAATGCCTGGGCTACATTGTTCAGAAATTACACCACACTGCTGGTGTATACAAATCATACAGCCAGTGCTTTTTAATCCTGTATTCATCTCTGAGTGAAAGGTCAGTCTCTTTGGGGATTTCAATCTACATGAAAACTCACTTGATGGATGTGATCCATTTTTTTGTGCCTTGTCCTAATCTCAATTTTTGTAAAGTGAGTAACATTGTTACCTGAACTCTGTGCATTCATCCCTACAGGGTGTGACAGATTTTTTTAACTCTTCCATTTCCAACCAATCCTTTTACAGGACTTATTTTTTTCATGGTTATTGCCAGCAAAAACATAGCAATGATTGGGCTGCAACATTGATCATAGTTTCTGTAAAAATTGCTTTACTTTACCCTACAAAAATTGTTTCCTGAACCAAGTAGACAATAAAATACCGTATATACTCGCGTATAAGCCGACTTTTTCAGCCCAAAATTTGGGCTGAAAAGTCCCCCCTCGGCTTATACGCGAGTATATGTATACAGCCGCAGCCCCGGAGGTATACAGGCCCCCCCCATCAAGCTCCAGGGCCCCCCCCTTGAGCGGCGTCCTGTAAAGGAATATCATACTTGCCAGTCTCCTGTCGCGCCGTCCGCAGCTGCCGACACGCGATCCCGGGCTTCATTCAGTGAGATGTGTACTGACAAGACCTGTGGTGACGTCAGAGGGGGGCGTTCCCGGGGCGTTCCCAGCGCTGATTGGCTGTTCGCCGTCATGTGATATGTATCACATGACCGCGAGTGCCCGGGAACGCCCCTCTGACATCACCACAGGTCCTGTCAGAAGAGATCTCACTTGGAACTGGGGATCGCACAGCGGCAGAAGGCGTCGGACAGGTGAAGTATTGATTCTTTTTTATTTTTCAGACCTCAAGGGGGGTCCATGGAGCTTGATGGGGGGGGCCTGTATACAGCCCTGGGGCTGCGGCTGTATACAGCCCTGGGGCTGCGGCTGTATACAGCCCTGGGGCTGCGGCTGTATACAGCCCTGGGGCTGCGTTTGTATACAGCCCTGGGGCTGCGGCTGTATACAGCCCTGGGGCTGCTGCTGTATACAGCCCTGGGGCTTCTGCTGTATACAGCCTGGGGCTTCTGCTGTATACAGCCCTGGGGCTTCTGCTGTATACAGCCCTGGGGCTTCTGCTGTATACAGCCCTGGGGCTTCTGCTGTATACAGCCCTGGGGCTTCTGCTGTATACAGCCCTGGGGCTTCTGCTGTATACAGCCCTGGGGCTGCTGCTGTATACAGCACTGGGGCTGCTGTATACTACCTAAGGGCTGCTGTATACTACCACTGGGGCTGCTGTATACACCACTAGGGCTGCTGTATATACCTCTGGGGCTGCATATACCTCTGGGGCTGCATATGGGGCTGCATATACCTCTGGAGCTGCATATACCTCTGGGGCTGCATATACCTCTGGGGCTGCTGTATACTACCACTGGGGCTGCTGCTGTATACTACCACTGGGGAGGCTGCTGTATACCTCACTGCTGGGGGTTGTATACCTGTGCTGGAGTCCACCCTCGGCTTATACGCGAGTCAATAAGTTTTCCCAGTTTTTGGGGGCAAAAGTAGGGGGGTCGGCTTATACACGGGTCGGCTTATACACGAGTATATACGGTAACCATAAAAGACATCATTTTTGTTGATAAAATAGCATTTAGCACTCAACCACGTCTGTCAAAGCTGCCTCTATATCTGCACTTCAACAACTGGTTGGCACCTCACTAGTGACTCAAACCTCATATTGAGATGCACTGCTTTACACTATGGTTTAATTGTACACTGGTAAATATTACCATCCCATGTACAATAATCTGTAAGTAAAGTGAATTGGGAGTGATCTTTGTTTTGGAATAACAGTTGATAACTTTGGCACTTAAAAAGTAGGTATGCTGAGGTGCTTGTCTCATGAAAATAGTGAATCTTCTATTGTAAGGGCCAAAATATGAAAACAGAAGTAACCAATGAGCCTTTATCAACGTTATTATGTACAGGGTGGGCCATCTACACCACTATTCTAACGTTTTGGCGTCACTCAGACAATTATGTGTTTTCCATGAACACCCATACTTTTAGTTATCAAATGTGTTGCAAAATGAATAGAAAATATATTGCAGACATTGACCAAGGTTAGATATAATAATTTTTATAGAAAATAATAGTGTTCTCCTTCAAACTTTGCTTTCCTCAAAGGATGCTCCCTTTGCAGCAATTGCAACATTGCATGGCTTCTTCAAATTCCCTTTTACCTTGTACAAATCTCCCACTTTATCAGCAACAAAGCAACCCCAGATCATCACATTACTTCCACCATGCTTGACAGATGGCGTCAGGCACTCTTCTAGTACCTTTTCAGTTGTTCTGCATCTCACAAATGTTCATCTATGTGATCCAAACACCTCAAACTTTGATTTGTCTGTCCATAAAACATTTTTCCAATCTTCCTCTGTCCAATGTCTGTGTTCTTTTGACAATATTAATCTTTTCCTTTTATTAGCCAGTCTCAGATATGGCTTTTTCTTTGCCACTCTACCCTGAAGGCCAGCATCCCGGAGTCGCCTCTTCACTGTAGATGTTGACACTGGCATTTTGCAGGTGCTATTTAATGAAGCTGCCAGTTGAGGAACTGTGAGGCATTGATTTCTCAAACAAGAGACTCTAATGTACTTGTCTTGTTGCTCAAGTGTGCAGCGGGGCCTCCCACTTCTCTTTCTACTCTGGTTAGAGCCTGTTTGTGCTCTCCTCTAACGGGAGTAGTACACACTGTTGTAGGAAATCTTCAGTTTCTTCTCAAATTCTTGCATGGAATAGCCATAATTTCTAAGAACAAGAATAGACTGTCAAGTTTCACAAGAATGTTCTCTTTTTCTGGCCATTTTGAGAGTTTTCATAGAACAAACACATTTTTTTTTTGCTTCTCTAATCAGCCAAATCATTTTAGCTGTGCCAACATATTTGTACAAGTGTTTTCTAGGGTTTTCTAAACATCCATTAGCCTTCTTACACAGTTAGCAAACACAATGTACCATTAAAACACTGGAATGGTGGTTGTTGGAAATGGGCCTCTATACACCTATGTAGCTATAGCATTAAAAACAGACATTTGCAGATATAATTTACCACATTAACAATGTATAGAGTGTATTTCTGATCATTTAATGTTAGCTTCATTGAAAAAAATGTGCTTTACTTTCAAAAATAAGGACATTTCTAACTGACCCCAAACTTTTCAAGGGATAGTGTATATGGATACTTATAAATAAAATTTAAATGGTTGATGATATCAACTTCCTGTTAGTGGCACATTAGTTTATGGGAGGGGGAAAACTTTTCCAGATGGGTGGTGACCATGGTGGCCATTTTGAAATCAGCCATTTTGGATCCAAATTTATTTTTTTTCAATGGGAAGAGGGTCATATGACACATCAAACCATTGAGATTTTCATAAGAAAAACAATGGTGTGCTTGGTTTTAATGTAACTTTATTCTTTCATTAGTTATTTACTAGTTTATGACCACTTATAAAATGTGTTCAAAGAGCTGCCCATTGCGTTGGAGTGTCATTGCAACCCTCTTCTCCCACTCTTGACACACTGATAGCAACACCGCAGAAGATATGCTAGCACAGGCTTCCAGTATAAGTTGTTTCAGATTCTGCACATCTCGTATCTTCATAGCATAGACAGTTGCCCAGGTTGGCCACTTATATGGATACACCTAAATAAAATGGGAATGGATTGTGATATCAACATGAAATAACTCATGAAAGAATAAAGCTACGTTAAAACCAAGCACACTATTGTTTATTTTATGAAATTCTCCATTAGTTTGATGTGTCACATGATCCTCTTCCCATTTAAAAAAATAAAGTTGTATCCAAAATGGCCGACTTCAAAGGGCAACCATGGTCACCACCGATCTGGAAAAGTTTTCCCCCTCCCATATACTAATGTGCCACAAACAGGAAGATCATATCACCAACCATTCCTATTTTAATTTAGATGTATTCATATTGATGGCCCACCCTGTAAATCAGTGTTTCTGAACTCTAGTCTTTCAGGAGCCACCAACAGTATAGGTTTTCAGGATTTCCTTAGTCTTGCACAGGGGTTGGAATTATCACCTGTGCAGTTGATTAATTTATAACCTTTGCAATGCTAAGAGAATCCTGAAAAGAACGCACTGCTGGTAAGTCCTGAGGACTGGAGTTGAGAAACACTGATTACATAAATCCATACCAAAAGAGAATATGGTTACAATATATTTACCATATACCTGAAAAATAACTCCCTAAGCTTAGTGAGCAGAATATTAAAATAGCTACATATAGGTAGATTCAAATCAAAAGAAAAAAATGCCCCATTTACGACCATATGAAAATTTATAAAGTGATACTTATTGGTAAAACCATAACATCGCATATTAAAACAGGCATAAACAATGGGTAACCAGCAGTAATAGGGACATAAGCCACCATGTGAGCCAAGTAAATAATAGTGCAAGCAAAGGCATACCAAAGTGGATTAGAGTATGCAGGGACCCTAGCTGATACACAGCTAATAACAGTAAGTAATGCAGGTAAATACCAAGCAGTAACAATACCCACTAGTCCCTACACTACCAAGTTGCAAACGGCTAAAGTTATATTGAGATCCTTAACAGAAGTTATTAACATCACTTAGTGATCTTGCAGCCACCTTTTTAAGAACCAGATTTGAATAATTTCACATGTAGAGGATGCATAAAAAAATTAAGGCGAGTTTATAAGGAAAGGTGGCACTCACCAGAACGTCAACTTTAATGTGCAAAGTTCTTTAGTCCATTATCCGGAATGCGAGTTACAAGCAGTGCAGGAAGGGAAGGGGGGTGCAGGGTTGAGTACGGATGCTCCGTTTCACATGTTAGGGCTTCAACGGGTCCATATGGCTCTATAGTAAAATCCGCATTGCTGCAAGGGCCCGGAAATCTCCATTGCGTTCACTCATAAAAAAATTAAGTAAATACAAGAAAGTATGTACAAATTGAGATACATGATCCAAACAGTTTGGTCAAGATATAACTTAATTGTAATAGTAAAAAACACTCAGGTATAAAAGAGTGCGCTAAAATAGCTAAATGGAGTATGCACAACAAATAAATCAGCATCATGTTATAACAGAACGTGGCATGTTTGGTAATCTACTGTACATTAAAAAGGAAATTATGGCAAGCATAAGATAAGGGTCAAAAGAACAATATGCTGACATTCAAATTAACTGGGTATATATATACATATGTTGGCATATAAAAACACTGTATACATGCTCATGAGTGCCGCCATTGCAATATTTTTATGATTGGCACATGTGCAGGAGGTAAATGTGGCATGATACTCATAACAATACCAAATAGGCAATGTAAAATGCTGTCATATAGAAGGTGCTATAAGACTAAGACTATAGCAGTATTACCTGTATGTAGACCAAATTGTATATACAAAGTCTAGTAAGTAAGGTCCGCTACTCTGCTCGCTGGTGCTCAGAAGAAAAAAAAGTCCATATAGTTCAAGAATAACTTCGGCACACAGTCAGAGATTGCTGTTAAATAAATTTATTGTTTGAAAAATTTGTTATTCTGATTATTTTCTTTATCTGACGTTTCGGTCTATCACAGACCTTGTTCACAGAAAGAATTATCTATACAAAATCAAAATAATCATGTCAAGATACATAATATTGAACAAATTTGCATATAATGTGAATCAAACAAAAAAACTATCGTAAACCATGGTCTTCATGACTATACGGTACTAGCCATATATATGCTGCTGCAACATCGTGGCTGCGTCACTTACAACATCTCTCCGTGTGACACCTCAGTAAGTGATGTTGGCGGCGAGCGCACACCTGCGGATTCGCTGTCGACATCGCTTCAACGTTGCCCCGTGTGACGGTACCTTTAAGGTCATGGGATTCGAAAGTCTGAAGAACGTAAATCCAATAGGATTGACATTCATTGAGTTTTCTAATTCTATTTCCCCCTCTTCTTGACACAGGTACTTGTTCAATCACTTGATATTTTATTTGAGAGATGGCAATTTACCTAGAGATAAAGTGTGCTAGAATTGAGATTTATAATAATAATAATATGCTTGTTTATACCTTTTCGCAGATTTATTTGGCTAATATATGTTCTGTGGTCTCACCAACATATCCAAGACTGCATAGACACTTAAAGGGAACCAACCACCTCAGATGACGACTATAAGCTGTTAATACATGTCCCTGCACCCTACCTACACCATTCCACCTATGTTTTTCTTAAGAATATTGATAAATGTAAACCGAAATATACACTTTATAAAATTACATGCCTGTGTACTTCTGGGCGTCTCCTTCTGGGTCAGTTACTAGAGGGCTGTGTCTCCAGCAGCATGACTGGCTTCTCTAGCCCTCCCTCTTACTTTGCAGAACGTCACATGAAGGGCGTGATGTTATCTATCAGTGGGCGGGCACGCAAGGCAGCTCCCGTCCCTTCATGTGACGTCCTGCAAAGTAAGAGGGAGGGCTAGAGAAGCCAGTCATGCTGCTGGAGACACAGCCCTCTAGTAACTGACCCAGAAGGAGACGCCCAGAAGTACACAGGCATGTAATTTTATAAAGTGTATATTTTGGTTTACATTTATCAATATTCTTAAGAAAAACATAGGTGGAATGGTGTAGGTAGGGTGCAGGGACATGTATTAACAGCTTATAGTCGTCACCTGAGGTGGTTGGTTCCCTTTAATGAGTTAGATCAAAAAAGGCAAGACACATGTGAAGAAGTCCTGAATATAATAGCATTTACCTGAACGTGGGTGAAAAAAGAATTCAAACTTAGTAACGCTAGAACACTTGGTATATCCAATGCAGGGAAAGGTACCTTTGTTTTATGTAGTCAATGCACTTTTGCGACGTTTAGGTTTAGAGGGGCTTATGTCAGCATGTACAAGATGATCCCTTAAATTGTGTGGTCTTTATTGCACATAATAGGTAAATTTGAGTATGTGAGGATATTCCGCTATAAGAATGGGCTAATGCTTTGTAATGAACTGAATAATCATGGAAGAAAAAGGGTTGATTATAATTCACATGAGGAAGATAGAGAATCTATCGAAACATGTTGTGGAGTAGGAGGGGAGCCTGAATAAAGGTCTGTTGAAAAACCATCCCAGTGCCTGCTGCTTTTGTGCCTGAGCGCCTCCAATTAGACCGCTTATAGTTTTTACCTTCTAATCTGAGTGTCTAAGGCTGGGGTCACACTTGGCATGAGTTTTTTTAGTGACTTAAAAAAACTCATGCGTTTTTTCATGTCAGCATGAGTTTTTTAAGGTGTGTGATGGCACCCTGCGTTTCTGGCTGCGTTTTTAAATCTGCACCAAAAAATAGTGCATCCACTATTTTTTGGTGCATTTTTGAAGAAAACGCATGCGTTTTTTAACATGGGCCCCTATGGAAAACACATGCAAAAACGCATGGTACATTAGTACCTTTTAGTGCCATCCAAAAACGCATGCTTTTTTTAACATGGGCTCCTATGGAAAACGCATGCGTTTTTGGATGGCACTAAAAGGTACTAATGTACCATGCGTTTTTGCATGCGTTTTTGATGTCAGCTAATCACATAATAGCAAAAACGCACACAAAAACGCATGGTACTTTCACACATGCGTTTTTGCTATTTAGACATGTGTTTTTGCTATTAGGGCATGCGTTTTTTAACATGGGGGCCTATGGGGGCGTTTTTACATGCGTTTTTGAAAACGCAGGTCTCCAAAAACGCTTGTAAAAAACACAAGTGTGACCCTAGCCTAAGAAACTGATGAGGTTGGGATCCTGATGTACAGTGGAGGTCAGATTTGAGACAAAGGTATTAATGTCATTAACTTACAGTGCAATATTGTAAATATGTCATCTATGTATATTTTCTACAATATAGTTTGTTCATTGAAAACAGGATGGGCATAAACAAATGTCTCCTCAAATTTAGCCATATAAATAATAGTTGGTGCCACATTAAAGCCTATCGCTATCACCCTCCACTGGTCCTCAAATAAGAAAAAAATATTAACTAAGACTATAGTGTATTTGATGCTAATTTAAAGGCTATTTACATCTATATTGGCTAAAATGCCAATATTGGAATGTGTCCCAGGGATCTGATGCAGGAGATAAAATGGGTGATGTCTTTAAGGTATGAGATATGATATCAGAGGATTTAATATTCTCTCTAGCTTTATGGCTAGATGAGAAGAAGGGAATTTGTTGAAGCCACTATTGGCCTTCCAGGTGGTCTCGTCAGGTTTCAGTGGATTTCTGAAAATGTATAACACACAGTGTTAGCAGTTGTGAATTAATCATAAATGCCACCAATTTACTGTCAATTACAACTTCTCTAAGATAGTGATCAATATTTTCTTTGACTTCTCATATATCTATAGATTGATTTTTCAGAATTGGACTGTAGGTGGTGGTATTAAGTTGGGAATTAATTTTTGACACGTAAGACTTGTCCGTTATCACTATGGCACTGCTTTGTTGGCTGGTTTTATGACCAGATAGTTATTGTTTTTGAGAATTTTAAGTCTAGTGAATTCCTTATAGCATTACCTGCTGTTAACGCTATGCGCTATGTCTGCCTGGCACTAAGTTTTTACAGATGCGCCTGGCTAGGGTCATGATGCTTATGATATTTATTTCCATTTTGATAACATTTCATTTGAGCATTCCCAGTCCATGTTGGAATATTCAAATAAACCTTCACAACCCTAAAACGAAGTGTAATAAGGACATCTGTCTCAGGGGCTGGTCTCGTCCCTCATTTACTAGGCATGCGTTAGTTGTCAATTCTGATCTATGCTCAGTATGAGCACACTTGTCACTGTACAATATTCTTTTCAATGCACAATGATAGTGCACTCCTTTGCGAGTCTAATGAGTAGTGACTAGGCTTCAAGAGAAGCACACATTGTAAGGCGAGAACAGACTTACAATACTAGTTTCGGACAAGACTTTTAACTCACTGTTCCTTTTAGTTTTAAGGCTGGAAAAGCCACAGGCTAGGGCCACACTTGCGTCTGCAATCTGCTAACTGGATTCGTTTTTGACATGTGGAAATGTGTAAAAACGGATCCGTTATCGTACCCATAGACTGCAATGCAAAAAATGCATTGTTAAATGTATCCAAAGTGCAATCCGTTTACTGGATTGCGTTTTTCCTAGAACCGTTCTTGATAGGTCCTGCAACGTTTTTTGGTGCTTTTTGGAAGTCGCATCTGTTTTCTCATGGTGTGTTTCATTAAACGGATCTGTTAACAGATGGCACATATGAAGGGATCAGTTAACGGATCCGTGAAATGATGCTACAAATAGGTCACATCCGTTAATGCATCCGCTTTACTATACCACATATACCACCATAAATTGCTTATAGACGGTCCATTAAAAAACGGATCCGTTAACGGATCCAGTAGATGGATTCAGGCTCCCAAGTGTGGCCGTAGCCACAGTCAGAAGAGTCTACAAATGACCTATTCCCACTTATTCCTTGACAGTAAATGCAAGCACTGAACATAGATTTATATGAAAGGTTATCAACAAAATAAACATTATGCCAAAAAATAATGAAAACCTATAGCTATTTTAAGATTTGTTTTATTTTACTAATATAGCAACATTATATTCCACAGCCCTACAGAGGAGAGGGTACTTAAAAGATGAATTAATACTTCAGATGTATAGCCACAATCTAAACAAATTAAAGGTAATTAGCTCAATTATAGAAGGAGTTTAAACATCAAGATCTGTATGCTTACAAATTATTTAAATATAACTATATGAGGGTCATTCATCAAAAGTCTAGAGACTAATAATGATCAATAAGTAAAACTTTATAACATTTATGAATTGCATACGTCATATGTTGTCTGAGTAAAACTCAGCACCATGAACAATTGAATTTAATAGGGCTGTTTATTTGCCATTTTCATATAGACCAAGAGTCCCTGGGAAAAAAGGTTACTCATGCACTATTCTATTCCATGTATCAGATGAGACTCGCATATGTCTATGACACTCGCCCTAGAGTCTATGTTTGCGCAGTTAAGTTTGGATCCCATATGGATTGGATCCTATTTGTATTGCATTCGTATTGCATCAGAATTTTACGGTTACATTGCAATTTTTAACACAGGAAAATGTGTTTGATAATTACATTTTAAAATGTTCAAAAACGCATGCCACATAGGCTGAAAAAAGTGGACACACGTCTAAGCACATCTTCTCAGTGGTCTTTGCCTCTGTGCACCTCATCAGAAACACTACTCCAATCTGAAGTAGCATGCCTAGCATAAGGGCGGCTTCACACTGCGGTGTGATCCGGTCTAGGGCTATCAGGGATGAACCTTCTGGGATGAACCTTAAGCTCTGTGTGCTGATCCAGCCCGGGGCTGTCAGATTCATCCCTGACAGCCCCGGACCGGATCACGCTGCAGTGTGAAGCCGCCATTAGGTTGGTTTCACACTGCAGTTTTTTCTTGATCAGGTTCGATCAGGTTTGTGTGTCAAAACCAGGAGTGTCTCCAAAACTCAGAACAGGTGTCAATCTTTCAATATAGTTTTTCTCTGCAAGTTCCTCTCCTGGTTCCTCTCCTGGTTTTGACACACAAACCTGATCGAATATGATCAGGGAAAAAACTGCAGTGTGAAACCAGCCTAAGGGTACTTTCACACTAGCGTTTTTTTTAAATCGCGGCAGATGCGGTAAAAAAACCGCATCTGCCGCGATTACCGCATACCGACTGCACTTGCGGTCAGCTGCGGTTTTTTTTGCGGCCGCACCTGCCGCAAGTGCCAAAACCGCACTTGCCGCATCTGCCGCAAGCCCGCCTATACATTGTATGGGGCTTGCCGCAACTGTGCCGCAACCGTGCGGCAAGTGCAGCCGGTATGCGGTATGTGGTAATCGCGACAGATGCGTTTTTTTTCACCGCATCTGCCACGATTTAAAAAAAACGCTGATGTGAATGGGGCCTAAGAAACACCACCTCTTTTTTTTTCTTTGATCAGCGGAATTCATCCTGCCTCACTTTTTCACCAACTCTGCCCGTTATGCTACATCAGACCAGCATGAAAACTTCAAAAGTTGCAATATTTTTGTTCAATTCCTCATTGAAAAAAGTTTACAGCTTTTCAAAGCATTTTATGCCATCTTGTGCCTGTAAATTCTGACTGACCGGAAGTCAGACGTTACGTCATAAGAGCTTAATGCATCTCTGTGAAAGCTAGAATGAGGCCAGAATGAGACTTCCAAAGGCTACACTTAAGGCTGATGCAAGCGCTAACAACTTTGGAAATCAGCTGCAGTGCATAGCGTTAATGCAATGCGCTGCAAGTGCACCGCTGCCCTATAGAAACCCACTGTTTACCTTAGCATCGGCCACCCAGGAAGTCCCAGGAAGTGCGCTTTATCACAGCGCACAGGAAATGCGGTCTGCAGCGTTTTCCGTGTGCTGTGATAAAGCGCACTTAGTGGGGTTTTGTGTGTGACTGCTGCTAAGGTAAACAGCGGGATTCTATGGGGCATTGGCAGCGCATAGCATTAACGCTTTTTAAAGTTTTTAGTGCTTGCGCCAGCCTTAAGTGTGACCCTAGCCATAGAGATGTTTTGATTTGTGACCTCCAGCTTGCTCCACAAAACAATGGAGCTTCCAAAAGGTCCCAAATCCCTGCACACTGACTGGAGTGATGCTGAAAAAATGTGAAACTCCCAGAAGGTGAACATCAAATGGGTCAGGGCACCACTCCAACGATGCAATAACAAAACACTGGAGTGCTGCTTTAATCATAGGAAATATGAATATCTCATGAGATGATCTCAGTAGAAACTTTTTGAATTTAAACAGGGCTTTATATGATTTTAATTTTATTTAATACTTATTTTTATTTTTTCAGAAGAAAATAACACAAATGCTTATGTATATATGTAATGTTATTTTCTCAGACTTAGATCATCATTTGTGACAGTTGGGAAAGATTAGCTCTTTTAAGGCAGGGTGGATCATTCATAGTGTTTGTGCATTTACTCATTCTCTTACTCTTCTCCATCCTTGGTTACATTTGATGGACATGTCTTTTTTAAGCATATTAACTGTGTCAATAAAGTAGCTACCTCTTAGATGCTCATTTGACACCCCATAAACCTGCATATCTAAATAGGGCATTGTGGTGTGTTGCATATACTAATCTTCCAAGAAAAAAATAAACCAGGAAAGTTAGAATTAAACATGTCCATTCTTCTCCGCTTTGAAGAGACGTACTGCCCATGATCATTGGATTGTTTGTGGATTCTGACAAAGTCAATGTCGGACCACATTTATCAACCATATATTGTTTGCTGCAGAAGACTTTTTATTTCATGTAAATATATTTAATTTGTTTATTGTTTTCAGTAAAGTATTTACTTACCATTCATTTTAGATTTGTCAGAATCTTTCAATATACCGCAAAACCTTCCTAAATTCGGAATATAGAAGTAAAATAAAATAGCCTTGTAAGTTTTTACTTTTTTTAAGTTTGAAATACTGCATAGGCGATTGCTGTAATTTCTTAGTGTTTATTGCAATTTTTAGCATGTATGGCTGTGAATGATTGTTGAAAATGCTTGCAATCAAGAGTAACAAGTAAGCGGTTACCACTCGGGATAATATACAGTTTTTTTGATTTTGTGAGTCTTTCCATGTAATCATGGCCAATCTTAGCCAGTAATGTACAATTCAAACACAAAAATATACATTTATTTCTCGTCACGTAGGAGTATAGTCAATGAAAACATAGGCTATGTGCTGGTATGTATGAACGAACCATATTCAGAGTAAGAGGGAAAACTAAGAATAGCTTTCAGTTTTCTGAATGTATCTTGGCTGCAATGAGGTAACATGTAAATGTTGCTGTGACTCAGCCTTAAATCATCACGCTCTAATTATCAGCTTCTCCCAAAAGCACCAGGTGCAGGGTTTCCATATCTACGTGCGTGCTGTACCTAATAGTTGTACTTCACAAAATAGCAGGTGCTTTGTATCATGGTGTAGAACACTTCTTTCACTAGTGGAGCAAAGTCCATTAAAATACCTCTGCACAAGTCTACATTTAGACAAAATCACTCATTTACTATCTTAAATTATAGCCATAAACTCGTAGATGTATGTCAGCATCCTGTGCATGGCCATCATCAAAGGAAAGGCTCAATGTTATTTACTTGTTTCCATATGTAAATAGTTGTCCCTCGATATACTTTGGCTTTTCCATTAATATCTGTTACAAAAAAAATTAAATATGCCCTTTATACTTGTGTTATCCTGAAAGTTTCATTGCAAACATTGTCTTGTCGAAAGCCACATGTGAAATTTGCAGTGTCAATACACTTAAATGTCTGAAGATTATCAAGGGACACAGTGGTATCATAGCAAATAAAAAATGACTTTTCTACAAGACAATTGACATAATCTTCTGGGATAGACTCAGCTGCTTAGAATGCCGAGACTCGTAACTACAATCAAATGAACCATTGGGAAATATGACAAACGTATAAGGAAATGAGTGACAAAGGTCTACAAATAGATTATGTTTTATCGTTACTAGTTTATGGTCTTGTCTGGTAAAATGTATTCATGGCGCAAAAATTTGAATAAATTACACATATCACAAATATTGTGTACTGAAATACCTGGAATTGTCTTTTTCTTACACGAAAGACGGGGAAAATTTGCTAAAATGCACCAGGATTATGTCTATAATTAAGCCAGAATTCTGAAGCGTCTGCCATGCGCCACATTATTTTCCAAACTTTTAGAAATGTTTTTCACTGTACTAGATACTTTTAGAAAGTGTCTAGAAAAGGGAAGTGGCTAAGTGTATTTGGAAAATATGCCAACAATATTACTAATAATAATATTAGCCAACTAATTAGGTGGTATAAAGTCTAGACAGTCTACAAAATGCACCAGAGTTATCATCCAAAACTGTGATAAATTTTGTGCATTTTAAAAATAGGTAGTGTAAGTTTACAAGAGGCAAATTATTAATAACGACTTGGAAGTTGCCCAAAGGCGCTTAAATATTACTAAAGATGTGTATGTGTCTTTGCATTGTGGTAAGAAACTGAACAGCAGAAGTATGCTTTAAGCTACCGTATATACTCGTGTATAAGCTGACCCGTGTATAAGCTGACCCCCCTACTTTTGCCCCAAAAGCTGGTAAAAGTTATTGACTCGCGTATAAGCCTAGGGTATGAAATGCAGCAGACCCCCATCCTATTATATAGCCCCCGTCACTGGTATATAGCACCCCTCAGTAATGGTATACAGGCCCCTCAGTAGTAGTATTATACAGGCCCCTCAGCAGTGGTATACAGGCCCCTGTGCAGTAGTATACAGGCCCCTAGCAGTGGTATTATACAGGCCCCTCAGCAGTGGTATTATACAGGCCCCTCAGCAGTGGTATACAGGCCCCTCAGCAGTGTATACAGGCCCCTATGCAGTAGTATACAGGCCCCTGTGCAGTGGTATACAGGCCCCCTCTGCAGTAATATACAGGCCCCCAGTGGTGGTATACTGGCCCCCAGCAGTAATACACAGCCCCCCTCCTTATTATGTGTCCCCCAGGCTGCGGCACCTGTCAAAATAACAAACATTTCATACATCACCTTTCCGGTGCAGCTCCTCCGCTCCCGGCTTCTTCCTGCTTGTGCCGGCTTCTAGTGCTGTGACCGGGTGCAGGAGATGACGTCATCAGCTGCGCCCGGTCACATGACACCAGCACAAGCAGGAAGAAGCCGGGACCGGAGGAGCGGCGCCGGAAAGGTGATGTATAAAAGGTTTGTTATTTTAACAGGTGCCGCAGCCTGGGGGACACATAATAAGGAGGGGGGGCTGTGTATTACTGCTGGGGGCCAGTGTAGTGCAATATGCACGGCATCCCCCCGCCTCTGATGGACGGGGGGATGCCGTGCATATTCATTACACTAATGAGGCGGCCCCACGTGACCGCCCGCGGTCACTGCGGCCCCCTCCTGCCTCCTCCAGCCACCGGTCACAGCCCCCCCACAGCAAAAACCGAGTGACTCACGTATAAGCAGAGGGGGGGACTTTTCAGCCCAATTTTTGGGCTGAAAAACTCGGCTTATACGCGAGTATATACGGCACACCTAATTTTCATATTTTCCATATAAAACAGAGCATAGGATTTTTTTTTCAATTTAAATTACAGGATCTCCATTCATTTTAAAATACAACCCAGATTACATTCTCACAACCTTATCTATGATATTCCTGTCCGTTCAGCCTCAATTAGGCTGGGGTCACACTAGAGTATGATCACAATGCAATGGCTGGCAGCTCTTCTAACCCGAGCTAGACAGCTTCTTGTATTTCTATGCAACTAACATGCTCGGGTTATGAGAGCCACTGGCAAGTAGTCGTGTAGAGGTGTCGGCGCCAGTAGTCAATGGTGAGGCAGGGCAGAGGCTGCAGTGCAGCCTCAGCACACCTGATCCTGTTCCAGTTAGCTCCTCGGGACAACAGTTCAGTTATTAGGTACCTTCAACGAGGGAAAAACTATTCACAGTGTCAATTGCATGCGCAATGTGCTTATTGAAGCTGGGCCGATCACGTGATCAAGGCCATAATGCACTGGGGCCGATCACGTGACGGCCCCATAATGCAGTAGATCCAATCACGTGACGCCCATAATGCACCGCACCGGATGTGACGTCCGGCCAGTGCATAGAATGACACAGAGGGCGGGAGATTCCAAATCGTGGGGGCAGAGAAGACACAGAATAATGCCGCCCAGCGGGGCGTGCAATACACAACGGAGGAGTGGTGAATGGAGCGTGGCCACGCCCTACCCAGTCCCCCAACCACGGGGACTGCAGTAAGTTTAAACTTCTTTTTCACATGTTTAATAGGGACACTTTAGATGAGAAAGGGATAGATAGAGAGCAGCTAGGAAGGTGTAGGGACAGCTAGTGATAGTGTAGGCACTTAGATTCAGGTGACAGGTTCCTTTAACTATTTAAAGCATTTTAGTTCAACAGGTGATTATTATTTATTGATAGAGCACTATTGATTTCCATAGTACTGTACATGAGAAAATGTTACATAAAAAAACAAGTTAAAAATACAATTAACAAACTAACAGTGACAGGCTGGTAAAGAGGGGAGAGAGGATCCTGCCCTTGCGGGCTTACACTCTATGGGGCAATGGGGTAGGGGGACAGTAGTTTGGGTCAGCTCCAATGGGGGTGGAGTGCTGGGTCTGGTGGTGGTGGAGCGCCAGGTCTGGTCATGGTGGAACACCAGGTTTAGAGATGGTAGGGTCATTGCAGGCGGAAAGATGTTCTGAAGAGATGGGTTTTCAGGTTCCTTTTGAATGTTTTGAGTGTAGGGGATAGTCAGACATGTTGGGGTACAGAATTCCAGAGGATGGGGGATGCTTGACCAACGTCTTGCAGGAGATTGGATCAGGAATGTACAGTAAAAGTGTGAAGGAAAGAAGGAGGTCTTGGAAGGATCAAGGATTATGAGTTGGATGGTATCGGTAGAATAATTCCGAGATATATGTGGGAGACAGAATATAGATGGCTTTGTACAGTCTCGTACGCACCAGAAATGCAACATGTCGCATTCGTGGTGCGGACGAGACTGGGTGATTTGTGCGCAGGCATCCGCCTGCGTACAGATCACATATGGCAGTGAATGGGTGCGCACGGTCA
This sequence comes from Allobates femoralis, assembly GCA_033576535.1. NCBI lineage: Eukaryota > Metazoa > Chordata > Amphibia > Anura > Aromobatidae > Allobates > Allobates femoralis. The sequence goes on along the minus strand of JARQOC010000004.1, from coordinate 270,659,900 downwards.
TGTGCAGTCAAGCGCAGCACCGTGCGCTCCCATTATAAAGATAGGGGCTTGCGGTGCTGCGGTCACATTGCGGATCCCCTCCGCAGAACGTTGCGAAGGGGAATGCAAATGTGAAGGCAGCCTAACATGGTGTTAGCATCACGTTATTGCTGCCAAAGTCTAAATTTTTAGTGCTACCCCAGCAAAACGTTAATCTGACCCAAGCCTTAAGGTACATACCCTGTACATGGCACTATATCTACTACACAACATTGTCGCACTGCACCATTCATCAGTGTCAGTAGTAGAATATTAAAAATAATTAGACATGCGCATTTGGATGAGTCTGGAACCTTCTCAAAGTTGATCCTTAGCAATAGTTGAGCCACTGTATAAAAATGTCTTACATAAAGTAAACAGAGGATAAAGAAGCAAATCCCAAACTGGAATTGAAATAATCTGTCACTGTTCTTGTGCTGGTTAGTGCTTGTTAAAAGCGGCTAGGTACTTGTGTGGGTCAAGGAGCAGGCTAGGTAGAAATCCTGGATGTCAAATTGACAGATCCCACAACTGTGCTTATTCTCTGTAATGAGACTCTAGAATTGTACTGAGAGACGAGTGGCATAAAATAGCCCAAATGATGTATTGATAAAATGATTCTGCTATTTCTTCTAAAAATTTTTTTCAATATTTTCATTTTCATACACGGAAAGCTCAAGATTTATGATCCATTAATTCAACTGAAGAGCCGTTCACTATGATCCCGGTGATCAAGTACGACTGTGGATGAATGACTGATTTTTTTTAAAAGCTTATAGGTTATAATAATGCATTGTTCTGATTGAAAGCAGAAATGTGCTATTGAGCCCCATAGTAAATGTAGATGACACAGATAAGGACTTTGAAGAGAAATAGGAAACCCTACATAGCCACAAGCATGCATTTATTTCAAATGGAGGATTTTACTTTCCTTTGAGCCGGAGAAGTCTGCACAGGAGGGATCAAGAGTACTTTATCTGAAGATTATGTAATTGAACTAAGTGTCATTTTGTGATTGCTGCATATGCTCATACGTAATGTAAGATTTGGCAAGCAAAAGGTTTGATTGAGTTTAACCTTTTAACCCTTTTTTCTTTATATCGTTATGAAGGGTTGTTGAGAGATATGCCTTGATTTTCCTTAGAATTTCAACTAAAGAGTATCTCTAACACATTATATATTTAAAAATTGTCATCCTTCTTTATTTCCTTTTATGCAAATATGAAAAACCTTCTTTAAAGGGAACCAACCACCTCAGATGACGTGTATAAGCTGTTAATACATGTCCCTGGACCCTATGTACACCATTGCAGCTATGTTTTTGCTAAGAATATTGATAACAGCAAACCGAAATAAACAGTTTATAAACTTACATGATTTAGTACTTGAGGGCGTCTCCCTCGGGCTTTAGTACGAGAGGGCTGTGTCTCCAGCAGCTTGAGTGGCTTTCCTCCCCCTCCCTCTCTGTTTGCAGGACGTCACATTAGGGCGTGATATTATCTTGGTGTGGGCGGGCACCCAAGGCAGCTCCCGTCCGTGCACGTCTTCTCAGTGACGTCCTGCAAACAGAGAGGGAGGGGGAGGAAAGCCACTCAGGCTGCATAAGACACAGCCCTCTCGTACTAAAGCCCGAGGGAGACGCCCTCAAGTACTAAATCATGTAAGTTTATAAACTGTTTATTTCGGTTTGCTGTTATCAATATTCTTAGCAAAAACATAGCTGCAATGGTGTACATAGGGTCCAGGGACATGTATTAACAGCTTATACACGTCATCTGAGGTGGTTGGTTCCCTTTAATAAATAAAATAAAAATCCCCAAATTTCCTGACCTGAAAAACCTTTTCATTTTTAAGCCTAAAACACATTATCTTACTAAGTATTTCCACAAGTGTTTAAAAAGCGATTTTGACGAGTTTTACTTTCCTATTTGTACTAACTTGAAGTATACAATAGAAGAATCTGGGCCAGACATTTACTGCCTCTGTCCTGGGAGGTCCGTCAAAAAGCAGGATTCTGGCTGCATTAACGCAGCATTACCGTAGTGTAATGCTGCCTTATGCTACCAATAGAATCCTATGGTTGACGGACTCCCGAGCACATTCAAATGCAGGCACATAAGTGATGGAGTTTAAAATCTCGCGCTATTTCGTGGCGCACAGGAAAATGCGACTTTCTGTGATTTCCTGTGGACTGCCAATTAGCGCAAGATTTCAAACTCCGGCACGTATGTGATTGCATTTGCATGTGCTTGGGAGTCCGTCACCCATAGGATTGTATTGGTAGCATAAGGCAGCATTACACTACGGTAACGCTACGTTAATGCTGCCAGAATCCTGCTTTTTGATGGACCCCCCCAGGATGGAGGCCACAACGCTAGTGTGGTCCTAGCCTAAGGGTGGTTTCACACTTGCATTCTTTTTGTTTTGCATGCATATCTGTCCAAATCCTGGAGCCCCCTGAGCAGGCATGTGTCTGTATACTTAAAATGGGGCCGCAGTTGCATGCGGTGGCATCAGGATTCGGCCTGATCCTACCGCATTAGTTTGTCACCCTCTCTGGATGCATGAAGTTGCATTTGTGGAACTGAACTAATATTCTGATGCCTCTGGATGCGTCTGGATCCGTCTGCATACAGAATGGGATTCAATGGTGGACAGATCCGCTTTACCCCACTGTGCATGCCCAGAGTCCACTTTCTGCACCTCACAATGCATGTACAGGCTTCTGGTCTCACTCTATTTCTCTCTCTCCCTCTCCTGACAAGGAGGTCTGGATCAGGCGTCCGGCAGCTGCGGACCAATGGCCAGATGCAGATGTTCCCATTTTGAGCCTGATCTGGCCATGACACAAGTGTGAAACCACCTAAATTTACTAAATGTAAGCATGATACCCGTTGTTTATTTTTAATTTATGCTATAAATCTAGTTAATCTGGTTAAAAGGGGTTTTAGAAAGTAATGATGACTGCTAGAAAGGATTTATCCTTACTTGTATATGTTGTTTTGGTTGTGTAGAGGACATTTTAATATTCAGCTTAATAATGATGTATTGTATTGTTTTAAGTTCTGACAATTTTATGCACCTGTCATTGAATGAAAATATCCTTCCTTATATAATACAAACCAAATATGCAAATGGGCTCTTCCAGAGAGCGTTTCAGTTAAAGGCTTCTCATACTACCAAATCAGATCTCTTGCTGTCCACTGATAAGTGGCAACACACCTAAAGATGTGTCTGCAAATAGAGATTCTGTTTTGGCATTTATCCTAACTCAATTGGCAAGGCTCTCAAGAGATAAAGTCCTGTACCTTTCTAAAATTTGCAACGTGCATATTTCATTTTCCAGAGGAGCATTGCATGGCCTATAAGTCTCCTTACATTAGCATGTCAGGCATGTCACTCTCCATAAGGAGATATGTTACCCACATCTTTATATATGCAATTTTTTGTTCCCTCACTGAAAAATCATTGTTAAAGTTCAAAAATAAATGGGGCTTAAGTGCTCTGGGAGTGTCCAAGGCACTTCAAGGGTCTTTACCTTCCAGTCTCTATTCTCTGTTAAACTAAGGGTTCACTCGGTAGACTACACAGCAAATAAGTGCTCAGACAAGCAAAGGAAGATGTTGCTGGCCTGAGAATAGACCCAGGAAGGCAGAGGCATTGGAAGAGCTTTGGCACACAGCCAGTAGCATATAAATTAAAACAGCAATTGTTCAAAGAGCAGCAGATTTCATGACTAAATGTGTGGATGACATAATCTTTCAGAGACCAACATGACCATATAAACAGTTAGGGTAGGGGAGGGATGGAATGTGCTGACAGATTCCCTTTAAATGCATATCCTGTGGATAGGTGATAAATGATTCTGGAAAAAAGTCCATTAGGATACCTTTACACACAGAGATATATTGCTTCCAATTCACTGGTTGCAATGAAATCATGGACACATTGTTCCATTTTGTTGCCGTGTACAAATGGAATAATGTGTCCATGATTTCACTACAACCAGTGAATTGCAAGCAATATATCTCTGTGTGTAAAGGTACCCTTAGGATAATGAAAGCTCTGTATATCAAGTCACTGACAACAAGCAATTGTATATGGTAAAAAAATCTGTTGCATAGATCATAATAAAAATCTTCTGACTCTGTATGATTAAAAAATGCAAAAACTTCATTGTAAGACCATTTTTAATATACTTTTATAAGGTTTACATAGTAGAGATCACATGTTGGTTTACATTGAACTCAAAGGTAATCTAGAAGTTGTCACAATAATTTCAGTAATGCCTGATCTTGCACTAGTACCTAGAGAAAATGGTGAAAAAGACTGCTGGTGATGTGATGCTCATAAACCTGAACCTCATGCAATGAACCAGTGGTGGGCACAGACAGAAGAGGGCCCCTGTGCAAGAACAATATATGGACCCTTTGCAATCCCAATACCTCACATCATATTGCACAATTGCTCCTTCTATGTAAGGGGAAGAGGCTCCTCAAATTATATGTCCGCCATTGCAATGGACATGAGAACACAGCCTTTGCAAACCAACAATTATACCTCCAGGTTAGGGGCAATAAATGTTATATTTTTATACTTTTAAGAGTGGTAAAGATTGAAAAATGCATTAAACCTGCTTCAAATAAAAGTCTACAACTTATCATAAATTTATATTAACATAAGTGCATCCATCTCCAATATCAGCATTTGTCCCAGGTTCTGTCAGCTCCACTTCCAACTCCTGTCCAACACAGGAGATGAACTTTTTATTTTGGCCTTTGACCATTGCAATAAAAAATAGTCCTTTTTTTTTGCAGACTTTTACTAGTTGTGAGCTATTTATCAAAGGGTCAAAACTGCTTTCCACACCTAATGACGAGACGTGCCATCTATCTTTACTAAATTAGCTCACCATCGCTTGCATCAAACATTCCATTTGTCTGCTAACCATCAAAATGACACCTTCTGGTAGTCAAAATGCAATTTTTCCTCAGGTTTTTTGGCTGCTAAATCTTTCAACAAAAGTTCTAACATCTAAAAAAAAGGATAAAACTAGCTCATATTAACCAGACGACAGACTTTGCCTTTGACGTTATAAACAACTTCTTTTCCAGCATATATTTTTTTAATAAGTTGACATGTTTTGGAAAACTTTGCAATTATTAGCTTGTTTTTTCCTTAGATCATATGTGAAAGAATATTTTTTCCAACAATTTATGCTTTTAGATTCTCTAATGATATCAATTATGTGGTTATCTTAGCACATTAGCTACATTCCGTAAACAGTATTATAAGGTTTAAAGAAAGCAAATACGGTACCTGATTAACCACCTTTACCATCCTTCTAATAGCCCCTGCTTATATGTAGAAATCTAATTGTTGTACATCTAACTTTCAGGCAACAGCACTATACAACAGCACAGTAAAGGCCTTTAGATGTGATCTACCTTCCAAGAAAGTATATTTTTTTCTTTAAAGAGGACACATTAGCTTTTTAAAACTTATTAACACCTCATATTCTCATGAAACTTAAAGATTGTTACATCATCTTCTGGCAAGCTCTTGTGAAATCTGCTTCTATCACCATGCTCCATATTATTCATTCAGTGAGTGGCATTGGTTGATGGGTGGCTCATTGGTTAGTGCTATTGTAGTGCTGGGGTGCTGGGTTCAAATACCTTGAACATCTGCAAGGACTTTGTATTTTTTCCATATGTTTGAGTGGTTTTCCTCCAGATACTCCAGTTTCCTCCCATACTCCAGCTACTTATTGATGCGGAATTTAGATGATGATCTCCAGTGGGGGTTTTGATGATGATTAGAGATGAACAGACCAGAATGTTAAAGTTTGTTGTTCATGTTGAATTCAGACTTAACAAAACAATCAGTGTTGACGTTCGGAGTTCAGGGCTTTACGTACACAGATTTCATGTGCAAGCACCGGCCCAGTGAGTGCCGCGTCCACAGTGTTTGAATGGCTGGCAATGAAGGCAAGATAAACTTTATCGAATATACTGTGTACAAAAAAAGGACAAACCAACGCCCTAGCTCACAAGTGTTTATGACTGACTGTGTGTGGACAGAAAACCGAACTGCCCAATCAGTGACTTCTAATGAGGTTCAGGTAAAATTTGGGTCCAGAACACAACTCTACAGTCCAGCTGCACCCTAATTTCCACGGGTTCACTCATTTCTAATGATGATGTCTGTACTCTAATGGTATTTAATGGAATTCTGTAAGCAAAATAAAAAATGAATAATAGAGAAATTAACTAGTAAGATTAAGGGTGACTGGGACCTGTAATGCCGCCATTGTGTCAATATAGATTTGTGTACTGTTCAGCTGGAGTAATATGTTCCCTACTTTGACCAATAAAACATCAACAAACCCTACTCAAGCTCCTAGGTTACTGCAGGTAACGTCCACATATTTCCACATAGTTTTTCCTCTGGCTTGCTGCTGCTTCTCAGCTCCTGTTTTGAGTCTCAATACAAAGGTGTGGTGTTCACATTGACAATTTAATATGTATGGCTCATAAAAGTTTGTAGCAGCTGGACCTCCATGAATACAATATGATCTGATATTAATACATTATAGGGCATTCTGGAGTCAGTCGCTTCCAATTCACAAAGAGGTTGAGGACTCTTAATGAATCATGAGTGTCTGACAAGGGATGTATGACTCCGTGTACCATGCCAGAAATTTTACTCTGGTTGAGGACGCAGGGAATGACACAGCTCATTATGAATTAGACTACCTGTGGCAACTCCATCTCCACTGGTGCACTCCTGTCTCACACCTGCTTCATCCATGTTGGCAAAATAGGTGGTCCTTGATCAACTGACAGGATGAGTTGACTATTGTATAAATAAATTATAACTTGTACAACTAAATTAACCAATGTCTTTATCATGGTCATAAATGAAATATTTTGAAATTAAAAGTATGGAAATCTGATACTCTATTTTGTGTTACAGGTATTCTGTATTATTTACTGACTGAGACTCTTATTCAACTTAAATCTAAAACTTTCTTTGAATGTGATCATATTTTCTAAATGATATTAACTAACCTGTAATCACTTCTGCCTATTTTTCTCTAAAAATCTACTTGTTATTCAACTATATCAGTAAATGGAATCTGTCACCAGGTTATTCCTATATAAACTATGGCCACCACCCAGTGGCGTAGCTAGCCTGCTTCGGGCCCCGGGGTAAGATCACCGCCCAGGCCCCCCATGTGAGGACCGGGGGGGGAAGGGGTGCTGTCAAAGAAATGTGAGGACCCAGTGGGGGTTTTGCACACTCACCGCCGTGCGTCTGCCGTCTGCTCTAGGAGGAGAGGAGGGGCGGGCGGCAGAGTTGCAGGAGACAGGAAGTCCCGTCCTCCCTCCTCTCCGGCTGGCTGCCAGCACGAGGCCCCCATGGGGGCCCAGCGGGCCCCTCATGCCGGGGTGGGGCCCGGGGCGATCGCCCCCCCTCTAGCTACGCTACTGCCACCACCAGTAAGCCATTATATAGCATTTTAAAGTGCTGTACAGTGCTGTGCAAATGAATTGGGACAAAGCAAGTATTTACTTGTTTTTCTTGCATTAGTTTTACTATTTCTGATAAGTGTTTTATCAGTTCTTGGTGTCGCTTTCCTTTTTCTTCCACATTTTCCTTTTCGTTTTGGAGAAAACGATCCAGTTTCATTGTGCGTGCGAATTATTCTTGAAATGGTAGATTTTCCAATACCAACGTTGGAAGCGTTTTCTCTTACAGTCAGACTTGTATGTTCATTAAGAGTAATAATTCAAGACCTCTTCCGTGGAGTAACATCCATTTTTACAGGCACGAATCACACTGAGAGAAAAAGTACACTAAACCACTCTTCACAGAAACAAGCTCTCAACTGAAGCTGAGGGGACAGCTAGCTGTTATTATCTTACTAAAACCAGTCAACCCACATTTTGTCACTGAAGGTTGTACAATCACACCTGCTCAAAGCAGTTAAAACTGGTTTGAATCACTAACTGGTAACCCCAACTTACGATTTTACTTAAAAAATGCTTTGTCCCAATTAATTTGCACAGTACTGTATAAAAGTCCCCAATCCACTCTTTATACCATAAAAAATACCATTTATTATACTCACCTACTTGGTGGTCTGGTCTGATGGGTGTCACTGACCTTGATCAGTGCCTCCTCTCTTCTTTCAATCACAGTCCTCCTTCCATGCTTCATGTGGATGACACAACTGTCATCATCCTTACACTGTCCGCCATTGCTCTCCTGCATACGCACACTTCTCTGCCCTGCTAAGAGGAGGCTCTGGATCAAGACTAGTGATGCCCATTGAACCAGACCGCCCCATGGGTAACCATAATAAAAGCTAATTTTTATGTTATACAGATCAGCTTGGCGCAATATATATAGAATTTCAGAATGCTGTATACAAGGGCTTACTGGTGGTGGCCGCAGTTATATTTATTTATTTATTTACAACAAAAAATAACTACCTTCTCACCCCCGTGGAGGCGTTGTTTGTCCTTCCTCATACTCAGGTCCTCTAAAAGAGGCCTGAGAGTTTGAGGGCTCTGCGCAGGATCTTAGTTGTTCCCAGCACTGTGCTTTTCTGGACAGAGAGTTCATATGTTGCTCCTGGAATCTGTTACAGCCATATTTACATCTCAGAGGTCACTGCTTCAAGTAGTGTTATCATCACTACTGCCTTCACCTTCCACATCTTTTCCAGTTGTTCTTTGAGTCCGTTTTATTTTTCCAGCTTCTGTTATTCCTCCTTTCTGATATTACTGTCATTTGGCACATCCACATCTATTCTCATTGCTGTCTTATGCTCCTTGTCTACTATCACTATATTTGGTTGGTTAGCCAACGCCTAGTTTTCCATCTAGTTCTGGATCTTGAAGTTCCACAGGATTTTAGTGCTTTCATTTTCCACCACTTTTTCTGGGGTCTCCCACCTGGACTTAGGGAGACGTAACTTATATGCTGTGCAGATGTTCCTGTATACAATTCCCGCTACTTGGTTGTGGCATTCGGTGTATACTGTTTCTGATTGCGTTTTGCATCGTGCCACTATGTGTTGGACTGTTTCTGAGGTTTCTGTTGGTATATAATCTTTGGGTCTTAGACTTGGAGTAGAGACCTCCATGCATTGTAAGGAGCTTCCAAGTCTTCACATCTGCAGCTTTCATTTCTTGTTCTGGCCAGCACATTACGCCAGCAGAATATCTAATGACTGGCAAGGCGTATGTACTGATGGCACGAATCTTGTTCTTTTGATTGAGCTGGCTCTTCAGTACCTGTCTGAACCTTTGATGGTACTTGGATGTTGTTGCTTTCCTTTCCTCCTCATCATTATTACCATATCACTGTGGGATGCCAAGGTACTTGAAGCAGGTCTGTACATCTGTTATGTGCCCTGCCAGTAGTTCCATTCCATCAGTCCTTACTACCTTGCGTCTTGTTATTACCAACCAGTCGCACTTCTCTAGTCCGAAGGACATCCCAATGTCTTCGCTGTAAATCCTTTTCAGGTGGATCAGTAAACTGATGTCTCGTTCATTTTTCACATACAGCTTGATGTCTTCCATGTAGAGCAGATGGATGATGATGCTTCTATTCTTGAACTTGTATCCACAGCCCGATTCTGTAATTATCTGACTGAGGAGGTTCAAGCCTATGCATAACAGCAATAGGAACAGTGTGTCACCTTGGTATATTCCGCATTTGATGGACACTTGTGCTAGTTGTCTTGTGTTGACTACCAGTGCTGTCCTCTAAAGCCCCATTGAGTTGCTGAGGAAAATTCTTAATTTCCTATTAACATTGTAGAGCGCGAAGCATTCACAGATCCATGTGTGTGGCATTGAGTCATAGGCTTTCCTGTAGTAAATCCAGGCTGTGCTGAGAGTCTTGAGCGATTGCTCTATGAGCTCTACTAGCAGTTGGTGCTTAGAACCTCTGGTATTGTTTTCAATGTGTCATGCTTCCGGAGGAAGGCGTCCTAGAGTGGACCCACTGGGCCATATCATGGTACTGAATCCCCTGGGTGAGCTGGTCCTAGTTTAACTAACTCCTAAACAGGGATTGTGAGGGGCAAGCCCAGAGGGTCTAAATGCCACAGCTGCTAGTACCAGGGGGGGCAGCTAGTAGGGTTAGCCTATACTACAGTAAGACCGAACTGGGAAGGAGGCACCAGAGCCCAGGGTCAGGGGAGCTGGAACGGGTTCTGCCAGAGGAGAACACAAGGTAGGCCTGACTACCAGTCAGAGAAGCAGAAGCATACTAACACAATAATCAGGCACCTCCCAGCAGTGGAGGTGGCCTGATATACCGGAGGATGGACAGCTCTTGGTCAAGTAGAGTGTCAGGTTGAGCCGTTTGGGCCCCTAGATTCACAGGGGAGGAGCGTGACCGTGCCTCGTACACCGCTTATTAGAATAATGACTGTGCTGATGTGTGAGCCCAGTGGTCAGCAGACATGAAGGGGAAACGGCGATGGCTCCGAGCCACAGCATGCCTGGACGCCGGATGCTCGATCAGTAGCGGAGCAGAGAATGCAGGCCCAGTTGAGGTGAGCTGGGGAGCAGTGCCAGGGGCCCTAACACAATGCCTTTCTAAGCTGGATTCATATACTGATTCATATGTTTCTGTAGCTTGGTGGCTATGATGCCTGACAGGAGCTTCCATGTTGTTGTGAGGTAGGTTGTTAGGCGGTAGTTAGATGGAATTTTTCCTTTGTGGGGATCCTTCGTGATCAGCACTGTTCATTGTTATGTTAGCCAAGCCGGTGGTGGACTGCTTCTAGCATTTGGTTTATCTGTTTTGCAATGCGTACAAGTACCGCTGTTAATTTCTTTAGCTAGTAGGTTTGAATCATGTCTGGGCCAGGTGCTGACCAGCTCTTCATGTTCTTGTTATTCTCTTGGATGTCTGCTTCAGTAATGGTGACTGGTTCTTGTTCTTGTGGTTACTGTGTTTCATTCTCAGACCTTGCAGCCACTTTGCACTGTTGTTTTGTGTTTTTTTCCTTCGCCCATATGTTCCTCCAGTATTGTTCTGTCTCTGCTATTGGTGGAATTGCTGCCTCTGTACTGTTATTCTACAGTTGTGAGTACACCTTGGATGGTTCTTTGGAGAACAGGACATTTATCCTCTTGGCCTCAGCTTCTCTAGTGTATCTCCCTAGTCCTGGAGCAAATACAGTGAGCCTTTATTTAGCAGTCTTTATGGCTTCAGATGGAGTCGGGCCTTTCTACTTGTCCAGCTTGTACACTGCTCAAAACAATAAAGGGAACACTTATACAACACAATGCGAATCTAAGTCAATCACATGTCAGTGAAATCAACCTGTCCAGTTATAAAGCAACACTGATTGTGAATCAATTTCTCCTGATGTTGTGTAAATGGAACAGACAGCCAGTAGAAATGCTGGGCAAGTAGCAAGACGGCATTTAAAGCAGTGGTCCTGCAGGTGGTGACCACAGGCTATTTCTTTGGTCTCATCATTTTTGGCTGTTGTTTTGGTCACTTTTGTATTTTGCTATAACTCTCATTCCTGGAGGTAGCCTGAGGCGGTGTATACAACCCAAAAAAGTGCCTCAGGTAGTGCAGCTCATCCAGGATGGCACATCAATGCGATCTATGGCAAGAAGGTTAGCTGTGTCTGTCAGCACAGTGTCAAGAGCATGGAGCAGATACCAGGCAACAGGCCAGTACACCAGGAGACGTGGAGGTGGCCGTAGGAGGGCAACAACCCAGCAGCAAGACCTCTACCTCCTTTGTGCAACAAGGAACAGGATTTCTACCTGTCATCTGTTCAATTTGCAAAACGGTGGAAGAAATAGATTTACAGTAAGTGTTGCTTCATAACGGGACAGGTTGTTTTCACAGAAGTGTGATTGACTTGGAGTCATGTTGCGTTGTTTAACTATTCCTTTTTATATACTGGTATTGGTGAAAAAGGAACTTTATCAATAAATACATATATACATGCGCATACAGCAAGACAGATAAACACATACACAAGGTATTTGTGTGTGTGTTTAATATGGTTGGTGAGATATGTTCTTCTTGCCTCTTGGTGTACCTTTGTAGAAATAATATAATTTAGTTTCTCTCTGGTTTCTTTTAAGCTACATAAATTCTTTATAACAGCCTCTTCAAGCCCAATTTTTGACCCTTTCCTTTACGACTTCCATTTTCATTCATTGTATTTGAGACAATATACCCCTAGAGAATAGCCCAGATTACATTCTCAGGTTTTGTAAGATATATCATAGTCTATAGATAGTATTGTCTGGTATTAATAACAGCCCTATTACGGTATATTGTTTAGATTCTATTAGAAACCTTGGTTTTCTAGATGGATAGCTATCCAGTTTCCTGGAACTTACATTTACATTTTGTATGAACGGGTCAACAGGTCTTTGCTAAGCAGAATGTAAGTATCATGGAAACAATACTAGTGGTTGTGTGCACTGATCATTTGTAACAGATCCTTTATGTGCTAGTCTTTTGTAGTGTAATAATTATCAGTCCTGAAATATTACAAGTAACCTTTCTCAACTACCAGAAGAAGATCTCTTTATTAAATAGAATAATTAGACATTTTAATTTAAATTGTTCACTTTAAACTAGCATTAATTCCAGGGTGCTGTACCGTATATCTATACTATAAAATAGAAATACCATAAGCAAATTAACAAGGACAGACTGGTACATAGGAAGAAGGATCCTGCCCTCCCTGGGTTATAATCTACACGGTATTGGAGAAAGAGACAGATTATATGAAAAGAACATATTAATGTTATTGTTTTCCTATATTAAAACAGAACATTTCTACAGTTTAGAGATCTCTTATTTGAAGTGAACCTGTCACCAGGTTTTTCGCAATTAAAAAGCTGTGGCCACCACCAACAACCCTTATATTCTGTATATAAGTCCCTAAGCGGATCTGTAAAAATGTGATCTAGTCCGCTGGCCGTTGCTGGTCTTGATGAAACGCCTCCTCTGTTCTTGTGGTTGCCGTCCTCATTCGTGTTGATGACATCTACATCATCCACTCACTGGCCTTCATTGTGCTCCTGCGCACTCGCACTTCAGTCTGCCCTGCTTGGGGCAGAGCAAAGTGCTGTAATGTGCAGATGCCAGGATAGGTCAAATATTAAGACCAGTGACGCCCATCGGACAGGACCACCCCTCAGATGAGCATAATAAAAGCTATTTTTATATTTAACAGATTAGCCTGGGGATGTACCGTATATACTCACGTATAAGCCGAGTTTTTCAGCCCAAAAATTGGGCTGAAAAGTCCCCCCTCGGCTTATACGCGAGTCATACGGCCCCCCTCATAATTTGGCGCCCCCACCTCACTTGCTGGGCCCCCCCGCATGCAGCGCTGCGCATATACATTACCTGTCTAGCAGCTGTCACCCTCCGATGGCGGATCGCGGCTCCCGGCTCCGGCTTCCATCTTCCTCTGTGTCTTCCTTGTCATGTGACCGGCCGGCGTCGCGATGACGTCATCGCGATGAGCCCCGGTCACATGACAAGGAAGACACAGAGGAAGATGGAAGCCAGAGCCGGGAGCCGCGATCCGCCATCGGAGGGTGACAGCTGCTAGACAGGTAATGTATATGCGCAGCGCTGCATGCGGGGGGGCCCAGCAAGTGAGGTGGGGGCGCCAAATTATGAGGGGGGCCCTGCTGGGGCCCTGTATACTACCACTGGGGCTGTATATACCACTGGGGCTGCTGGATACTACCACTGGGGCTGTATACTACCACTGGGGCTGGATACTACCACTGGGGCTGTATACTACCACTGGGGCTGTATACTACCACTGGGGCTGTATACTACCACTGGGGCTGAATATACCACTGGGGCTGCTGTATACTACCACTGGGGCTGTATACTACCACTGGGGCTGTATACTACTACTGGGGCTGTATGTATACTACCACTGGGGCTGTATACTACCACTGGGGCTGTATACTACCACTGGGGCTGAATATACCACTGGGGCTGCTGTATACTACCACTGGGGCTGTATACTACCACTGGGGCTGTATACTACTACTGGGGCTGTATGTATACTACCACTGGGGCTGTATATACCACTGGGGCTGCTGTATACTACCACTGGGGCTGTATACTACCACTGGGGCTGTATACTACTACTGGGGCTGTATGTATACTACCACTGGGGCAGTATATACCACTGGGGCTGCTGTATACTACCACTGGGGCTGTATACTACCACTGGGTCTGTATATACCACTGGGGCTGCTGTATACTACCACTGGGGCTGTATACTACCACTGGGGCTGTATACTACTACTGGGGCTGTATGTATACTACCACTGGGGCTGTATATACCTCTGGGGCTGCTGTATATACCTCTGGGGCTGCGTGTATATTACCACTGGGGCTGTATAAACCACTGGGGCTGTATATACTACTGGGGCTGCGTGTATACTACCACTGGGGCTGTATATACTACTGGGGCTGTGTGTATACTACCACTGGGGCTGCTGCTGTATACTACCACTGGGGCTGCTGTATATACCTCTGGGGCTGCTGTATACTACCACTGGGGCTGCTGCTGTATATACCACTGGGGCTGCTGCTGCAACACTGCTGGGGCCTGTATATACCACTGGGGAGGCTGCTGTATACCACACTGCTGGGGGCTGTATACCTGTGCTGGGGTCCACCCTCGGCTTATACACGAGTCAATAGATTTTCCCAGGTTTTGGGGGCAAAAGTAGGGGGGTCGGCTTATACACGGGTCGGCTTATACACGAGTATATACGGTATATATACAGTATTCTACTGTAGAATTCTGTATATAAGGGATTAATGGTGATGACTGTAGCTTATACCGTATGACAAAAACCTTGTGACAGGTTCACTTTAACATTCTTTATGGACTCACCTTCTCTGTTTTTACTATGCTATAATTTGCGTATCTTAGTCCCTATTATAATAGTTTTTTTTAAACTTCAATAATTTAATGTATACATCACAGAATCTCCTTAATTATCGATTATAAAGAATCAGGTCCATTGTGTCTTATTTTTGCTATAATCTGCGCCAAAAGCAACTTGTCATTTGTTGTAAAATTGAAGAGGAAAAAGTCTTGGAATCTTTAATGTGCCGTAATGAAAGTCATGTGGCCCTAATGAACTGCATGAAATAACTTGGAAGGATAAATGATTTGGTTTGGATCTCACAATAGGAAAAGTCTACAACTGCATTGTAATATACAGTAGTGTTTTCCATTTGATTTTTAATGATTCATATTATTTTACATGTAGAACAAAGCAGTAAGGATTTTTTTTGTTCTATTTGGAGAATAGTCTCTAGTAAACTCCAACCATGTATATATTAGATATTGCTTGGATCAACCGTGTCATTTACATTTAATCCATGATGTATTTACTAGAAAGTAAACTGCTTCAAGGTGTCTGAAAAATACATATGTTACAGGAATCAATAGACCTCTGACATTTCCTCCTGTTCTTCTACACAAACAAGAGCCAAGCAACATAAGTGCTGCTCTCCCTATGGATTATGCTAGCCTGAAACCATACATTGCATGGCTTTGAAAATAATAATTCAAACCACTGTTCTTGTAAAAAAAAAATGCTGTTTGGCTCAATCATCTGTGAAATCTATCTGATCGACAGGTGAACAGAGATGTTGGTTAAAGAACTTTGTTTTTAATTACTTTCTTCTGAATCAGGTAAATTGTAAATATAAGTTAATTCACACTTTCAAAATCCATAGTGTACTAAAGGGATCTGTTTGACAGGTTAGCAATGCATCTTGGAACTTTTTCTTTTGCTGTAAGGAAAAAATATTTTTCTATGCTACTGGATTAAAAAGTTCTGCATCCGGGGGGCGTGTCCTGGCAGCAATGGCTCCGGTCGCATACTAGGTGAGCTCTGATCAGCCACAGCACAAACGCGGCCATACCCAGAGAACTAAGAAGCCTGTGCAGCCTCAAACTCTCCCTTATACTCCCGGCACCACTGGGAAGCTTATGGGCAAACAGAAACCCCCCGCACCGCGCTTACCGAGGCGGGTTTCAGATTTCTTTCTCCCGAGCGGGAAGCCCCTCTCCTCGTCCAACATGGCGCCTCCTTCTTCACCCCGTGCACAGCGCGCGGCTAAGCGCGGGAATGCACAAACAGGAGAACTGAGTGCACTGTCCCTCGACCCACGGGAGGCTCCACTCACCAAGGGTGCAATGGAGGAACTGCTGGCGGGATTCAGAGTCACCCTGCAACAGGATATGCGCGCGATGGTGGCTGAGGTGAAGGGGGAGGTCACGCAGCTCAGTGCCAGGGTGGACAAGCTGGAGGAAAAAATGGCTGAACTAGTTGAGGCCCACAATGAGCTGATGGACACTCATGAGCGGCACCAGGCCAGGACAGACAGGATATCGGCTAAGACGCTTGACCTGGAGGATCGCTCTCGCCGTAATAATGTGAGGATTCGCGGCATACCGGAACAGATTGCACCCCAGGACCTGCGCTCTATGCTACAGGATTTTGTTCTCCAAGTCCTTCCTGACACCCCCAGGATGCTGCTTACTGTGGATCGCATACATAGAGTCCCGAAGCCCCCATCGGTACCGGAGGATCGCCCTAGAGATGTGCTCGCCCGCCTGCACTATTATGAGGTGAAGGAGAACTTTCTGCGAGCCCTGCGCCAGGGCCCGAAACTGCTGGACTCCTTTGCAACTTTGGAGGTATTTCCGGACCTCTCTCCCGGGACGCTGGCCCTGCGACGGGCATTCAGACCCTACACTGAAATCTTAAGGAACAAGGGCATCCCATACCGCTGGGGATTCCCCACTAAGCTCCTGATCCGCCGGGACGGTAAAGTGACTGTGTGCTTCATCCCTCCACAGGCTGAGAAGCATCTTGCTCGATGGGGACTGTGGCCCTCGGCCCCTATGTCGGAGAAGCAATCCCCTGTGGTATCCCCGCGGCCTGACCCTGGAGATAGCAACAATCCAGAATGGTCTAAGGACTGATGCATCAGATGCACGCACAGGTTTCTTTAGCTCACTGCATATAAGTGCTGATGGCTGATCTTCACTGCACCTTCTTCTTGCTTTTATTCCCTTTTCTGCCTTCTACTTTCCTGTTGTGGTTATTCTACCTGCTTCTCTATTTTCCCCCAACTCATAATCGCACTCTTGTATCCTCACTTCTAATTGTTTTCTCCTTATCCCCTGTTGCTGTACCCCCCTTCCTCCTATCATCCTTTTCTCCTCCTTCTCCTTCTCTCCTGCTGCTCCTCTCCCCCCCCCCCCCCCCCCCTCCTCTGCATTTCTAACTTTTCTCACTCCTCTTCTATCTTGCTCTGACTAACTGAAGTTTTTTCTTGTCTTGATCTCTCTGAATTCTCTGACTAGCACTGCACTGATTCTCTGACCTTTTCTGTCATCTATTCTTCTCTATCCCTGCAACTTCGTTGGCTCTGACCTCCTCCTCCTGGAGCATTGGGGTCTCAGCCGCCCCTGGTGGGTGCTTGGCTTACCTTGCACTCTGTTCTGACTATTATTGATAGTCTAGGGACAGCGCCGTTGCGCTGACACGTGTTATTATTTACTACTGCATTTGTTTTGCACTGTGATAAATCACCCCTGGTCCCTCCTCACCCTTCTCCCCTACCTCCCTTGGTTGTATTATTGGAAGGGACAATGCTGTGAGCTGCACCTTCTTTTCAGAATCAGATTTGCTCTTACTCTCTGTACACCTCTAGCTGTTTTGAGTACTCTGAATCATCATGACCCTGTCGTTAGCCTCTGTTAATGTCAATAGCTTGAATTCTGCTGGCAAAAGAAGTGTGGTTTGGCGCCAACTCAAGAAAACGGGGTGGCGACATTTTGTTCATACAGGAGACTCATCTCCTGAATGGAGATTGTCACAGGATGGCTTCCCAGAACTATCCCTCCCAATATTTTGCTTCAGCAGACTCCAAACGGGCAGGTGTGGCGATTTTTGTCCATAAAAATGTTGATTTTTCTCTTGTTGAAGTAATTGCGGACCCTAAGGGACGCTATATTGTGGTTATTGCTCAACTAGGCGGAGTCCTGTATACGTTAGCTTCCGTGTACGGTCCAAACACAGCACAACGCTCTTTTCTGAAAGGTTTTCTCAAACTTCTGGCATTACATGCCAAAGGCTGCAGGATAATTGCTGGAGACTTTAACGCTCCCATGGAGAAGCATCTTGATTGCTCGAATCCCTCGACATATCGGGGCGATCTAGGCCTTATTTTCGCTCAGTCTCAGTTACATGACATCTGGCGGTACTTACATCCTTCAGAACGAGACTATACGTTCATGTCTCCCCGACATGGAACCTTGAGTAGGCTCGATTACTTTCTGGTGGATGATTCCATCCTCCCACATTGTGTCACTGCCAGTATTGCCTCTATAACCTGGTCGGATCATGCGCAGATTTCCTTGGAGGTAACCGACCCTACCTCGATCAGACCACCAGCTCGCTGGAGGCTGAACGAGTATCTACTATCCCTTCCATCACATGCTCAACATGTACACGAGCAGCTGGAACAGTACTTTATCTCTAACGATGTAACTGGGACTGATCCGGAAATCCTTTGGTACGCCCATAAGGCGGTACTACGGGGCGTCCTTCTCCAGCTAGCGTCTAGAGCCAAAAGGGAACGTGAGGCTACAGTTGCTGCTCTACTTTCTAAGATTAAACTCTTGGAAACAAGACATAGGACCTCCCCCGTAAGCCCTGTCATGCAAGAACTAATAGAGGCGAGACGAGACCTGAGAGCATGTCTACTAGAAAATGCTGAAAAACACCTAAGAAAAACCAAATCCAGGTTTTACGCCATGGGGGATAGAGCAGGAGCCCTGTTGGCTAGGAGAATTAAAAAGAGGGAAACCCAGTCCAGAGTCTCTACCTTGCTGACCCCATCAGGAGACACGGTACGCAACCCAATTAAAATTGCGGAAGAGTTTGGTAAATTTTACCAATCCTTATATAATTTAAAGGACTCGAAAGACATTCCTCAGCCCTCTAGTGAGACCATACAGGCTTTCCTCTCCAAAGCTTCTCTCCCTCGCCTCTCTCAAGAACAATTGGGATTTTTGAATGCCCCGATCACTGAAGGGGAAATAACAATGACCATACGATCAATTAAGAAACGTACCTCCCCTGGCCCAGACGGTTTCTCTTACGCATATTATTCTACCTTTTCTACTCTCCTCACTCCCTACCTTTTGAAACTTTTCACCTTCTGGCAGCAGAGAGGCTCAATTCGTAAGGAGGGACTGGAGGCACTTATATCCACTATTCCTAAAGAGGGGAAACCACTCACCTCCCCTGGAGACTTTAGGCCCATATCCCTACTCAATTGTGATCTCAAGATTTATGCGAAACTCCTTGCTGCCCGCCTCTCGGCTGTCCTCCCCTCCTTGGTTCAACTGGATCAGGTGGGCTTTGTCCCTGAACGCCAGACTTCTGATGGTACACGCAGACTCCTGAATGTGCTGGAGCTGCTTGAGCGTCGGAAACTCCCCAGTGCACTCCTATCTCTGGACGCTGAGAAGGCCTTTGATAGGGTGCACTGGGGATACCTGGACGAGGTCCTCTTGAAGTTTGGACTACGGGGACCGATCCGAGATGCAATTAATGCCTTGTACTCTAATCCCTGTGCGGCGGTCAGTGTTTCAGGTTTTCACTCTCCGCGCTTTAACATCACCAATGGCACTCGTCAGGGCTGTCCTCTTTCTCCTTTAGTGTTTGCCCTTATAATGGAGCCACTTGCCTCCATTGTCCGAGACTCTACGGACATACGAGGGGTTAAAGTTGGCTCCCTTGAACACAAAATAGGGCTATACGCGGACGACGTGATTTTCTTTTGCACTGACCTGCGCACCTCTCTGCCTGCCGTTCTTTCAGTCTTGGAGGAATTCTCTCTTGCCTCCTACTACAAACTGAACTTTGCTAAATCTACTATTCTCCCTCTACACCTTCCTGCTGCTGACCAAGCGTTTTTCCAACGTTTATTTCCGTTCACCTGGGCCAGGGAAGGATTTAAATACTTGGGGATATATATCACCAAAATTTCTGCAATTGTTAAACGTAATTGGGAAACCTTACATGGTGATATCAGAAGGGAAACTGAGAGACTCTCGGGACTGCAGCTATCTTGGATTGCCAGGATTCAGATTATCAAAATGTCCATTCTTCCGAAAATTCTTTACCTGCTACGGTGCATACCTCTGAACTTCCCAGGTAATTCAATACGAGCACTGCAAGCCACCTTAGGTCGTTTTGTATGGAATGGTAGACCCCCCCGAGTTGCTAGACGGGTCCTCTTCCTCCCTTATTCTAGGGGAGGAATGGGGCTACCTAGTATTGCGTCATATGCAAGAGCTGCAATCCTTCAGGCTGCCGGAAATTGGTGGTCTGATGCTTCCTCTTCTAGATGGATGCAGATGGAATCCCACTTTTCTCCAGGGGGCTCTACCCGTCTATTATTGGAGATGAACTTACTTAAGTATCAGCCTCCCCCCGACTCTCTTAGAGTCATGACCACCTTGTTGGGAGTGTGGGCAAAGATTGGTAGATCTCATTTTTCCTTCCTCTACCGATACGTTTCTCTAGTTGCGGTGGAGAGATTGGTTCCAGATCTGTCCCTTCTGGAGTGGAGGAGAGGAGGGATTAGGTATATATCGGAACTGTTGGACTCATCTGGACGCCTCCAACAGTTCTCCGCCTTGTCTCTTTTATTTACCTTGCCGAAAACGACTTTTTACCGGTATTTGCAGATCCGACACTTCCTGACCTCACTGTTGTGGCCAACTCCAGATCTCACAGCCATGGACCCAGGACTCCAGACTTTCATGAAGGCTGGAAGTTCTGCTAGGCATGGAGTCTCTATCATGTATAGAGCTTTGCTGTGCTCTGAGGGGAACCTTAAATTACCTTACATGTTGAAGTGGGAGGTACTATTGTCCTTCTCTGTTTCATGTGAGGAATGGCAAATGGCTGCATCACATGCGTCTCGCTACTCTTCTTGTGTGACGCATTTGGAACAGTCCAAAAAAACCCAAATGCAATGGTATCACACTCCTGAGCGTCTGGCACGCTTCGCCCGGGGATCCCCTGGGACCACTCCCTATTGTTGGAAAGGCTGTCAGATTCTCGGAGACACGCTCCACATGTGGTGGGGTTGTCCGGTGATCTCGCAATTTTGGAAAGTGGTGGAACGCTTGTTGGTGGAACTGGCTGGGTTTCCCGTCCCTTTTTCCCCCCAATTGGCGATACTAGGTATAGGTCTGGAACAATTTCCTACGCCAATACGTCCTATTGCCACTAATATTATCATTGCAGCAAGACAGTGTCTCGCAGCAAGGTGGAGATCAACTGTGGCTCCTTCCCTGACTGACCTGGTGATTGGGCTTAACACGCATTTCCAGTATGAATTGATACTGGCTCACTCATTACCTAAAAGAAATAGAGTTCTTACTTGGTGGGATCCCTGGATCTCCTCTGTGCATAATACTGTTCATGTGTAATCATCTTATTGCAGCCTTCCCCTGTCTCCCTTCCCCCCCTTTTTCCCTCGACCCTTGTCTTACCACCCCATTTTCCCAAATCCCTCCCCCTCTCCACCTAATTTATTGATTGGTGGATTATATGATCATTCTCATGTATGTGGATGTGTTTAATACTTTTTGTGATTTGTTTGGAAATCTTAATAAAAACTATTGGTTCAAAAAAAGTTCTGCATCCGAGCAGGTCCGTTGTACTACTGGGCGTGCTCTGGTCCCCCATCAGGTCACTTATTGCCTTTCACTGGCAATGTGGGAGCATCACCTCCAGGGGGACAGAGCTTGTGCGGTTGCCTGCTCAGACCAGGTACCTAGTATATGTACACCTGGTATCACCTGGTACACCTGGTATCACTTGGAAGCTGGATAATGATGCTCCCAGTGATGATGTTTCTCAAAGGCCCTGAGATGCTGGGTCCCCTGGTGTTAGCTGTTGCCATAAAATACAGGACACTGTATCCGCAAGGACAGTCAGATGGTTGAAGGATACCTCCACTTCCCTCACCTCCTCTGCTCCTTTGCTTCTGTGGACATAGGATGGAGAGTTGGTGATGCCTCAGTGCAGTAGGTGACCACTGGAAGGCAGTTCTAAACCTGACACTTCTTCTCCTTAGTTGCTGATTTCTCCAGTCTGTTAGGTGGGCAGTTGAAGCCTTTAGTGCTTCTGAGGTTTGTTTGCTTTGGCATCAGCTTTGGTTCAGCATTGCTTTCCCTTAATTTTGTGTTATATTTTGGTTTGTTAGACGTAACTGGTGCTGTAGGTCCGGTCACCAGCCACCGTTCTATCGCTACATAGGAAGGGCTTTGCTAAAGTTTTCTTGACTGGTAGGTGGTCAAGAATATACATGGCCCTCAATGGTGTGTGGCAGTGCAATGTCTGGTGCCAAGTGTGAATGACACGCTTCATTTGCTGGTTTGCAGCTGGTCAATATGCCATCACCTGGCATTACAGTATGGTACAGGAAATCTTTTTTTTTTACTTTAAAATTAGGCCAGCGACTTTATGCATTAAATGCCATACAATCAATTTTTTTGCATGTAGCTGTCTTAGAAAAAAAGTGTATCACTGAGCAGGCATAAAATAATGGCTCTTTTATCTAGTAATTGTGATCCTCTTCTTCATTGATTGTGTCTAGTATTTTAGCAATCAAGAGCACTCAGCTGAGTAGCTATATTAGAAAAAGTGATTCTGTTTGTCAAAAAAGTTGCTGTAAGTTTTTCAGGTGTCATAATATTTTGTGTCATATCATTGTTGATGAATGAGTCAGAAGATATAACGGTACTTTAGGTTTGCCTAGAAGAGGTTGTCTGGTCTAAATGCTTGAGTCACTCTCTATGACTTCAGACTTGTGAATCCCCATGTTGTACCCAATGCACTCTGTGAGGATTCTCTGGTGTCAGAGCCAGGAATGGTAGTCACAGGGTTACCAGAATGTGAGATATATATATTCCTGGCCAGAATCCAAACTTGTACTGACCTGAGGCATCATACTGACACATCAGTTTTACCATATAATGGACATAATGAATAAAAAATAAATAAATAAATGTGTAATTGCACTTTTTTTTTGCAATTTCACCGCATTTGGAATTTTTTCCCGTTTTCCAGTACATTATACGATACATAAATGATTTCATTCAAAAGCACAACCAACTCATCTCACAAAACAAAGCCCTCATATGTCTATATTGACTGAAAAATAAAAAAGTTATGGCTCTTGGAAGAAGGGGAGGTAAAAATGAAAAAGAAAAATTCACCTGGGGGTGAAGGGGGGTAATCTTAATGTAACACTAAACTCACAACTGACAGTATTCTCAGCATGCAATCCTCAGATTCTGCCCATTTCTTCTATTAGCAATACTAATACATGCTAAAAACTCTAAATATTCTGCTTTTGACAAGGGGAAAAATGCTAAAAATAAAAGCATTTTGGCTTTGTTAACCAAGATTCCAGTCATTCCTAACATAATGAACCTTCTATAAAAGACCCATTATTTTCTACAGGTGAATTAAATCTTGACATATACATCAAAGTCTTCTATTACATTACTAGGAAGGAACACAAATCATGCAGCATTACATATTTTTAATGTCATTTAGTTTCTCTGCGAAGAAAAGAAAAATACCCATAATTTATATTTAATTAACAAATTCTAAGCAAGAGAAGCCTGGCATCAACTCAATTACAGAACAAGCTTTTGGCCGTATTGAAAAAATTAAGGGAAATCCTACTGTTGGAATCCATTAATTGGCAATTTAATAAATGAACATCAAATGCTTCTTGCCAGGAGGCCCAATAAAATGGCAAAGAAAAAAAGCTGGAAATCGTTTACTTTTGCTGTTATTTATATTGGTCTAGTCATGGAAATAAATTAGCAATATTACTGGCTTTGTCTCAGATTTTATGCAAAGAAATAAATGACAACATTTTCTAATAGAATTGTTTTGTAATGCTTTTTCTTAAAGGGATCCTGTCACCTCCAGAACGCCTCCTCAGCTACCAAAACATGTCCCTGCAGCATCCCATCACTAATCTCACACTCCTTTTGTCTCCTCAAAGCATCCTGTGAAAGTGCATAAAAACGTTTTAATACTCATTAGTGATTATAATTAGCAGGGGCTATATTCTTTAGTCATCAAGGCGGGCTGTTTTGCAGCTCCAGGATCCACCCTCTCTCTGTTTGTGTTCCTCTGCTTGTGCAGGCATTGCACTCCCCCCTCTATCACTCACAGAATGCAAATCATTAGTCCTGCCTTCAGCTCCACATCACAGCAGCACAGACAGAGAGAGGGTGGATCATTTGAGGTGTGAAAATGAGCACCTAGGGAGGTTTTAAAAGTCTCACAGGGGACGCCCTCTGAGACTTATTCAGGGACAAGAAGTCTCAGATTTGTAAGTGTATATTGTTGATTATTCCAATGTTACAGAGTGCTTTTTTTTTACAGAAAAAGACCACTAATAATGATCTGTCATGGTGCAGGGACAGGTATTGATAGGGTTGGAGGTGATTTGGAGGGGTCAGGTCCCCTTTAACTTTCTGAATCATTTCTCTCAAAATGAAAATGTGTTATAACGTAGTCAACTTAATAATTAGTTAATTATTATCATTCAGGCTATGTACCTACAATGAGTATTGCGACTTTTTGATGTTGTGGAATTTCTACACCCATTAGGTAAATTAAGTTACTTGCATTTTTTTTTTTCATTGTATTTTTTCATGTGTTTTTTCATGTGTTTTCATTGCATTTTTGATTCTGCAGTTTTTGCCTCTTTTGTCACATGCCCAAGACCTGACCTCGTGCTTTGCCAGTATTGCTAGGTTTGCCGACGGGTGCCATACCTTAACAGCGGCGTCACACAAACAGCAGGCACGAGGGCCTTCTTACTCATGGGATAGACCCGTGCAGCTTCTCATGACAACCCGGACATCTGTCTACACTGGAGCTCTTGTGTTGGCTGGTAAACGCAGTTTACTAGTGTTGTGCCTTACCCTTATTTTATGGCTGCAACATATATCTAACATTTGATTTCATTTATTCCGAGCTTCTTTTTTTTTTAAAAATGAGCAATATACTGTGTTCAGCTATATATCCAGTTCAGCATATTTTATCTCCTTTTGCCCCCAGAGTATTTGGGGTACTTTATATATACAATGCACATTACATCTTACTATTTATAAGTGCACCTTTCTAGTTACCTGTGTTTTGCGTGGAGATAATAATTTTTATCTGTGCTTTTTTCATGTCCATTGGGTCCTACTATCTGAGTTTGTTATAATATACTGTATATATAAATATATATATATATACACTGTCGTTCAGAAGTTTGGGGTCACCCAGACAATTTTGTGTTTTCCATGAAAACTCTTTTATTTATCAAATGAGTTGCAAAATGAATGGTGAATATAGTCCAGACAGTGACAAGGTTAGAATTAATGATTTTTATTTAAAATAATAATTTTCTCCTTCAAGCTTTGTTTTTGCCAAAGAATGTTCCCTTTGCAGCATTTACAGCACTGCAGACCTTTGCATTCTAGCTGTTAATTTGCTGAGGTAATCTTAAGAAATTTCACCCCATGCTTTCTGAAGCCCCTCCCACAACGTACCATATGGTCAAGCTGCTCCCACAACAGCTCAATGGGGTTGAGATCTGGTGACTGCGCTGGCCACTCCATTACAGAGACTACCAGCTGCCTGCTTCTTCCCTAAATAGATCATGCATAATTTGGAGATGTGTTTTGGGTCATTGTCCTGTTGTCGGATGAAATTGGCTCCACTCAAGCGCTGTTCACAGGGTATGGCATGGCATTGCAAAATGGAGTGATAGCCTTCCTTATTCAATATCCTTTTTACCTTGTACAAATCTCCCACTTTACCAGCACCAAAGCAACCCCAGACCATCACATTACCTCCACCATGCTTGACAAATGGTGTCATGCTCTCTTCCAGCACCTTTTCAGTTGTTCTGCATCTCACAAATGTTCTTCTGTGTGATCCAAACACCTCAAACTTTGATTTGTCTGTCCATAAAACTTTGTTCCATTCTTCCTGTGCCCAATGTCTGCGTTATTTTGTCCATATGAATCTTTTCCTTTTATTAGCCAGTCTCAGATATGGCTTTTCTTTGCCACTCTACCCTGAAGGCCAGCATCCCGGAGTCGCCTCTTCACTGTAGACGTTGACACTGGCTTTTTTCGGGTACTGTTTAATGAAGCTGCCAGATGAGGAGCTGTGAGGCATCAATTTCTCAAACTAGAGACTCTAATGCACTTGTCTTGTTGCTTAGTTGTGCAGCGGGGCCTCCCACTTCTCTTTCTACTCTGGTTAGAGCCTGTTTGGGCTTTCTTCTGAAGGGAGTACACACCGTTGTAGGAAATCTTCAGTTTCTTGGCAATGTCTCGCATGGAATAGCCATCATTTCTAAGAACAAGAATACATTGTCGAGTTTCATATGAAAGTTCTCTTTTTCTGGCCATTTTGAGAGTTTTATAGAACAAACAAATGTAATGCTCCAGATTCTCAACTAGCTCAAAAGAAGGTCAATTTTGTAGCTTCTCTAATCAGCCAAACTGTTTTCAGCTGTACCAGCTGTACTTGTGCAAAGGTTTTCTAGGGTTTCCTACACATCCATTAGCCTTCCTACACAGTTAAGCAAACACAATGTACCATTAAAACACTGGTGTTGAAAATGGGCCTATATGCACCTATGTAGATATTGCAATAAAAACCAGACATTTGCAGCTAGAATGGTCATTTACCCCATTAACAATGTATAGAGTGTATGTCTGATTCATTTAATGTTAGCTTCATTTAAAAAAAATGTGCTTTTCTAAAAGCCCCCAAACTTTTGAACGGTAGTGTATGTATATACTGTATATATATATATATATATATAATCCTAGATGATTTTTTATTTTGTTTAGATTGTTCTTCAGTCTATATCTTTTGAGGAGAGATAAGCACAGTCATTCTCTTTGTTCATTATATTACTGATTTATTGCATCAGTGACAATTGGTGATTTTTTAAATTTTATTATTATTTATTGGCCTTCAGCCCAATCTCTAGCCATGTCAACTTGACCGATGAACGCTATGTAAGAATATCGATCTTGCCTACATAGGTCCACCAGGGTCTTCTCTGCTGTTATCTTGACAGTATTAAGCTATTAGGTTGTTGGTCTTCCTCTTCACTGTGTATCTTCTATTCTACTTCCCATAATGTTCTTCTATAGTAATTTTTCTCTTTGTATATGACCAAAGTAGGAAAGTCGCAGCTTGGTGATCTTTGTTTCAAGTGACATGTCTGGCTTGATTTGTTCCAAAATGTATTTGTTTGTTTTTCTTGCCATCCATGATATTGATAACATCATTCTCCAGCACCACATTTTGAAGGCATTGATTCTTCTTTTCTCTTGTTTCTTTATCGTCCATGTTTCACTTCCGTATGTTACAACAGAAAAGACCAGACTATGTACAAGCCATAATTTCATTGTCGGTGAAATATTACTAAATTTGAACACCTTGTCCAGTGACTTCATTGTTAATTTCCCATAGCTATTCTATTGACTTCCGGTGTCATTGCTGCATCTTGAGCGATCATTGGTCCAAGTAGATTGAAATGCTTTACCACTTCTAGTTCATCGCCATCCATCTCAAATGTGTCCCTGTCAATCCTGGTAGTACCGTATATACTCGCGTATAGCCGACTTTCTCAGCACAAAAAATGTGCTGAAAAGTCCCCCCCTCAGCTTATATGCGAGTCATATACTGGCTGAGTGGGGAGGGACAGTAACCGGGGGCTGGAGGTGGCTGGGGGAGGCTGGAATAGGAGCGGGAGGTCATGTGACGCCGCTCATTAAATATGTACGGCTCCCTGTGTCAATCAGTGAAAGGGGGAGCCGTGTATAATACAGTGCACCCCCCCCACCCCGCTGTCGCTGCAGGAGCAGCAGAAATCTCACCCTCCGCCGTCCTCTGGAGCCACCGGGTGTCCTGGGTCCTCGGTCCTAGTCTGTCCTCCTTCCTCCAGCCTCATCCTCGGTCCTCCGTGCTCTGTTCTCCCTGTATGCACGCTTCCCGTGCTGTGGGCGTCGCGGCAGCATGACGTCATCGCCGCTGCGTCCAACCCGCCTACAGTATTAGAAGCGTGCATACAGGGAGAACAGAGCACGGAGGACCGAGGATGAGGCTGGAGGAAGGAGGACAGACTAGGACTGATGACCCAGGACCCGGTGGCTCCAGAGGACGGCGGAGGGTGAGATTTCTGATGCTCCTGCAGCAAGGGGTCTCTAAAGCGATGGGGGGTCTGCATAACCCCTACTGGGGGGCCTGTATAGCCTCTGCTAGGGGCCTGTATACTTGTGCTGGGGGTTGTATACCACTGGGGCTGTTTATACCTCTGGGGCTGCTGTATACTACCACTGGGGCTGCTGTATACTACCTCTGGGGCTGCTGTATACTACCACTGGGGCTGTATATACCTCTGGGGCTGCTGTATACTACTACTGGGGCTGCTGTATACTACCACTGGGGCTGCTGTATACTACCACTGGGGCTGTTTATACCTCTGGGGCTGCTGTATATACCACTGGGGCTGCTGTATACTACCACTGGGGCTGCTGTATATTACCACTGGGGCTGTATACTACCACTGGGGCTGCTGTATACTACCTCTGGGGCTGCTGTATACTACCACTGGGGCTGTATATACCTCTGGGGCTGCTGTATACTACCACTGGGGCTGTTGTATACTACCACTGGGGCTGCTGTATACTACCACTGGGGCTGCTGTATACTACCACTGGGGCTGTTTATACCTCTGGGGCTGCTGTATACTACCACTGGGGCTGCTGTATACTACCACTGGGGCTGCTGTATACTACCACTGGGGCTGTTTATACCTCTGGGGCTGCTTTATATACCACTGGGGCTGCTGTATACTACCACTGGGGCTGCTGTATACTACCACTGGGGCTGTTTATACCTCTGGGGCTGCTGTATACTACCACTGGGGCTGCTGTATACTACCACTGGGGCTGCTGTATATACCTCTGGGGCTGCTGTATACTACCTCTGGGGCTGCTGTATACTACCACTGGGGCTGTTTATACCTCTGGGGCTGCTGTATACTACCACTGGGGCTGCTGTATACTACCACTGGGGCTGTTTATACCTCTGGGGCTGCTGTATACTACCACTGGGGCTGCTGCGGTATATACCACTGGGGAGGCTGCTGTTACACTGCTGGGGCCTGTATATACCACTGGGGTGGCTGCTGTATACCACACTGCTGGGGGCTGTATACCTGTGCTGGGGTCCACCCTCGGCTTATACACGAGTCAATAGGTTTTCCCAGATTTTGGGGGCAAAAGTAGGGGGGTCGGCTTATACACGGGTCAGCTTATACACGAGTATATACGGTAATTAAAATCTTTGTCTTCTTTGTGTTGAGTAGCAGTCCCATATTCAAGCTTTCCATGTTGACATTCCATGTTAAGTCCTTCATTCCTTCTAGGCTTGCTGCTATTAGTGTCTTAGTGTCTGCATATTTTAGATTGTTGATAATGTTTCCACCAGTTTTGATTCCTTCTTCTTTTTTGGCAAATCCACACTTCCTGAAAATAGCTTCTGCATTAGAATTGAAGAGAAATGGCGACAGGATGCAGCCTTGTCTGAAGCTTCGCACTTTGAATCAATCTGTGTCACCCTATTCCATTCGGACTGTTTCTCCTTGGTTGATGTAAAGGTCCCTAATGAAGCTGATCAGGTGGTTTGGCACACCGATATTATTCATGGTACTCCAAAGTTTCTGATGATCAACACAATCAAAGGCTTTGCTGTTGTCAATGAAGCAAAATTAGAGTTTCGTGTTGTAATCTTTGGCCTTTTCCATTATCAATCTCATGTTAGCAATTACATCTCTTGTTCCTCTGCCTGTTCTGAATCCTGCTTATTCCTCTGAAAAATGTTTGTTAAATTAAGGTTGTAGCTTTTCTTGTAGGATCTTCAGCAGTATTTTGCTGGCATGGGGTATGACAGCAATAATCCGATAGTTTCCACAATTAGTAGCATCTTCCTTGTTTGGAATAGGAATAAACACCAATCTTATCCAGTCCATGGGTCAATTACCAATAGTCCATATCTGTTGACACAGGCATGTGATGACTTCTACTGCTGCTTCATAAGACTTTATTAGCTCTATTGGATATTTTCACATCCAGGTGATTTATTTTTTTACAGAGGCTTTATTGCAGTAAGACTTGTTCTTTCAAGATGTTTGGATTGCTATCATGTCCAATCTCAATTTCTTCTCGTATCAATGACTCGTTTTTGTAGAGATGCTCCTTGTATTTTCTCCATATTTACTTCTTTTGTTTGCTTCTCAGCCTGGTGTCTATTTCTGATTATTGGGTGCAGATGCTATAATTTGTTTTGCCAAATTCTATATTAAAATAAAGTTCAGTGGTATGAGATTTCTGGGAACTTCAACCACTTTGTTGGAAGTGTAGGATGATACATTTTTTGCAGTGTGAAATTACATAAAAATTCACTAACAACCCATTGTGGGAACTTAACGTTAAGCATTTATTAAATCATACATAATTAGGCTCTTTACTCTAGTGTTTCTAATATTGTTTAGCTTTATAAAAAAATTTCAGTTTATCTCCTTCTTGACACTAAGTACTCTACTGTGCAAGAATAATAAAATGGGATGTTCCCCACTCTTCCCTGATCCTGCATGCTGATCTTTGTTTCCAATCCTGTTCGGGTCCATTGCTCCAGTCTCTGTTTACTCAGTGCAGCAGTGATATCCTGACTACAGTGCTGCTGACGATCCCTGAGATCAGTGTCTGTGTTGAGGTAGACACCGCTAACTTTTGAGATTAATCAATGGCTGCACCTATGACATGTGTTGTATCATGACATCACTGCTGTCATTGTTCATTAGAGGTCAAAAAGCTGCAAGCACAAACCTCCTTTCATTGATGCTGTTTCATAAATCCTCTGCTGTTAAAGTGATGTCTTTATACATGCCAGGTAATGCTTCCCTACTATTTACTCATTTCAGTGTTGTTTGACTACTTCTTAACACTTCAATAATGGTGCAGAGCTTTGAAACGTGAACAATGAACATTAACCCCTTCAGGACCCAGCCTATTTTGACCCTAAAGACCTTGGCATTTTTTGCAATTCTGACCAGTGTCCCTTTATGAGGTTATAACTCGGGAACGCTTCAACCGATCCTAGCGATTCTGAGATTGTTTTTTCGTGACACATTGGGCTTCATGCTAGTATTAAATTTAAGTCGATAATTTTTGTGTTTATTTGTGAAAAAATCAAAAATATGGCAAATATTTTGAAAATTTCACAATTTTCACATTTTTTATTTTTTTTTCTGATAAACCAGAGAGATATGTGACAGAAAAAAGTTATTAAATAATATTTCCCACATGTCTACTTCACATCAGCACAATTTTGGAAAAAAAAAAATTTTTTGGTAGGACGTTATAAGGGTTCAAAGTTCATGAGCAATTTTTCATTTTTCAACCAAAATTTACAAAACCATTTTTTTTAGTGACCACATCACATTTGAAGTCCTTTTGAGGGGTGTACATGACAGTAAACACCCAAAAGTGACACCATTCCAAAAACTGTACCCCTCAAGCTACTCAAAACTATATTCAAGAAGATGATTAACCCTTCCGGTGCTTCACAGGACCTAAGGCAAAGTGGAAACAAAAAATGGATATTTTAATTTTTTTCTCAAAAATGTTCTTTTAGCCTCAATTCTTTCATTTTCACATAGGCAACGGGATAAAATGGATCTTAAAATGTGTTGTGCACATTCTCCCGAGTACACAGATACCTCATATATGGTCATAAACCACTGTTTGGGTGCACGGCAGGGCTCAGAAGGGAAGGAGCGCAATTTGAATTTTGGAGCTAATTTTACATCCAAAAAGTGAAATGGCGCTCCTTCCCTTCTGAGCCCTGCTGTGTGCCCAAACAGTGGTTTATGACCACATATAAGGTATCGGTGTACTCAGGAGAAATTGCCCAACAAATTTTAGGATGAATTTTATGCTGTTGCCATGTGAAAACGAAAAAATTTAGGCTAAAAAAAAATTTTTGTGAAAAAAAAAGTACTATTTCATTTTCACAGATCAATTTGTAAAGCACCTGGGGGTTCAATATGCTCACTACCCATCTAGATATGCTCCCTGGGGGTCTAGTTTCCAAAATGGGGTCACTTGTGGGGGAGCTCCAATGTTTAGGCACACAGGGGCTCTCCAAAAGCGACATGGTGTCCGCTAACAATTTGAATAAAAATCAGCTCAAATTGTTAGCTGTCACCATGTTGCGTTTGGTGAGCCCCTGTGTGCCTAAACATTGGGGCTCCGCAACAAGTGACCCCATTTTGGAAACCAGACCCCCCAGGGAACGTATCTAGATGCATAGTGAGTACTTTGAACCCCCAGGTGCTTCACAAATTCATCCATAAAAATGAAAAAGCACTTTTTTTTCCACAAAAATTTCTTTTTTCGTTATTACGGACCAATTTGTGAAGCACCTGGGGGTTCAAAGTGCTCACTATGCAGCTACATATGTTCCCTGGGGGGTCTAGTTTCCAAAATGGGGTCACTTGTGGGGGAGCTCCAATGTGGAGACGCACAGGGGCTCTCCAAACACGACATGGTGTCCGCTAACAATTTGAATGCAAAATGAGCTCAAATTGTTAGCGGACACCATGTTGCTTTTGGTGAGCCCCTGTGTGCCTAAACATTGGAGCTCCCCCACAAGTGACCCCATTTTGGAAACTAGACCCCCTAGGGAACGTATCTAGATGCATAGTGAGTACTTTGAACCCCCAGGTGCTTCACAAATTCATCCATAAAAATGAAACAGCACTTTTTTTTTCCACAAAAATTTCTTTTTTCATTATTACGGACCAATTTGTGAAGCACCTGGGGGTTCAAAGTGCTCACTATGCAGCTACATATGTTCCCTGGGGGGTCTAGTTTCCAAAATGGGGTCACTTGTGGGGGAGCTCCAATGTGGAGACGCACAGGGGCTCTCCAAATACGACATGGTGTCCGCTAACAATTTGAATGCAAAATGAGCTCAAATTGTTAGCGGACACCATGTTGCGTTTGGTGAGCCCCTGTGTGCCTAAACATTGGAGCTCCCCCACAAGTGACCCCATTTTGGAAACTAGACCCCCCAGGGAACGTATCTAGATGCATAGTGAGTACTTTGAACCCCAGGTACTTCACAAATTGATCTGTAAAAATGAAAAAGTACTTGTTTTCCGCAAAAAAAAATTTTTTCCATTAATTTGTGAAGCACCTGGGGGGTCAATATGCTCACTGTCCATCTAGATAAGTTCCCTGGGGGGTCTAGTTTCCAAAATGGGGTCACTTGTGGGGGAGCTCCAATGTTTAGGCACACAGGGGCTCTCCAAAAGCGACATGTGTCCGCTAACAATTTGAATAAAAATCAGCTCAAATTGTTAGCTGTCACCATGTTGCGTTTGGTGAGCCCCTGTGTGCCTAAACATTGGGGCTCCGCAACAAGTGACCCCATTTTGGAAACTAGACCCCCAGGGAACGTATCTAGATGCATAGTGAGCACTTTGAACCCCCAGGTGCTTCACAAATTGATCTGTAAAAATGAAAAAGTACTTGTTTTCTGCAAAAAAAAAAATTTTCCATTAATTTGTGAAGCACCTGGGGGGTCAATATGCTCACTATCCATCTAGATATGTTCCCTGGGGGGTCTAGTTTCCAAAATGGGGTCACTTGTGGGGGAGCTCCAATGTTTAGGCACACAGGGGCTCTCCAAAAGCGACATGGTGTCCGCTAACAATTGGAATTGTTAGCGGACACTATGTTGCGTATGGAGAGCGTCTGTGTGACTAAACATTAGAGCTCCCCCACAAGTGACCCCATTTTGTAAACTAGACCCCCCAAGGAATGTATCTAGATGCATAGTGTGCACTTTGAACCTCCAGGTGCTTCACAAATTGATCTGTAAAAATGAAAAAATAATTTTTTTTGTGGAAAAAAAAGTACTTTTTTATTTTTATGGATCAATTTGTGAAGCACTTGGGGGTTCAAAGTGCTCACTATGCATCTAGATACGTTCCTTGGGGGGTCTAGTTTCCAAAATGGGGTCACTTGTGGGGGAGCTCCAATGTGTAGACACACAGGGGCTCTCCATACGCAACCTGGTGTTTGCCAACAATTGGAGTTGTTAGCGGACACCAGGTCGTGTATGGAGAGCCCCTGTGTGCCTAAACATTGGGGCTCCCCCACAAGTGACCCCATTTTGGAAACTAGACCCCCCAGGGAACATATCTAGATGCACAGTGAGCACTTTGAACCAACATGTGCTTCACAAATTGAGACGTATAAATGAATAAAGAAACTTTTTGTGAAAAAACATACTAGTCTAGTAGTTGCAATTCGCAGCATAGGGGACCCATGGGGCTCTGCCATATTTTTGGTCCAGCCAGGTACAACTTGGCAGCTACGGACTGCCACCAGCCCCCAGCTGCTTCGTCATACCTGGCTGGAACCAAAAATACGAAGCCTATTTTTTTTTTTATTTCTAGAATTATTTCTAGAAAAAAAATGACATAGGGCTCCGCCATATTTTTGGTCCAGCCAGGTACAACTTGGCAGCTACGGACTGCCACCAGCCCCCAGCTGCCTCGTCATACCTGGCTGGAACCAAAAAGACAGCGAAGCCTATTTTTTTTTTATTTCTAGAAATATTTCTAGAAAAAAAATGACATAGGGCTCCGCCATATTTTTGGTCCAGCCAGGTACAACTTGGCAGCTACGGACTGCTACCCACCCCCAGCTGCCTCGTCATACCTGGCTGGAACCAAAAATACAGCGAAGCCCATTTTTTTTAAATTTCTAGAACTAATTCTAGAAAAAAAAAATTACGTGGGGCTCCGCCATATTTTTGGTCCAGCCAGGTACAACTAGGCAGCTGGGGGCTGGAATCCTCAGCATAGAGAGGCCCAAGCGTTCTGGGCCCCCCATGCTGCGAATTGCAGCCCGCAGCCGCCCCAGAAAATGGCGCATTCATTGAAGCGCCATTTTCTGGCGCTGTACCCACGCTCTTCCAGTTGCCCTGGTGCCGGTGGCTAACTGGGTAATAAAGGGGTTAATGCCAGCTTTTTATTGGCAGCTGGCACTAAGCCCGAGATTCATAATATAGGGCCAATGTTAGACCCGCCATTATGAATCTCTAGTACGGTAAATAGTCAATAAATACACACAGAGAAAAATCTTTTTATTTGAAAAAAAAACACAGACACAATTCGGACTCCATCTTTATTATAAAAAGATCCGACGTAGTCCACAACGAAGGTCCCACGACGCTCGATCGCTCCGACGTAGTCCATAACGAAGGTCCCACGACGCTCGATCGCCTCTGCTACATCCAGAGACTGCAGCAAGGGATCAAGTGTCCTCTTGTTGTAGTCTCTGGGATCAACGTCATGGTGCACGGTATGGCACATCATTGCCATACCATGCACCATGATGCTGATCCCAGGGACTACAACAAGAGGACAGCTGATCCCTTCTTGTAGTCTCTGGGATCAACGTCATGGTGCACGGTATGGCACATCATTGCCATACCATGCACCATGACGCTGATCCCAGGGACTACAACAAGAGGACAGCTGATCCCTTCTTGTAGTCTCTGCGATCAGCGTCATGGTGCACGGTATGGCACATCATTGCCATACCATGCACCATGCCGCTGATCCCAGGGAGTACAACAAAAGGACACTTGATCCCTTGTTGTAGTCTCTTGGATCAGTGTCATAGTGCACTGTATGGCAATGATCTGCCATACTGTGCACCATGACGCTGATCCCAGAGACTACAACAAGGGATCAAGTGCTCCCTTGTTGTAGTCTCTGGGATCAGCGTCATGGTGCATGGTATGGCAATGATGTGCCATACCGTGCACCATGACGTTGATCCCAGAGACTACAAGAGGACAGTTGATCCCTTATTGTAGTCTCTGGGATCAGCGTCATGGTGCACTGTGTGGCAATGATCTGCCATACTGTGCACCATGACGCTGATCCCAGAGACTACAACAAGGGATCAAGTGCTCCCTTGTAAGTCTCTGGCGATAGATTCCATGGTGATTGGATCCACTAAGTGCTGTGATCTATGAGATCACAGCACTTAGGGGGTTAACACAGACCAGGGCACAGCAATCACACAGATGCTGTGCCCTGGCTGTGACACTGCTCCTCTGCACCCTCATCTCCATGCTGGGAGATGACTGTGCAGAGGAGCCGACAGAAGCAGCAGGACGGCGCAGGAAGAGGACAGCAACAGAGAAGATAGAAGACAGAAGACACAGCAGACCGGAGGACAGAGGGAGAAGAGCGGAGGAAAGAGGGACAAGACCGGAGGACAGAGGAGAAGAAAGAAGACAGGTGAGAGGCCAGGAGCAGCATCGGTGGTCACCGGAGAGCGGGGGAAGTGGACCGGAGGGCAGGGGGAGAGACCAGAGGGGAGGGGGGAGATCCGGAGGCGCAGGGGGGAGATCGGAGGCGCAGGGGGGAGATCGGAGGCGCAGGGGGGAGATCGGAGGCGCAGGGGGGAGATCGGAGGCGCAGGGGGGAGATCGGAGGTGCAGGGGGGAGATTGGAGGTGCAGGGGGGAGATCGGAGGCGCAGGGGGGAGATCGGAGGCGCAGGGGGGAGATTGGAGGTGCAGGGGGGAGATCAGAGGGCAGCGGGGGAGATCCGGAGGGCAGGGGGGGCACATTTGCAGCCAGGGGAGAGCAGAGGGCCCGGGATCGGCGGCACAATTGCGGCGGCTTAGGATGGAGGGCACCCGCCGGTCATGCCGCCCCCTCATCTGATTGGAGGGAGACGCTCTCTCCAATCAAATCTGAGGGGGGGTGACACAGGACCCCTTATCCAGCCAATGCCTGATGCTATCCAGCATCAGGCCTTGGCTGGATTGTAATATCTCACCATGTTTCATTGGTGAGATATTACATTCACTCCGATTGGCAGTTGCAGTTTCACTTTCACTTCACTGCCAATCGGAGCGGTCCTAGCCGCGGGGGGGCTAAGCCATCCCCCTGGGGTACAGTGCAGGTCCTTCCGTACCTGCGGCTCTATTAACCCCTTAGTTACCGCGGTTAATAGAGCCGCAGGACGGGAAACTGGCGAGGACGCAGCATATGCGTCCAAGGTCGGGAAGCAACTTGTTTTCAGGACGCATATGCTGCGTCCTGGGTCGGGAAGGGGTTAAACTAAATTGTCTAATAAAAATCTGAGGTAGTCTCAAATTGCCTCTCTGACCCTACAAGAACTTCATATTACAGCTTTGCATCTTAAGATGGTCTGGTGTGTATATTCACAAGAAAAGTCAGCACATAGGCTACGGTCATATATGCCAATCAGTTTTTTTCATGGATCCAATAACAAATGTTTTTTTAGGCTGTTTTTTGAGCCTCCTGTGCAGCTATGCATTTTTTGGACTTTGCCATTTTTTGCCACAAAATGCTCGCAAAAATGGATCTGTTAACGGTGTCTTTTTTTAACGTATCTGTTTCCCATAGGGCCCCATATAAAAAAAAACTCATCTTTATTTTTACTGCACCCAAAAAACTGATCAGTTTTTTTTTAACTGCACCCAAAAAATGGTTCCGTATGTTTACTGCACCCAAAAAATGCTGCTTGCAGCATTTTTTGGGTCCTGTGAAAAAACGCATAGCAGAGCGGTCACACTTGAGTCCAGCATCCATTAACAGCATCAGTTCTTGGAATTAGAATTCTAAAGTTGAAAAACTGATGCAAATAACGGATCTAGGGCTTATGTGTGACCCCAGACATGGAGAAATAAAGAAAGAGTACAGTGACCTAATAATCTACCAGAAGACGATAAATCAGAGTATAGTAACTCAACAATCAGAATCACTATGTTATTTAGCGCCATATTACTAGTTTTGTTAAATACAAAATTGTTTCAAAATGGTACAGAAAACCTTACAGGGAACCTGTCACCTTGTTTTCTCCCCTCTCCTATCACTAAATGTCCCTGCACCTTGTGAGCTCATCCCTAACCATCCCTCACTGACCTAAAGGGGCCCTATAAGGTTTCGAAATATGACTTTTAACTTACATATGGTCTCCATCTAGGAGACTGGAAAGGCAGGCTTCGGGCTCCATTCTCCCCTCCCCGTCAGCATGCTGCACACCCTGCTGGGCGTCCTCGCTTCTTGTCTTGTTCTGCCTTAGTTTTGAAATTCCCACCTCCCTTGTGATGTAAAATGCCAGGCCAGGACGTCATATCTGGCCTGGTGCATTCTGGGCCTAATCATGTGATTTGCTCGGTACATTGTGGGCCTGATCACATAATCAGCCCGGCTTCAATATGCGCATGCGCTGGAGCCGGGCCGATCATGTGATCAGGCCCACAATGCACTGGGCCGATCATGTGATCAGGCCCATAATGCATCGGGCCAATCACATGATAATTACTTCATGTGATGTAGACTATATGCTTCTGTTAATACATCTTAGAATAGTGTTTGCCTTTATGCAGCTGCATCACACTGTTGACTCATGTTCAGTTTGTGTTCTTTTAGTATACCCAAGTCTTTTTGACGTGCTGTTGTTTAGCCCTATTTTTCCCACTTTGTATATGCTTTGTTCATTTTTCTTGCACAGAAGTAGCACTTAGCATTTTTACCTGTTAAAAACTATTCTGTTAGTTGCTGCCCACTGTTCCAGTTGGTTTAGATCTTTTTGATTTCTCTCTCTCTTCTCTAGTATTAGCTCTTCCTCCTAGCTTTGTGTTATCAGAAAATGTAATCGGTTTGCCCTAAATTCTTCCATATAAATCATTAATAAAGATGTTGAAGAACACAGGGTCCAGGACAGAGCCCTGTGGTACCCCACTTGAGTAATTCTTCCAACTGAATGTGCAGCCATTTACTGTATGACCACATTTT
Organism: Allobates femoralis; assembly: GCA_033576535.1. Classification (NCBI taxonomy): domain Eukaryota; kingdom Metazoa; phylum Chordata; class Amphibia; order Anura; family Aromobatidae; genus Allobates; species Allobates femoralis. Next base: position 270,620,748 of record JARQOC010000004.1, on the reverse strand, counting down.
GGGTCTGATCACTAAGCTAGTTATGAATCTATCTAATAGTTGTCTTGTCCATTCCATATATGATAATTTTTTCTACAAAGTTGGTATGGAATACTTTGTCAAATGCTTTGCTGAAGTCAGGAAATATTATATCTGCTGTGATTCCCTGATCCACGCAGCAGTATTTCTGTCATAAAAGGAAATTAAGTTAGTCTCACATAGTTACAAACAACATACTAGTTACAAACCCATGCTGGCTTTAGTTAATCACTTCATTATCATCCATATTCTTGCATACATTTTATTTAATAACTTGCTCAAATATCTTTCCTGGTATAGAAGTCAGATTCACTGGCCTACCCAGTAGTTCCTTGGGTCCACCTTCTTCCCCCTTTGTGAAAATAGGGACAACATTTGCTCTTCTCTATGGGTCCTCCCGTGTTCTACAAAAATTTTCAAAGATTAATGGGAGTGGTTAAAAACAAATTTCTACTATCTCCTTAAGTTCACTGAGGTGTAATTATCTGGAACTGGAGACATGAATTCAATTATGTTAGCTATGTATTCCCTCTAATCTCTCCGTCTACAGATTGTGTGGATTCTTCTATTCCTTTAATAGTACAGTGAAGATCAGTTTATGTTACATTTACTTTCTGAGACAAATCAGATGCAAAATAGGAATTTTAAAGATCGGGCTGTTCACCATAAATTTTTTACTACTTCACCATTTTCATCCTGCATCGCACCATACAATGTCCATTGCATGTGCCGTCACCAACAGAGCACAGGCACGGTGTAGTCTATGTTCTGCTGGAGTTCCCAGTGGAGCAGGGAGCTGATTACAGCTCCTCTGATCCTGTCTCGGGCAGCGCTCAGAGCAATTGTATTTATGCTTAATAGACGCAAATACAGTTGAGTGTAGGGAGAGAGCTATAGACACAGGGTGCAGGCAGAGATACGAGTGAGCCATGTCAGTGACTGAATCTGCTTATGTTGTGCCTCATCCATCATTTTTCTGAATGCTTGCGGCCATAGTAAAACTGCGTGGCAACCCAGGTGGCTGGCAATATCACTTTTTTTTCCTTGTGAAAGCATGCCCCCTCAGTGAGGCTGGATGTAGTACACCAGGCAGGTTTCTACCCTGCCTACAGCTCATTCCAGCCCTGCCCAACATAATGTATAGTCTAGCCATATGTAAAATAAAATAATAATGGAAAGTTTTCTAGGTTTTTGAAATGTCATTAGTAAAATATACGCGTACAGTTATGCTTTGAAAACTATGATAGGTCACATTCATCAAGACCAGCCTTCCTTATGCCAGTCATGATAAGGCGATGTGCTGAGGTTAGATGCTCCTAATTCATGGGAAGGCTTATACCTCTTGATGATTCAGATCTCACAAATCCTGCTCAAGTCATTTATGAAGTACGATTTTTGGTATAATGAATGACATGAATTTGATGAGTGGTGGTCACCACACTGTCCTCCTGCTCTATTACTACCCACTTTGCTATAGCAAAATACAGTCAGGATGTCAATAGTCCATTTTTTTTAGCGCAATGTCCATGTATGGCATTTAATGCTTTTTACACCAGAATACTGGCGTAAATGCTTAGATGAATCGGGCCCAATATTTTATATTTGTTCTTCACTTTTCCAAAGGCATTGTTAATTTTTTGGTTGCTTCTCCAATATATACATTACAGCAATTTTCCCTGATTCTTATTCCATATGAAAGCTTTCTTTGTATTGCCTAGTTACATTTCATAGTACAAATGGAAATGGATTTTATTCCAATGTCATTTTCTTAATTGAGTGTGACCACCGGTATAGAATTGGTTGATTGACCGCATTGCTGGACACGAGGACACATTAAACTTCGGAAGACATCAATACAGTAATGTTTGCTGTGGTTTATTAGTCAGTCAACGCGTTTCAGGGCTCCAAGGCCCCTTCTTCAGGACAAACCAACATCATTGGTAACATTACTGGATTGATGTCTTTCTAGGTTTAATGTCTCCTCGTGTCCAGCAGCATGATCATTTAACCCTTTCTATACCGGTGGTCACATTCTTCATCTGTGGGGACTTCTGCAGCTGTTAAAAGCTTGTATAATGGTTGGGGCTTCTCACAACCCTCAAAAGTGAGCCTTATTTCATTCAATTGTTGGTGTCTACCACAGATAAGACCCTATTTTGCGCTCTTTTTCCCTCTTTCTATTTTACTAATTGAATCTTTTATCCTTTACTGTTCCCTGGAATATATTGACTCACGCTTTATCAGATGACAATCAGGAAACATGCACATAAAATAAAGCCCAAAGCTTAATATTTCCTGAACATTCTCAATGTCCTGTACCAGAAATAGTTTTAAACAATTAAAGCCTGCAAAGTGGATCCTTAGCACATTAAGTCAGATGTTATCTGAAAATGATAATGACACGATTAGCTTTAGAGTTGGTCCCAGATGAGGTTTGTGGCTAAAATAAACATGCAAATGTTCCCAGAGGGTGGAGTAAATCATATTTATCTCATACTTCATGAAGGGAAGGGAGTTGGTGGCTTTCTGATAGATGTGTGTCTTAAAGTAAGACGTCAGTAGGTCTCTGCCTTGCATCCTATTGAAAGGAAACTGGAATTACGCCCTAAAAACCAGCTGTGTTGTAATTAATGTTGTGCTACAGAGATGAAAAAGAAAGGAAGGACAGAAAATGAAAGCCTAGCTGTGGTGTTTGATATATTGTCTACCTACTCTTATCAGTATGCTAGTTAATTACTAGGGACACCAAAAGACACATACTGTATACTGTACTTTATTGTTCCTTAGCATGGGAAATTCATTAGGTGCTGATAGAATAGGAAATTATTCTACATGCTACAAAACAGACAACAGTAATCCTTACATAGCTGGAAAAGGCATTCACGAGTATGTCATTGACAATAGAAATCAGTAAAAGATTATGTTCCTGTAGAAAAATGTTTTTTTTTAGTTTAAATTAGATTTCCAAATACCGTATATACTCGTGTATAAGCCGACCCGTGTATAAGCCGACCCCCCTACTTTTGCCCCCAAAACCTGGGAAAACCTATTGACTCGTGTATAAGCCGAGGGTGGACCCCAGCACAGGTATACAGCCCCCAGCAGTGTGGTATACAGCAGCCTCCCCAGTGGTATATACAGACCCCAGTGGTAATACAGCAGCCCCAGTGGTAATACAGCAGCCCCAGTGGTAATACAGCAGCCCCAGGGGCTATACAGCAGCCCCAGGGGTAATACAGCAGCCCCAGGGGTAATACAGCAGCCCCAGGGGTAATACAGCAGCCCCAGGGGGTGTACAGCAGCCCCAAGGGCTATACAGCAGCCCCAGGGGCTATACAGCAGCCCAGAGGTAATAAAGCATCCCCAGGGGGTATACAGCAGCCCAAGGGCTATACAGCAGCCCCAGGGGTAATACAGCAGCCCCAGGGGCTATATAGCAGCCCCAGTGGTAATACAGCAGCCCCAGTGGTAATACAGCAGCCCAAGGGGTAATACAGCAGCCCAAGGGGTAATACAGCAGCCCCAGGGGTAATACAGCAGCCCCAGGGGGTATACAGAAGCCCCAGGTGCTATACAGCAGCCCCAGGGGGTATACAGCATCCCCAGGGGGTATACAGCAGCCCCAGCGGTAATACAGCAGCCCCAGCGGTAATACAGCAGCCCCAGGGGGTATACAGCAGCCCCAAGGGCTATACAGCAGCCCCAGGGGCTATACAGCAGCCCCCTGGGGGTACCCAGCAGCCCCCAGGGGGTACCCAGCAGCCGCCAGGGGGTACCTAGCAGCCCCCTGGGGGTACCCAGCAGCCCCCAGGGGGTACCCAGCAGCCCCCTGGGGGTAACCAGCAGCCCCAAATGCTGGCACTCATCCCCCCTTGCAAGGGCCCCCCCCGGGCGCTTCTCTTACCATCCCGGTCTTCTGATCCGCGCCGCTCCTCGGTGCTGCGTCCTCGCAGCTCCCGTCCTGCTACATCCGGGATCCCCGGCTGTCGCACGATGACGTCATCGCGCGACGGCCGGAGATCCCGGATGTAGCAGGACGGAGCACCGAGGACGCAGCACCGAGGAGCGGCGCGGATCAGAAGACCGGGATGGTAATATAAGCACCCGGAGGGGGGGCCCTGGCAAGGGGGGTCAGTGCCAGCATTTGGGGGCATATGCACTGCTTCCCCCTGCCGCTGATTGACAGGGGGAAGCAGTGCATATATAATGAGCGGCCCCACGTGACGGGGCCGCTCATACGGCAGCCTCCCCCCCGCCTCCTCCAGCCTCCCCAGCCCTGACTACCGTATTGACTCGTGTATAAGCCGAGGGGGAGACTTTTCAGCCCAAATTTTGGGCTGAAAAACTCGGCTTATACACGAGTATATACGGTAATCAAAAGTCTCTCTATGCAACCTCATTTGTAATTTAGCATTTTTTATTGATACTGTGAGCCCTCGGGGGCAGGGTCCTCACTCTTTCCTGTACCTGTGTATGCCTTGTATTGTTCATAATTGTTTTCTTTATCTATGGATGCTCCTTTTAGTCATGTAAAGCACTATGGAATAAATGGCACTATAATAAATAACAATAATGGGGTTGTTTAGGCTTGAGGCAAAAATGTACATGTGATGTTAATCAGGAGTCACTTAAATGCATGTATGCATATGCAATTCTCATATGCCAATTAAACGTGTTTGACTTTTCTTAATAGAAGAGAATTGAAAAAAGCCTGATGATATCAAACATTACATGACAACAAATGTTCATACATGAAGTGAGGTAACAAACAATTAGCATGTGGAATACTGGAGAATCAACACAGAGAGCACATAAAGTGACTGCAGACTTTTGTCCCAAGTACTTCTTTAATATATAATAATTGCTGAACAAGTCATTTATAAATGTATCACAGTCAATTGGTAATTTTAAAGTACCAGTATTTTTCTTGACTATAAGACGCACCCAGGTTTTAGAAGTGAAAAATAGTCAAAAAAAGATTTTAAGCAAAAAATGTGGTAAAAGGGGGAGATGGCGCCGTGGGACTGAGTGGTGTTTGTAAAGTACAGTATAAAAATGCCAGAAGGTGAATATAAGAACCAGTGGAGGGGGCTTATATTTAAAGCGCCACTGCAGTGCTGAAGAAAAAAAAAACACTGGAGTGCTGATTTAATATCTCATAGGTGCAATTCATATCAAGGGAAAACTATAACTCCCATCATGACAAAGGATCTGCAGGACATGCTGGGAGTTATAGTTCTCCCTTGATATGAGTTTCACCTATGAGATCTTAAAGCAGCACTCCAATGTTTTTTCTTCAGCACTAGAGTGGTGCTTTATATGTAAGCACCACTCTAGTGCTCAAGAGAAAACACTGGAGCTCTGCTTTAAGATCTCATAGGTGCAATTCATATCAAGGGAGAACGATAACTCCCAGCATGTCCTGCAGATCCTTTGTCATGCTGGGAGTTATAGTTCACCACAAGCCTGGTAGAAAACCTGTATGTATAGTTCTTTGTTAACAATTACAATTCATTCTTAGCTTTTACACTTACATTAACAGCTGTCACTGTCATCCTGCAGCCGATCTATAACACTTCTATCTGAAATTGCAGGACCTGTGATAGGGTAATGAAGACGGCTGGCTGGATCATCACATGACAGTACTCCTTCATTACATGTGATGCTCCAGCCCACCCACTTCATTACCTCATCATAGGTACTTCAATTTGAGAGAAGTGTAAGAGATTGGCTGAAAGCAGCAGTTAATGTGAGCACATGCTGTGCTCCCAAGGTATGCTGTCACCTCTGCAAGGATCCCAGCTATGTTTGCTCTCCCCAGCACAGTGGACTGTTTATCCCCCAGCACTGCTGGCCCCAGCGCTGGGGAAACCACATGGTTCCTCTGAGTGGAGGAATGGTCATTAGCTGCTCTCCGCTCACTGCTCAGTGTTGACAGGTGGGCGGGGATGCGGCTAATGAATATTCCTCAACTTTAAGTATCGGGACCACATAGTTTCCCCAGCGCTGGATACAGTATCAGGGACATTCTCCTGCCTCCCCCTTGCTCCTACCCCCTGCTGCCCCTTCCCACAGCCAGCCACAGTACATTCGGACCATAAGACGCACGCCACACTTTCCTCCAGAATTTGGAGGAAAAAAGTGTGTCTTATGTTTCGAAAAATATGGTAAATACCGTGCAAAATTTTTTTTATTCATCTTTGTTGTTTAAAATTGGATATCACATAATAAAACCTTTCAAAACTGAGACGCATTATCTTCGTTCATTGCAAAAATTACATAAAACATAATCGTGAATATTAAAATTTGCATACATGAGGATTTTGACCAATGCCATATACAGAGATCTAAGCACCGTTTCGAATCTAAAGTGCAGAGGACTCTATGAAATATATAAATAAGAATATTTGGCAGCATATTCCATCAGGAAAATGCTGATCAGATGGCTTGGATGACATTTTTCCCATCCTTTTGTTTTTCTTGCTTTTTGTATATGTTAAAATCTGTCAGCCATTTATTTCTGTATATGCCAAATGGTTGAACAGTATGTTTAGGTTCCTGGATCCATTAGACATTTGGCAGTGTCACCAACATTTGTTGAATATGCTAAATCTTTTTTCCAAGGCTACTTCAAATTATTTAGAGCAAAAAGCAAGTTTGGCCACCCTCACATCTATCTATCTATCTATCTATCTATCTATCTATCTATCTATCTATCTATCTATCTATCTATCTATCTATCAGCTATCTATAGGCTAAGATAAGTAAGGTATGCAGAAGTCCCAAGTAAAGTTGAACAATATACTTTTTATTGGCCCACAGTTACTGCAATGTTTTGGTTCACTATGAACCTTTCTCAGTCATATCTATCTATCTATCTATCTATCTATCTATCTATCTATCTATCTATCTATCTATCTATCCAAAAAGGAAAAAGAGGGGGCAGAACTCATTAGCAAATTCTATGCAAAAAATTGTGTCTTTTTTTTGGTCCATCTGTTTTTCAATATTTCGAGTCAAGAGCATGCAACTCTTTGTCAAGTCCTTGGTTTGTTTGTTTTTATCAATTTATCCATCTATGGCGGCCGTCACACACTACGATTTGGTGAGGGAACTCAATAACGATGTCAGTAGTGTGCGCTCGTGGACACATCGTTAGTGAGGTGTCACATGTATAGATAATGTTCAGGACGCAGCAGCGATGTTCCATGCAGGTATCGCTCACACAACCAGCGACTGATGCTTGTCAATGATGTGAATAGGCGAAATCGGTCAGGAGATCGGTTATGGCGTTGTCACACAGAACAATGCAGCAGATTGGATGATCCACATATGGGGTCTGGTTCTCATATCTGTATATAACGATCTGACCACTTATCGCAAGTCACATCATGCTGTCACACGCAACAATGTCGTAGGAGCGATGCCAAATCAGGCACGTTTCCAGCGATATCTTTACATATATCGTAGCGTGTGACGGCCGTTTATCAGATAACAAGTGTTGGTGTTTTCTCCATCAGTAAAGTAATATCAAGAAGTTTTCTGAAAAGATCTTGTGACTACTATTTCCAGGCCTATAAGACACTTAAAATGCAGTGATACCCAGGAATAATAGGACGTATACATAAGACCAACTCTTTGGATGTAATTCTGCATTTAGCAACAAACATTCTAACACATATGCTCTTTTTTTTTACTGTTAACTTTCACAGCACTAACACTTCATAATAATTAACAGTTCAAATGCTACTGAGCGTCATTGAAGAGAAGCTATTTTCCTGCGCACCTCCAGCTCTCCTCAGTGACTGGCTGTTTTGTGTCAACGTGTTGGAAACCGCTTCTGTTTCAGTTATTGAAAATATATATTGTGCTTTAATCTTTTATTATGTCTGAAGCCTAATTAGGGTTTTAAATAATGATAGAATGTAAAGAATATATTATTGTTTCATGCTACATTTCCAATTCTTATTAGGGTGGTTTTTTGCTTGTAGACTCCATAGAAAGGGACAACTAATAGAAAACAAATGGCCACTCACACAACCTTTACCAGGGAAAATAATGAAGATCTCATATAAAAGCAGTTTATGACTCTTCTGGGTACAATGAAATATTGTTGACCTCAGCTCGTTATTCAAAGCTTTAAAGTAGTTAACGGCATGTAACAATTTTATAACTCAAAATCTTGTAACTTAAACAGAAGCACCCCATGAAACTAGGTAGCTTTTCATCTGACTTCTTAAACTTTTGCATAAAGGTAACAAACAAATGAATGTGTCAATAATATTCACAATGGTCACTCTTAAAGGGCATAGAGCAGACATAGTTTTACCAAGATGATAATGGTTTCCTCGTAGAATATTATTTCCACGATTAAAAAAAGTCAATTTTTCTAAGGAGCTGAGGACAGACAGATACATATGTGAGTGTGTTAAAGACACACAACTTCAGTAGTTATAAACCCTAACAACTGCTTTTAATATAAAATAAATGAATTTTGTGGAGACTGTAAGTTGTAATTCTGAGAACACCTTTTTTTATTGGAGTATAGTATTTGATTTAATGAGAGGAGCACTTTTTACTAGCATTTATAGAAATTACTGTATCACTTTTAGGTTTAAATGATATAAAATTTGTTCAATAAAATTTTGAGCTAATTGCCATTTATTGTATTGGGTCTTTTTCAGAATCCACAGGTTGATTATAGGTTGGACTTGATGGATATGTGTCTTTTTTTTCTCTCAAATAAATCAAACATATGTAACTATGAGTCTTAAAGGGGTTGTCCACTACTAGGATAATCTTTTCTGATTCCACTTGATTCCCCTAGTTAAAAAAAGACCTTGTACTTGCCTCGAGCACTTTCACTCCAGCATTATCAGTAAGGCTAGGGTCACACTGGGTTATGGACCCACGTTTCCAGGCCATCTCAAAGAGTTTCTATTGACCCACGTTTCCAGGCAGCGCTTGCCGTTAACGCTGTTTGGGAATTAGCAATGGCCTGGAAATGTGGGTCCATAACCCAGTGTTACCCTAGGCTAATTGCGGTTTGGGGCAGCATGACATTGTGATGTTAAGCAAATCCAACATCCAATCACCACCAGCTTCTGCCTACCTACCTTCAGACCAAATGATCAATCAACAAAAATTGAATGGCAGCCATAGCGTAACTTTCTGTTCATTGTTCATTGGTTCTAAAGGTGGGGAGAGAGAAGCTGGGGGTGATTGGATGCAGGGCTTGCATAATGTCACAATAGCCCCAAGCTCTGATGCTTTGGAAGGGCATCAATATGGGATTTGAGTATAGTATATTTTATTTTAAGAGGGGGAGAACAAGTAGAATCAGAAGTTTTTGTCCTATTAGTGTACAACCCCTTTAATTAACACTCTTTCTCCCCTTATAAGCCAGAAATAATAGACAAAATACGCACAGTGGGCACATAGCCTCTCTGTCAGTTATCTTGTATGTTTTTGAGCTGCTTTTTCCAATTGCCAGCCATTGTAATCAGCTGGAATACGCAGCACATAACAGTCGCAGCACAAATGCAGCAAAAATGCACTAGAAATGCATAGGTGCATTTTTTAAACAGCTGCACAAACGCAACCTAAAAATATACACCCAGTGGGCACATAGCCTTCAAGTCAAAAAGCTGGGCCCACATGTGCGTTTTTAGGTGTTTTGTTTTTGGGCTATGTGGCCACTGTGCATTTGTGCTGCGTTTTTTGCTGCGTTTTGCAGAAAAAAGGCAGCACCCACAGTTTTAACATTGAAGGCAATGTGATTTTTCAAAAGCTTTGCCCAAGTGTATGCTTTTAGGTGTACATTTTTGATGCCAAAAATGCATTTATAAAAGTTTATGTGATTTATCTTGTTTTTTGGTCTGCATTTTCCAATTACCAGCCATTCTAATTACATGGAAAACGCTGCACTAAAAAAAATGCAGCATAAAATGCAGCAAAAAAGCACCAGAAACGCATTGGTGTCTTTTTGAAACAGCTTCGTTTTTGTGGCTGAAAAAACGCAGCCCAAAAAAATACACACAGTGGGCACATAGCCTTACATTGTAATCATTGTCTTAAGTATATGTGATAATATATTATTCTCAGAAACAGGAAGAGTACACAAGTAGTATGTAGGCTATTAATCAACTTTTTAAAAGAGCATAACAATCATGTGTACAACATATCCTAGACACAACATCATGTCGGAGGAAGGATCTTTCTTGCATAACAACATGTTTGTTCCTTCTGGCCTGAAAACAATACCCTAAATGCATTTTGTTGACTTGGGAAACATTGAATGCTGAGAACATTGTAGTGAAATTTGGACAACAAAATCTATCAGAAATCTATATAGTAAGATTCTCAAATTTGTTGAAGGAATAAGGAATAAGAGCAAATAAGATGGGAATATCAATTGTAAACGCAAGTAGAAAAAGTATAGAAACATAGAAAGAAATGAAAAATCTATATATTACTGGAAGACACAAGTAGCTTTTCATCTATACATATCATCACTATTACACATTCCCCTCACATACTTCACACATGCCCCCTGAAGAAGCAGGGTGAAGCGTCCGTTGGGGCATGGGGACTTACCACAAAGGTTATACAAATTGTAAGCACGTTGCTTTGTCTATTATATATATATATATATATATATATATATATATATATATATAATAGACAAAGCAACATGCTTACAATTTATCATATGTCATATATCATATATCATATGACCAGGGCCGGTTTTAGACCAAGTGGGGCCCTAGGCGAGATTGAGAGTGGGGCCCCAAACTATGAAATAAAAATAGTACCCGTACAGTTGTATACAGTATATACAGCAGCCCCAGTGGTATATACAGGCCCCAGTAGTATATACAGCAGCCCCAGTGGTATCCAGCAGCCTCCCCAGTGCTATATACAGGCCCCAGCAGTATTACAGCAGCCTCCCCAGTGGTATACACAGGCCCAGCAGTATTACAGCAGCCTCACCAGTGGTATACACAGGCCCCAGCAGTTTACAGCAGCCTCCCCAGTGGTATATACAGGCCCCAGCAGTATATACAGCAGCCCCAGTGGTATACAGCAGCCTCCCCAGTTGTATATACAGGCCCCAGCAGTATATACTGCAGCCCCAGTGGTATACAGAAGCCTCCCCAGTTGTATATACAGGCCCCAGCAGAATATACTCAAGCCCCAGTGGTATACAGCAGCCTCCCCAGTGGTATATACAGGCCCCAGCAGTATTACAGCAGCCTCCCCAGTGGTATATACAGGCCCCAGCAGTATATACAGCAGCCCCAGTGGTATACAGCAGCCTCCCCAGTGGTATATACAGGCCCCAGCAGTATATACAGCAGCCCCAGTGGTGGTGTATACAGGCAGCCCCAGTCAGTGGTGGTGTATACAGGCAGCCCCAGTCAGTGGTGGTGTATACAGGGCCCCAGTCAGTGGTGGTGTATACAGTGCCCCAGTGGTGGTGTATACAGGGGCCCCGTTGGAGTATATACAGAGCCCCAGTCAGTGATGGTGTATACAGGGCCCCAGTCAGTGGTGGTGTATACAGGGGCCCCAGTGGTGGTGTATACAGGGGCCCCAGTGGTGGTGTATACAGGGGCCCCAGTGGTAGTGTATACAGGGGCCCCAGTGGTAGTGTATACAGGGCCCCAGTCAGTGATGGTGTATACAGGGCCCCAGTCAGTGGTGGTGTATACAGGGCCCCAGTGGTGGTGTATACAGGGGCCCCACTGCTGGTGTATACAGGGCCCCAGGGCCCACTGCTGGTGTATACAGGGCCCCAGGGCCCACTGCTGGTGTATACAGGGCCCCAGGGCCCACTGCTGGTGTATACAGGGCCCCAGGGCCCACTGCTGGTGTATACAGGGCCCCAGGGCCCACTGCTGGTGACTGTGTACAGGGGCCCCCTCCTCCCCTCCCTGTAAAAGAAGACACACACATCATCATACTTACTTACTCTCTGCCGCTGCCGCTGTTCGCCAGTCTGCACCGCGCTCCGACTTCTTCCTGGCTGCTTCCTGTTGTGACGACTGTGCCTGCGGCTGCGCCCGGCGCCGATCAAGCCGGATGAAGCCGGAGCGCGGTGCAGAGCACTGTCTGCAAGCGGCCGCGGCGCTGCCGCGCCGGCGGCGCCGGCTATCATCCGGCCGGGCCAGGGGGCCCTCTGAAGCTTGGGGGCCCTAGGCAAATGCCTAGGATGCCTGCCCCTAACGCCGGCCCTGCATATGACCACTTCCTGTATATATCATGAGTAAAATGGCACCGTAGGCCTCATTGCGCTACTGCACATGTGCGGACACACAAAGGATTGTGGGATATGTAGTTTTTTGACACAGACATGTGCAGTGAAACATTGGGCTTGCTGACAAGCAATGGCGGCCATGGAAGAGATATATAATGTGAGTGCACATGTTCCTGAAATAAAATTACACACCTGTGAGAATTTTTAATTTAAAATGCAATTAACACTTTATGGCACTGTAATTCACTTTATACTTTTTATATGGATACCATGTGTGTATATGGAAAGTTTCATGCATAGCACTTTATGAATCCATGAATCATGTATATGTATAATGTATGTTTTATGTGTAATTGATTGTTCATTGTATGTGCACCCTATAAGACTGTGTGTTTGTAACAGACTCATTGCTTGAGAAAGGATCACTTATCTGAAATGTTGCCATGCCATTGGGCTGTTTGGACAATAAATAAGTCCACAATAATCCTGGTGCTGTTCTTCTCTTTTTTCATCTATTATTGGACACTTGGTTTGTGTTTGGAAAGAGTGTACCATTAGAAGGTAAAAAGTTTTTGTGCTGTTCCTATTTTTATTTATATATATATATATATATATATATATATATATATATATATATATACACATTCAACTACTATGCTATGAATGGAACTATTTATATTACTATATGGTGTCCTTTGACTAATAACTTTATTTTGACACACTATATTCTGTATTACGTTTCGGTCACTAGACATGCATACATTAGCTTTACTGTTACCCATTATTCATATATATTGTTAGGTCACTTGCCAATATTTATTATCTCTGATTCCTATCTGTTATATGACCCCTGTGGATAACTTGCTATTATATTTTAAAAAAATCAATAAAATATTTATATTTTAACTAGTTATTGGATGTTATTTTCATCCCTTTCGGGATTTGTTATTTACATTCAACCTACTTGTCGATCCGTATGTCTTCCAAGTATTTTTATAACTTTCTTCATACATCAAAAGTAGCTGAGTACATGTTGAAGCTATGCAGTATTAGAGAAGTATTCTTGTTCTCTTTAGAGCTCATAGGACATTGATGAAAGTATAACATACGTGATGACAAGGCAGAAACACTTTGTGACATGTGCAGATAAGGTGGCATGAAATCTAAGGTCATGGAAAGGGTCAGAATGCAGGACAATATTAGAACAAAGAACTGGGCAAGTCAAATCAAATGTCTTGTATCAGAAGAATATTCTCTTCCGTTCTACTCTCGGCACTGTAGTGTTGTCCATTATTCGTCTAGTTCGGCAGGTCTAACAGAATGTAAATGTGACCTATCCACTAATGTATTTCCTAATTAGAGTGTAATTTAGAATGTAATTCAAATTTCTCGCTTTACAAGAAATGAAATACTATTACTACAAATTAGCCTAGATAAAATGAAGCAAATTGTCTGTATCCTAGTTCTTTCCAGCATATTCCTCGTTAAGAATTGTTCGGCAGAACCAAAAATGCACAAAATGTCTTATTGTCCTTGAAGACAGCTAGGCCAGTGCAGATACACAGGAATGGCTTTTGATATGGAAATTAGTTATTTTAGATTTAAATGAACAATATCTAAGTGCTTGACTAAGGTAACATTTATCTTGGAAACTACTGTTCATCAATGATCGACACACAAAAGGGAACACACAATAGAATTATGGATGAAAGCAACCATTTTGTCATAAATTTGCACTTTTACCTTTAAACTGATAGAATGATTTTCTTTTTTGCCATAGGATGACCCAATTTATCTGTGTATATCATGACGAGCTATGTCTAAATATTTTTATGTGGAAGTTTTATGCCTCTAGCTCCTCCCTCTGCCTCTAGCTTCTCCCTCTGCCTCTAGCTCCTCCTCCTGCCTCTAACTTCTCCCTCTGCCTCTAGCTCCTCTCTCTGCCTCTAGCTCTTCCATCTGCCTATAGCTTCTCCCTCTGCCTCTAGCTTCTCCCTCTGCTTCTAGCTCCTCCCTCTGCCTGTAGCTTCTCCTTCTGCCTGTAGCTTCTCCCCCTGCCTTTAGCTTCTCCCTCTGCCTCTAGCTCCTCCTTCTGCCTCTAGCTTCTCCCTCTGCCTCTAGCTCCCCTCTGCCGCTAGTTCCTCCCTCTGCCTCCAGCTTCTCCCTCTGCCTCTAGCTCCTCCTCCTGCCTCTAACTTCTCCCTCTGCCTCTAGCTCCTCTCTCTGCCTCTAACTCCTCCCTCTGCCTCTAGCTTCTCCCTCTGCCTCTAGCTCCTCCTCCTGCCTCTAGCTTCTCCCTCTGCCTCTAGCTCTAGAATTTGTGATTGCAATCATTTTCAGGAAGAAACTGAGTATTATCTGACAGAATTGCAGGGGTGTCAATACTTTTGGCCAACACTGTACATTGTAAGTAGTGGTAATTGTGATCTAATGAGCTGGTAATTAATCCAGTAGTTTGTTCATAATGATCAAATCATTAAATGCTCAAATTCTATCATTGCTTTTTTTAACTTTATTTATTTAGCCATTTTATGCTACTTTCATAGTTCTCTTTGGGGATTACAATCTAAATTTCCCATCAGAATGGCTTTGGAGTGTAGGAGAATACAAGGAGAACATACAAACACCTTCCAGATTCTGTTCTTGGTGGGATTCACCCAGTGCTGCAGAGTAATGGTACCTTTACACGCCGCTACAGGATGGTGGAAACAACCGGGTAGATGAGAGAAATGTATCTTGCACCGCCAAATCAACCCGAGGTAGCGGCGTGTAAAGACGGTTGTTTCCACCCGTCACTTGAGGCACCTGTTTCAGAGCAGAGCTCGACTCTCCAAGTTCCTCGAGAACTGGGGTGTATGGATCTCATCCTTTTCCCCCTCCTTATTGAAATAGGCCAACATATATCACATCTTTTCATGCTGCCTACACGGTTAACTGCCTTACATTACGATTTTTTGTAAAATGCCCGGAATGTATACAAGTTTAAACAAGTTGTTTATAATGCCTTTCTATTGGTAAACTTTTTCTTTTTATCATATCTATATCTACGTTATTATTTCACTATATTATGCTTATATGTAAGTCCCTTTTTGTCTGTTGTAATTGTACATTGTATGTTGATTGTTTATTTTGTTCTTGTACTATTGTTTTGTCTTTCTTTTTTCCCTTCCCTTCCCCCCACCCATCCCTCTTATATTTATGTATCCCTTACCCCTCCCAACTCCCTTATAAAAATTTCAATAAATATATTTGGACAACCAGAGCAGAGCTCAAAAACAGGTTGATTTCAAGGCAATGGTTACGGCCTGTATCGGCGTGTAAATAAGGAACAGGAGGGTTGTTTCGACACCATGCTATCTACCTGGGGCGTGACACAGGCTCCGGGAAAACGCCCCCCTTCAGCGATCATTGGAAGAAGCTCCTGCGTTACGATTGGTAGTCGCTGCATAGGGCGGCATATTTAAGGAGCTAACCAGTCACACTACACAATTGCTCGAGCGTCATGTATTAGTCAGCCTCCTGCACTGGCTGGCCAATCATGATGTTATTGCGTTGTCCTATCAGCGTACGAAATTCTCGTAATCCACAATTGTGGCACGCCTATGTGTTGTCCCTGCTGCCTTTGTTCCGCCCATATTACCTTGTTATAGTGGCGTGTAAATGAGGTAAGGTGAGCTACAGAAGGTAACTTGTGGCACCCGGCGGTGTATCCAGAGATAGATGTAACCTACTGTAGCGCACCTTGTTGCGGCGTGTAAAGGTGGTGCGGTTACCGTTTTCAACCGTTTGTGCGTGCTCGTGCACGTGAAGCACCCGGTTGTTTCCACCATCCTGTAGCGGCGTGTAAAGGTACCATAACAGTGTTAACACTGAGATATGCTGCTCTTACGGTAATTTACAAATTATAAAACTGAAGATCACAAAAATTCATACATATAATTATATATATATATATATATATATATATATTTTTTTTTTTTTTTTTGTTGTATGTAGAAGGAAAACCGGGCACTGACCTTATGTTGCTGCAGTTGAAATTGTGGCACAGAACCAGGTCCAGCGTTGCTCAGCCGTAGGACATAGTCATTTTTATCCAAAAAGAAAGAAGAAGGCGGCACTCATTGGACCGGTGAAGACAGGTTTCTTTATTCCAGTCGCGGTATCACACAGGATCTGTTGAAGAGTAAGCACTACTCGAAACGGGCTCCGTCATCCCTGCACCTCCCTCCCCGCACCCTCCACCTGATGTAATACAGCGACTGGAATAAAGAAACCTGTCTTCACCGGTCCAATGAGTGCTGCCTTCTTTTTTCTTTTTGGATATATATATATATATATGTTTATATATAGATATATATATATCCAAAAAGAGGGTCAGATGCAGAGAACGTATATTCCAACATGGATACAGGTGGCACATTTGTGCCATCTGTGCCACCTTTATCCATGTCGTAATAAAAGTTCTCTGCATCTGAACTTCAGGAGTGCTGCTACCCTCTTTTTTGGTGTGTGTATCAGAAGCCTATTAAGGAAGGTATTGGTCTGCCTACACCCCACCATCAATACTGTGCTGCTCCTTGTATTGTGTTTTCTATGTACATATATATATATAGATATCTATATATCTATATATATATATATATATTGTCACCAATTTAGTGACAATTATTTCCAACATGCTTTAGAGAGATTATCAACACGGTCCCCATGAGTGCTCAGATTCTATATTCCCCATCAGAATGCCTTTGGGGAGTGGGAGAAAACCAAAGAACCTGGAGGAAACTCACGCAAACACAGCGAGTACATACAAATGCCTAGCAGATTTTGTCTTTCATGGATTTGAATGCAGGAACACTGCGCTGCAAAGCTACAGTGCTATCCACTGAGCTTTTGTCAGATTTTAATTATTTTGGTGGATCAAGACAATATCAACAAAAACAGTTGACTTATTATCATGTAATCAACCATAGTGATTGATAGTGGCATATTTCCCTTTCTCTATTGAACTAAAGATGGATGGTCAGTCAACCATACATGTTTTTGGAAAGGTCTAATGTACATGGATAGATTTAGATCTTTTTAGTCATTTATAGTTCAAATACCGCCTTCACTCTTTTGTGACAAACGCCTTTTTCTTGTACTCTAAATACCTATATATGGGTATGTATACCCCTACAACCATTTGTGACATGGTCAGATTGAGTATAGTGACCCTTGTGGCCTACCGGACCATGCTCTAGGTGACCTTTGTAGCAACTGGTCAGCATATGTACACAAACGGTTACACACACGTGTTAGGAAATCCTTATTTAGGATGATCTGAGGGCCTTCAATGCTTGACCAGTTGTTTTCTGCACTTTATCAAAGTACAGGCTCTTTTTGCTCATATCAATACTAACTTTTATTTTTTTATATGCTTTTTATTTTAGAAATGCTGGACTCCAACAATTTAATCACATTCAATGGATTGGCTAACAGCTCAAGTTACAGTACATTCGTATTAGATGAGGAGCGGGGAAGACTATTCGTTGGGGCTAAGGATCACATATTTTCATTTAACTTGGCTAACATCAAAGATTACCAAAAGGTATTGTACATGGACTTGAAAAGAAAGAAATTGCATTAATTGTCCTCACGAATCTAAACAAATGTCGTAATCTTGTCATAATGAACTTCCAGTCAGTAATGGAGTTGGATTCTGTTACGCAGAATTAAATTACAGGATGTTTCTTGTCCAGGCCTGCAGCCTGTTGGATTAGTGGTCAGAACCTCTGGCTGCTTTGGTTGTTGGAATCCAACAGGTCAGTAATTCTGGACAGTAACACAGCAGGTAATAAGTCATACAGCCAGAAGAGATTCTTCTATAAATTACTGCTCTTTTCTCACTTTCTGAAAATGTATTGTGCTCAATATTCCTGTGTATTTAAATAGGAGGGAAGCAGCAATGCTTGTGAACAAGTACCAATGAACCGGATGTCTATTCTAAATCCATTCCATGAATATAAATTAGCTAATCATATTATTTGCTAAAGGAACATTCTCCTGGCAAGTATCTTGAAAGCTCTCTTTTGCCAGTTAGTTATGTGTGCAATGGTAATGGGTCTCAAACCTCTTCAATGATCAGTTGTTATTTCATATGCTTGCTTCCAACCAAAGGTTGCAGAAAAAAAGTTTAAAATCATGACTCTCATTAACCTCCCTGGCGGTATGATTCTGTCAGGAAATTTGTGCTAAAAGCGGGCTTTACCCGTGGTCGCGGCAGATGCGGTGAAAAAAACGCATCTGCCGCACTTGCCGCATAGCCGCCGCACTTGCCGCATAGCCGCCGCACTTGCCGCATAGCCGCCGCACTTGCGGCGCGGTTGCGGTAATCGCCATAGTAAGTATAGGGGGACTTGCGGCAGGTGCGGCAAGTGCGGCTTTGCACTTGCGGCAGGTGCGGCAGGTGCGGCAAGTGCGTTTTTTTTCGCGGCCGCACCTGCCGCAAGTGCAAAACTGCACTTGCCGCACCTGCCGCAAGTCCCCCTATACTTACTATGGCGATTACCGCAACCGCGCCGCAAGTGCGGCGGCTATGCGGCAAGTGCGGCAGATGCGTTTTTTTCACCGCATCTGCCGCGACCGCGGGTAAGCCGAGCTTGACTCGGGGTTACCGCTTCTGGCAGTGAATGTTAACCCCGAGTCAGGCTCGGGAATACCGCTAGGAAGGTTAAAGGGGTTGTTTACTTTCAGTGATATGGACTTGAAATGCTTTAAAATACCTATACAACAACAAATACAGTAGATTCCCACCTTCCCAAACAAATACAGTAGATACCCAAACTCCCAGAGTCTCCCGGATTCTGCACCCATAGACAACACAAGCCACTAAGCTCAGTACGGGTGATGTGCACTGTCAAACAGCACCAATGAAGTCTAGACACTGAGATCGGAGCAATCGCTGGACACTGGGAAGGTGAACACCTGCTGTGTTTTGACAGTTTAGTTATTTTACAGTGTATTAGTTGCATTTTCTTGAAAATGGAAACCCTGCTAAATAATAATGATGTTTTAAACTGCAGTGTTGTCATATAATAGTGACAACTACGCCACATCGCTATTTTATAGCATTAATGGCCATGTTCAAAAGCTATTCAACCTTTAAGGCCACGTTACACACACAGATATCTGTTCAGATTTTGGTCGCAGATCTCTGGTTGGAGTGAAATCATGGACACATTGTTCCATTTTGTTGCCGTGTACAAATGTAACAATCTGTCCATGATTTCACTGCAACCAGTAAGTTGCAAGTGAAATTGCATGCAATGTTGCTACGTGTCAAGGAACCCTTGGTTTTGGGCAATTTTATATTGTTAACTTATCCATCCAAATAATAATAATGCCTCTTCATGCATATACATTATTAGAAACCTAATCACACATATCGGAAAAAGCTTTCCTCAATATCAGCATAGCATTACAATACGATAATTCATTAAATTCACAAATAAACTTTAAATTAATCAATAGATTTTGTAATAATAATAATTTCCACAATTGTATGTGTTTAAAAAAAAATGTTCCTGTGCTGAGATAATCTTATGTGTCCCTGCTATGTACTGTGTAATGGATGTGTCTGACCATACAGGGACATGGTCTGGTCATACTACATATCCTGTGCTCAGATAATCTTATATATATGTCCCTGCTATGTACTGTGTAATGGATGCGTCTGACTGTACAGGGACATGGTTTGATCATACCACATCTCCTGGGATGAGATAACGTTATATGTGTCCCTGAAATGTATTTTTTAAATAACCAAACCCTTCTTTATTCTCCACAACTTTCTCTGACCTATCTCATGTGTTCCTTGGTTTTCAAAATGCTATTTGATCTCTAATATTCTCTAACAAGTGTTGGAGGCATTCATAGAACACCTGTAGCTATTGTTCTGAAAATAAATAATATATAGGTGGACTGAATTTACAAATTATAAGACTTCTGTAGGTAATAGGTCACTCTGGAATTTATTCAGGAGGATGAGACTACAGTGGAATGTATAAACATCCCAATTTTCAGATTCATATCTGTAAAATATTTTTAAAACCATGTATCATATTCTTTAGATTTACAACACGCAGTAATCACTGATCTCAGTTAGACCAGTCCAAGAAAACTCTGCGGGCAGCCGGCTAAAGCGCTCAACACAGTGAATTCCTAGGCACATTGCCCCTTGGGAATTATGAATATGCAAATAGAGTCTGTGGAGCCTCGTTTAGGAGTCTCAACACAGACCTAGCCAGATATCCCACCAGGAAAGGACGTAGCCATGACTAGTTATGGTAGTCTCCTCAAAGAGCCACCCCATGGCTAGGTCCTTCCCTGGTGGGATATCTGGCTAATTCTGTGTTGAGACTCCTAAAACGAGGCTCCACAGGCTCTATTTGCATATTCTTTATACTTGAAATACTTGCTCCTTGGTATTGTGTATCACATAAAATCTCAATAGAAAGATGTAAGATTGTGGGTGTAACATGAAAAATGTGGAAACGTTCATGGCGAATGAATACTTGTACAAGGCACTGTATATATTGCTGGTACAGTCTTCCTCCCAAAGTGCACAGCTCTCCTGTTCCCAAAATGACAACTGATGCAATGTCATGTGACCAGACGTGCCCGCCATTCTCCTCCAGTTGAAAGACACAGCACATGAAAACTCATGTTGCTGTCACATTTGTTAAAATATAGCTATAGTGGGCAATTCCTTTAGCTAGAGATTTTCCCTATTATCTAATTCCAACATTCTTTCAATATTGAAAATGAATCTGTCAACAGCTTTTTGCTACCACATTTGAGAGCATGATGTAGAGGTTGAGACCCTGATTCCTGTGATATGGTGCTTGTCATTTTCATAAAATCACTATTTTATTTGTTGCTTATCTAGCAGTTATCTGAATGCTGAACTAACTAAAACCCCACCCACACCACTGATTGGCACCTTTCTGTCCATGTACATGTACACAAAAAGCTGCCAATCAGTCATGAGGGTGGGTTTCTATAGAGCTGATGAATTTAGGGACTACATGGCAGCAGGTTTATTAGTCCTCAAGTGATAATCTCCTGTTGTTTATACAGTGATTTTATCAAAGCAAGAGCAAGCAGTCCAGTAAAAGACATCACTGGAAATAGGGACTCTATAGTTACATTATGCTGTTCTCAGATAAGGTGGCAGAAACCTGATGATGTATAGTCTCTAATGCTGATTACTATCAAACCATGTGTAGGAAAATTTTCCTGCTTAATCATAGAATAAGTGTTTTAATATTGTGGTGGTCCGTGTTCTAGTTGGAAAGATGGGCACTTAGTGCTGCCTAGTCCAGCCCTGTTAGCTGATAGCATACCCGCAATCTCTGTAGATCCTTTTTGCCTCCTTCCTACCCCCTAAATTACACAAATAAGCAGTTGTAGCCATGACTTTAGAAATGCGGCGGCACAGTGGCTTAGTGTAGTGGTTAGTACTACAGCCTTAAAGTGCTGGGGTCCTGGATTCAATTCCCAACATCTAGAAGGAGTTTCTATGACTCCCTATGTTTGTGTGGGTTTCCTCTGGGCACTCAAGCTTCCCCGCACATTTTGAAGACATACTGATAGGATGTTTAGATTGTCAGCCCCAATGGGTACGGTGTTGCAATTGTATGTAAAGTGCTATGGAATTGATAGCAATAAATATAATTATTATTATTATTATTATTAAATGCACAATGATCTTATGAAGACCCATTGTCTGACTGACCAAGTTATTCTCTCTGATCCTACAGCAAATGCGCTCCTTTGCTGTGTTACAATGCAGAACCGGCTAGAAGAAGTTCACTGAACAGTACGTGCCAAGACAATAAGGCTATGTGCTCACTGGATGTTTTTTTTTGTGCTGTGTTTGTCAGCTGCAAAAAAAAGCAGCTGTGAAAAAAAATCAACTCAAACGTATTGCACAAATAAGGGGACACACACACAGACACACACATAACAGACACTTTCTCACCCTCTCTGGCGAGCCCTGGTGATTTCTTCCTTCGGGGCACCAGCAGGGAATATGTATGGTACATCCAGGACCTTGCTCAATGTGACAGCCTGAGTCACATAGGCAGGTCCTGTAAGTTCTCGGAAGGAAGAAATCACCGGGGCTCACTGTGGGCTTGTCGGGAAGGGTGAGTATTGCAGAGTTGTTGTTTTTTTGGACTTTGAAGATACCAATCTGTTTGTGATACTTTTTTGGGAGGTTTATAATAGAGTAAATGAGGAAAACGTAGCCCAAAAACGGGCATGATTAATTGACAGGGACTTTTATAAACACAAGCAATTTCTGCAGCAAAAACGCACCACCACAAACACATATGTGTTTGCATCTTTTGGGAAATCACATAGACTTTAATGATAAAGCTGTGGGTGCTTCGATTTTGCTGCAGAAATGCACGAAAAAACACAGCACTAATGCACAATGGACCCTTAGCCTTGGCCTCTACTTACTGGCTTAATACTATAAGGCCTCGTGCACACGTTGAGTATTTGCTGAGTTTTTTACCTCAGGATTTGTAGACAAAACAAGGAGTGGAGCGATCAGAGGAAAAGTCTAATAGAAACACCTGCACCATTCTGTATTTATCACCCACTCCTGGTTTTGGCTGCAAATCCTGAGGTAAAAAACTCATCAAATACTCAGCGTGTGCACGTGGCCTAACACAGCAGAGCAGCACATGTGCAGTCAGTTTGCAGAAATTAGCGCTCACTTGGTAAGACTTCAGGTCTACAAAGTATGAAATCAGGGCAGTGTACGTAGGCAGAAGTTCACTATCCATGACTGAAAGTCACAGATACAACCACTCACGTGGGAGATGTAAATAGTTTAGAAACATTAGAGGAACATTAAAAGAGATATTAACCCATTCACCCTCCCCCTAGCGAATTTCTGTTTTAATTTTTTTCCTCCTGTTTTTCCAAGAGCCATAACGTTTTAAAATTTTCTATCAATATAGACATATGAGAGCTTGTTTTTTTTGTGAGATGTGTTACACTTTTGAGTGATATAATTTATTTTACTATATAGTATACTGGAAAACAGGAAAAAAAAAACAGGAAAAAAAATTCCAAGTGTGGGGAAATTGCAAAAAATGTAACTCTCCACAATGTTTTGTTGGGGCTTTTATTCAACTTGTTCACAATATGGTAAAACTGGCATGTTGATATGATGCCTCTGGACAATACGAGTTTGTTGATACAAACATGTATACTTCTACTGTTATGTGAGTGGTGAAAAAAAATCAGAAGTATGTAAAAAAAAAAAAAAAAGAATTGGGCTTTTGGCGCCATTTTCAATTACCTGTAGCGTTCTCATTTTTCGATGACCTATGTTTTGCATCTTGAGCTGATGTTTTTAATTATACCATTTTTGAGTACCGTATACACTCACGTATAAGCTGAGTTTTTCAGCCCAAAAATTGGGCTGAAAAGTCCCCCCTCGGCTTATACACGGGTCAATATGGTAATCTTATGGTGGGGGCTGTGTCCGGGTGCTGGGGAGGCTGGAGGAGGCGGGGGGAGGCTGCTGACTGAGCGGCCCGTCACGTGGGGCTGCTCATTAGATATGCACGGCTCCCCCCGCCCATCACAGCCCCCAGTAGGGTATACAGCAGGCCCCCAGAGGGGTATACAGCAGGCCCCCAGTGGGGTAGACAGCAGGCCCCCAGTGGGGTATGACAGCAGGCCCCCAGTGGGGTAGACAGCAGGCCCCAGTGATTCCCCCCCCCCCACACTGTGCAGAGCCCCCCCGCTGCATTATCTTACCATCCAGCGTCTTCATCACCGCAGGTCTCCAGTCCATCTCACCGCTGTGTTCCCGGTGTCATGTGACCGCGCGATGGCGTCATCCCACTGTGACCACCAGGTCACATGAGACCGGGAACACAGCGCGCGAGGATGGACTGGAAGACCCGCGGTGATGAAGACGCTGGATGGTAAGATAATGCAGCGGGGGGATCTGCACAGTGTGGGGGGAGAGTACCACTGGGGGCCTGCTGTATACCCCACTGGGGGCCTGCTGTATACCCCACTGGGGGCCTGCTGTATACCACACTGGGGGCCTGCTGTATACCCCACTGAGGGGCCTGTATATAATACTTCTGGGGGCTATATACCACTGGGGGGACCTGTATACCTTACTGCTGGGGGCTGTATACCTGTCCTGGTGGTTGTATACACGGAGGGCCTGTATACCTCACTGCTGGGGGTTGTATACCTGTGCTGGGGTCCACCCTCGGCTTATACGCGAGTCAATAAGTTTTCCCAGTTTTTGGGGGCAAAAAAAGGGGGGTCGGCTTATACACGGGTCGGCTTATACACGAGTATATACGGTAGATGCGCTGTTTTAATTATCTGTTATTAAATTTTATTGCAATGTAGCGGCGACCAAAAAAATTTAATTTTGACATTTTTACGTTTTTTTTCCATTACATAATTTACAGATCTGATTGTTTTTATGTTTTGATAGATCGGGCATTTTTGAATGCAAAAATACCAAATATGTGTATTTTTTTTATACAAATATATATCAATATATTTTAAAGGGGGTGATTTGAACTTTGTTTTTTCTTAATTTTCTTAAAAATTTTTTTGCACTTTTATTTAAATTTGACCCTTAGGGTGCCTCAACACTGCACAGTCTGATCACTTGTGCTGTGCAGAGCAGTGATGATCTACAGCTCTGCACAGCACAAACTCTCTGTGGATGCAAGCGCCTGCAGGATCCCCTGCCTGTCATCATAGCAACACATCTACACCCCATGATTGTCTCACGGGGTTGCCAATGTCATGAGGGAAGAACACAATCCTCGCCATGCTGTGTAAGACCATGCTGTCAGTGTCTGACAGTGCGATCTAAAGGGTTAACTGCAGTGGGGCAAATTACTGATGCACTCACATCTGTTAGCTGTATGTGTTAGCTGATCATATGAGCTGACATGTGCAGGGAATGATGTCATCTTAGCGTGTTAGCTTCCACCAATGGGAGGGAGGTGACCGTGGATGTACTGGTACATCAAGGTCGTGAAGCGGTTAACTACTTCCCCATCAGCGTCTATTGTTGGATTTCATTGGACTGCTCTCACTAGTTCCATACCTTTCTGACTACTCTAAGGCTAGGGTCACACTGAGTTATGGTTCCATGTTTCCAGGCCATTGCAAATACCGGACAGTGTTAACGGCATGCGCTGCCTGGAAACAGAGTCCCATAGCAACCATTGCTTACCTTAGTAGCAGCCGCACAGAGAGCGGCAGGAGGTGCGCTTTTTCTCTGTGCACAGGAAGCGGCCACCCAGCAGCTCTGTGTGCGGCTGCTACTAAGGTAAGCAATGGGTTGCTGTGAGCCTCTGTTTCCAGGCAGCGCATGCCATTAACGCTGTCCGGTATTAGCGATGGCCTGGAAACTTTATAATATCCTAGGCTAACTAACTTGTAACATGTGGCAAAAAATGGTAAAATGGTGATCTTACAATACTGGTGGGAACTTTTGCTAAATATTGTTTACTAGAAATCAGCTTGAAATAATGTATGTAGCTCTGTAATTATTTAATCGGAGTAAATTATGCTGTCAGGTTCCCTTTAATGGAGTACTACATAGTAATGCAGGATGCTCAGTCAAGAATCACAATAAAACTACTTGATGTCACTTTTGACATGTTTATTACATTAAGTCAGTAGGTAGTCCTTGTACAATATGCTCCTAAAATTATGAACTTTTGGTGAGAATCGTCATAACTCAGAGTCATTTATAGTTAAAGAGTTATTCAGAAGGAATGTTATGACAGCCTTGAAGGAATAATAGTAATGTAGACAAAACATGAGCTTTCACATTGCCATTCGTTTAAGTTTCATACTCCAGAGTTCTATCTAAGAGCTCAGCCTGAAATGTACTTTCAACTTTAACACTCTTAAAGTGCGACAAGTCAAAATAGAGGTTACAGACAGCAGCATATGGAGCCAGCAGATCTAAACAGGAACTCGAGCATGCTCATATTCAAATACCTGTTCACCCAGTGTCAATTATTTACATATCAATAACCTCGAAGATCAAAGAAAATATAACATGTGTTTTTCTAGACGTGTACATAAATATTCTGGATATGCTGGTTGATGAAAGTAAGATGTGAGACATTGTTTATTCTGAATAGAGATGTTAAAATTTTAGATAAAACAATCCAAAGTTATCTGTTACAGAAAGTAAACAAAATAAACCATAAGTAATGATTATTTTTTAACTATGCATATAACACTGCTCTGCCAATATGCAACACAGATGTCACCCTAATATACATTTCCTTTAAGCTTGCCATATCCCCAGATGAGTGGCATAAAATGATCAGAAAACGTTATTTTGTGATACTTAGCAAGGAGATGTTTAAACTTGTGTCAATATGTGCCCACTAGGAATAAGCAAACAGAACTTTAAAGTTCAGTGTTTGTAGTGAACACAAAACTTTACAAAAATGTCAGTGTTTGGATCATTTATATTTGCAATCCACTGGAGCTAGCGTCACCTTGCTCTGGTACATTAAGTGCTCAGCCCAGTACGAGCCGCTTGCAGTTTTTAAGTGGTTCTCTCTGAGGGTAAGATCAGTGTTAGCAGATGTAGTATGTACAAAAAAACTATACAGTATATACACTGTGTTCCAAATTATTATGGAAATGTTCTTTTTTTCTGATTTTCCTTTAAATGGTCGGTGCAAATGACGATCAGTGTAATAAAAGTCATCACCCGTTAGAGTATACATCAAATTTTATTGAAGAAACCTCCCAATGATAGCAGTATAATCTTCAAAATGAAAAAAAAAACTGTAAATGCACTGTTCCAAATTATTACGCACAGTAGAGTTGATAAACATTTGATATGTTTGAAAGAACTGAAAATGCTCATTTGTTGAATTTGCAGCATTAACAGGTCACATTCACTGAAATAAAAAGCTATTTAACTCCAAAACATCCTAACAGGCCAAGTTACATGTTAACATAGGAATCCTACTTTGATATCACCTTCACAATTCTAGCATCATTGATATTGTGAGTTTCTGGAGAGTTTCTGCTTGTATTTCTTTGCATGATGTCAGAATAGCCTCCAGAGCTGCTGTTTTGATGTAATCTGCCTCCCTCCCCATAGATCTTTTACTTGATTATACTCCTAAGGTTCTCTATAGGGTTGAAGTCAGGGGAAGATGGTGGCCACACCATGAGTTTATGTCCTTTTATGCCCATAGCAGCCAATGGCACAGAGGTATTCTTTGTAGCATGAGATGGTGCATTGACATGCATGAGGATGATTTTGCTCCTAAAGGCACGTTTTTGCTTTTTGTACCATGGAAGAAAGTTCTCAGTTGGAAACGCTATATACGTTGCAGAGGTAATTTTCACACCTTCAGGAACCTTAAAGTGGCCTACCAGCTGTTTTCCAATGATTCCAGCCCAAAACATGATTCCTCCACCTCCTTGCTGACGTCGCAGCCTTGTTGGGACATAGAGGCATCCACCAACCATCCACTACTCTATTCATCTGGACCATTCAGGGTTGCTCGGCACTCATCAGTAAACAAGACTGTTTGAAAATGAGTCTTCATGTATACCTGGACCCACTGCAACTGTTTCTGCTTGTGAGCATTGTTTAGGGGTGGCCGATAGTAGGTTTATGCACCGCAGCAAGCCTTTGAAGGATCCTACATCTTGAGGTTCGAGGGACTCAGAGGCACCAGCAGCTTCAAATATCTGTTTGTTGGTTTGTAAGGCCTTTTTAGCAGCTGCTCTCTTAATCTGATGAACTTGCCTGGCAGAAACCTTCCTCATTCTGCCTTTATCTGCACGAACACATCTGTGCTCAGAATCAGCCACAAATCTCTTCACAATACGATGATCACGCTTATGTTTTCGTGCAATATCAAATGTTTTCATCCCTTGTCCAAGGCATTGCACTATTTGTTGTTTTTTGGCAGCAGAGACATCCTTTTTCTTTCCCTATTACTTGAAAACTGTGGCCTGCGTAATGTTGTGGAACACCCAGTTTTCCTTTTATTGGCTCACCTGCCAAACTAATTATCACAGATTTCTGAGATTGATTTCAATGATCCAAAGAACCCTGAGACACAATACCATCAATGCGTTTCATTGAAAAAAAATAAAAATAAAACCCTATGACAGTTAAAACCAATTTGCAGAATAATTTGGAACACAGTGTATAAATATATATGCAAAACTCCGCCCTTCCTCTTTGAGAAATGGTTTATTTATGGCTGGCTTTTGTGGAAAGACAGCCAAACTGCCCAGTCAGTGACTTCCAATGAGGTTTGGGTCAAGTTTGGTTACAGGACACACCTTTTTTATATAGTCCAGCTGAGCCCCCAGAACTCGAACTTTCACAGGTCCGCTTACCTCTTAGTGGCCACCCATTGGTTAGAATGTGACTTGTAGCCTGCTAAAAGGTTTGTCTGAGACATGTACAATGTATTATTTAGAGACACTTTTACCATACAAAGTCTTATACTCACGTCACAATTTTTTCAGTCCTCTACTCATCACATGACTGCTTATATGCAATTCATAGACTTGCAATGACAAGCCAACCAATTCAACTTGAGTTAAGAGAAGTGGAAGAAATGGCACTAGGATTAAATTTTCTAAATATCCCACTCAACCTCTTAGCAGATTTTGCTAGCATATTGTGATCATTTATTGAATTTGCTTCATGAGACCTTAAAGTGTACCTGTCACCAGATTTGCATTTTAAGAAGGAGGCTATTATGCCCTGATTCACCCTGTACACCAAATAAATACATTTTAAAAACTTCCCGCCCTGTATGATAATTACCTGTTTCTTGTCCAGTGGGTTTGATTGCAGCTTGGCCTGTCCCGCCTCTCCTCGCCATCCGTCCTGCCTCTCCTTCCGTCCAACAGCCTCTTCTTTTGATTGATAGTCAAATAACATGCCTGCGCAAAGGCTTCTATAGATCGTGCAAGCGCACTGTGGGCTTGCCCAGAGACCTTAATGGTTCGTGCATGTGCAGAGAAGTTTTAGGTCTGCGCAGTAGAGAAGATCCTGTGCAGATGCGTAATTGAATATCAATCGAAAGAAGAGGCTGCTGGACAGCAAGGAGAATCAGGACAGGATGGCAAGGAGAGACAGGACAGACTGAGCAGCAATCAAACCATTGGAACTTAAACAAGTAACTGTAATACAAGGCGGGAGGTTTTTAAAATGTGTTTATTTGGTGTACAGGACGAGTCAGGTCATAATAGCCACCTTCTTAGAATACAGCTTAGTTGCTGTTGAAGCACTTATAGTTTAAAACACCCAAATCTGGTGACTAGTATGTTTTAACAAAATTTGCTGAAATGCAAGTAACTTATTTGCATCTTTCTTTTCCAAGATGTAATTAGAATGTGGTTTATTTTTAATAAGTGCCTTTAAAACATTTCACTAGATGCTCATCCCAGAATCAAATAGAAGAACAAACTATTCCATGATGTTAGATGTACAAATAAATACATTATGTACTGTACCTTAGCTTAAACACTTAAATTAATTTTGACTACCGTATATACTCGTGTATAAGCCGACCTGTGTATAAGCCGACCCCCCTACTTTTGCCCCCAAAACCTGGGAAAACCTATTGACTCGTGTATAAGCCGAGGGTGGACCCCAGCACAAGTATACAGCCCCCAGCAGTGTGGTATACAGCAGCCTCCCAGTGGTAGTATACAGCAGCCCCAGTGGTATATGCAGCAGCAGCCCCAGTGGTAGTATACAGCAGCCTCAGAGGTATATACAGCAGCCCAGTGGTATATACAGCAGCAGCCCAGTGGTAGTATACAGCAGCCCCAGTGGTATATACAGCAGCAGCCCCAGTTGTAGTATACAGCAGCCCAAGGTATATACAGCAGCCCCAGTGGTATATACAGCGGCCTCCCCAGTGGTAGTATACAGCAGCAGCCCCAGTGGTAGTATACAACAGCCCCAGAGGTATATACAGCAGCAGCCCCAGTGGTATATACAGCAGCAGCCCCAGTGGTAGTATACAGCAGCCCCAGAGGTATATACAGCAGCCCCAGTGGTAGTATATAGCAGCAGCCCCAGTGGTATATACAGCAGCACCCAGTGGTAGTATACAGCAGCCCCAGAGGTATATACAGCAGCCCCAGTGGTATATACAGCAGCCCAGAGGTATATACAGCAGCACCAGTGGTAGTATACAGCAGCGGCCCAGTGGTATATACATCAGCAGCCACCCAGTGGTAGTATACAGCAGCCCCAGAGGTATATACAGCAGCCCCAGTGGTAGTATACAGCAGGAGCCTCATTGGTAGTATACAGCAGCAGCCCCAGTGGTATATACAGGCCCCCCCATCAGTATACAGGGCCCCCCCTTACTGGCGCAATCCTGTAAAGGAATAGATTATTATACTTATCCCTGCCGCTGTCCCGCTGCCGCTGTCCCGCCGCCGCTGTCCGCGCGCAATCGCGCTCCTCCGTCTTCATCCAGCGTCTTCCGGCTTCCTCCTCTGGCGCGTAGACAATGACGTCATTGCCTGCGCCCACCGGAGGAAGCCGGAAGAAGCCGGATGAAGACGGAGGAGCGCGATGGCGGCGGCGGGACAGCGGCAGGGATACAGGATAATAATATTCTATTCCTTTACAGGATTGCGCCAGTAAGGGGGGGCCCTGTATACTGATGGGGGGGGCCTGTATACTGTATATATGTATACAGTATACAGTGACTCGCGTATAAGCCGAGGGGGGACTTTTCAGCCCAATTTTTGGGCTGAAAAACTCGGCATATACGCCAGTATATACGGTAAATTTCTTCTTTATAGAGGTTCTGTAACCAAGCCAGACACCTTAACATATGTAAAATAAAACTGCAAAAATACCCCCCTACTAAGCACATATTGGGTACTATGTTGCAAAAGACTATATCCACAATGCCCTGACAACACCTGACACCACACTTCTGTGTATGCATCTGATTCAAATGAGGGGCTCAAAAAAGTATGAACTGTTATATGAGCTGTTTACTTTTCAAAACATATTATTTTATCATAAAAGTAAAATATTAGACAACTGTACAGGTTGATAGAAAATCATAAAATAACATAAAATGAATCAAACATTTTCAACCCCCATTGTAAGTTAGCAAAATTAACAAGATTTCTGCTTGTAGTGAAGCAAACTGGAACGATTTAAAGGGATTGTCACTGTGTCTTTTTTGTGCAACACAAACTGAGCAACATTTCTGTTGACAAGGGTATATTCACAGTTTTTAGAGTGTACCGTTTTCCTTGCATATTTCGGGCTGTTGTACGTTTTTTTTTAATTTGCCGCATATCAATCCTTTCAGCATCTTTGTGCTCTTCATTAATTCAATATAAAAGGAAAAATGCAAGTAAAAATGCAGCAAAAGTTCACATAAAATTCAACAAAATCCCACATGCAGAGGAAAACGATATAAGCGCTCAATGTGCTAACATACCCTAAAGGTTGATAGTGGAGAAAAATGTGACCAGACAAGCCAATTAGTCTCCTCTAATTAAAAGCAATTTTTCCATGTGAGGTATTTTACAATTGTAGGAGGCTAATGGACTAATCAGCTTCCCCAACAGTTCTGTGAAGTCTGTGGGGAAAGCTGCACTACCTACAGAAAGTGGCCGACCACTGACAAATCCCCGGGCCCGGATGGGATACACCCCAGAGTGCTTCAGGAATTAAGTACTGTCATAGATAGACCATTATTTTTAATATTTAAAGAATCCATAATAACAGGGTCTGTACCACAGGACTGGCGTAATAGAAATGTGGTGCCAATATTCAAAAAGGGGACAAAAACTGAACTTGGAAATTATAGGCCAGTAAGCTTAACCTCTACTGTAGGTAAAATCCTAGAGGGTTTTCTAAGAGATGCTATACTGGAGTATCTGAAGAAAAATAACCTCATGACCCATTATCAACATGGTTTTATGAGGGACCGTTCCTGTCAAACTAATCTGATAAGCTTCTATGAAGAAGTAAGTTCTGGATGGACCAAAGAAATGCAGTGGATGTGGTGTAATATGGACTTTTCAAAAGCTTTTGATACGGTGCCACACAAAAGGTTGATACATAAACTGAGGGCAATGGGGATAGGGGAAAATATGTGTAAGTGGGTTAAGAACTGGCTTAGTGATAGGAAACAAAGGGTGGTTATTAATGGAACACTCTCAGAATGGGTCACAGTTAACAGTGGTGGTACCACAGGGGTCAGTGTTGGGCCCGCTTCTATTTATTATATTTATTAATGACCTTGTAGGGGGCATACAGAGTAGAATCTCAATATTTGCAGATGACACTAAACTCTGCAGGGTAATCAATACAGAGGAGGACAATTTTATATTACAGGAGGATTTAAGTAAACTAGAAGCTTGGGCTGCTAATGGCAAATGAGCCTTTAATGGGGATATATGTAAAGTCATGCACTTGGGCAGAGGAAACAAAAGGTATAATTATGTGCTTAATTGTAAAACACTAGGCAAAACTGTCACTGAAAAAGACCTGGGTGTATGGGTAGATGACAAACTCACATTTAGTGGCCAGTGTCAGGCAGCTGCTGCAAAGGCAAATAAAATAATGGGATGCATTAAAAGAGGCATAGATGCTCATGAGGAGAACATAATTTTACCTCTATACAAATCACTAATGCGACCACACTTAGAATACTGTGTACAATTCTGGTCTCCGGTGTATAAGAAAGACATAGCTGAACTAGAGCGGGTCCAGAGAAGAGCGACAAAAGTCATTAGAGGATTAAGGGGTCTGCAATATCAAGACAGGTTATTAAACTTGGGGTTATTTAGCTTGGAAAATCGAAGGCTTAGGGGTGATCTTATAATAATGTATAAATATATGAGGGGACAGTACAGAGACCTTTCTAATGATCTCTTTACTCTTATGCCTGAGACTGGGACAAGGGGGCATCCTCTACGTCTGGAGGAAAGAAGGTTTAATCATAATCACAGACGCGGATTCTTTACTGTAAGAGCAGTGAGACTATGGAACTCTCTGCCACATGATGTTGTAATGAGTGACTCACTACTAACATTTAAGAAGGGCCTGGATGCCTTTCTTGAAAACTATAATATTACCGGTTATATATACTAGATTCTTTGATAGGGCGTTGATCCAGGGAACTAGTGTGATTGCCATATCTGGAGTCAGGAAGGAATTTTTTTTCCCCAATGTGGAGCTTAATGTTGCCACATGGGTTTTTTTTGTCTTCCTCTGGATCAACATGTTAGGCTATGGGTTGAACTAGATGGACGTAAAGTCTTCCTTCAACCTTAAAAACTATGTTACTATGTTACCTCTTTAACCCATTCCCAATGTGGCAATTTTCCATTATTGCATTTTTGTTTTTTCCCTCCACTTCTTCCAAGAGCTATAACTTTTTATTATTCAGCCGTGTGAGGGCATTGCTTTTGTGGCATTTTATTTTTTAAATTTTAGTGGTGAAATAAAATTAAAAAAACTATTTGCTTGTGTTGCCGTTTTCCAAGAACCATAATATTTTCTTTTTTTGGTTAATAGAGCTGCGTGATGACTTTTTGTTTGCATCCTGTGCAGTCATTTTAACTCATACAATTTTAAGGGTAGATATGGTATTTTGATCAATTTTTTTTTACCTTGTTTTATGCGGTGTTACAGTGACTAAAAAATAGCATTTTTGCAATTTTAAAGGGAGCCTGTGACTTATGTGAGAGACCCTAACCTATCACTACCTGAGATTGCAGCTTCCTGCTGCATTACTAACCATCCCTGTCTGAGCTAATAATGAATTATAAATGTGGAGAGAAGTGATTTGTAAACTTTCTAGTCCACAGACGTGTTGGCATTCCTATACGGCTGGCCGACAGGCAAGCGGTCTCTCCGGGTCCGCTCTTCCCCGCCTCGCTGCTGCAATCACGCCACGGTGGATGTGATTTTTCATTCAGGAGTGCTCTCTGATTTTAAATTCCTGCCTCCTTCTTATGGGTATGATGTGCTGCCGATCGTGGCGTGTCATTTCTTGTCGGGGTATTGGGGATACAGGCGCACTTCGGAATGCACACTGCACATGCTCCAGAGCCAGCTTGTACGACAATACACTGACACTGCACAGGACAGGAAATGACGTGCCGAGCTGGCAGCGCGTCGTACCCGAAAGAAGGAGGCAGGAATTTTAAATCAGGAGCATTGATCCTGAATGAATGATCATGCACACCACAGGATGATTGCAGCAGTGAGGTGGGGAGACAGTGGAGTCGGAGAGACTGTACACCTGTCGGCCAGCCGTCTAGGAACGCCCACACGTCTATAGACATGTAAGTTTATAAATCGCTTTTCTACACATTTATAATTCACTATTAGATCAGACAAGGATGGTTATTAATGTAGTAGTAAGCTGCAGGGACATGTAGTGATAGGTCAGTGTCTCTAAACTATATGACAGGTTTCCCTTAATTTTTATTATTGTTTTGCTGATTGAGTCAATTTATTCTTTGATGGATTTAAGTTTTACATATGTGGACATATTATATTTGTTTATTCTTTGTAATTCTTTTTGTGTCCATATTTTTAACGGGAAGGAAAAGAGGGTGATTTGATTTTTATACATTTGTAATATTTTTTTTTTCTGTTAGCCCCTCTTGAGTCTTGGACCTGCTGTCATCAAATAGTTTTTTGAACCTTCTGCAATACCACTATATTGCAGTATAGGAATATAGTAAAAACTATTGTCTCCTAATGAATGCCAGCCAAAGGCTGATTTTCATAGGGTTGCTATCATTACTAGCACGGGAGTCTTTAGCAAACCCCTGGCTGACATGGTAACCCATTAGCCAATAGGTACTTGAAATTGAGCATCCCTGTGCCGTGCAATATAAATTCTGTAGTCAAAGATTAATAGCGGCATTTAAGAAGTCAACAGTAGTGGGCTGAGCTCAGCTACAGTCAATGATAAAGAGGCAGATAAAGGCTGAGTAACACAGCCATCTTTTTTAGGAATACAATTAGAGAAAGACAAGGACCCGATATATGATGTCGTAGTATGTCATGTTAGGAAGTTGTTATATAACAAGTGGTTTATCAAAATTCCACACTTAGGTTCTGATTCCTCAAAGACCATTTTGCTAGACCGTATACAGACATTAAATGTAAAAAAATGTCTGCTTACAGATACCCAGAGCCACTTCTTTCACACATTGCAAGCTGCATTTCCCAGCCTGTACGATCTAGGGACTTCCTGGCATTAACAGGTATCAGAATTCACTGCACATCACCCATCATAACATCATGAATGTGCAACCAGCAGTGTCCTCTGAAGCTTGGTCAGAGCCACAAGTTCTGGCCTAGTGTGAGCAGGTCAAAAAAGTAACAGAAGAGGTAAAAAATATAACAGAGGAACTAAGTTGAAATGATGATCGGGGCTAATGCCCACCATCCAGTCATCAGGTCTTCTTTCTGCTTTTGTAGCTCCAGCTTGATTGCTCTAGATTGGGAATTCCATCCACGACCAGGCTTCAGAGGTCACTGTAGATTGCACGTTCATGACATCACAACAAGCAACTCACAGAAACATATGAGGACTGGTTGTGGCTGGAAGTAATTGCCTAGATTGAACAGGTAGAAAGATGCAGTTCGAAAATCACATTTCCTGGGAAGTTTCACATGATTTGGCCTCATTTCTATTCCAATATTTATTATTACAGGCCCAGAATCTACAAAATATGAAAAGTTATCAAGTGAGAGAAACTAGCACAGCTAGAAATGGGTATTTTCGCCCACCAAAAAAAAAAACCTAAATCCAATAAATTGAACAAAATAAATTCTTCCAGGTGCTTCACTCGATTTCATTCAAGAGACAGTATCTGGTTAATGTCACATATAAATTCGCTGTTCTGGATTGTAACTTCCCTTCTTTCTATTTATATTACATTATCCAAAGTTCCCAATAGATTCATGCTTTAGTATTAAATGAGGATCATGTTTTATTCTATACCTAATTCCTAAAAGCTCTTCAACAAGCATGAAGAATTGACTGTGTGGATCTCTGGATTTTGCAGTGGGTGCGAAGTCTATTTTACTTTGCTTGAAGTACTGAGCTTAGATAGCATTAAAAGACTAGTGATAATCATAGACTGTATTAGTAATGTATCTGTGGATAAATACCTGCCTCGTTACACAACACCACCAAGATGTTTTACAACAGTTTATGTAGTAAATTCAGATTTGCACTTTGGGATTTTGGTATCACAACTGTCTACCTCATAGGTATTAAAAATACGGAACATAAATGTTGCCAGACGACGGTTTGTTATCGGTCTGGATACAGTTTAGAGCATAAGGATATGTCGCTCTGTTAGGTTTTATTTGTTCCCCCATATCAGGGAAAAATAAAAAATACACATAAGGAGATCTATACTTGAATATAATGTGAGGATATCCCAGTCGACACACTGGGGGATAATTTACCTCACCTATACCGAACTGTGACCCTTGAACTGCCCCTGGAGTGGAGAGTAGGGTGGGCTGGGTTCTATAATGTGTCTCCAAGGGATACCATAATGTTGGTTCATACATGTACTGTATATATTAGACATTTGCATCCTTCATATATGCCGGTATAATTTTGTTATGCTTTATCCTTATTGTTAAATAAAATAAAATACAGAACATCGCTGTATTATCCATGAATACTCTCAATGTAAACATGTATTATAGTTCAATGTCTTTAGTTATGGGTAGTAATATGATTAGTTAAACTCATTTTAATTTATATTTTACTGCAAGCAATCCTAAAAAAATATGCAGATCCACCACAATCAGACATAACATTTAACTGAAGGCTGTTGTGCTCTCAAGAAATTCTGATGTCTTTTGAAGAACTATATAGCTGTGAAGATTAAGAAATGCATTATTTCCACTTTACATATTTTAAGTCTATGTTCAGGCTTATGAATGGCTAAATGTCCAGAACTCCTAATTATGATCAAAATGACTTTAGGCCAAGTTCACATGTCCAGTAATCATCTGTTAGGATGTGCTCATATCTGCGTTTAAGCTCGGCGAGTGCAATCCGATAAAACAATCTCAAGAAGGTTAAACTATAGCACAATGACCATCTGCTAGTTTTTTCCTCAGCGTGAAACCTGCTGAGGAAAAATTTGCATCATGCTAATTATGGCATCGTATTTCACCGGGATTACCCCAATGCAAGTGAATTGGTGCGATAAAAAAATTGCACAGCATATGGACTGAGTTTTTAGCATGGTCTTTTTCATGCTGTAAAAAGTTAGAATAGATATACTGTAGATAGGATAGATAGATAACAGGATAGATAGATAGACCATATTAACTGGTTATCATGGTTCCTCAGCTGTGTTCTCGAGTGACCTCACTGACTCACCGCTGACACTGCCGCAGCTCTTGTTGCCATCATTCTGTGCTTGGAGGCCGTGATTTATAGCTGCTTCTTCTTCAGTGTGGCCTCCAATGCAGAAGAGCTGAGATGCTACATGGGACTTCATTTTGGATTATCGTTGGACAGTATGTTTAGGATTAACAAATGGGATAATGAGGGTTGTCAGTGTATTTTATTTCTAATAAAAGATTTTTCTGTATGTGTGTTTATTAATGCTTTACTTACTGGATTGGTAATGGATGGGAATCATATGACACCTGATATTACCAATCCAGGGATTAAAGGGAACCTGACAGCTCGTTCTACCTCCCCCCCCCTCTGCTACCACTACCTGTCCCTGCACCTTCCTAACTGATCCCTAACCACCCCTGTCTCACCTAAAACTGCGCTATAAAGTTTAAGAAAATTACTTATATGCTTAGTTGTAGTCTGCATCCATAGACTGCGATGGGCGGGCTCCAGGGCTCCATTCTTCCCTCATCACTTGCTTTCAGCACGCCCCACTGGTCGTCATCATTCGTTCTTCTGTTCCTCCTCAATTTGAAATATCCCGCCTCCTCTCCTAAAGCGCCAGCCGGAATGTCATATCCGGCCCAGTGCATTGTAGGGACTTATGACGTCACCGGGCTCGGCTTCAGTATGCACACTGCGAATGCGCCGGAGCAGAGATGCACCACGTGATCAACCTCACAATGCATTGGGCCGGATATGACTTTCTGGCCGGCGTTTTTCAGTGGAAGAGGAGGCGGTAAATTTCAAATAGAGGAGGAACAGGAGAACGAATGATGGTGGTAGTGGTAGCAGAGGGGGGTAGAACGAGCTGTAAGGTTCCCTTTAATTACAAACTGTCAATACTCAGCTGTCATTACTCATTCTATCACCCTGATGCCACCGCACCAGGGAATTGAGAAGAGCATGGTAAAACACCAGGATTTGGCAATTCTAATGAATGGCCCAAATCCGATGGCAACTTTGGGATGCTATTTATACACTGAGGGGCAATAACTATGTGCCTGCCTAGGGTAAAGTTAACAACCCTGAGCCGTGTGCTTTATCTTTGCTGAGTATCAAATTGAGTGGGACCTAACGCCGCTGTTTTTTAAAATATTTTATTTCATTAAAAAAAATAGTGATGGTACCTCATATTTGATATTCAACCAATATAAAATGCATAGCTGGTGGTGGCAGAGAATAAAAAATACGATGGACCCCAATGCATTTTTTTCCATTACTTATTTATTTAACACAAATGAAATTAGGTTAGTTGCCATACACTAATGTGTATGGCAACCAAGCACAGACACTTGTATAGATTGTGAGGGCACAGTGGTGAGTGCAACAACCAATCAAAGTCACTGTCACAAAGAGTGAGCAACTGTAATTAACCATTGACAGTGCAGTGAATTTGCATGAAACTTAATGAGCGGTCCTGGAAGCAAGCAGCGGGAGACTGATAAGATTGATCTATCTATCCTATCATCTATCTATCGATTTATCTGTCTATCCACTCTAACTTTTTACAGCATGGGAAAGACCATGGTAAAACTGCATGTCAATGTATGTCATAAATACACATATGCATAACATGGATACTGGGTGAGGGAATAAAGCATACAAGCATGTCATACGCATGCCTTATGTATGACATACACATGTCATAAGGCTGTCATACAGATGAAAAAAACGCATGACACTAACATGACACTTTCCTATTTTCGAGGATCACCGCGAGGCAAGATACGCTGATCCAGCAGCAATCGATTGGAAAAAATTATGCAAACAACTTTTTTGTCCATTTTGAAAAAAAAAAGATTTTTGCAGGATCTGTTATTTTAAATTGGGAGTCTATGGACAAAGGATCCATTAACTGATTCCTATTTAGCCATCCATTTCTCTTTCGTTTGTAAAGGATCTTTTTTTTGCTTATTGGACCAGTTTCAAATTAAAGATAAATAGCAATCCGTTAACGGATCCATTATCCATAGACTACTATATTAAAAAATGGATTCTTCAAAATTTTTTTGTTTCAAAATGAACAAAAAATTGTGTTTGCATGACTTTTTTGCAAACGGATCTCTGCAGAATCCATTCCAATGGTTGATTAATGCACATGTGACAGTTACGGGGTTTCAGCAAAGCTGAAAATCCTTCAGTATGTTACTCTTCGATAACACAGCTCCTTAAAAATGAGCCATACACAAAGTATCTCAATTAGGATCAAATTCATTGAAATGAGTTACATCTGTATAAATTTGCAGCTTGTTAAAAATGTGCACCTAATGCTTTCGGAGTAAAAACATTTTATATAAGAAAAAAACCCTGGCAAATCAAATTATGTAGTTTTTTATCTGATGGCTTTTGCTTGGAATCTACAATTAATATCAATGTTTCTTAAATTCTTGTCTCAATGTTTCAAAGCTGCTTCCAGACATTAAATCTATTCAGTGAGAAATCAGGGATGAGTAGGTTAGATTCTATTCAGATCTTCTTAAACCCAGTGGCAGATACGAGAGCCTATATTGCAGGGAAAATACTCATTAGCTAGTATTGTGACTAGATTTGGTGCAAATCAATTTATATGTCCCATATTTTTGCTCATGACAGTGGTCTGTGGCAGCTACACAGAATTGACAATGCTACCTCCTACCTGCCGGCATACGTGGCTCTTCTTTTGATTAGCCAGCCTGTCTCCACGACATCATTGCAGCTTGATGCACATGTGATGTCATACCAGGCTGACAGAACAAAAGAAGAACCACAAGTGTCAGCAGGTAACAGGTGGTACTCCTTATCACAGGCATTGGCTCCAGATCACTGTAGTAGCTCATGGAACTGGTTGAATAAATAAATCGGCACCAACTTTACCTGTGATCATTTGTTAAGTAGGCAGCATGCATCTGTCATCAAAATGTAATACCTATTTCTAGTTATTTAAAGTTGGTACATAAGGATGCCATTTGTTGGTTAAAAAATTGGTCAATAATTGAAACAGATTCTTTTTAGAAATCCCATAAAAATGTAGTGAATCCTGCTTTAAACAGGGAATTGGGCCTCATGACTCAGGAGTTCCCTTCCAACTCTACCATTCTTTCATTCTACGTTTATTTAGAAGGTTATGATTCCACAATGTTATGCTTTATAGGCATAATTGGGCTTATTGTATTACAGATATAGTAACATTTTTAAAGTGGAACTCCAGGAAGATAAAAAACATGTTGTACTGTCACTACACTCCTACATAATGAAGCAGAGCTATCCACTACAGTTCTGTTCTAGGATCTATAGACCGCTTATAAATCAATAAAATCATATCTGCTCCACACCTCTCACCCCTTCATTCGGAGACAGAGAAATTCAGTCATGCATAATGCTAATGTTTCAGGGGACAGGAAGCTATCAAGTTAATATGGGGTAGTTGAGGCCATGGCAGTGTAGAATCAACCAATGCAGTGCTTTGCCTCTGCTTCTAGCCAGATACATGACTGCACACAAATATGCACCATCAGAAGTTGTACAGCAGAAGATCACAGTGTGTATTTATAGCTTACTGGTGACTATTTGAAGGTAGAACACCACTGTTTTTACATTACATTACATAGGATGTATTTCAAGGACAGGATTGTAGTATGACCATGGTGTTGACTGCCATGCCCCCTGTTCATATAGACATATGAGGCGGAAGGTATGTAAGATGATCCTGGAGCCCCCAGGGTCCACACCCCCAACACACCTCCTACTCTCTGCTGTAGCATGGGGCTCAATTTCTCTGTCCCTAAAGGGAGAGGTGAGAGCTGAGGAGCAGATATTATTTTATTAATTTATAAATGATTTAACCATCCTAGAACTGTAGTGTACAGCTCAGCATTATCAGGTAGGAGGGCAGGAACAGTACAAAAATTTTCATCTCTCCGGGATTCCACTTTAAATTATTGATTTACACACCATAAATATTCTTTGGGTTTGCTGATCATTTGTATGCAAACTGTGCACGAAGTCCTGTTTACCAATTTGCAGAAGTCCACTACTACAATTACATCTTTTTCCAGAACTAAATTATGTGGCGCAACAATTCTGTAAAATGCAAATGTATTCGAAATTGGAGTTTTCTCAGAGACCTAACAATTAAATATAAATAAATCCATCTAGAGTAATAAAGTAAATGGAGTAGAAGGAGAGGAAGGTGGGAGATGCAGCTGCACTTTCTGTGTGTTTGTGCGGCTGCATACTACGAGAGGTGAGAGGGGACAGCAGCGTGTGGCATCAGCCAATCTTCCAATGCAAACACCACTCTATAATCACACCAGTATCAAGATGATACATTTATAGGTGGAGAGGAAAAGATTCACAAATATACAGGTTAGCCACACAATTTCTACCTTTTTCTATTTGTACACTGTATTTATTAAATCTATCTATACAGTTATATTAGAAAGAAAAATTAGAGCAGCGTTTTAAATAGCATAGCCTTGGTGCTAAATATCAGCCCTGGGTGGGAATCAACCACCAAAATACCGACCATATATGTAAAACACGGACTGCAGCACTCTTTAGAATATTCTTTAAGCTTTTATTGGCCTTCAGGTGAAAAATGGCGACGTTTCAGTCAACCTGTGACCT
Source organism: Allobates femoralis (assembly GCA_033576535.1). NCBI lineage: Eukaryota > Metazoa > Chordata > Amphibia > Anura > Aromobatidae > Allobates > Allobates femoralis. The sequence goes on along the minus strand of JARQOC010000004.1, from coordinate 270,578,358 downwards.
TCTTCCAGCCTACACTGTATTTATCGAATCTATCTATACAGTTATATTATATTTTATGTAATATAAATAAGTATGCTTTTAGGGGAATTTATATTTTGCAAGAAAACATCTAACATTTCAATATACTTCCAAAATCTCCATGAAATTAATATGCAATCTTTTATATCTCTCTCAGATTACATGGCCGGTTACAAATACTCGGAGGGATGAATGTAAGTGGGCAGGAAAAGATATTTTGGTGAGTTTCTATTGGTTACACATACTATTTTGTAAACTATTGATATGACACATAAATGTTTGATTCATTTTCATGATGTCTTGCCCTCCAGATGCAATAAACATTACTGTGTATTGATATTGTTTATAAGGAATATTAAAGGGTTTTAGCCAATCGTTCATATTTTAGGTTTCAGATGATATAATTCAATTGATAATTCAATTTAAGATGATTATGCAAAGGATTTAAAACAAACAATATTTTTGCAATGTTACCAGAATAATGTATCTAAACTTCAAAGGTTCAAAGCCTGCAATAACCGAGCCGCCGCCCCACTGCCACCGAAGCTATTGCCCCACCGCCACTGGAGCTGCCGCCTCTCCACCACCAGATCTGCTGCACCCCTGACCTACTGTCTCCTCCCCATTACCCTATAGAATGTAAGCCCACAAGGGCAGGGTCCTCTCCCCTCTGTACCAGTCTGTCATTGTTAATTTGTTTACTATAAACTATATCTATAATTTTGTATGTAACCCCTTCTCATGTACAGCACCATGGAATTAATGGTGCTATATAAATAAATAATAATAGTATTAAAAAATATCCTCTTCCCCTCATAAACATCATCTTTAAAGAAGTATGTGACATATTTGACTAATAGAAATTAATGGATCTGGTATGATTTGAATGTTGGAAATCATGTGAATTTAACTTGGAAATTCAAATCACATGAAAGTTATAAGATGAAAAATGTAAAGTTAATACCTCCCTGTTCACCTCTCCCGTTGCCCCCACAATCTTCCATCTAGTCCTTCCATGCCATTTAGTTTTGCCTTCTTGTGTTGCATGCATTATCTCTGATCTGCTTTAGACTAGGCTGGTGCTTCCACCACGAAGTCTTCTAACATCACTGAGCGCTATGCCACCGTGGCACACATTATGACTTTATGAAATGCATCGCCCAAGCCGTAGACAATGTTGGAAGCCTACATTTAAAATGAAGTGGACCTTACAAGATATGTATAATGGGTGAAAGTAAAAATAAGACACATGGAGGACTGGCTTGCGAGTTGTAGATCAAGGGAGCGTTAAGGTGAAAATCATAAAAATTCCAGTTTTGACAGAAGTCTATCATTTGTCACACAATTGTTTTTCCTTTAGGGAGCTGCATAAAAGATGTTAACATGACTTTACCAAAGAGGGCATGGAGCCTTAGAGGGAGACTGTCATTTTAGAAAAAATGTTATTAACCTGCAGAAGTCATGACAGCCATGCCTCCAATACTGAATGCCCAAGGCTGCCGGAAGGAATAAAGTTAATTTCCTCCCTGCAACAGGACTCAAAGTGCGGTGGCTGATGAGCTTCTGAACATTATTAATCTGAAGATTAACATCATATCTGATGGTTAATAGCAGGGTTTTTTTACATGACAGGTTCCCTCTAACTATATATTTTAACATGTTTCAACACATAGCAAGGCATTACTATCAACTCTGTATAATTCTTCTATGATCCTATTGGTTGATGATTTTATGACTGTCTAGTCTAAGGTTACACTATTTATAAGTTTTATAGCTCTAATTTGTACCACAAGAACAAATAACAAATATAGTGCTTGAAAGAGTTTTTTTAAGAGGCAAAAATTGTGCCATAATTCTTGTGTATTTAGCTTGATATTTGTTCTCCCATTGTAGTAATATGCGACAATCACAGAAATGTTGAGTTGCTATTTGTACACCCTATTTTATTATCTAGTTGACATAGTTTAAAGAATTATTAATTTGCTAAAACAACAGAAGATGCCATTAAGTAAAGCTCCATTAACCTCTTCTTTACCTCGGTAATGCTTAGAGGGCATTGTTTACAAGCAGCAAGCATGTGATTGATTGCAGTAGGTGAGTAGTGGCTGCAAATGCCACTGAGGGACTACAGTGGTTATGTGATGGCCACTTGGAGTAGATCACTAAAGCATAAGCACTGGATCTGTAAGGGGAAGCAAAGGGTAATTAGTTTATTTTTTTTTTTTAGGAACTGGATAACCTTTTTACCTTTGTTGTTTAAAACTAAGTTGTTCTCATTATTATTTTTGGATTCATAATGCAAAGCTACTTGACTTTTTATATGCAAATGGTTCTTTTTTGTTAAACTGTTATGTTAGATATATTTGATGTTTTTCTTGGAACACGTTTTATTCTCTAATGTTATTTTAATCTAAGAAATAAGTAGTAAAGCCTTTGATCTGCAGGGTTGAAGTACAAAACAAAGTGTGACCCAAAGTCCTTATTTGTCTTGTCACGAACAGAAAAACAAAGAATGAGACATCTGTTTTATTAACTTACTAAACTCTTAAACATAGGATAATCTCAAGCCACTAAGAAATATTTATTATTGATGTAGAAATATAATAAAACCATTTCCATATTTTTTTAAACTTAATTATTCTCTATAGAGTCATTTTATTTTAGAGAAATTGACCAATCATGGCAATTTAACTAGATGCTAAGATTAGAGTTGAGCAAACCTTTTGAAGTTAGGGTTTGGCTCATTTCTTCAAATGGTCATATGTTTGCCAAATAGATCGCCAAACAGTTCGCCAAACTTCCGAACCCAATTCAAACCAATGGGAGGCAAAATCAAGGGCCTAAAAAATAACATCAAAGAGGCCCAAAAGCTTCCAAACACAGCTCAAATGGTTTTACAGTGGAGACCTGCTGTTTTTGCATAGCCATTAGCTTTCTAGAATATTACTTACCAAGCTTCAGTGCAGCTGTCACCCTGCTTCCAGGTCCACTCATGAACCTCACTGCTTTTCCCCCTTAATTGGTTTTAAACAGACTTAGCCTCTCCCATCCAGCAAATTACTGTAAAAACAGATAATTGTAAAAATGGGCATGCACTTTGCTGTATTTTTGATTGCGAGCCAAGGTAAACCAGGTAGCTGGGGGCTGGAATTTTCAGTGTGGTCAGGCCCAAGTGTCCTGGGCCCCCCACTCCAAAAATTGCAACCCATGGCCGCTCCAGAATTGGCACCTCCATGAGAGATACCAAAAACGGCAGTTATCCCATTCTTCCAGTTATCCAGGTGCTGGTGGTAGACTGGGTAATAAAGGGTTAATGTTAGCTGAGGATTAGTCAGATGATAATAACCTCTAGATTGGTAATGTCAGTCCTATGTTAGACCCAGCCATTATCAATCTATAAGTAAGTAGTAAAAATACAGAAGACAGAGAAGAATCATTAATTTGGAATAAAACGCACATAAATCAATTTCCCTTCTTTATTACCCCCAAATACCCTCCAACAATAATCCACAGTGATGTCCCTCAAAGATTTGCAGTGCTGCTACATCCTTGTGAGCAGACACATGTCCATTCACTTCGGGCAGCAGGCTCATACTGATACATGGTTGCATGGCTCCATGAGAGCCTGAGGACTCTGCTGAGCCGTGCATGTTCTGCTCTCAATCCACAGCCAGCATGAGTTGTCACTTGACAAATTAGATAAGCTCTGCTGCATCTCGATGAGCAGAGATATATCTGCCCACTGGGAGTATTGCTTAGATACTGCCAGCTGACTTAATGAGCTGAGCGGTGACATCAGACAGTTCATCTGAGGACAGAGCATGTGTGGTTCTGCAAAATCCTTAAATGAATGCTCTCATGATACTGCAATCACAGGCTCAGACGTGATTCTCAAGGAAATTTGCTGTTAATTGTTGTGGGAGTGTATGTTTGGGGGTAATAAAGGGGCGAAACGGGGATGTCTGTGTTTTATTCCTAATAAACGATTTTTCTCTGTTGTGTTTTTACTACTTATTTATAGATTGATAGTGGCTAGGTCTAACATAGGCTTGACATTTTTAATCTTGGGCTTCGTGTCAGTTGGCTAATCTTCAGCTGACATTAACCTCTTATTACCAAGCCTTCCACCGACACAAGGGCAAGTGGAAGAGCAGGGTAACTGCTAGTTTGACATGGATGCACTAATTTGTGGGCAGCTGAATGCTGCAACTTTTAGCATAGGGGGCCTTAGAAGGCTAGGGTCTCACCACGCTGAGAATTCCATCCCCCAGCCACCTGGGCTAACTTGGCTGGTGATCAATAATACACTGAAGCCCCCAATTTTTTCATTATTTATTTACATAATTTAAAAAAGGGCACCCTGTATTTATAATTGACAGCCAAGCTAACAACTGGCAGTGGGGATTGGCAGCCAGTAGATGCCTGGTTTAGCTGCACTGGCAATTTAAAATATGGAGAAGCCTTTCAGTTTTTTGCAGTAATTTAAACACATTGGGGTTGCATCATTTCAAGAGGTAATATCCATGTTATGGTATTTTATGAGTGTGAACAGACCTATAAAACTATGTATGTTTAAATCAGATAAGAGTAGAAGAGCTGCTTACCCTCTGCAATAATAAAGGTTTGCTCTCTAAACCAAAAAAAAAAACAAAAAAAAACAGAAAATAAAAAAAGTATTTAAAACAATAAACAAAAAAATTAAATGCTTTTTTAAAGATACGTTTAAAGTAGATTTTAAGGTTCCTGGATTTCGCAGCTGCTGCCACATCTGGCCCTGTTCCAAAAATTCACAGCCTGCAGGTGACGCAATACCTGAAAAATTAAGGAAAATTAAAAACTTTCTTTTAACGCTCCATTAAATTCTACAGGTTGAAAGAAACCAGTAGACCTGATGGCTGTGATCAACACCTAACCTTAGATTAGGGGTGTTCTCAGCCACCGGTCTTCTGGTGAGTGTTTTGGTCCCAACCTTCAAGGAAAGTTTTAGGGCCATTTTAAAATTTCAACCTGTTTCCCGAACAAAGCCATGTTCGCCATATTTTGTAAATTTCTCAGGTTCACCGATCGATCACGAACCGAATCGTCTACGTTCGTTTTGAATTTGAAATTGGCAAACATGTTTGGGGAAAGTTCACTCATCTCTAGCTATGAGTACTTCATGTTCTGTAAAGGTACCCTTACACGCGGCAACTTTTCTAGGAATTTCACTGGCAACTTACTGATTGCAGTGAAATCATGGAGACATTGTTCCATTTGTACACAGCAACAATGTGTCCATGATTTCACTGCAACCAGTAAGTTGCCAGTGAAATTCCTAGAAAAGTTGCCGTGTGTAAAGGTACCCTAAGGCATATCTTGTCCCACAAATGTTTCTGGTGTGCACTGTGGCTTTTATCAAAGATCTGTGGTAAAGAAATGAGGAAACTATCGGTAGCATATTTTAAATAAATTTGTACCTGACTCCTTTTTGATTATTTTCATCATCATTATACTTGTTGCCATTGGAGAACATTTTTGTTGCCCAATAATACTAATATGAATATTGCTATTAACAGAAGTACTGGTACTGATATGGCACTGATTTCTGTATAGGTACAATTATTTTTATTGGATTAAATCTCATTAGCGCTTAATAAAAAAAAGCTTTACCATTAACATTTTACAAGAACTGCAATTCTGATGTTATGTGTGTGTGGTCCTTGTTGCTTTAAATGCATGGTTAACACTAAACATTATTACTTAAATTGATTAATTTGATAGGAGGTTAGAGATCAGTAACATTGCTTTGACTTCAAACCTTTTTTCAGTGGCTACTAATAAACTTTTGCAGACATTAAATTTGTACATCAAAAGCAAAACCAGCATAATATTTCACAGATATTATACAGCACATTTGTAGTTCAAGTGCTATGGCAAATGTTAAACATTAAGCCAAACAAAAAGGTCAAAATCTCCTCTAAATATAAACCTGCTCAAAGACCCCATAACGCTACCACCAACATTGATTGATGATATAATGATAGCTCCCAGTGCATGGAGATAAATATTTAGTTTCACGTTAGACTCACTGAATTTATTCACAATTGACAGCCAACTGTTGAAACAACGCTGCTTTAATTACGGTAAAACCGAGTTCGTTCATCTTGTGCACAGTAGGTATTTTATAGATATATACATAAAAAGCACAATACACACATTTTAATGCTACTCATAAAACTGTTAATTAGACTTTGTTTTAGTTAATATGCAAGCATAATCATATTTCTAGAGTGATAATTAGCTGTTAAAATATTCACATTTCATCCAAACACCATGTAATGGGAATTTACCTTTGTGGCCTGATAATAATACATTAAAATTACTCATTTGCCTTTGTGGCCTGATAGTAAGGCTGTGTGCAATTAATGAGTTTTTGTTGAGTTTTTGACTCTGCATATTTTCAGTGCATCAAAAAATGCAGCGTTTTGCAGTTCCAGCAAAGTAAATGGGATTTACAGCAAACTCATGTCCACAGTACTTCCTCATAACGCGGCCTAAACTGACCTGCGGTGTGAGTTCGAATCCACATGTCCATTTCTATTGCAAGTATGCTAAATTTTAAGTGTAACCTGTAGATATGAGATAATGCGCAATAGGGTCTTATCTCCAAAATAAAGAGATGAGATGGATAATAAGTGTGAACTGCTACCTGTGTGTTATGTCACCACAACTGGTATGATCGCTGTAAGCAGTGCTGCAGGGCCGCACTTTCATGATAACCATGGAGAGAGATATCTGGACAATGCTGTAGTCCTGCGCTGCCGTAAGGATCACCAGACAATGGATCATCTGAGCAGAAGATCTTTATTCTTCCGACGCGTTTCGGCGCTATAACCCAGCTCCTTCTCAGGAAACATCTCATCCTGTTCGCTGAGGAAGAGCTGGTGATAGCTCCAAGTTTGAAGAAGAAAGATCTTTTGCTCAGATGATCCATTGTTCTGGTGTCCTTGACGGCAGCGCAGCACTACGGCATTTGTCCACAGAAGTAAATTTAAGTGTAGATTTTTTCCATAGACATATTAAATGCATAAAATTACAGTAAAGAAGTGAATTGCATTTGTAGATGTATTTCACTTAGGAAACGCACCAGAAATCTTATATGCCAACATGAAGAACAAAGATTTTGTCAAAGCTAGCACAGATAAATTTAAAAAATAAGTGTAGATTTTTTCATAACATATTAAATGCAAAAAAATCTACAGTAAAGAAGTGAATATGCATTTTAATGTATTCACTTAGGAAACGCACAGAAATCATATAATGCACACATGACAGTAACAATAAAGTTTCAAAGCTAGCTACTAGAAAATTTAAAATAAAGCATTTTTAAAACATGGCATAGCAAAATAAAAAAATGCAGTCAAAATCAAAGAAAGCAAGTAAAACAATGCAATGAAAAAACAGAGATTGCTTTAATTTCTGCAATATCAAAACACACCAAAAGATCATCAAAACTCTTCTTAAAGTATCTTCTTTCTTCTTCTTCTTCCTTTTTTTCCTTCTTTTTTTCTTTTTTTTCTTCTTCTTCCTCCTCCTCTTCTTTTTCTTCTTCTTCTTCCTCTTTCTATTCTTCTTCTTCCTCCTCTTCCTCTTCTTCTTCTTCCTCCTCCTCCTCTTCTTCTTATTCCTCTCCTATTCTTCTTCTTCCTCCTCCTCTTCCTCTTCCTCATCATAAAAATAGTAAGTATAGCCATAACATATATTTGAGAAAATTCTATCGAAGTGAGAAGGAGATTACAGTAGGAATCTTTTGTATCCTACACTCATGTAGGACCATTTTAAAACTTCTCACAAAAGATGCAACATCGTTTGTGGGTCTTTAGTATCACGTTTAACCTCTGTCTGATGTCTATGAGACACGTCTTATATCTAAAGGTGGATGACAAGTGTTATGACAATCAGGCATTGCTTTTTTTTCTAGATTAATGAATAATAAATCTACTTTGAAATAATGGCCCAAACTTACTATTGTCAATTCAAGTTTCTCATAATTAAGAATGCAAAATAGCTATCCTTCAGAAAGTAATACAATAAGGCAGATTTCTGTTAGCCTCCATTGTCTTGAACATTAAATTCGGCAAACATAAAAACTTTCCGTAAATGATAGGCAAATAGACAGAGAGTTGATATATGACAATGACTAGGGAGAAGTTTGTACATTGACTGATAATTTATAATCTAAAGTGTTTATAAGTAGCCTTATACAGTTATAAAGGCTAAGCTACAGCTGTAGGTAACAGATCTGTGTATAATCCCCATAGACTAGTTTGATGATGCACAGTGCTGCTTTGTTTTGTGTTTGGGCACCCTTTGCAGTATCTGAAAAGCGGCTGTGCATTTATACTAACCACCTGACTCTGCACAATAAATATAAACAGGTTTCATAGTGTCATTAAGCCAGTGTCATGTTCATTATGTTTAAAGCTTTTGCAAGAACATTGGGTGGGATCCAGATGGCCGAAAGTGCTGCATTCTTTTTTGCTGCCAACTCTTTGGATATATTGTGTTCTTGTCTTCTAAGCCATTATGGTTTAGAACAGAATCCCAGACATTTTATAGACCTTCAGTAACATGTATAAACTGTTCCAGATTCGCTACAACCTAATACAAGTTTCTTGCAAAATTATCATTGACACTTATGTGAGTAGTAGAGATGTGCAAATGTATTAGGGTGGAATTGAATTCTATTTGAATATTACAAAAATTCTCCTTCGCCAAAAGTCAGATTTTTTGTTCATTTGTCTCCACACACGTAAAATAGTTTTGCTGGATCATAAAGGGCTATGAAACGCTAAAAAAATACTTCTACTCACCCTACTATTCACATCTCCGGCCCGTTTGCTCCTCACCATCACCTTGACCTTGTATGCATAAAAATGTCCGGGGCCTCATCGAACGTGGAAGTCCTGATCTAGCATGAAGGTGATCAGTGCTCTTGTTGGTGATAAGAAGATGCCACACAGATCAAATAATGGATGGTGTGGATTGGAGGAGCCAAGAGTTGAGTGGTAAAATAAGTAACATTTTTTAATTTTTTTTTTACTTCTTTCATTAATTTTGATCTGGAGTCTAAAAAGACCCCAAAGCATAAAAATACAGGACAATCAAATTTTCGAAGAAAATCCATGTGAACAGATGAATTTGAAATCTCCCTAATCTGCTCATCTCTAGTAACTATGTTGATATCAAAAATGAAAAAGCATTTTTTAGTAGCATTCTGAAACTGAAATTGGCAAACCAAACTTGATAAAACAAGGTCAGATTCTGATCATATCATGTTTAAGAACTTCTGCTCTCATAGGGTTTCATGCAGTTGGTTACGTCTGACATTGACATACATTAAAAAAAATTGTGCACAATAAAAGGTTTGTCAACTACTGGAGAGCCCCTTGATTTGAGTATTGTGTCAAGTAGTTGCAGTACTCATGTGACATTGTTATGTTGGAAGAATGCATTAAGACACAGGACTGTTGGACAACCCATTTAGGTTATATCTTTTATTGGTGTACTGTTACTGTATTATTGAAACTTGTGCTTGTCAAATTTATGCTAATTCTCTTAACATATGGCTGAGCCATATAGGTTTGTTTCCAGTACAAATCTGAATACTTAACCAAGTCTTTGGTCCTAGCATAGCTGGGCATACATAGTGTAAGCCCTTAAAGAGTTTTATCACCTATCTTTGGGAGTGCTGGACATATTTGGACTAATTAGTTGTCTTTGGCAGTTATATAGACAATGAATGGAATGGCGCACAGAGCTCAGTTTTGTAGATTGGAAGTACTTTCCCAGTAGTTTGGCCTTTAGTATCTGACAAGTTTTTGCCCATTCTGTGGGCAGGTGATAATCTGACAAGTTGCAAATAACCCATACTCCTGTTTTGAGGATGTAATGGAGGGTTGTGATTCTAGTTCCTCTGATTTTTTATTAAGATATGGTTGCACATTAATATTTATTCCATTGTGCCCACAAAACATTTTTATGCTTTTAAATGAATTGGCTTAAGCTACATTCACATGTTCAGTTTTTCACATCAGTTTTTGTAAACCAAAAACAGGAGTGGATGAAGAATACAGAAGTGGTGACGTGTTTCTATTATACTGACCAAATACTCAACGGGTGAACAGAGCCTAATAGAAGGACGTCACTACTTCTGTATTTTTCATCCATTCCTGGGTTTGGCTTACAAAAACTACTTATGGACCCCTTGCCTGGATGCTGCAGACATGCTGTATCCAGTGCTGTAATTAGATCACCATGCCTGCTTTGGTGACAGGTCCTCTTTAAAAAAATGTGGTAAGCAGCGTTTTTGGTGGTGTTTGCAAAAGCACATGCTTTTTTTAACACGGGAGTCTCTGGGAAGTGCATGCGTTAACACATGGTACACATATGTACCATGCATTAACACATGCGTTAACGCTAGTGCTAAAATGGCAAAGAAATAGCAAGTGAAAAAACTACCTCCTTTAATGCATTCTTGCAAAGGACGCTCCCTACAAATGTGACCCTAGCCTTAGGCATAAAATGACAACATAAGCAAATATTTCCAAGTTTTTTTTTTAAATGTTTTTATTAACTACAGATTAAAAACTGTATTGTTCCCAAATCGGAACTTACTTTACCATTTTTTATATTATATGTTTGGCATAAAATATACTTTTTTTTTAATATTAAATGCCAGATTGAGAACAAATACTTTTCTGCTAATACTTTTGTTGATTTTGACATCTGTACAAATGGATAACTTTCAATGGATTTTGTTTCTCCAATCTCTAACTTTTTTGGCGGAATTTCTAGTAACTGGAATTACAGACTGTGTATCAGTGATATGTTAATACAACTTTTCTGATACTAGTTTCAGCTCTTTATTGAATATCATGTTCTAACAACTTTTATTATGGACTGGTCCATCAATCAAACTGACATATCCATTAAATAAAACTTCAGATAGTTTCTTGATTTTGAACCAAAACATATTGGACCAGATGATGAATGTTGCTCCTTATGCATTTTTTATGTATATTTGGTGTAATTTTGTTTCCAAGTTAGCTCAGCATTTGCTTTGACATGGGTTCAACCAGAGGCTCTGTGAATTGAGCTATGACTTAAAGTACCATTTCAGCATTTTTTCTTTTACTTTAAAACCAAGTCCACTGCCCATGGTATTATACTTACCCTCTGATGTTTTAAACATTTTTATAAGTGTTGCTCCAGTCTCAACACACCATCTCTTGCCCGTAACTTCTGACAGGCAAATCCTTAGAAGCTCTAAATGCATCTCGATAGGAGCCACAACGAGGCTTTCATAGACTTGCATTGAGTTGTGACCTGTGGCACACTCCATGAAATACTGAAGCTGCAAACAGGTCATAAAATAACAGGAGACTGACCGTAGTGGCGGTGATAAAAGATGATGTTGCCAGAAGGTGAGTATATATCAGGAGTCAGAATTTATAGATTTATAACATAACTCCAGTGCTGAACTAAAATAAAAAAAATGTTGGGGTGGTGCTTTAAATGAGCAATAAAATAACCCTCACATAGTAAGCTCTTTACATACTACAAAACTGAATTAATAAGCAGAGCTGTATATTAGAACATCTAATTTAAAATTAGGAATTAGCTAATCGACGCTGAATCAAAATTTGGCAAACAGACATTTTTCTTGGATATTAACCCCTTCAGGACCCAGCCTATTTTGACCCTAAAGACCTTGGCATTTTTTGCAATTCTGACCAGTGTCCCTTTATGAGGTTATAACTCGGGAACGCTTCAACCGATCCTAGCGATTCTGAGATTGTTTTTTCGTGACACATTGGGCTTCATGCTAGTATTAAATTTAAGTCGATAATTTTTGTGTTTATTTGTGAAAAAATCAAAAATATGGCAAATATTTTGAAAATTTCACAATTTTCACATTTTTTATTTTTTTTTCTGATAAACCAGAGAGATATGTGACAGAAAAAAGTTATTAAATAATATTTCCCACATGTCTACTTCACATCAGCACAATTTTGGAAAAAAAAAAATTTTTTGGTAGGACGTTATAAGGGTTCAAAGTTCATGAGCAATTTTTCATTTTTCAACCAAAATTTACAAAACCATTTTTTTTAGTGACCACATCACATTTGAAGTCCTTTTGAGGGGTGTACATGACAGAAAACACCCAAAAGTGACACCATTCCAAAAACTGTACCCCTCAAGCTACTCAAAACTATATTCAAGAAGATGATTAACCCTTCCGGTGCTTCACAGGACCTAAGGCAAAGTGGAAACAAAAAATGGATATTTTAATTTTTTTCTCAAAAATGTTCTTTTAGCCTCAATTCTTTCATTTTCACATAGGCAACGGGATAAAATGGATCTTAAAATGTGTTGTGCACATTCTCCCGAGTACACAGATACCTCATATATGGTCATATACCACTGTTTGGGTGCACGGCAGGGCTCAGAAGGGAAGGAGCGCAATTTGAATTTTGGAGCTAATTTTACATCCAAAAAGTGAAATGGCGCTCCTTCCCTTCTGAGCCCTGCTGTGTGCCCAAACAGTGGTTTATGACCACATATAAGGTATCGGTGTACTCAGGAGAAATTGCCCAACAAATTTTAGGATGAATTTTATGCTGTTGCCATGTGAAAACGAAAAAATTTAAGCTAAAAAAAAATTTTTGTGAAAAAAAAAGTACTATTTCATTTTCACAGATCAATTTGTAAAGCACCTGGGGGTTCAATATGCTCACTACCCATCTAGATATGCTCCCTGGGGGGTCTAGTTTCCAAAATGGGGTCACTTGTGGGGGAGCTCCAATGTTTAGGCACACAGGGGCTCTCCAAAAGCGACATGGTGTCCGCTAACAATTTGAATAAAAATCAGCTCAAATTGTTAGCTGTCACCATGTTGCGTTTGGTGAGCCCCTGTGTGCCTAAACATTGGGGCTCCGCAACAAGTGACCCCATTTTGGAAACCAGACCCCCCAGGGAACGTATCTAGATGCATAGTGAGTACTTTGAACCCCCAGGTGCTTCACAAATTCATCCATAAAAATGAAAAAGCACTTTTTTTTCCACAAAAATTTCTTTTTTCGTTATTACGGACCAATTTGTGAAGCACCTGGGGTTCAAAGTGCTCACTATGCAGCTACATATGTTCCCTGGGGGGTCTAGTTTCCAAAATGGGGTCACTTGTGGGGGAGCTCCAATGTGGAGACGCACAGGGGCTCTCCAAACACGACATGGTGTCCGCTAACAATTTGAATGCAAAATGAGCTCAAATTGTTAGCGGACACCATGTTGCTTTTGGTGAGCCCCTGTGTGCCTAAACATTGGAGCTCCCCCACAAGTGACCCCATTTTGGAAACTAGACCCCCCAGGGAACGTATCTAGATGCATAGTGAGTACTTTGAACCCCCAGGTGCTTCACAAATTCATCCATAAAAATGAAACAGCACTTTTTTTTTCCACAAAAATTTCTTTTTTCATTATTACGGACCAATTTGTGAAGCACCTGGGGGTTCAAAGTGCTCACTATGCAGCTACATATGTTCCCTGGGGGGTCTAGTTTCCAAAATGGGGTCACTTGTGGGGGAGCTCCAATGTGGAGACGCACAGGGGCTCTCCAAATACGACATGGTGTCCGCTAACAATTTGAATGCAAAATGAGCTCAAATTGTTAGCGGACACCATGTTGCGTTTGGTGAGCCCCTGTGTGCCTAAACATTGGAGCTCCCCCACAAGTGACCCCATTTTGGAAACTAGACCCCCAGGGAACGTATCTAGATGCATAGTGAGTACTTTGAACCCCAGGTACTTCACAAATTGATCTGTAAAAATGAAAAAGTACTTGTTTTCCGCAAAAAAAGTTTTTTTCCATTAATTTGTGAAGCACCTGGGGGGTCAATATGCTCACTATCCATCTAGATAAGTTCCCTGGGGGGTCTAGTTTCCAAAATGGGGTCACTTGTGGGGAGCTCCAATGTTTAGGCACACAGGGGCTCTCCAAAAGCAACATGGTGTCCGCTAACAATTTGAATAAAAATCAGCTCAAATTGTTAGCTGTCACCATGTTGCGTTTGGTGAGCCCCTGTGTGCCTAAACATTGGGGCTCCGCAACAAGTGACCCCATTTTGGAAACTAGACCCCCCAGGGAACGTATCTAGATGCATAGTGAGCACTTTGAACCCCCAAGTGCTTCACAAATTGATCTGTAAAAATGAAAAAGTACTTGTTTTCTGCAAAAAAAAAAATTTTCCATTAATTTGTGAAGCACCTGGGGGTCAATATGCTCACTATCCATCTAGATATGTTCCCTGGGGGGTCTAGTTTCCAAAATGGGGTCACTTGTGGGGGAGCTCCAATGTTTAGGCACACAGGGGCTCTCCAAAAGCGACATGGTGTCCGCTAACAATTGGAATTGTTAGCGGACACTATGTTGCGTATGGAGAGCGTCTGTGTGACTAAACATTAGAGCTCCCCCACAAGTGACCCCATTTTGTAAACTAGACCCCCCAAGGAATGTATCTAGATGCATAGTGTGCACTTTGAACCTCCAGGTGCTTCACAAATTGATCTGTAAAAATGAAAAAATAATTTTTTTGTGGAAAAAAAAGTACTTTTTTATTTTTATGGATCAATTTGTGAAGCACTTGGGGGTTCAAAGTGCTCACTATGCATCTAGATACGTTCCTTGGGGGGTCTAGTTTCCAAAATGGGGTCACTTGTGGGGGAGCTCCAATGTGTAGACACACAGGGGCTCTCCATACGCAACCTGGTGTTTGCCAACAATTGGAGTTGTTAGCGGACACCAGGTCGCGTATGGAGAGCCCCTGTGTGCCTAAACATTGGGGCTCCCCACAAGTGACCCCATTTTGGAAACTAGACCCCCCAGGGAACATATCTAGATGCACAGTGAGCACTTTGAACCAACATGTGCTTCACAAATTGAGACGTATAAATGAATAAAGAAACTTTTTGTGAAAAAACATACTAGTCTAGTAGTTGCAATTCGCAGCATAGGGGACCCATGGGGCTCTGCCATATTTTTGGTCCAGCCAGGTACAACTTGGCAGCTACGGACTGCCACCAGCCCCCAGCTGCTTCGTCATACCTGGCTGGAACCAAAAATACGAAGCCTATTTTTTTTTTTATTTCTAGAATTATTTCTAGAAAAAAAAATGACATAGGGCTCCGCCATATTTTTGGTCCAGCCAGGTACAACTTGGCAGCTACGGGCTGCCACCAGCCCCCAGCTGCCTCGTCATACCTGGCTGGAACCAAAAATACAGCGAAGCCTATTTTTTTTTTATTTCTAGAATTATTTCTAGAAAAAAAATGACATAGGGCTCCGCCATATTTTTGGTCCAGCCAGGTACAACTTGGCAGCTACGGACTGCCACCAGCCCCCAGCTGCCTCGTCATACCTGGCTGGAACCAAAAAGACAGCGAAGCCTATTTTTTTTTTATTTCTAGAAATATTTCTAGAAAAAAAATGACATAGGGCTCCGCCATATTTTTGGTCCAGCCAGGTACAACTTGGCAGCTACGGACTGCTACCCACCCCCAGCTGCCTCGTCATACCTGGCTGGAACCAAAAATACAGCGAAGCCCATTTTTTTTAAATTTCTAGAACTAATTCTAGAAAAAAAAATTACGTGGGGCTCCGCCATATTTTTGGTCCAGCCAGGTACAACTAGGCAGCTGGGGGCTGGAATCCTCAGCATAGAGAGGCCCAAGCGTTCTGGGCCCCCCATGCTGCGAATTGCAGCCCGCAGCCGCCCCAGAAAATGGCGCATTCATTGAAGCGCCATTTTCTGGCGCTGTACCCACGCTCTTCCAGTTGCCCTGGTGCCGGTGGCTAACTGGGTAATAAAGGGGTTAATGCCAGCTTTTTATTGGCAGCTGGCACTAAGCCCGAGATTCATAATATAGGGCCAATGTTAGACCCGCCATTAGGAATCTCTAGTACGGTAAATAGTCAATAAATACACACAGAGAAAAATCTTTTTATTTGAAAAAAAAACACAGACACAATTCGGACTCCATCTTTATTATAAAAAGATCCGACGTAGTCCACAACGAAGGTCCCACGACGCTCGATCGCTCCGACGTAGTCCATAACGAAGGTCCCACGACGCTCGATCGCCTCTGCTACATCCAGAGACTGCAGCAAGGGATCAAGTGTCCTCTTGTTGTAGTCTCTGGGATCAACGTCATGGTGCACGGTATGGCACATCATTGCCATACCATGCACCATGATGCTGATCCCAGGGACTACAACAAGAGGACAGCTGATCCCTTCTTGTAGTCTCTGGGATCAACGTCATGGTGCACGGTATGGCACATCATTGCCATACCATGCACCATGACGCTGATCCCAGGGACTACAACAAGAGGACAGCTGATCCCTTCTTGTAGTCTCTGCGATCAGCGTCATGGTGCACGGTATGGCACATCATTGCCATACCATGCACCATGCCGCTGATCCCAGGGAGTACAACAAAAGGACACTTGATCCCTTGTTGTAGTCTCTGGGATCAGTGTCATAGTGCACTGTATGGCAATGATCTGCCATACTGTGCACCATGACGCTGATCCCAGAGACTACAACAAGGGATCAAGTGCTCCCTTGTTGTAGTCTCTGGGATCAGCGTCATGGTGCATGGTATGGCAATGATGTGCCATACCGTGCACCATGACGTTGATCCCAGAGACTACAAGAGGACAGTTGATCCCTTATTGTAGTCTCTGGGATCAGCGTCATGGTGCACTGTGTGGCAATGATCTGCCATACTGTGCACCATGACGCTGATCCCAGAGACTACAACAAGGGATCAAGTGCTCCCTTGTAAGTCTCTGGCGATAGATTCCATGGTGATTGGATCCACTAAGTGCTGTGATCTATGAGATCACAGCACTTAGGGGGTTAACACAGACCAGGGCACAGCAATCACACAGATGCTGTGCCCTGGCTGTGACACTGCTCCTCTGCACCCTCATCTCCATGCTGGGAGATGACTGTGCAGAGGAGCCGACAGAAGCAGCAGGACGGCGCAGGAAGAGGACAGCAACAGAGAAGATAGAAGACAGAAGACACAGCAGACCGGAGGACAGCGGGAGAAGAGCGGAGGAAAGAGGGACAAGACCGGAGGACAGAGGAGAAGAAAGAAGACAGGTGAGAGGCCAGGAGCAGCATCGGTGGTCACCGGAGAGCGGGGGAAGTGGACCGGAGGGCAGGGGGAGAGACCAGAGGGGAGGGGGGAGATCCGGAGGCGCAGGGGGGAGATCGGAGGTGCAGGGGGGAGATTGGAGGTGCAGGGGGGAGATCGGAGGCGCAGGGGGGAGATCGGAGGCGCAGGTTGGAGATCGGAGGCGCAGGTTGGAGATCGGAGGCGCAGGGGGGAGATCGGAGGTGCAGGGGGGAGATCGGAGGCGCAGGGGGGAGATCGGAGGCGCAGGTTGGAGATCGGAGGCGCAGGGGGGGAGATCGGAGGTGCAGGGGGGAGATTGGAGGTGCAGGGGGGAGATCGGAGGCGCAGGGGGGAGATCGGAGGCGCAGGCGGGAGGTTGGAGGTGCAGGGGGGAGATCAGAGGGCAGCGGGGGAGATCCGGAGGGCAGGGGGGGCACATTTGCAGCCAGGGGAGAGCATAGGGCCCGGGATCGGCGGCACAATTGCGGCGGCTTAGGATGGAGGGCACCCGCCGGTCATGCCGTCCCCTCATCTGATTGGAGGGAGACGCTCTCTCCAATGAAATCTGAGGGGGGGTGACACAGGACCCCTTATCCAGCCAATGCCTGATGCTATCCAGCATCAGGCCTTGGCTGGATTGTAATATCTCACCATGTTTCATTGGTGAGATATTACATTCACTCCGATTGGCAGTTGCAGTTTCACTTTCACTTCACTGCCAATCGGAGCGGTCCTAGCCGCGGGGGGCTAAGCCATCCCCCCTGGGGTACAGAGCAGGTCCTTCCGTACCTGCGGCTCTATTAACCCCTTAGTTACCGCGGTTAATAGAGCCGCAGGACGGGAAACTGGCGAGGACGCAGCATATGCGTCCAAGGTCGGGAAGCAACTTGTTTTCAGGACGCATATGCTGCGTCCTGGGTCGGGAAGGGGTTAAGGACTCTCCTCACCATACTTCTCCCGCTGCCCTCCTGGTCATCTGATCATATTTTTACTTATTATATTCTTTGTGGTCCTTCCATCCTGTACCACCACCTGTTTGCCAACCCAAGGTTACATGGGGGGTAATGCACACCATTGATATTTTGATCACTTATGTCCATCATGGCCCATATGCCATCATGGATTCTAGTCAGTGGAGATACCTGTAGGAAATAGCTGCCAGGAGAAGAAGGAAAAGGTCAGATCAGGGGACCAGGTCCTGGGGTGATTGCTGATTGCAGGACAGTACCTTGAAGAGAGATGATTATAAGGGTTTACTTTTTGTAACCCCTTTCAGACAATATTTGTTTCACTCCAAATATATTTTGTTGTCATTCGAAACCATATTTCTCATACATTCCCTGACTTAAAGGGAACCTGTCACCTCGTTTTACCCAACTCTGCTATCACTACCTGTCCCTGCACCTTCCTAGCTGATCCCTTACCATCCCTGTCTCACCTAAACATGCACTGTAAATATTAAGAAAATTTGTTATATACTTACATGTAGTAAGCTTCTGGAGACTGAAAAGGCAGACCCCGGGCTCCATACTCCCCTCCTCGCTTGCTTGCAGCACGGCCCGCTGGCCGTCCATATTTCTTCCTTTTTTTAAAAAAAATTTGCCGCCTCAATTTCTACTGAGAAGAGCTGGCCTGGAATGTCATATCTGACCTGGTGCATTGTGGTTTTATGATGTCACCATCCATCTTGGCTTCAAAATGATCAAAAAGTCTTGGAGGGATCTATCCACTGTGGGTTAGTGTCAGACCAATAGCGGTTGTTTTGTTTAACTTCACCATTCACAAAAAAGTTTGCCTCATCCTTCATCTGAAGGCAATTGTCTATGCTGTGAACATACAAGATGTGCAGCATCTGAAACAACGGATACTGGAAGCCTGTGCTAGCATTTCTTCTGCGGTGTAGCTATCAGTGTGTCAAGAGTCGGAGAATAGGGTTGCATTGACAATCCAAAACAATGGGCAGCACTTTGAACACATTTTATAAGTGGTCATAAACTTGTAAATAACTCATGAAAGAATAAAGTTACGTTAAAACCAAGCATACCATTGTTTTACTTATGAAATTCTCAATAGGTTTCATGTGTCACATGACCCTGTTCCCACTGAAAAAAATAAACTTGGATCCAAAATGGCCAACTTCAAAATGGCCGCCATGGTCACCACCCATCTGGAAAAGTTCTTCCCCTCCCATATAGTAATGCGCCACAAACAGGAAGTTGATATCACCAACCATTCCAATTTTATTTAGGTGCATCCATATGAATGGTCCACCCTGTATATATATATATATAGATATATATATATATCTATATATATATACAGTACAGAGCAAACGTTTGGACACACCTTCTCATTCAAAGAGTTTTCTTTATTTTCATGACTATGAAAATGGTAGATTGACACTGACACTGAAGGCATCAAAACTATGAATTAACACATGTGGAATTATTTACTTAACAAGAAAGTGTGAAACAAGTGAAAATATGTCTTATATTCTAGGTTCTTCAAAGTAGCCGCCTTTTGCTTTGATTACTGCTTTGCACACTCTTGGCATTATCTTGATGAGCTTCAAGAGGTAGTCACTGGAAATTGTCTTCGAACAGTCTTGAAGGAGTTCCCAGAGCTGCTTAGCACATGTTGGCCGTTTGCCTTCATTCTGCGGTCCAGCTCACCCCAAACCATCTCAATTGGTTTCAGGTCTGGTGATTCTGGGGGCCAGGTCATCTGGCGTAGCACCCCATCAGTCTCCTTCTTGGCCCTTACACAGCCTGGAGGTGTGGTTTGAGTGATTTTCCTGTTGTAAAATAAATGATGGTCCAACTAAATGCAATCTGGATGAAAAGCATGCCGCTGCAAGATGCTGTGGTAGACATGCTGGTTTAGTATGCCTTCAATTTTGAATAAATCCCCAACAGTGTCACCAGCAAAGCACTCCTACACCATCACACCTGCTCCTCCATGCTTCACGGTGGGAACCAGGCATGTAGAGTCCATCCGTTCACCTTTTCTGCGTAGCACAAAGACACGGTGGTTGGAACCAAAGATTTCAAATTTGGACTCATCAGACCAAAGCACAGATTTCCACTGGTCTAATATCCAATCCTTGTGTTCTTTAGCCCAAACAAGTCTCTTCTGCTTGTTGCCTGTCCTTAACAGTGGTTTCCTAGCAGCTATTTTACCATGAAGGCCTGCTGCACAAAGTCTCCTCTTAACAGTTGTAGAGATGTGTCTGCTGCTAGAACTCTGTGTTGCATTGACCTGGTCTCTAATCTGAGCTGCTGTTAACCTGCGATTTTTGAGGCTGGTGACTCGGATGAACTTATCCTCCACAGCAGAGGAGACTCTTGGTCTTCCTTTCCTGGGGCGGTCCTCATGTGAGACAGTTTCTTTGTAGCGCTTGATGGTTTTTGCAACTGCACTTGGGGACACTTTCAAAGTTTTCCCAATTTTTCGGACTGACTGACCTTCATTTCTTAAAGTAATGATGGCCACTCGTTTTTCTTTACTTAGCAGCTTTTTTCTTGCCATAATACAAATACTAACAGTCTATTCAGTAGGACTATCAGATGTGTATCCACCAGACGTCTGCACAACACAACTGATGGACCCAACCCCATTTATAAGGCAAGAAATGCCACTTATTGAACCTGAAAGGGCACACCTGTGACTACCTTTTGAAGCTCATCAAGAGAATGCCAAGAGTGTGCAAAGCAGTAATCAAAACAAAAGGTGGCTACTTTGAAGAACCTAGAACAGTGAGGGCGAACTCCAGGCCTCGAGTGCCGCACACAGTGCAGGTTTTCAGGATTTCCTTAGAGTTTGACAGTTGGTAATTTAATTGCCAACTGTCAAATGCAATGGAAATCTTAAAAACCTGGACTGTGTGTGGAACTCGAGGCCTGGAGCTCGCCATCACTGACCTAGAATTTAAGACATATTTTCAGTTGATTCACACTGTTTTGTTAAGTATACAGCTCCACATGTGTTAATTCATAGTTTTGATGCCTTCAGAGTGAATCTACTATTTTCATAGTCATGAAAATACAGAAAACTCTTTGAATGTGGTGTGTCCAAACTTTCGGTCTGTATTATGTGTGTATATATATATATATATATAATGATACATCTCATGTGGAGTTTTTGGGATTTTCTTTTATAATGGTGCCTTCAATATATATGCAGCACATTCTATGTCCATGAAATCTTGCGATCTCTAATAGGATCATTTGTAGAAAACTCAAAGCTTCTTCTCATTTTCTACTTCACTTCAACCATTTAGATAGTATTAACTTAAGGAATCCAATTTGTTAGTGAGTCTAAAAGGTTAAGGAGAAATTGTAGTAGCTAAGCACAAAATGCGCTGACATTGTTTGCTCTTTTTCAATTTCAGATGTGATTGTTTCCATTATTTCAAACAAGATTGAAATAATTTCATTGAATTGCGTCTGAATCTCAACCAACTAATAGTTTTGGCTACTTGCCACACAGACTGTTAGTTAAATATAAAATTCCTGACATTCCTTAGGGTTGGATTTCTTAAGCAATAATAACAGTGTTCTTGAAGCACAGACTGAATTGAGAAGTCCCAGAGAGAACATCTCAGGGTGACCACCCTTAAGAAACCAATCTGTATTTAGAAATGATTAGACAAAGCTAAAATCATGTCCTCTTTTCTATATGCACAAGGCTGATGATTATCATCTTCCCAGCTTTACTATAGAGTATGGACAAAAGAAAAAAACAGTTCATATTAAATGCACACTCCTAAAAATCTAATATTTGAACTTTGCTGGACACATACCTGTAGTATTTGTTATTCAAGGACAAAAACATTACAGGGCCAAAGTAGGTCTAATACATAGCACTGGACAATTATAATTACCAAAATCATTGATGTTGACATGGCTAATTGGCTATAAAGCTTCATACAAGGAGGAATGCCGCTTTATCAATCTGTGGAAAATTGTAGCTAAACCTAATAGACTTGTCAATTTCTTTGGGAGTCCCAGTATGGATCCATGCATCTACTATATAAAAGCCATATCCAGGCTGTCGGTCTGTCATTGTGTCTATAGGTTTATCCTAAAAACAGCACCACCTATAGGACATCGTGTACATTACGATTGGCAGTTAAACTGGAATGTGAGAATTTAAACTATGTTTGGTTGATCAGTCAAGTTTGGTTGATCACTCAAAATCTGCACCAAGATGGGCCATCCCAAAAAGTATGCAGATGATATAGATAGGAAAGCAATAGCAGCACAACAGAAGATGCAACAACGTGCAAAAGAGACTACTGAAGAACGAGAGCATCACCTTGAACAAGTCACTACAGAGAAGTGCATGCTTGTTGCACACTACTTCCCCCAGTCAAGACCCATGAGATTGTCACTGGATGCCATTTTGCAGTGACAGCACTGGCAAAATCCGTCTCTGGTGTCAAGATCAATGAGACCCTAACAAGATGCTTTATCACAGCAAGTATGCCGTGAGGCTGATTCTCCAACATCAGGGTCTAGAAGGTTGACAATGCAGTAGCACAACGCATGTGACAAGAAGAAGATTCTCCATTTTCCAGATCTACAGCACTGTTACAGGTTGTATCATTTCATCACCGACACCGTGACAGTGAATTTACCTAGTCCAGATCAATGAGACACAGGATGCAGCATTGCACAGGCACCACCATAATGATGAGTCTATGGAATATTGATCTTTCAGACTGTCACAGAATGCAGCATCCTACTGCTAGTACCATAATGATGATTCTCCGGAGCCCAGACATTATCATCGTATTGTGTTTATTTTTTTACTATACCTTGAATACCAGCATTCTCATCTATACCAGCATTCATAATATTTAACATACACATACCTACTTTGTTGTTTGCATATTATACAAGTCTACTGCTATCGCTGAGTTTTAAACGCACCTAATTTTTTGTTTAGACCCCTTTCACATCAGCGTTTCTCGCTGACTGCAGCAGATCTGGAAGATTTACCACATCTGCCGCCTAATGGCTGCACTTGTGACACACTTGCGACAAGCCCCATGCATTGTCTATGGGGCCTGCAGTCGGGTGCAGCAAGTGCGGTTCTGCCGGATGCGGTAGATCACCATTTGCGTCGACGAAAAAGAAACGCTGCTAGCCACTTTTTTTTCACGGTCGCAACTGCAGGATTTGCCGGATCATGGCAAAACCGCAATTGCCACACTTGCGGCAAGCCCCATAGACAATGCATGGGGCTTGCCACAAGTGTGCCGCAAGTGCGGCGGTTAGACGGCAGATGCAGTAAATCTGCCGGATCTGTCGCAATCAGAGAAAAACGCTGATGCGAAAGGGGCCTAACTTTGTTACCTAAAATATTAACAGCATTGTTCAACTAATATATAATTGCACACGTTCAAGAATCGCATGATGCAATAGAGCTAGGCCCCATCTAGTACATATATAATCTCTATGTGATACTAGTATTTCTTACATTCTTTCTTTTTCTTTACTCTTATCATCTTTTTTTGTGTAAAATATGAGCTAATTTATGAAAGATCCTTGTCTTGTTTCAGTGTATATTGTGGCAGACATACAAGCTGTGTCCTATCACATTTATCCTGTTTTCAGGAAGTGTAGAATTAATGCTAGCAAGACAAGTGCCTCAAGGTGCGGAGTTTGTCACTCATCTTGATAGTATACGTGAAGACTGACAAATACTGCAGAATGTTAAATGGACCAACCACCCACAGAATCAGTATTGTTTGCAGGCCTAAACAAAGGGCACTTGTTCACCCAGAGTTTCACATTGCCAAGTGAAAGCCTATCGGTTTTTGGTGGTCTGTTGCTGACTGCAAGCAAAAGACTGTGACTACAAGTAACAGATTCAGGCTACTACCCTCCAGATAGATCCTTTGTAGATTACCTTTATGTAGAATTAACTGCTTTAATGTTCTACCAAGAGGTAAGATATACTAATGATAAAATATCCTATCTTTAAATGCTTCATATATACTCATGAAAAACATCTGTAAATTGTTTAAAATACATAATTCAAAAATGTATTTGAAGTTTACTCTGTTTTTGTTAGGGCTTACACGTGCATTACAGATTAGTACCAATTCCAGTTTTACACAATTAAACCAGTTTTCCTCACATTTTGGCTTCTTTACATATTGCTCCTCACAAAATTTGTGACGCAACAGCGATCTCGTTAGCGATCTCATTCTGTGTGACAGGGCCTAATATAGAGCAATGTGAAGCAAACAGTACAGAAAAGTGCAAGTGATTTATGCAGAGCCAAATTACATTTGCAACTCAATAACTCAGTAAATTCTAATTTAAGGAGTTTTCCAACTATAATCATATTGATGTCCTGCCCTAAGAATAAGTAAACAATATGACATTTGTTTGTTTCTGATATTAATAAAGCGTTACCCCCCCCGTCCCCACTCACAGTATTCAGGCACCAATTTCAGTTACTGCAGATAGACACATACTCAAACAAATTCGCATTAGCCCCTTAGTGGACAATAATTGGGAAGGAACGATTGTATTTCAAACACTGCTTGCATCTTGCTAATGCACGTTGGCAATAGCTGATTGGTATGTGGTCAACTACTATATCCTCTCTGGTTAAATATGTCATCAGTGGCGTACCATCAAAGATGGCAGACCATGTAGCAGCTATGGGGTCTGTGAGTCATGGGGTGACCCGGTGCCAATACTTGAACTATATCGGAATTGCAGATGCCGATATAGTTGAAAGCAATGATGGAAGAGGGAATGCTGTGTTTGCACTCTGACATTTCAATGCAGCTGGTGTGAGGTCATTACTGCGCACCTGCTGTGTTGATATGTGCAGAGCTGCAGAACACACACCAATGCAGTCACCAGAGCAGCAGAGGACTGAGGAAAGGTGAGTATTTATTTATGTTTTAAGTATGTGACTACACTGCTGGTCAGTGACCATTAAATTATATAGAGAACTATAGGGTTTGAATTATACTATATAGAGGACTATGGGGGTGCATTATACTATATAAAGGACTATGGAGTGCATTATAATATAAGCAAGGAATAAAATACGCGGCAAAGCATGGCGTCTGCACACCTTTCAGCAAAAGCCATAACTTTTGCTGGAAGGCGTATCCAGCTTTGATTTGCACTGCTTTTACGTGAGCGTTTAAAAGCACCGCGTAAAAGCGGGAATATGCAGCCATTACGCTACATGTGAACATAGCCTTAGATTAGAAAAGATTTGCATTAAACCAAGGTAAAAATGCTGCCCAAAATGCAGCAATTACACAGTTTGTGAATAAAGCCTTATAGTTTCAGCAAAATGGATGCGATTTATTGAAATATACCAAGTATCCTTTTTTTCTGTATGCATTGTAACCTATTTTAAAATCCTCGACGTCAATTTCTCTTGCAAGTATGTGGAGTTTTATGTGCAGAATTTGCATTAGATGCAAAAAATGCCCAAGTAAAAAAAAAAACTCCCCTCTGCTAACCCAGCCCATGTGTGCTGAGTAGAGAGGAGCTGTTTGAGGCAGGATTGCATGGACACTGCAGGTACACAGAGCAGCTCCCAGACAAGTGGCTCTGTTTGTATGCAATGCCTGCTCTCACCCAATTTTTCCCTCCTTGTACTTTTAGGTCCATTGCTGTAGGAGTTGCTTGCTGGACCCTGTTTGTGTAATAATGATGAGTTTGTGAATGATCCTTCACTGCTGTTGCTGAGAAGTGTCGGCTCTCTACAGAGAATTGCAGTGCTAGCTGTGCAATTGTGAGGGCTTGTGGGGCTCCTCCTAAATGCAAGATTACATTCAGTCATTGGCTCTTTAGTGCTCATGATCTGTGATATCATTATCATTAGGCTCTTTAGCTGGCACAATATATAAAGTGTCAGTGCCTCAGATAAACTGATTTATTGTTTTATTTCAGAGTTACCGTATGTACTCGAGTAATGTAATGGGCACAATGCAGGGGATTTATTCAGTTCTGATCAATAGGACAAGAAGTCACAGGACGGCTTCACTGCTGCAGCACTGCTGGGTAAATCAGCACAGGCTGTAAGAAGGAAAAATAAAACCCAGGAAACTACCTAATCATGAAATGCTGCATGTAAACATGCAACATGGAGGCACTGAACACAGAAATTGAGAAAATGTTGGTAGGAAACAAAAAAAACGCTGTGGGAGGCTTTTTTAATACAATTCATCACATATTAGCTTTTTAAAACAAGTTTTGTGGTCAGATAGGTCCTTTAAAGCATGTCATATCAAAAGAAGCCAAACCGCAATACAAAATATGTGGCTCCACCTTGAAGAAAGGAGGAGGTAGCAGTCTTGCTACTGAGTTATTGCTCTTCTATGTCCCTTTCCATGTCTCTAAGTATACTTGCCTGTATCCTGGTAACTGCTCCATGCTCTGGGCGGCTTGGTGTCTCAGTAGTTACCACTGCAGCTTTGCAGCTCTAGGGTCCTAGGTTCAAATTCTACCAAGGACAACATCTGCAAGCAGTTTATATGTTCTCCCTGTGTTCATATGGGTTTCCTTCAGGTACTCTGACTTCCTCCCACATTCCAAAGACATACTGATTGAATATTTAGATTGTGAACCCCAATGGGGACAGTGCCTGATGCACATAGAGCACTGTAGAACTAATAGCACTATATAAGTCAATAAATATTTTTATTATTATGATCTGGACACTGTGCTGATAGACTCAGCTATACTTCTTGCGACAGCTTCAATTGATGTGCCATCCTGGATAAGCTGCACTGTCTGAGCAACTTCTGTGGGTTGTAAACACTGTCCAGTGCTACCTCTAGGGATGAGAGCAATCACAAAATGCAATAGTGACCAAAAAAACAGCCAAAAAGGATGAGAATAGAAAAATGGTCTGTGGTCCCCACCTGCAGAAACACTCCTTTATAGGGAGTGCCTTGCTAATTCCCTGTCAGTTCTACTGTTGTCTGTTCTATTTGCACAACAACAGGAGAAATTGATTCCCAAACCAGTGCTGCTTCATACATTACTGGGCAGGATGATTTCACAGAACTGTGACTGGCTTGGAATTACATTGTGTTGTTTCAGTATTCCCTTTATTTTTTGAGCAGTATATATATAGATTTCTTTTTTGCGGTGACAGGACAATTGTGTACAAGATAATTGTGTACGGACAATTGTGTACAGACAATTGTGTACAGGGCAATTGTGTCCAAGGACAATTGTGTACAAGGACAATTGTGTACAGGGCAATTGTGTACAAGGCAATTGTGTACAAGGCAATTGTGTACGGACAATTGTGTACAAGGCAATTGTGTACGGACAATTGTGTACAAGGCAATTGTGTACGGACAATTGTGTACAAGGCAATTGTGTACAAGGCAATTGTGTACGGACAATTGTGTACAAGGCAATTGTGTACGGTTGTGTACAAGGCAATTGTGTACGGACAATTGTGTACAAGGCAATTGTGTACGGACAA
Organism: Allobates femoralis; assembly: GCA_033576535.1. Lineage (NCBI taxonomy): Eukaryota > Metazoa > Chordata > Amphibia > Anura > Aromobatidae > Allobates > Allobates femoralis. The sequence goes on along the minus strand of JARQOC010000004.1, from coordinate 270,550,633 downwards.
TTGTGTACAAGGCAATAAGGCAATTGTGTACGGACAATTGTGTACAAGGCAATTGTGTACAAGGCAATTGTGTACGGACAATTGTGTACAGACAATTGTGTACAAGTGTGTACAAGGCAATTGTGTACGGACAATTGTGTACAAGGCAATTGTGTACAAGGCAATTGTGTACGGACAATTGTGTACAAGGCAATTGTGTACGGACAATTGTGTACAAGGCAATTGTGTACGGACAATTGTGTACGGACAATTGTGTACAAGGCAATTGTGTACGGTTGTGTACAAGGCAATTGTGTACGGACAATTGTGTACAAGGCAATTGTGTACGGACAATTGTGTACAAGGCAATTGTGTACGGACAATTGTGTACAAGACAATTGTGTACAAGGCAATTGTGTACGGACAATTGTGTACAAGGCAATTGTGTACGGACAATTGTGTACAAGGCAATTGTGTACAAGGCAATTGTGTACGGACAATTGTGTACAAGGCAATTGTGTACGGACAATTGTGTACAAGGCAATTGTGTACGGACAATTGTGTACAAGGCAATTGTGTACGGACAATTGTGTACAAGGCAATTGTGTACAAGGCAATTGTGTACGGACAATTGTGTACAACGCAATTGTGTACGGACAATTGTGTACGGACGATTATTTACAGACAAGTATAGGGAAAACAAAAAATTAAACGTCCAAAAAAAGGAAATACTTTATTCATCATTGATTTTAACGTAAGATTGCTTATTGAATAACAGTTTCAAAGCTTCTTCTATTCTTATTCTACAAATATTGCTGGTCTTGTCTATCGTGCCTGCATGTTGCTGATCGCTCGTAGATACCGCAGCTTGTCTCCTTGATTGTGATAATCAGCCACTTTCACACGCAGTCGTTCAGCTAGCTGGACATACTTGCTTCGTGGATGCTCAACATTCAGTACCTCAGCATTCTGGGCTGTAAGTCTATGAATTGCCATGTCACTAATGAGTCCGTTGAACAGTTTCCACACGGTAGGATGAGCACAAAGAAAGAGTGCTTGTAAGGCGTTATGAAACCCCTCGCAGCAATTCGTGGTCTTGGGGGCAGAGGCCAAAGCGTCAGCATAATGATTCCAGACCTCTGGAGTAAACCTTGCGTTTCGAAAGCGTCCACCTACTCCTGGCCCCCTAACGTAGGTATGCTCAAAGTAGGAGAGGAGCTGATTGGTAGCATCATCATCAGGGAAGATTTGGGCTAGTTCGTCATACCTTGCACTTACTTCGGCTGGTGGGACAAACGCCAAGGAGGCCAAAGATTTTACCTTGAGATTGAACTCTCCATCCTCAGCCTCAAATTCAGCCTTTAGGCCCAGCTCATTGACCTTTCGAATAATGGACTGGCTCAGATGAAAGAAGCAGCCAGAAATCGCTGCAGCTGGAAACTCATCTTGGAAAGCTGACATTGCTGCCATCTCAAAGTCAAGAAGAATTTTCTGGGGATTTGCACCTGGCATCAACCCTTTGAGCGCCGTGATCATTCGACGATAGGTTGGACCAGTCTTGTTTGGCAGCAGGCAGTAGATCAGGGGAGGATAGGAGTTGCCGACTTTTGCATGGAGAGAATACAGCTGAAAGAACATGGTTGGCACCACCTTGAACGTTCCATCGCCAAACCATGTCTCTCCTCTTTCGAAATAAGGCAACAGTTCATTGCTACCAATGGCAAGAATCCTGTGGGGGTCATCTCTTGCAGAGTCATATAAAATGATGTCGCTGTATTCCTGGGGGATAGCAAAATTGATGCTTTGAGGAGGAGTCAGCATGGTGTTTGCTCGCTGCCTGACCCGACGTGTATTTCGCTCAACGTCACTTCGCTTGGGCATTCGAGACAACACGTCATCAGACCTGTCTCGAAGAACCTGTCCAACAATGCTTCTAGTAGATGCTTGAGAGCTGATTGCTTCTTGCCTCAGAGCAGCCATTGTAGCTCTGGCTTCAGCTTGAACTGGATCTGCAGAGTGACTGTGCTCAGTCGGCTGTTTAACAATCGCGGCTCCAGATGTGTGCATGCGTGCGGGACACTTGAATTTGTTGACTTGCCTGCACCGCCATTCTTTGATGCTGTCATCACGTGTCCTGTGCAGGATATACTCGTGTCCCCCAAGCCTAAGGACATCTTTGTCTTTTTCAGACTTGCTCATAGTAAAAGTCATGGTGAAAGTTGCAAGGGGTGAGTAATGAAACTGAAAGTAAGCGTCATTGAGAAAGTGGCCTGTACAAGTGGCCTGTACACAAATAATTGCCTTGTACACAATTGTCCGTACACAATTGCCTTGTACACAATTGCCTTGTACACAATTGTCCGTACACAATTGCCTTGTACACACTTGTACACAATTGTCTGTACACAATTGTCCGTACACAATTGTCCGTACACAATTGCCTTGTACACAATTGTCCGTACACAATTGCCTTGTACACAATTGTCCGTACACAATTGCCTTGTACACAATTGTCCGTACACAATTGCCTTGTACACAATTGTCCGTACACAATTGCCTTGTACACAATTGTCCGTACACAATTGCCTTGTACACTATTGTCCGTACACAATTGCCTTGTACACAATTGTCCGTACACAATTGCCTTGTACACAATTGTCCGTACACAATTGCCTTGTACACAATTGTCCGTACACAATTGCCTTGTACACTATTGTCCGTACACAATTGCCTTGTACACAATTGTCCGTACACAATTGCCTTGTACACTATTGTCCGTACACAATTGCCTTGTACACAATTGCCTTGTACACAATTGCCCTGTACACAATTGTCCTTGTACACAATTGTCCTTGGACACAATTGGCCTGTACACAATTGTCTGTACACAATTGTCCGTACACAATTATCTTGTACACAATTGTCATGGAACCCTTTTTTGCAGCCCTATCTTCAGGTTGGTGAGCACCATAGAAACTTCCATTTGCTTTGGCATTCAGACTTTTTTATGTATGTGTTCTATTCATGTTTTTCATGGAAGTAACACAATCCTATTGTAGTGTACAATGCTTTTCATAGGTCTTTTTTGCGGACCATGTGCCTTGAAAAATACTCGTAGATCTTTGCATTTTTGATCAAGTCATGAATCAAAATCCCCCATGAAACTCCATGTATCCATCTAAATCACGGACAGCACATTAATGTGATCCGTATGTTGTCCGGGTTTTTTTTGCAATGTGTAGGAGAGGAGAAGCTTTGAATTTTTTGTTTTGTGAAGATGTTATTAGAAAACCACATATGTTAAATAAGTACAAACTGGCCAAACACTATTGAAATGCTGATCCAGGACAATAGTGTGAATTGGTTAGTATTTTTCATGCATGAGATAAGAATGGACGTCTGAATGAGTCCTTTTTAAAAAGACATCATAGGAAAGAGAAGAGTGAGAGTTAGCATTGTATATTAAAATGGGATGAACATTTATTTGAAAACCCAACATCTGTAGCTAATTTACATTATGAACTCTTGATGGACAATCTGCATTTTCCCTAAACCAAAAACATACAGTTCATTGTAAAAAAATCCACATTCCAATCCATTTGCATGTGAGATAAAATGTTGCCATTTGGATGGACTGATGTTTATGTTACTTGGCTGGTGCGCTAATGATAGCATGTAAAACTAACTAAGGTTTGCTTCATTTAGCTTGTCGATCTCTCGATATGATAGCACTCATTTTGGGAGTGAAGGGAATTTATTTAAATTACATTGATTTGCAGACAGAGGAAGACAGAACACATACAGTTTAGTCCCATTATATGCCTATAATTTACACTAAAGCATTATCCTCATCATCATTATGGTCTATAAGGCTGGAGGCTGGATGAATGAGTAGTTGGTTGTGTCCCCTGGTTAAAAGAACCAAAAAAACCCACTTATTTTATTAAAATATAGAAATAAATGGAAATCATTAATGCATGGAATCTTCTACTTGCCCCCCGTGTAAATGCTTTCAACATGTGCGTACTCATAATCCATGCAGACTTTCTTTAAAATCCTTTCTACTGATTGTAGGAAAATCTAAAAACAGTATTTTATTTTCTTCTCTTATTATCGCCTATTAGATATTTCAGACTTCCTTTTTTTGCGTTTTTCCAAACTAATTGTAATTCTTTTAACATAAGTTAGTACAAACAGCATACAGTAGACATTCATTACAAGTCAGCTATTTAACAAAGTAGAACTTCCTAAAGTAAGCTAGAAATCAGATGGTGCTTATTAAATCAAATAGTAAAATTTCAATAAATATTAACCATTTTTCTCATTTTAATTCCTAAAGGACAGAGAAACTATTATAAGCGCCGAGTTCCCTCTGTTTCAGTTAACCGACATACCGCTATGGCCTGTATTCTAGAATACGTGCAATACAGCAAATTACTGATCTGCAGCAAAGGCATGATAGAAATACATAAAATGTAATTTTAAATGTAAACACTTAAAGGGAACTTGTCAGGTCGTCAGTACCCCCCAGAACCACCACCAATGTGTGCACATATCTAAATTCCCTGCCTAGCAGTTCCTTCATTTATTTGCACACATAAACAGATCTTTAGAAAAAGTATTTCTAAATTCCATTGATCACATGCAAATTAGTCTTTGACTAGATGTGGGAGCTATAGTTCCGCAGACTAGTCGGACTGCTTAGCATGTTATCACACCTCTGTTGGCGATAACATGACTTAGAGGGGCGTCACACATGCCGATGTATGCTGCCCAGCGGGAGACCAACGACCAAAAAATGGTCCTGGCCATTCCGAAGCGATCAGCGAGCTCATCGCTGGTCGCTGCGACATGTCATTGGCAGCGACCTCGCTAGCGAAGTTGCTGCAACGTCACAGAACCTGTGACATTGCAGTGACGTCGGTAGCAATGTCGCTGCGTGTAACCCGGCTTTTACAAGAGCCAACATCATCACCAGCGCTATACAAAGCATACAAATGTTCATGGCTTTGTTCCTGCAGTACTTAACTTCTGAAGCTGGATGTATGCAAAATGATGTAGTGCGCAAGACTGGAAGTCGTCTGCAAAAAAGCATGAAAAGTAGACAGTGGAAGATTTTAAATAGGTAATTTTGAGTGTTAAGACATAACTCAATAGACTAGTCTTTGATGTGTGCAAATAGGTCTGGAAGAAACAAGGGAAAATTGGACTAATGAATCCAGAAAGTGAAGGAACTGTCAACTTTCGGTGAAGGAAGCCTGATGATATGGGGCTGTTTCAAAGCCAAAGGTGTTGGATACTTAACCAGGATTGATAGTGGCCTCAATGCTGAGCTATATTTGAGAACCCTACAAGATGAGTTACTTCATACACTTGAGTACTATGGATATGAAAAGGATGAGTGTTCAAGCAGGACAATGGCTCGAATCATAATTGGTGAAGCAATAATTCAATAGCAGTGAAGTAGAGGTGCTGGATTTTCTCCCACAGTCCCCCAGACCTCAACCTAATCAAACACTTTTAGGTAGAGTTGAAGACAAATCTGCATACATACCCAAGTGAGTTGTACAGTATTCAAAAACATTTCAGACACGTAGAAGAGACCTGCGATCAGATTTTGGTCGAGACATGCCTGAATCTGATCAAGACCCAGAAAGATTCATGCAGTGTTGAAAGCCAAATGTGGATTTACAAAATGCTAAAAAAATACACATTTCAATTTTAATGAGCAAAACAGTAACAACGGAGTGACATGAACAATTTGTGCATAACTAATCATATGCTATATAGCAGCAAGTGGAATTTATGTATGAGATAGCCAAGATGGTTGTCTATAAAATGTATGTACTCTCCTACACAAAGCTGTAGGGGCAGATGGTGAGATGTAGAGGCCGAAAGTCAAAAATTCAAAACATTGTTACCCATATGCTCACCTGTGTACTTTTTCTGAAGATGTTTATGGTGTGCGAAGAAATGAAGGGACTGTTACACAGGGAATTTACATTTGTGCACACAATTTTAAGTGGTTCTGATGACATGAAAGCCTTGACAGGTTCCCTTTCATATGATATGAAATAATAATAATAATTTAATTTATATAGCGCCAACATATACTGCAGCAGTTTACAATTTAGAGGGGACATGAACAGACAATATGAGACTGTACAGAGAAACAAAAATTATAAAAATAACAAAAAAATCTCAGAAACCATGGGGAGTGAGGACCCTGCTTGGAAGTTTACAATCTATGAGGAAATAGGGGAGGCACAAAAGGTTAATGGTAAAAAGTGTCATCATATATGGTCCAGCCATTAATATAATCAATATGGGACTCATTTAATGCTGCATGAACTGCTCACCAGCCAGGATCTGTGCAAGAACAATTGAAGTGCTATTTAGTGCATGGAGGGTGTGGATAAATGACACAAGAGGCCAGATTTGGAAAAAGGCATAAAGGGAATAGTTAGGTAGGTTAGATAAGGTGATAGGCTTGTCTAAAGAGATGTGTTTTTAGGGCCCACTTAAAACTATGGCTATTTGGAGTTAATTGAATTATTCTTGGTAATCCGTTTCAGAGAATTGGTCCAGCTCGCGAGAAATCTTAGAGATGGGAGTGGGAGGTTCAGATTGTAGATGATGTTAGCCTTAGGTCACTTGCGGAATTGAGGGCACTTGTAGGCAATAAATAGAGATGAATGAGGAGATGTAGGGAGGTGCAGAACTGTGGAGGGCTTTGTAGGTCAGAGTGATACTTTTATATTGTATCCTATATCAGATGGACAACCAGTGCAATGACTGACACAGGATGCATGAATTGGTGAAGCAATTGGAGAGTAATATGATCCTGGTTGCTGCATTCAGGATGGATCGCAGTGGAGAGAGTTTAGTAAGAACGAGACCGATTAGTAGAGAATTGCAGTAATCCAGACAGGAATGAATGAGTGCAACAGTTAGTTTTTGCAGCCAATGGTAAGAAAAGGTCAAATTCTAGAGATATTTTTGAAATGTAGGTGACACGAGCGAGCAAATGAAATGAAATCTTGGGAGTGAAAGAGAAATCTGAGTCAAATATAACCCCAAGACAGCAGGCGTGCTGCTGAGGAGTAATGATAGAACCACATACAGAAATGACAATATTAGATTTCAGAAGATTAATAGATGGAGGAAACACAAGAGTTCAGTTTGTGGCAAATTCAGTTTAAGGTAACGATAGGACATGATGTTACAGAGAGCAGACAGACAATCACTGGTGTTTTGTAGTAATGTGGGGGTGATGTCAGGAGATGATGTGTATAATTGGGTATCGTCAGCATAGAGATGGTGCTAAAAATCAAATCTACTGATGGTTTGTCCAATAGGGGCAGTGAATATAGAGAAGAGAAGGGGACCTAAGACTGAACACTCAGGAACCCCAGCTGTGAGGGGAAGAAGAGAGGAAGAGGAGACAGTGAAAGATACAGTGCAGGAGAGGTCCTACAGGTAGGAGGAGAACCATGAGAGGTCGGTGTCATCAAGCCCAATGGAGCGGAGCATAGAGAGGAGAAGCTGGTGATCCACAGTATCGAATGTACCAGAGAGATCTAGGAGAATCAGCAGAAAGTAGTGACTAGTAGATTTAGCTGTTAGTAGATCATTAGAGACTTTTGTGAGGGCACTTTCAGTATAGTGTAAGGAATAGAAACTGGATTGTCGAGGATTGCGTGCTTGAAACCAAACGAGCAGCGTGGGTGTACTGATGTCACCGTACCCGAAAATGACGTGATTCGCATCATTTCATGCCCAGCCAGTGACGTGGAAAGCAGGGAGGGCCTACCTAGAACATAAATACAAGATCACGCCATTAGGGCGTGATCTTATGACGACCAAGGCACCAAACAAACACGCCCTAAGGGCTAACAAATATGCTCCCTACTCATTATCATGGCTAATGAGTGAGTATAAAAACGTTTTTATGTACTTTGACAGGAAGCATTTAGGAGACTAAAGGAGTGTGAGAATGGTCATAGGATGCTGCAGGGACATGTTTTTGTAGCTTAGGTGGATTTTTGGAGGTGACAGGATCCCTTTAAGGGAATGTCACATTAATTTTTTTTAACCCTTTATCTACCAATGTCCTTTTTTTAGGACTCCTAATCTTTTGCTTCTAGCAACTAAGATTTTATAATTAGGTCCAATTTTTTGTGATGTGTTTGTAAAATGAATGTTTTCAAAATAGGAAATTATGTCATTGTCATTTTTAATTGAATATTCTTTCAAACAGAGAGCTTTCAAACACCTATTTTCGAGGCTGAAAATTGCTAATTTGGCAAGTAATGGGTTAAATAGCAAATAATACCACATACAAGGGACAAACACCGTCACACCATGACCAGATCACATATTGCCCCCACATAGTGACCAAATAATACCACATACAATAGAGAAATATCACCAATCGCCAGACAACACATTATCACCACATAGTGACTGAATGCTACAATACTAATCATTAATTTAAAAAACTACAGTACTAATATTACCATTGTGCCATTTAACACAGAAATTCTGTATATAGTATAATGTGTATAGTGCCAGTGTACAGGTATTACAGAGATTATTGGTGACATATACAGAAGCCTGTATATTGTATACTAGATGGTGGCCCGATTCTAACGCATCGGGTATTCTAGAATACATATGTAGTTTATTTATAAAGATTTTTAAAAAATGCAATGAATAGATAGGATTTTCCCCAATCAGCGACGCGGCCTCGTTCAATATATCTGCACGTGTGACACCTCACCAGCGATCAGTAAGGTACCGTCACACTTGGATCAGCGATCTCACAGCGGGGGCCTGGTTGCTGCTGCGTGGCACATTGAGCGAGATCCCTAGCACTGTCAGAGTACTTCCGCTGCAAGCAGCCGGGAGATGACCGGCTAGTGCCGCTGATCTCCCAACGGTAGCGGAGGCATGCGTGGTTCAAATCCCACGCCAGTTCGTGGTCAGACTGCTCCTGTCACTGATTGGTTGCTGTGCTCAGCGGCGACCAATCAGCGATGTGGGATTTCCATTACAGAGAGACAGACAGACAGACCCGATAATGTGATTATATCGTAGGATAGTACAAGTGTCCATATAACATACTGACTTACTAGTGATGTTTTTAGTTTAAGACATTCATCTTTGCTTATGTTCTGCATCTAGTGCAGACCGCTGTCCCTTCTTCTAGCCAGCACTTATCTCTGCAGACAATAACACATAGTCATCTAGAGCACTACTTCCAGAGCACATTCCCCAATTTTTCCCTAACTTGTAAACCATGTCAGATGAAGTAGAAAGCAACATAGTGTTGCCATGCACAGTATTAGGACACCCCCCATTAAAAATAGTATCCTCAAAAACAAAATACATCACGGCAGTAATAGTATTCTGTAATTAGCCCCTACTGTAATAATGTCCCACATCCTGGCCCGTATGTTTCTATATTTCTGACGCTATATGTCCTCCCATCCTAGTCCCATATGATGTCTCCATCCTGCCCTCATATATTCTCACATCCTGCCCCCATATGATGCCTCCATCCTACTCTCAAAATATGTCTCCATCCTGCCCCTATATGTTCTCACATCCTGTACCCATATGTCTCCATCCTGCCCCTTATGATGTCTTCATGTATTTCTATGCAGCTGCACACACTTGTAAGGAGAGTGGGCAGTCGAATATATGGCATGGGATGCGCCAAGACATGACATTATATGATGAAGCGACCACGTCGCTAAGTATGGGTCGCGAAATGTATGTTGCGGCTTGGTGACCTAGGATCCTCCCCTGCTGTGTGATCCGGTGATCATCCCATGTCTGCTTACACCTTAGGTATTATTTTAACCTTGATACTTTATTGAGGTCTTTCGATGGTTGTTCCCTTGTCTCCTTCCTGTGCTATATATATGAGAAAAGCATTATGGATTTGTAATTTTTTTCTGTACAAGTGGGAATATGTTAACCACAGATACTGTTAAAAAGTACTGATTATATGTTTGTATGACTTTTTTCACTCTGTATATGCTATTAACCTGCGCTCTAACTATTTACTACTCTGCTGCTATACGTTATATACAGTGGATACAGAAAGTATTCAGACCCCTTTACATTTTTCATTCTTTGTTTCATTGCAGCCATTTGGTAAATTCAAAAAAAGTTTTTTTTTTCTCATTAATGTACACTCTGCACCCTATCTTTACTTAAAAAAAATTCAGAAATGTAGAAATGTTTTCAAATTTATTAAAACAGATAAACTGAAATATCACATGGTCATAAGTATTTGGACCCTTTGCTCAGTATTGATTAGAAGCACCCTTTTGAGCTAATACAGCAATGGATGATGCAACATGTTTTTCACACCTGGATTTGGGGATCCTCTGCCATTCATCCTTGCACATCCTATCCAGTTCCATCAGGTTGGATGGTGACTGTTGGTAGACAGCCATTTTCAGGTCTCTCTCGAGATGCTCAATTGGGTTTAGGTCAGGGCCCTGGCTGGGCCAGTCAAGAATGGTCACAGAGTTCTTTTGAAGCCACTGTTTTGTTTTTTTAGCTGTGTGCTTAGGGCCATTGTCTTGTTGGAAGGTGAACCTTTGGCCAAGTCTGAGGTCCAGAGCACTTTGGAAGAGGTTTTCATCCAGGATATCTCTGTATTTGGCTCCATTCATGTGTCCTTCAATTGCAACCAGTAAACCTGTCCCTGCAGCTGAAAAACACCCCTATAGCATGATGCTGCCACCATCATGTTTCGCTGTAAGGATTGTATTGGGCAGGTGATGAGCAGTGCCTGGTTTTCTCCACACATACCACTTAGAATTGTCACCAAAAAGTTCTATCATTATCTCATCATACCAGCGAATTTTATTTCTCATAGTCTGGGAGTTCTTCGTGTGTTTTTTAGTAAACTTTATGCGGGCTTTCATATGTCTTGCATGTGTCTTGATGAGAGGCTTTCATGGCCACTCTGCCATAAAGGCCTGAGTGGTGGAGGGCTGCAATTATAGTTGACATTGTGGAACTTTCTCCATCTCCTTACTGCATCTCTGGAGCTCAGCCACAGTGATGTTGCGGTTCTTCTTTACCTCTCTTACAAAGGCTCTTCTCCCACGATTGCTCAGTTTGGTGGACTGTCAGGTCTAGGAAGACTTCTGGCAGTCGCAAACTTTTTCCATCTAAGGATTATGGAATCCACTGAGTTCTTACTAACCTTGAGTACTGCAGAAATTCTTATGTAACCTTGCCAGATCTGTGCCTTGCTACAATTCTGTCTCTGACCACCTTGGGCAGTTAATTTGACCTCATGATTCTCATTTGGTCTGACATGCACTGTGAGCTGTGAGGTCTTATATAGACAGGTGTGTGCCTTTCCAAATCAAGTCCAATCGGTTTAATTAAACACAGATGTGTTTAATCTGAAGGACGATCACAAGGAAATTGACAGCATATGACTTAAATATGAGTGTCTGAGCAAAGGGTCTGAATACTTATGACAATGTGATATTTCAGTATTTCTTTCCATTAATGGAAGAAAAATGAACTTTTTTGAATTTACCAAATGGCTGCAATGAAAAAAAGAGTGAAACATGTAAAGAGGTCTGAATACTTTAATTCCCACTGTATGTATGTAATTAGACTTATGTGACAACCTGAATTGTAATTGTGTAACACGTCATATATTTATCCTGTGTCTGTAGTCTAGGTTGACACTAGTGCACTTTACATTACCACCCCTGTCCTGTTCACCTTATGGGTGTAATAAAATCACCAATAATTTTGCGTACTTGGGAACCTTTACTTTTTTTTCTTCTGCTAAATGCTATATTCTTGAGTAGCTTCCTGAAGTGGGTCCCACATTGTGGTTTCCAATCCTTAGTTATACATTTGGTAATTCTTGTTTTAATATGTATAATTGTCAATGTACCAAGCTTTATTTATGTACATTTAATTACACACAGTGTCCTAAGTCTCACTTTAATCTATCTGTATTTTGAAGATTTCTACAGTAGTTTATTTTTAAGAACATGCACCTACAATTACTGGCATTGCTGCAGTCCATGTAAGACAAATTGACCTCCATATCTTTGCTCAGACTTCAGTGTAACATGATAATTTGTAACTAAATGGCAGAAACTTGCAACATGAATGCAGTTGTAGAAAAGAAATAACTCAATGGGGAATTTCCTGACTGAGAAGTCAATGAATAAAAACCATGGCTGATGGGTTCAGAAACTCTAGTAGAAATATATCAGAAAGTAAGTGGATTTTAGTGAAGCAAGAAATTGGGGTTATTTATATACTTGCAATTATTACAAGCAGGGTTATGAAGGTGGAGTACTTTTTCTTCAGATTCTCCTGAATATGTTGGCACTATATAAAGTCTCAAAAGCTGAACATGGTGGGAAAGGTCATAAAAACATTTATTTCTAGATTTCAGATTTATTGTATTGTAAATATGACATAAAAGCTTAAAATCAACTTTTTCTGAGCCATTTGTCCATGTAAAAGTTTTAGAAAAAAATAGAAATACTTAATTTGAAATACTTAGAAATACCATGAGTTGGTCTTAAGGTACCTAACACGCCACTATTGCCGTCGAGAAACCCGAACGTGCGCTTGCACACTTTTGTCCGGTCCTCCGAACGCCGAAGGCATTTACACGCGGCAAGTGTGCCATCAACCAAGGTGATTGTTGCCACGAAGTCCCCACCACATTGGAACATCGGTGCTCCTAGCGTTCACATGCCCAATACCAAAGAATGGGGCGTACAGTCAGTGCCGCAAGAACATAGGTGTGACAGACTTGGTATTCCCGCCCAAACCGCTGATTACAAGCAATAGCGTCATGATTGGCACCTACACAGGAAGGCTGGCTAATCAGACCATTCATTGTGTAGTGAATGACCCACTTCAATAGTCGCCTGTGAAGACACCAATGTACACAGTAGCCACACCGATCATCCTGGGGGGCGGTCTCCAGCACGCTGTTGGTACGCTCGGTAATCGCATCCGCCTGCGTACAAATCACACATTGCAGTGAATAGGAGCGCACAGGGTGCGCACGCCAATCTGCATCAGAGCACAGGCACCTGCTCCCCATGTTAAATATAGGGACTTGCGGTGCCTGCTGCTCAGCTTGCGCTTCCCCGCCACAATACGCAGTGGCGGGAGCCAAGTGTGAAGCCAGCCTAAGAATGTCCAACTTTCGTTTATGCTCTTTAAATTCCACCGACGTGTATAAAAAAAAAAATACACCTTGTATTGTTAATATAATAGAATACTCATTTATGCTATTCTGTCCAGATGCATCATGCCAACAATGTATAAAGCAAGTTGTTTTTTATTTTTTATTGGATGCCAATAATGAATGTACAGTGGTGTTTATTCTGGACATCAGCAAGATGGATACATGGGCATATTCTCCCAATATACAATGCCAGTGCAAATATATGTAACACAACAGATTCTTCAAGAGGGGGAGCATTTTCTTGTAGGCTGTACTACATTTAATGCATGATCATTGATAAACCATCCCAGTGTATTGTTTAGGTGTTTAGGTTAAGATACAAAACTACTTTTAATCTATAAGGGGTTTGCTCCTTGTTTTCTATTATCAGACACATTATTTGCTTAAATAATACAAACTCCACATAATGCATTGATGAGTAATATTTACTTAACCGAAAAGCATTTTCTACTGCATGAACCAAGTGAAGAGTTTGTCTTCCCCCTTCAAGTTTCAATTTAAAGCAAACAGATGACTAAACTGGGGATCTGAGCTCCTATGAATTTTAGACTTAATCTAGTTTTTAGAGAAGAGTGAATCAATCTGTGGGTTAGCGTGGGCCGAATTTCCTGAAATCTAAAGCCCCCATCACACTAAGCGAGATTGCTGCTGAGTCATAAATTTTGTGACGCAACAGCGACCTCAATCAGCGATCTCACTTTGTGTGACATGCAGCAGTGATCAGGCCCCTGCTGTGAGATTGCTGCTCGTTACAAACTGTTCTGGACCATTTTTGGTCGTCGGGCTCCTGCTGGGCAGCATGCATCACTGTGTTTGACAGGGACAACGACCAACGATTTCAACACTACGCCCGAGAGTGACAGGTTCCAACGACCGCCGTATCGTTGCTGCATCGCTAGTGAGATCTTACTGTTTGACATCTCACCAGCGATCACGTAGCGACGCACCTGTGATCCCGGCCAGGTCGGTCGCTGGTGCATGCCAAGTGTGACCCTAAGGTTTCATGTGAATTCAAACACTTTAAAATTTGATTTTGTTTAAAAAAAACAAAACAACTTGCTCTTCTTTAGATCCCACACTGTTGAACCATCAGAGATTGGGCTAATGCAATGTTCCCCAACTCTAGTCCTCAGGAGCCACCAAGAGGTCACTTTTTAGATTCCCTTAGCATTTCATAGGGGATTGGAATCATCACCAGTGCATATGATTAAATTAGTCACTGTGCAATACTAAGGAAATCCTGAAAACATGCACTGTTGGTGGGTTCTGAGGACTGGGGTTGGGGAACACTGGGCTAATGTATTTTTGTGTGGTTATGCCTGCCTTCCAAAAATGCAATGCAGATATGCAATCTTACAGATTATCATACCTTGTATAGTTGTGTGCAGTACCTGGATTGTTACAGATCATTTGATTTCAGCAAAGTACAGACTGTATGGCAGTTATTTTTCATCTGCAGAGTCACTGGCTCAGTCTCTCTTCTGTAGAGTGTAGTTTCTTGTAGTCAACAGGGTCCTCTCTCTCTCTCTGCTATAGAGTGTAAGCTCTTATGATCAATGAGGGTTTTTTTTTCACACCTCTCCCTCACATGTATTTTGCAATCAATTACAAGTTTTCAGTATTGAGAATCATGCTAATTTATTCACCATGAATGGAACATTTTGGGAACATTTGTCAAATCTGGCAAATTAGAATTTTAAAGAATTTTAAAAGATCCCCTCATACTTGTTTCCATGCTTTTGTGATCATGAAGTAGATCTTTATTCAATATGTAAATTATATGCCGCGTGCACCAATCCACCCCCTCAATTATTATGCCTCACCGGTTTCCTCTTTTTTGGTTGACAATGCTTGTTTACCCAAAGTGAGCACTGCCTGAATTGAATCTTCAGCAGTACTAACATTCACTGACAAAATAGGAATCAAGTATGCTCTGTTGCACACATATTCCTTTTTTTCTTTGACTGAGGCTGCTTTTGTACACCTGCTTTCTACACCTGTCAACAAGAGGGAGGGATGTGCCTGCTTGTCTCCAGCACTGACAATATGTGTGCACATGATTGACTCCTACACTGTCAGTGTATTTGTGAATGAAAGTGGATTCAGAGTAAGCAGTGCTACCTCTGGGACAGGCAAGTGTTGTCAATCAAAAGAGAAGGAACATGGTAAGGCATATTTTATGTTGAATAAGCATCAATTTCTGGATAACAAAGGAATGGAAGACTAGAATAAACGTGAGCAAAAAAGTAGAATTCAGTCTACTGTGAGCCTAATTTCACCTGGGTGCACTAGACAACTAGACATAGAACATTTTGCATCAGTTAAATTGAGTTTTGACGTAATATTCATGAAAAAAAACCTTGGCTTCAATTCATCAAAGCAATTTCTACAGAATTCTTTTTGAAAAGTTGCAAAATATTCATGCAACTCAGAGATATGCAAAAATTTTGCAATTTTTTTTATGTTTGCACACCAATTTCTCACAGCTCCAGCAAAATGGATGTAGCTATGGGGGAACTGGAGTGCAGTGTGGGCATGTCACCATTGCTCATTTAGCTTATGATGAGTTGTGTAATTCCCTAAGCCAGAAATTATACTCTAAAAAAATCTTATTCCTGTCTGTGGTAGTTCATTGAAGCTCATACTGCTATGTAGCACTTCATGGACCAGGAGTGTGTAACTCCACCATTCCTCCCTCATGAAAACCTGCAATAAAATTGCCGAACTTGATGCCTCCATTGTCTATGCTACTTTGAGTTAAAATTCCCAAAGAACATCATTTTAACTGAATATCTGAATTTTTTTGTTAGGATCTGTAAGTACTTCTCTGATAGGTGGTACGAAAATGTTTCTACTTTACCATTAAGATAAGAGCTTCATCCAAAAAGCATAACATTCTACTCAACATCTTTTTGGATGGGTATGCTTTGATTTTGTCGAACAGTCACTATAAGATTATTCACACACGGCAAAGAGATTTTCTGTGACTTGGGGCTGTTTCTGCATTATATGCTTGTATTCCTTCAATGCCCTTTCACAAGAAAATCTAGAACAAACCATTTGTGTGGGAATATACCCTTACAATATGTTTTCACTGAGTAATACCAGAATTTCTTAGTAATGCAATAATTCATTTCTTGCATAAACAATTAAGTTTTAGAAGTCTTGGAAAGTTGGAGAAAACCCCATTAATGATGCATTCACATCTGCTTATTTAAAATTGGGCAGATTCTAAGCCTGAAAAGTTGGTGCGTGTCCTGCATTTTTTCCCTCACCTTAGCATCCATATGTCATGTGAGTGCTATGCAAGTGTGCATTTTTTTCTACCATAGCATCTGTATGTAATGTGAGCGCCATGCAAGTGTGCGTTCTTTTTATAGCCATGAAAAGAAACATACTTGCACAGCACTTGCATGACATACAGATGCTAGGTGAGGAAAAAAAATGCAGCACACATTCCAAATTTTTTGGCTGAGAGTCTTGGCAATTTTATATACACAGATGCAAACATTCCCTAATTGTTAGAATCCTGACCATATTGGTTTTCACTAAGCTTCCCTTTAATCCTTCCACATTATGACATTTTAAATTGCTGGAAAAAACACTCTAAAGGGCAGAGACACACTTATGCGAGCTGGATGCAAGTGTCTGGCATGCATCTCACATGAGTCACCCAGCCTGTTCCCTGCCTCTCTGAACAAGAGCATGGAGCTCCATACATACACAATCAGCTCAACGCTCCCGTTCAGAGAGCCGGAGGCTGGGCCAGGTGACTCATGCTGTAATGACCCAGAGTATGCCAAGTGATGTTTTATAATGTAGTGTATAGTAACGCCTACACTTTAGTTCTGAGCATTGTAGCATGTCTAATCCCAACTGCCCTCTGCTAGCCTTTATGAAAACTATAATTTCCTTATGTGGTCAAAGGTCACTTAGCAAGAGTCAGGAATTTTTCAGCAGTTGAATGTAGGTGATGGAGACCCAGGAGTGAGGAGGCACTTGTGACAATGCGAGCACTGTGTTTTTAGGAGAAATGACAAAATCTGTTCACTCCTGTTACCTAGCAATTTTGAGCAGTAAAATATAGGAAGGCCACACTTCTTACAGATCACCGCTGCTAAGAAACTCTCAGAGCTAAAGAAGAAGGACAGTTAAATGTTCACTGTTAACTTTGCATTTAATATGGAGTAAAAGTTTTTAAACATGCAAAAAACATATGGTGTTCATGTTTCTAATGGGACTACAACCAACATAGCATACAATTCCATAGTTGGTCTAAGAAACCAGCCCCTGCGATCCACATAGTTATCTTACCCTTTTTATATTTGCCTCCCAACCTGAGGATTGCTGGAGCCATCGGAGACACCATGTCAGGATTCAGCTCCGATTTCCCAGGCCCTGCAAACCTGATGGAGTTCTGGCAATGTGAGATGCATGCAAGACACTTGCATGCAGCTCGCATAAGTATGTCTCTGTATGTGATAGCTATTAAAATGATTTTTAATATTCAGTAAAATATTAATACAAAAATTATAAAGAAAACTGAGTATTTTCATTATTGATTCAAAAAACTTTAATAGTAAACTCACAGTTGATAATCGTGGACTGTAATGTCATAATCATAAAGTTAATTTATCAATTGCAGTAACCAATAATGTTTTAAAAATTAAAAAAAATCTGCTATTCTAAAAAGTTCATTATATAAGACACTTTATCTCATATGTCCCTTAAAATAATTTCTCAAAAGTATATATCTCATCCCTCCAAAAATGCCTTAAACAACTTTTTTTTTGCATAAAAATAAGATGTTTTATTGAAAGCTGTAAAGCAAAAATGAAAAATCCTGTTGTCCTAAAGTCCTAATAAAAAATCTTTACAGCAGTGTTGCATACATGACAGCTCATCATCTCTAGGGATAACTTGGGGGTCACTGGGTGTCCAACCACTGTCACAATCACCAGAATTTAGATCATTTGATCCCAATTGAATGGCTCGACTAACGGCTGATCAATGGAGGTGACAGGTGCTGGACCTCCACCGATAGTGATATTGATGACCTATTCAAAGGATAGGTCACTTATAAACTTCTAAGATGTGAACAATCCTTTTAAGGGGTTAAAGAAATACAACGAAGAAATGGCTGTATATAATTTTCAGCAATTTGACAACAGTAAAATTTATGGACCTGGTCACGGGCTTTTTTCCATTTGATGGGGGAAATGCCTCTTAAGCTATAATACCTTTTCTTTGCTTTGAACACATCATGTTAACAGTTGCTTGCAATCCCTTTTTAGTGTCGTGCAGATGAGATCTGAGTTAAAGAGAATGTCTCTTCTACAGATAGTTTTCATTACTGACATATGCAATTTGCTTAGATTTTATTTAATTTTTTTCCTCCTTTTTTTCTAGCCAAAAAGGAAGCAAATATAGAGTTTCTTCAGAGAAAATAATGCATGGGATCTATCTAAACATTCCTACATTTTGTTTGAATTTCTCTGTGTGTGGCAGATGTTTGACAGATGGACAGACTTTATTTTTGTAACTGTCCATGCAAAGTCTGCCTGAAATAGCCATATCATTGTTCTCTGTATATTCGGCTGGTTTCACCAACGCTTTGTTGTTTAATATATTAATTTATGGATGTCTCTTCTAGTGATTTTGTTTATTACTAATCTGATTTGATGAATACTGGAAGGGAACAGGGAAGCACCAAAATTTACTGCGGGATGTAATTAGTTTTTTATTATTTTCTAAAAATAATGTTTCAATAATGTTAGCTGGGAAAATGACAAAAAAAAACTGATTTTGGATAATGGTAACTTAACCAGCTCAAACATCTTAGGAGAATGTTGTACTATTCTTTTTTCCTCAATGAAAATAAAATCATTTTACAGATAGTTTTTGTGTTTTTAAAATCCCATCCAACTTCAGTTCAAAGCAAATTTCAATTACTGTTGTTGATATAAGTAAAATAATGAAAAAGTAATTTTTCTGTAGTGACAGTGTATCTCAAGAAACTAGAAATTAGGGAATCGGGTATAATTCGAATTCTCCTATTTACACATTTTTTCCCATGAAATTAATTTTGTCGAGAAGTCATTCTCCACAAATTTAATATCTCTTTTGCTCTGGGAGTCTATGGATACCAGAGCATAATGAAAGTAATATGTAAGAAAAAATTGTTATACATACCCTCTGCTCAGTTCTCTCACTCCTACACTTGCCTCCTGTCCGGTTCTGATTCCCCACCACTCACGTTGTAATCTTCAGTCCTCCTGCACTGTGCTGGACTTGGGGTATTATGGCACCTGGGAGGGTTTTGAGTAAGTGTGTGGAAGATCAACTGCGATCTAACATTATTATGTGTTCTGTGACCTCCTGGGTACTTGAGCAAAACACTCACAAGAGCCATGACACCTCGATGTTTGACACAGCGTGAGAGGTCTGAAGATCCCATGGTGTGTAGTTGGGGATCAGAAGATGTGGCAAGAATAGGACAAGTGGTGGTGAGGTGTCAGAGAGGTAGGCATTAAAATGAGAATGTATATACATGTATATACATATATATATATATATATATATTTCTTTTTATTACCTTTTGATAGCCTATTATGATCAAGAAAACATGGCAGCCAGTGGCTATCATTTTGCTCAATCCACATGGACGCAAATTACAAAAAAATCTGTATTTTAGCGAATGCTGATTTTTTTTACAATTTGAGTAGAATTCACTTCCACTCACATTTATTCGTCATACAAGAAACTCAATTTTCACAGTCAGTGGTGATGCATCAAATAGTTGGAAAAGTTACAAAACTTTTAAATAACTTCATAAATAGAGTAAGAGAAAAGGGGTGTGAATACATATTAAAATTTAACTTTTATTGTATTAAATTAAAATATGGTGAATAAAGTATGTCTTGGTTCCTACCAACAATATAGAGGGAAAATTGACCCCTATATATTCCAGGTAAATGAATCATTACCTTAGCAGTGTGGGATAAATTAACAATCCCTCTACTCACAATACTGTTGGTCAGAACTGAGACATTTTATTCACCAAATTTTAATTTAATACAATAAAAGTTACATTTTAATGTAACACTCCCCTTCTCCTATCTTTTTCCCTTCCTCTATTAATTATATTACTATTTAGTGGTGTACACTTGTGTGTATTCCAGATATGGGAGGTTGACTGCTATATTTTTGAATAACTTCTAATTACATTTTTATGCTATCTTTACCAGCTTTTTAAAAAGCGGGCAAAACCTTGCAGGAAGGGGTTTGGCCTTGCATGGCCTGAGAAATTCAACATGTCTTACGCCATAAAAATAGCATAAATGATGGGAAAAACATATATCATCCCATGACTGAAGTATGTTTCTGATATGGCAGCTGAAAAATGCTCCAAAAGATGAAGGCCTAAAATTAATTTGTTACTTATTACTCTAGCATTCTCTGGTTTAATACAGGTATACAAAATGCCAGTCTTGAGTCAGGGCATACCACTTAGCTATTATGTCTTTGTGCAGGATCGAAACACCCACAGATCTTGTGTTACCGTTTATTCATTTCTTGGCTATCCCAGCCTCATAGACTTTGAATAATGAATGTTATCATCTCCTGCTCTATTTGAACAGGGAACATATAGACATTTTTCTATATGTTAATTTGAAGCCAGGGTATTTACAAGTCAAATTAGAGCATTGTGATCATAAATCTTCAGCAGACCATGGATTTTGGTTTATTAGTATTAATAACCTCTATTGATTTAATAACAATGCTGATAAACTTGTATTCTGACACATAAGTGAACTGATTGGCATCTACCAGGAGTTTATTTAAAGGTTCAGCTATCCACAAAATTTAATTTAGTCTACGGAGAAAGTTTAAATAGTCCAGCTGACACATTGATAAGAATATGCAGGACGTGTGCTTTAAATAATGAATTGGCTAAATATACATTCCAGTGTAGTCGGGTTATATTTCTGTTTACTGAACATGCCAACTTGTAGTCTTTGCTCTCATTGTTTATTTAAAGCATAGAAAGACCTGAGTGTAAAATATTAATGTATCTGTACATGTTTCTCACAGTACCGCTGTGCCAGATTGTCATAGCTCATTTCTTGCATGTTACAGTAAATAAACATGCTTTATTATTTTTGTTCCTTTTTAAAAATTCTTAATCACCTGTGATTTGGCATCGGATGAGTCAAATGTAGCGTATCTATGCTTAAAGGGAACCATCCAGCAGATTTTAAGGCTATAAAAGTGAAGTCAGTGCCTGACAGGCTCTGGGATACTGAGTGCAATTATTCCTTTACTTCAATGAGTCAAGGTTTGATTGCAGAAAAAAGGTTTATAAAAGATATGGCAAAGAGGGGAGGAGATAAATGAAGTGTGCAGCACAGCATCACTATGAGGGGTTGGGTTTATTTTACTACTACTCTGTGGGCTCTAAGCCAAACCCTCCCTCCTCTCTCCCTCTCCTCTCTTCCCCTCCTTCCTGCCACTATTTAGCACTGCAGTCTAAGGACACTGGGCATCACACATATCGATATCGCTATGTCAGGTGTCCTGTGTGTGCCCAAGCTTACACTCCCACCCTCCATCCATAGTCTGCTTTTTAACAAAAACATCTATTAGGAAGTGTTTCGTCTAAATAAGTAGCTACCATCAGAAAACAGGTATCCAACAACAGAAATCCATTGCAAATATGCCTTTAATTCATACATTTAAAATATATAGATATTCTTAACATGTGTCATGTGAACTGTACCACATTATGCATTTTGTATTTCTTCATCATTATGTACTTGTAATGCCTTCCCGTCCTTTGAACAAAATGTATCTTAGTACCCTGGGTCTACAGCACAAAATCCTTTTAAATCTGAGTAAAACAGTGTTATATTTACTGTATTCACATCAAATTTTAATGCTTTGTGTTGATGTTTGTGCAATTGGAACTATTAAGTTGCAGTAAACATTAGGCTACACATTAACAATTGGTAATGTGCAAGCTTTGGTAGAATCATGGGACTACCACAAAATTACTTCAATGTCTCCATATGGAAAACAGGGCTATAGGCATCAACTGAAGTGGCATTTTTGGCTTACAAAACTCCTGCACTTTGATGACTAGAACAGGTAGATGAGGCTATGTCTCATGACGTCGTGACATTTTGGCTCCTCCAAGACCTTGCTCATATTGGCAGAACTGATCCAAAGTGGCCTGAACATGCTAAAAATGTCAACATTTATGTTCAACTCCTTTTTCTAAACTTTTCAAAGCTTTTAATCCACTTTTTCATGTAAAATAATTGATGAATAAGCCAATTGGTGTCTGAACCCGTTCCGTACCCATCTATAAAAGACGAGTCTTAGAATTTTTAAAAACAAAATAGCGACGAGCTTTGTAAATGTATATTTAATATTGTGTTCTGTACAGAGACCATATAAAACAAGTATTAAATATATACATAACATCCATAATAAATCTTTATTCAGAAATGGTGCTTCATAACATAAAGCCGCTAGTATTAAATGGGTTGTTCAGTTAAAATTATACTTTAAATATGCATAAAATATATAAACTGCCTCTATTATCACAGGTTTCTAAATCTATTATTTGCTTTCCTGGGTTCAACAGCTCAGTTTCTGTATCTGAATATTTACCTGACACAGGAGAACAGTTCCTATGTTTGCACGTGTTGAAGAAAGGATAGAGTATGTGGTAAGCGCTAGGGAATTAATTACAGCTCCACAGCCAGTAGTAAATTACCTTTAGGCTTTAATGAAAATGTGTACAACACGCGGGTCCATTAACCACGATGCATTTCAACGCAGTGTGCGTCTTTCTCAAGTGAATCTCAGGACCCAATTAAAACATTTATATACTTTCAATCTTGTTCATGATTGGGGGAAGACAAATCCATACAAGGCTCAGATTAAAACCCGTCCTAGACTAGTAGGGCGGATTACAAAGATACAAATTTATACAAAATTACACGTGTTGAAAGTTGTCCGTTCATGGGCTGACTGCTCATTTTACTCTCTTAAATTGCTTATACGCTGGCCAATAATCAGATTCCAGATGTAAGAATCCATTGTTTGTGATAACCGTATAGTATCAATATTGATAAATTAAGAAAGACAAAAAATAGCAGCTTTCCTTGGAGCTAGATTTATTGCAACATTAACATACAACAATGGAGAGGGTAGGGAACAAAACAACAATGGCCATTGAAGCGTTATCGCCCAGCAAAACAGCCATTGTACTATTGTTTCCTTCCCACCACTCATTGTATGTTAGGCTGGGGTCACACACACAGATATCTGGGCAGATATTGTTCACAGATCTCTGGTTGCAGTGAAATCATGGACAGATTGCTCCATTTGTACACAGCCACAAAATGGAACAATGTGTCCATGATTTCACTGCAACCAGAGATCTGTGAACAATATCTGCCCAGATATCTGTGTGTGTGACCCCAGCCTTAAAGTCGCTATAAATCTAGCTTTTGGGATGGTGAATCTTGCTATTTTTTTCTTTGTTATCTTTATACATTTTCTCTTGGATAGCATGCACCACAAATGCCTTACAGGTCTGTGCGAAGCTTTATGTTGTATGTTAGTGTGCCAAAATTGGTTCTTATTTTAATAGGATAATAATAATTGGTTGAGCCACTGTACGACATGTCCAAAAACATTTGTTGATCTACATTACATTGTTTAGATGATTGAAAAAATTCTTGTTCAACTTTTGAAAATTGTGTAATGTAAATGGAGATTGTCTGCTCATTTAAGAATTTACCCAGCAAAAAGGAGGAGAAGAAATTCCAGTCTTAGAAAGGGTTGATTGTGTTCCAAGGCAATAGTTCAGCAGCAGTAGGAAGTTTGGAACAAGTACAATTCACAGTTGGAGAGTATATATTGAAATTAACTAAATGAAAAATATTTTGATATTCATAATTATGCATCAGTTGAAATATTTGTAGAATTCTTTATGAATTTCTTTACTCAAAATAAATCATATTATTTGGGATTTGAAAGTTTAACACATTTACATTTGAGATTTTGTCAATGTGAACAGTGCAAAGATCGTTCTTCAACTAAATCATTCATGATTCTCATCCTGTGTAACACTTGTCTAACATTTTTTGCTAGTCATGAGTTACAATCACATTGTTCATTGTTTAACACTAGAAGTCCCAGAGAGGGGTCATTTAACATTTCTACCTTTGGAACCCAGAGACGGGTCGAATGACCTGAAGGATTTTAGGCCACATTTAGAAAGGAAAGGATGCTAATTGAAGCCATCAGAGTTGTCAGTTTGGACTAAGGGTCATTTGACCCTCTTTTGGGACTTCAGGGGGGAGCTCGAAATTTCTGGGACTTCTAGTGTTAAACAACTCCCTGTATTGGCCATGGAAAGTTTATGATTATTGCCAGTGATTTAAGTGTAAAATTAAGATAAAACAAGTGTAGAAAAATTAATGACATGCTCATTTAACATCCACTCCTGAGGATTGGTGGCTGGTGGCTAAGGTGACCAAAATGTTTTCTTCCTGTATTAATCATTTAGAGCAACTAAAAAATATCAAAATGCACTGGTATTTAATGCCGCATAAACTCTCTAAATTTGATAAGTCGTCCTCACCGTTATGCTGGAAAGGCTGTGGCGAACTAGGTGACATGGGGCATGTGAGGTGGAGTTGCACTATAGTTAGAACTTTTTGGTCTCAGGTTGAAGATCTAATTAAAATCTGGAGTACACTTCTATTTAACTTCTAGCAGTGTTGAGTATTGGTTTTGACTCTATTCCTCCAGAGTTGTCTCCAGTCTTGTCTCATATACTGACTGCTGTGCGGTACTGTCTGGCTAAATGCTGGCGATCCGAGACTCTACCTACTCAAAAGGATCTTATTGCCAAAATTAACTCACACTATCATCATGAATGGCATCTTTTATCATCCCTCAAACAATGAGAACGTATTGGCAACTTTTGGGACCTATGGTCGTCGTCAGAGTCTGAGTTACCAATAACATAACTTTCTCTACACTGTTACTTTGAACTGTACCTAGATTTGCTATTAGAACCTGGGCTCATTCCCCTCCCTTAACTTACCTCTTGTGCTCACCTCTTTTCCCTCACCCCAAGCACACCTCCCTCTTGTGTACCCCTACTGTTTCATAACACCCATCACTCGTTTAAACTCGTATTGTAGTTATCACTACCTTATTGTTATGGAAATTGTTTTTTTCTTTTAACAAAAAAAGTATTGGTTAAAAAAGAATTGGATTCCATTATTTTTGCATGATTTATAGTACATCTTTGTTTTGTCAATCTATTCGGGAGATAAAAGACAATATAAAATATGAGACGTTTAAACCACATTTGTTGGTTCTTAATGCTCAAATAAAGAAATGTTCAGTGTGTCTGTTCTTTCTTTTCCCTGAATTGGTGCCATATTCTAGATATACTCTGCCCTTTGTTTCCACTGAATTGCTGAAGATGTGAGAATCTAGACGTGTGAAGGACTCTGCCGATGAGGCAATGTCTTTTTAGGCCCTGGTCCAAGAATAAGGAGAGAGGTGTACTGTGGTTATGACACATATACATACACATAACACCTTTGGAACTGTTCTTTCTCAGGGCTGGTTGTTTGCACACACAGCTGTGAAAAGCAGTCGGGTTAACAAAATAGTAGACCTGTGCTTCTTTTTAAGTGTAACAAACGTTAGTACAGCAAAGCAAAATCTGTCTTGTGGGTCATAATTACGTCATGTATCATGTAGCATAGGGTTATGCAGATGTAAAACAATGGAAATAAATGCATAGCAAAGTTGTGCATGATTGTTTAACCTTAATTTTACATAGATGGTGAAAATTATTTATGAATTCAGCTAAATATGATGATTTCGAAGAAAGCAGGCAGTAGGTACAAAACTGTTTA
Organism: Allobates femoralis; assembly: GCA_033576535.1. Lineage (NCBI taxonomy): Eukaryota > Metazoa > Chordata > Amphibia > Anura > Aromobatidae > Allobates > Allobates femoralis. Next base: position 270,524,431 of record JARQOC010000004.1, on the reverse strand, counting down.
ATGTCATGATCCTATCAAGTATTAATGAACAATTACTACTTGAGAATTTACCGCTATTTATGATATACTAACAGAAAAATAAGTGTAAATTGACCTAATCATAGTCATAATCACAGATACAGATTCTTTACTGTACGAGCAGTGAGACAATGGAACACTCTGCCACATGATGCAATAAGTGATTCACTACTAAAATTGAAGAAGGACATTTGCTGGAAAATATATTGTGACCAGTTATATATTAGATTCCTTGATAAGATGTTGATCCAGGGAACTAGTCTGATTGCCGTATGTGGAGTCAGGAAGGATTTTTTTTCCCCAATGTGGAGCTTAGTGTTGCCACATGGGATTTTTTTGCCTTCCTCTGGATCAACATGTTAGGCTATGGGTTGAACTAGTCTCCCTTCAACCTTAAAAAACTATGAAACTATAATGAAAATTTCATGTGAATTTTTCACAGTGCATCTTCAGAATTTTGGAAGAATTTCTACTGTATTTCCACATCAAAATACAAATGTGTTACATGTGTTTTGTTGAGAATGTCACCCAATATATTGCAAATGGTGGAGCCGCAATCAATTTTACACAAAGTATTGACATGCTGCCGACACCGCCACTCAATTTAGGCATTAGGCATGGAAAAATTTGCTAAAGTATATGTTATTTTTAATATGATCAACTTAGCTGGTACTACATTAAAATGCTGATTTTCCACACAGAAAATCTGCATCATATCTAAATTTACTCAAAGAGCAATATACATGAAGCTTGTATTTTTGTCCATGTGTTTGCTTAAGTTACTTTGAAGTATTCAGTTTGTATCGTATCCAAACTCCAAAATCTAAGATACAAAAAAACCTTGGTGCACAATGGTGTATGTGCACTTATCTCTAACTTAATATTGCTTGCTTGTTATACCTAATGCTAGGTAGTAGATACATAGATGTAAATACATGTAGAGATATATATCTTAGGTTACATTCACACATGTATTTTAATTGTCTGAGTGCTGTACAATTTTTGATAGAAAATGACTCAGAGTTGTTGGGTGTTACAAATCACATATTTGCGAGAATCATGAAGATGATCCACTAAGGAGTTCCATGAGACTCCGATCATGGGAGGATACACAGATTAGATATTAGAAACAACATTTTGACAGTGAGCTGCCACGAGAGGTAGTGAGTTCTCCTTCAATGGAAGTCTTCAAACAGAGGCTGGACAGACATCTGTCTGGGATGGTTTAGTGAATCCTGCTTTGACAGGGGATTGGACCCGATGTCCAAGGAGGTCTTTTCCAACTCTACCGTTCCAATATTCTATGATTCTGTGTCCCATTCTGATCTGATGCTGAGGATTAAAATAAGACATAATTAGTGGTCTGTGTGCTATCTGGTAAAAAAAATTCAGCAGAAACAAAATATTTATTATGATTATTTGTACCATTATTTTTATAGTTGTTTTAATTTAAATCCATTTGAACACATTAAAACTAACATTCTTCTTTTTTTATTTCCACAGAGAGAATGTGCAAATTTCATTAAAGTTCTTAAATCTTATAACCACACTCACTTGTATGCCTGTGGAACTGGAGCTTTTCACCCTGTCTGTACCTATATTGATATTGGCCACTATCCTGAGGTAAAATTATAAAATTTATTTGTACAATACGTCAACCTGATGTTACTGAACGTAGTAGACCATTAGCTAAGTGTGTCATCGCCATTGCTGAGTCCACTCTTAAGGCTCCAGCTGCCATCTTCTTATCCAAGCATTCAGAAATGATGTATGGACTGATATAAATACAGAAACAGAGCCACTCCTATACATATATACATTTTATACATTCACAGCATATTTATGGAAACCATGAAAGCCATTATTCAGTCATGCGGAATTAAACATTATGGTTTTCACCAAGAATGTGAAATGTCCATAGTTTATTTATTCTTTAAAAGACACTTTTGTTGTGTCTCAAAAATGTATTTTTATTGGAGTGATTTATTGAACTGTGATGTCAATTCAATATGAAGGTTTTTATTTCTCTAATTATAACTAATAATATTTGCCTGGGTGGTTTTCAGGAGGCCTGGTGCCACCCTGTTGTCATCACTTTACGTATCCATGAGCAAACACTAGTTGTGAAAATCTGTGACTTCATTCAGTAAAGTCAGTACCGGTTTCTATTAATCTTGTAGAAAAAAGTTAAACTGAAAATCCTTCAGAGCTGGATTATAAGTAGAAAGCAGCACTGGCATAAAATAAACCATACCAACTGACTGTGGAGAACATGGAACACGTTTTGACTTTCCACAAAGAGTTTGATCATTCACTCATCAGCTTGTAATTCTGTCTATCCATTGGCAGGAGCTCAAACTTTAAGTAGGAGTAAGAAAGGCAACTGCACAATGTATAGAGTGGTTGTGACTCTGTGCTTCTATATTTTATTGAAAGCAGGAATGAGATATGAACTGAGACTGTGAAGCCTATTTAACAACTGTTTGGCAGCTCACCCCAGATGAGATAAAAGACAACAGCTCAGTACCTCTGTAAACGCGTGTACTGAATATATTGGCCAAGGAGGGATGTAAAGTAGGCAGTGTTACGAGAGATCGATCTGGAGAGAGTGAATTCTGCTAAATTAATGTGCTGTTTCATTATTTTTGCATTCAGATCTCTTTTTATACTCTAAATATAAATACATTATACCATAGGAAAAATTATAAATCATGGAAATAGAGTGGAGAGGCAGTTGCAAGAATATCATACCCCATTTCCAGAGTGATGTGAAAGTTTAATACAATTGAATCACTGATCAAGAATGAATAGCTTTGCGAAATATACAAAGTATGGTTCAATACACAATCATTTAATTAGATATTTGAATCTGTTAATGTAATAGAGATAGGGTTTGGGGTTCACCCTTTAAACAGCCTTTGTGGATGACAGGAAGCTGCTGTCTATTATCTGCTTCATGTATATAACACACATATGCTGCCTTATAATGAGATCACTTGGTTTTCAAGTTTCACAAGTGTTCATACAAAACATTCAGACCTGTTTGTAGTTGACATTTTGTTCTAATCCTTTTTCATTGTATGATTTGATTCTTAAAAGATGATTTTACTACTATATTCTTGATTACAAGTCCTGTTTTTCTAATCTATATTCCAAAATGTATTAGGTTGACAATACTCTTAGGGCATGTTCCCATGATCAATGTTTGCAGCGGTTTGGACGCAGTGTGTTGTTACTACATCCAAAACGCTGCATTGTGCAGTACACGCACAGTGGATGGGATTTATACACATCCTGTGCCCACTGTGCTTTGTTTCCGCAGCATAAATCTATATGCAGGCGGCTTCCCAGGTGCAAGCATGTCAATTGCTGTGGTGTTAAGAGGCGATCTCAGCGGGTGAATGCAAGGAGAAGCCGTCATGCCCCGAACATTGGCTATGGGCACAGGTTGCTGCGTTCACTCGCAGAGATCATCGGCTTCCCTCCCGGAGAGCAGACACTGCATCTAGAAAGCAGTGTCTCCATATCATGGGCACATAGCTTCATGGTCTGTAGAACTGCAACTGAATAAAAATGAGAGGATCAATCTGATGTGATTTTAATTCAAATCAAAGCTTACAATCTAAGGATACAATATAATAATATTTATTCATTTATTTAGCGCTATTAATTCCATAGCACTTTCTTTCAACTTTGTTTTTATTAAACTTTTCATATTACATAACAGTACATAATAAACAATGAACAGAGCATCTTCTGCAACATGTAGTTTCATTGTAAGTAGACAATAATGGTAAAAGGAAATTGAGTCCCATCTTAAATTCAGTAGTCGAGTGCTTAATATGATCCTAGGACATAACGCTTTGGGAATTCTAACGTCCGTGAGGTTCACTTATACTCAAGGAAAAGTACAGTGGAGAATCAGAGCATATTAGAGTCATTTATATATGTATCGTAAATGGAAGTATTTTTTGAACATGTCCCAAAGTCTCCAGATTTTATAGAAGCTCTCCATATTATTATGTAAATTAGCGGTCATTTTTTTCATGAGATGGACATTATTTATCTGTGCATAATTCCATAGCACTTTACATACATCAGTAATGCTGTCCCCATTGAGGCTCACAACTCTAAACATCCTATCAGTATGTCTTTACAATCAGAGGGCACAGCAAATCATGACAGATAGGGATGGAAAGTCTTTAATCTCATTGTAGCACTGAAGAAAATTGAAAATTTGAGCTGTAGTTTCATCTGTGGATAATAATGCAAAGCTTCAAGTGATAGGGAAGTGCTGGACCAGCATAGTCAGTGTGATTGTGAATTGATTGATCTGCGATATATTTCAGTGGTGCTCTTTTTTTCACTTTAAGACAAAAGAAAAATCACCACATACCAGAAGTGTAAATGCAACTGTCTATTTCAGAAAATATGTATTCTGAAAAAATGACATTGGCTGCAGAATGTCTTATAAATCTAAATAATCCCAATATATGAGTGCATGAAATGCCCTGCTTTGTAAAAAAATTAAATAAAATAACATGTTCAATATTCCTTGTGACCTGCAGTTTTTATTCTTAAATTTGTGCAATTTAGCAATGTTAATTTCAAGTGTCCCAAGATATTTGTGAACACATGCCATTCTGTGACCAAATGACAACTTGTTATTATGATAAATTGGTTAGAGGTTCTTATGACTTCCACATCTTTGCCATATCTGCTAAGAGCACATAAGCCATAAAGTAAAACCTTCGGTCTTAGAGAATATCTCCGCGGAATGCAGACTTTTGTGCTTTACCTGTCCCCTCAGGCCCCTAATCCATAGTAATAACCAACAGGAAATTCTTTCTCCAACGTACAGTTTTTTTTGTGACAGTGTTAGCAGAGGGTCACAATGTATGGCGGTAGGGTATATAGGTTAATTGTTCTTATTTTTGAACACATGTATTATGTTTACTTTTTATTTTAATGATTAATTAGAAAGCAAGCTAAGAAATAAACACATTTGTATTGCAGAGTGGGGATTTAAGATTGGGATGTAGCAAATGTGTTACTTCAATTATTTTCTACTGATAAGTATCCTTATGTTTATTGGAAAACATAAAAACATGTTGGAATGTTTGTAATAGTTTTGACCACTTTTTTTACATTGGTAACAAATGATACATTGATATTACATGGCTTTTATATCTCTATTATTTTTAGTATTTTCAAATATGTGATTATTATTATTATCAAGTTATGTGAAGTCAATTTATTTCATATTCCTTTGCAAGATATGGTGCATAACTTTGCCTTAGTCAATTTTTTGAAAATAGAAAAAATATCCTATTCCACATAAGGTGTCATGCACATGCCTGTATACAGGACATGTCGCCTCTTGGATTGTTGCACTTGCTTCTATTTACTTTTAATTGTGTTACAATTAATTCAACATCTGATACAGCTTGTATACATTAGTCATTACGATACCAATCTGCTGTATCTGTTCTTTAACGTAGTGTTTCAGTTCCTGTGTCTTCCAATCTATATGAACTATAAAGTTTTTTTGTTGTTCATGCGTACCACCAGGTGATTTTGAAGTTTTAAGAACTGCTTCTGACAAAATGCAGAATAAAGAACATATACGGTATATAGCATACTGTATGTTTTATTTTTTTTTTTACTTTATCGAAAAGTCACAGACCAAATTATATATAACCTGAACTTTATCAGGTCCGGAACTTTATCAAAGGAATTTTAAAAATAGTGTTACTTTTATTTGTATGAAATGTACCAAAGTGCTTTATGATAAAGGTATCTTGTCAGTCTAGAAATACCTGTTGTAATGAGTCATACGATTTAGATTAAAGTCAGTCGTATCCATTAGGGATGAGTAGGTCTACTACTGCAATCCTGGTCCATAGTTCAGGTCAATGCTTCCTGGCCTTGGACAGGAGACTGGCAAATTTCCTGAGCTTCTGGGATTCCAGGCTCAATTTATAATTTTATGGGTTAGTGCCTTGTCACCTGTGCACTGCACATACGATGACATGTCAAACCAGTGAATCACATGCCATGCCAGAAAACCTAGAAGCTCAGGACTTTTGCTCAGGCCCTGCTCACAGCCATAAAAAGCACTTACCTGGACCATAGAAAGGGGTTGCCTAAACAATCGACTTATCTTTAGCATGCACCCATATTGGCTGAATCAGAAAGCAATAAGTTTGTATGGGGAACCTCAGAACTCTTCCTTGACCGATAACACACAAGAAAGTACAGCCAAGCCAAACACTGTATATGCAAGAGTTAAGAGATATTGTTGGTGGTTTGTCCCGCAGCTATTTAATGTGTATGGGGCCCTAAAGGTAACTCCAATCAGCTTCTCCAGCATAATAATCCCATTGTCATCTTGGTTATGAATCCAAAAGTGTCACAGTTCTGCTGCAGTAAGCTAGTATAGCAAATACAAAGTGAAGATCCAGCACCACAATGTTTCATAAAGCTGTATTATGACCCTTTAAAACACAAACTGTACAACAGGTAATGCATTTCAAACAGATGTCAGTCCTAAATCAGCTATAATTTAAGAGATTTTCTGCTTTTAGAAAACCCCTGTATCCCAGCTGCAGTTTGCTTTAAAATAAAAACTGACTGTACTTTACTGACCGTACCACTGTCCAGTGCTGAGCTTCCATCACTGATCACGTTGACAACACTCTCTGTGACTCTAAGAGGCTTGCACAATCTACTTAGGCAGAGTCACTCAGCTCAATTATTGGCTGAAATATGTCAATGTGACACGAGAACTGCAGACAGTAACAGACACAAACTGCAACCAAGACACAGGAGTTTTCAAAAACAATAAAACTCCTTTGAGGGCAAATCCCAACTGTTAACATCTTAAACAGAACCTTTCAGCTACTTTATGCTCCCAAACCTATCACTATCTGTCCCTGCAGCTTCATATTCTAAGCATCCCTGCTTGACCTAATACTGTACTGTAGTACTGTGGTTGAGAAAAATCATTTAGTATCTGACATTTTCTGAAGGTCCATGACCCCGCTCATTCCATGGTTATCATGCCCCGATGGGCGTGATAACCTTATTTACAAGCGCTGTCCTTGTGAATAGGCTCATTCTAGCTATGATGCACCGGCTGCGTTGTTTCTGGTCCTGTGAACTCTGGGGGAGTATTGGATGTACTTGTTCGGCTCCAGAGCATGTGCACTGTGCACTCTGAAACCAACAAGTACATCCAATATTCCCTCACAATGGACAGGTCCAGAAATTATGCAGCTGGCGCGTCATAGCTAGAAAGAGTTCATACAATTTAGATACCAGGACTGCACCTGTAAATTAGGTTATCACCAGGGTGTAATAATCGTTGTATGAGTGGGGACATGGACCTGGAGAGAACGCCCAAAGTGACTATAGACACCACATAATTACCATAAGAAAATGTAAGTTACTAAATGATTTTTCTCAATTATTACAGTACAGTATTAGGTCAGTTAGGGATGCTTGAAATAGTACTAGGAAGCTACAGGGACTCATAGTGATAGGTTTGGGGACATAGAGTTGCATAAAGGTTCTCTTTAAGTTCTTTAAAGGGAACCTCTCAGTTCGTTTTTGCATCCAAACCTATCACTACTTGTTCCTGCTCCTTCGAAATACATCCCTAACCATCCCTGTCTAAGCTAAACCTAATCCTATAATAGTTGTACAAAATTACTTTGTTGCTTACATTTTCATATGCTAATGAGTCTACTTGACTACTCTAGGTAGTCACATTGGGCAGTTTTGACGGCTCCGTCTCCCCCCTTGATGCTAGTATCACGCCCCGCTGGATATGATTATAGATTTCCCAGCACATTCCCGGCTCTTCAATTCAAATGTCTCTCTTCTGTGTCAGACACCGCGGCAGCATCATTTCTGCAGCTGCGCATTGTGAATAATTTCGAGTTGCCCTTAGCGGCTTCATAAAGCTCAGTGTGCATGCTCAGAAGCCCTCACTGATTTATCGCTAAATGAATACATTGAGTAGTCAAGAGGACTTATTAGTATGCGAAAATGTAAGTGACAAAGTAATTTTGCACAACCATTATAGGACATTTTTAGCTTAGACAGGGATGGTTAGGGATATATTAAGAAGGTAGTGGTAGGTTTAGAGGGCAAAAACGAGCTGACAGGTTCCCTTTAATAGTTCGTTGGTTTTCCAGATCTCATAGCAAAATTCTGGTTCTGACTATATTTTCCCAATGAAAACAAAATAAAACCTTTTTTTGCAGACAGATCTTGATAAAGTCTTTTCTTAGTGTTTTGACCTGTTCAATTTTTTTTATTAGTGACTTGGGATGGGCGAACCATGTGGATTTGACTGGGTTTGTGACCACAGTTGCTTTGTTAAAGTAAGTCAACAGTTAAAGGGAATGTACCAGCTACTTTATGCCCCCCCAGCTATTACTGTCTGTAGCTGAAGCTTTAGAATACTATTCTAATCATCCCTGTCTGAGCTCAGATTGCAATGTCAAAGGTGTAAAAAAAGCATTTATACACTTTAATTTTCTCATGTAAATGATGCACAGTTTACATCTAGGAGACTGTAGTCTATCTGGCAGATGAATAGTTAACATTTCAGCCTTGTTAGAACATGTTGGGAGACCTGATGTGATGTCATAACCATGTGACTACAATAGGCAGAGCTAAGTCCCCATAGGACATAATAAGTTTGCTTGCTTACCTCCACCCACTATGGTCACAAGATTGTTACATCACACAGGTCCTTTAGCCATGCAAGTTAATAGTGAGTTAACTATTATCCTGCCAGACAGTCTCCCTCCTCCAAGGTGTAGACTGAAATGTAAGTGTATAAATGCTTTTTTCACCTTTACCATTACACTATGAGCTCAGACAGGGATGATTAGAATAGTATTATAAAGCTGCAGGTGCAGACAGTGATAGCTGGGGGGGCATAAATGACGTGACAGGTTCTCTTTAATGCACCTAATATACTTACCAGGTAGGCTTTCTCACTTCCTGGTGTCCCGCAGTGCTGCGTCACTTCTGGGCCACCCCTTATCTTCTGAGCGTATGTGATTGGCTGTTTGAGTCAGTCACGTGATTACTCTCAAAAGATGAAGAGAGGTCTGGAAATGACGCAGCGGTGCGGCACAGTTGGAAGGAATAATGTGGACCTGGTAAATATTATGATTAGGTGTATTAAATGTTGCCTTACTTTAACAGAGCAACCGCGGTTATGAATCCAGTCAAATCCGAATGATTCACCTATCCCTATTAGAAACTTCAAACTATTATCTTGTTATATACCACTTTCCAAATTATTATATAAAATGCTATTTTGATTTTCATAAATGGTCAGTACACATGAGTCAGTACAATGTTCACCAACATTAGAGTATAAATCATATTCTATTGGACAAGCTTCCCAATGATAAATGTATTTTTCCAAAATGAAAAAAACTCAAATTGTACTATTGCAAATTATTATGTACAACAGAGTTTCCAAATATTTTATAGGTTGTAAATATCAGAATTTCAACAAATTACCATTTTCAGTTCTTAAGAGGTCCTATTTACTGAAGTCAAAAGCTTTTTCAATTCAAAATATCTTAGGCCAAGTTACATGCCATCATAGGACCTGTTCTTTGTTATCACTTTCACAATTCTTGTATCCATTGAAGTTTTAAGCTTTTTGTATAGTTTCTGCTCGAATTTCTTTGCAGAATGTCAGAATAGCCTCCCAGAGCTGCTGTTTTGATCTGAGTTGCCTCCCACCCTCATAAATCTTTTGCTTGGCTATAATCCAAAGATTCCCAATAAGGTTAAGGTCAAGGAAGGCTGGTGGCCACACCAAGAGTTTCTCTCCTGTTATGCCCATAGCAGCCAATTACTTTGAGGTACTCCTGGCAGCATGAAATGGTGTGTTGCCATGTATGAAGAAGATAGCATGGTTCTTCTTCTTGTACCTTAGTGACCCAGAATATGCCATGTGATGTTTTATAATGTTGTGTATTGTAACTGCTACACTTTAGCTCTGAGAGTTGTAGCATGTCTAATCCCACACTGCCCTCTGCTGGCCTTTCTCTAAATTACAATTTCCTTATATGGTCAAAGGTCACTAAGTAACAATTGTGACTATGCGAGCAGTGTGTTTTTAGGAGAAACGACATCACCTGTTCACTACTTTCCTCTAGTGATTTCAAACAGTAGATAATAGATAGACTGCACTTTATACAGAGAACTTTATACAGATCCCCACTGCTAAGAATCTCTCACAGCTAAACAAGAGGGAGAGTTAAATGAACAGTGTTAACTGTGCTTCAAATATGGAGCAAAAGTTCACAATCGTTCAAGAAACCTATGGTGTCCATATTTCTTATGAGAATACAACCACTTCTGCTACTACTCCATGCTGGACTAAGAAACTAGCCCCTGTGACCCACCTAGTTATCTTCTACTTTTTACATTTGCCTCCTAATCTGTGGATTGCTGGAGCCATCGGAACAGAATTCAGCTCCAATTTCCCAGGCCCTGCAAATCTGATGAAGGTTGTGGCAAGTGAGTTATTTATTTATTCGTTCAACCCTGCACACCTCATGGTGGGTCGGTCACAACAGGGAGAGGGAGTGGGGAGTCGGCGGACAACGGCTAGCTGTTTCTCGGGGTTACTGCTTCAACGGGTCCAGAATTAGACCCATTGAAGTGGTAACCCCGCAAAATGGCAACTCCCCACTCCCTCTCCCCGCTGTGACCCACCCACCATAGGGGTGCTGATGAGTGCCACCTGCTTTTTTTGTAATTGACTGTATAAAAAACGTCTTTGTGGCGAGCAACACCAGAGTTCAGATACCTTCAGAGACAAATAGGTTTTAGTGAATAAGTAGCCCCTTCTGTCTCCCGCAGTGCTCGGTTCCATACTTCCTGAATGCTAAGTTATTTATTTTGTCATGAGGTAGAGCATGTTAAGTTATAACAGCCCAGAAGATAAGTTTGATGATGTCTCATGATACCCATCAGCATTTTATTGCTCCATAGTAGGGTATCCTGATGTTCCTGCAAAGCTCAAACGGAATGCTGTTGTCCGAGCTAAATGATCCTGGGTTACAAAACATGCAGCAGTCAGGACAATCGTGGTGTGTGACCTTATTTTTCCCAAAGAAAGAATTCAACTCAAGAATTCAAGATTCTGGCCTTTTCTAAGCACATGTTTGTCCCTTTTTGACAGTCATGAGGATCGCTAATACATTCTTTATCCCACTCACTTGTAAAGGGGTCAGCTTTAAAGCTTATGAAGATCTCGGTCTGCATAGAGTGCTTTCAAGCTTTAATTTATGAAACATATTCTCAGTCCTGTAGTGATTTCTTTAACAATTTTGAAAAGAGTGAGGACAAACCTGTTGTTGGCTAGATCTTTGCAGGGCTTGGCCATGTAGCGCAACACTATCTGGTCGACGTGGTCTGGCTCAATGTAAGCAAAAATATCAAATTCAAAGGACTTTCATGTCTCCTTTTAGGGTGTAAATTCTCTGTCAACGCTCTTATGAGTCAGTGGGCAGTTGTACAACCCAGACATGGATATGGTAAAAGTCTTCAGCATAAGCTGTCCTGTTGGGGTTATATCCATATTACTTTACCTTTTAAGACTCTCCCATCAGGTCCTAGCCACAGGAAGACTGGATTGATGGTCTCTTTTTCTGAAGTACTTCGATCCATACAAGAAAGGAATGGACTTTCTTTCAACATCTTTACATAAATGTTTAAATTCTGGTCTGAGCTGCCATAAAAATGTTTTTTAAATATGGGATGTATATTCTATACTTATACTATAAGCAGGAGTGCTATGATGTGATGAGGATCCACATTCCTTGGGGGCCAAACTTATTCAGAGCATCTAACATTTCACTGTAGCAGTTGCGCAAAATATTCATGCCAAGGGTTACGATAGAACTTTGACTTTCTGGAACATTCACAACTAGTATACCATGTTGCAGCAGCTGAGTTCCTCTGGCATAAATGGTGGGTTCCTAGTACTCTACAATGGGTATAGACTGACCATTGGAAGCTCTGTTGTCCAGACACTGATCTGGAGGCTTCATTAAAAGATTATTGTTCCAATGTTGCCAAAATGCAGTTTTTGCTGTGGTGATGACTTGTATCCAATAAAGCAGTGAATACAACTCAGTTTATGCGGATCATTACTTCAGGACAAGGGCCAAATATTTAGAAAACCATGGATGCCTTTCAGGACCTACTATCGTTCCTCCCTCAGGAAGTTGCTCCTTTAAATGCCAGCATTGGCATTTAACATATCCAGCTCAGTGACAATGTCTGCAGATTGGTGTAATCTGCCTATCATAGTGGTCAAATGGTGTTTTTCTTGATTGGGATTGGTACTCATGGCAAGGCTATCAGCAGTGAGACATGATGGAGTTACGGAAGAGAATCCTTGTGACTTAAGCTCTAAAGTTTCTATTTTTCTTCAAACTTTGGATAGACCACTACCTAATTCTGCCATTTGTTTCTGAAGTTCCTCTATGGCATTAGTATTGGAAGCTGGTGCCTGTGCTGCTTGCACAATTAAAACATTTTTAATAGAGTCACTATGAGAAGTGGTTAGAAGAAAGTAGTCAATCAGAAACCCTATATACATTACTCGGGTAGTTTTCACACTGTTAGGAAACCTAAAGGGCCTACCAGTATTGCTCCTTTGTAATAGTATTTTAGCAGCTGCTCTCTTAAACCAATGAATGTATCTCACACTAACCTTCCTCATTATGCCTTTATCTGTGTCTGTGTTGTTTATCAGCACCACATGTCTTCACAGTACGATAACCACACTTAGGTTTTAGTGAAATATTTAATGCTTTTATACCTTGTCCACAGCATTTGTAGTGTTTTGCCAGCAAAGATATCCTTTTTCCTTCCCATTTTGCTTGAAACCTGTGGCCTGCTTAATAGTGAGGAATGTCCTTCTTACGTAGTTTTCCTTTTATCGGTCATACCTTGCAAACTAATCATCACAGATGTTAGATATTAATTTCAGTGATCGAAACTGCCCCAAGTCACAATCTCCTCTGGGAGTTTATTTGAAAAATTACAAAATAAATCTATATGACACTTTATTCCAATTTGCAAATTATTTGTAATGCGATGTAGACCACCCATCTACAAGTTTATTGGACTGGACATAATCCATATGACAAATTAATGGATAATTTTTTTTTATTAATATTCTGATTAAAACCTTTGACTGAATACAACAAATATACATCATTTTTTGTTCTACAGGAACTTATATTTTTAAAAAGCGCTTTTTCATAGTCAACATTCTTTTAATAGAAGTAGCTATAAAGATTTTTTTGTTGTTGTATTGCAAAGAACAAAAAGACTGATTGCATGGATAGTTAATTATTAGGGATTTTTCTATGACATCTATCAAATTTCCCAGTCATAGCAATAATTTTCTTTGTGACAGATTAAAAAAATCTTCATAATATATTTCTCCAAGGTCCTGCTTAAATCATTACATGGCAATTAATCACTTGTTCTTTTCAGCTGTCATTTAGTGTATTCAGTTTTGCCCAAGCATATTTCATAATTATACATTAGTGTTTTTTCAATCTATTTGTATCTAAGTGACAGATATACAAGTCAGTAATTATATTGGAGTTGCTCTTTTAATGCCACTGTTCATGCTTTCACATGCAGCAAATAATAGTTTGGAATTGCCAGAAAATAGAGAGTAAATGTATCTACTTTCCCTCTTGCTATATGCACTTATTTATCATAATCTTTACATTATTTTTATGAGATTCTCAACCATAACTAATCTGAGTTTACAACAGTTGCTCCATATATTATAAGTAAATACATTTAAGGAATTTCTGTAATCACAATTCTGTTTTAGTCTTTGAACTATAAATTCAATAATTATATAATAAAATAGATGATAAATATGTGTTACACTAAATAAGGGATATTTTTTATTGTACATAATGGTAAAAATGTTATCTGTGTAGTTTAGTGAAAATGCCTTTCTATTAACTTTCATTAGCCGCACTGCCCTTTTCGAGCAGTATTTCTATGTTTGTAAGTCAAGTACTCCATAACTTAAACAAATGACATCAAAGTACCCCCAAGGCTATGATCATATACTTCGCTGCACATTAAAAGCATAGCATGAAAGCAATGCAAATACCCCCTAGAGACAATCCATTGTAGAATCTAGATCCTAGAGTACCATTTAGCAGCTGCTTCTATATTAACAGACGTTTGACCTGTCATGTGACCACATGTACATTATTGAGCAACAGTAATTGTAATGGGTCAAAGATCCCTAATCAAATTCCAACCTTTACAATGGCCATATATTTGCAATAGCCATAGTCCGAATGCTCATAACAGACTAGACATACACATTCATATTCTGTTCCATCAAGCATGTACGTATTTTCAATCAGTATAGACTAGTCCACTTCCCAACATCTCATGCCTATCTCTATTGACAACAAAGGATAAATTGTGTTAAAATTCATGCCTAATCCTGCCTTTCCTTCTCAAATGTCATAAGATTGTTAGATGATTATGTCATGCACCACTACTAATTTGTACTCTAAGATCTAGATTTCACAATGTAAACTTTTAGTTCCTGACTGGTCTGATAAATTCAGGGGCCCATGGGATTGTATCATTAAGTGGAGTTCAGATGACCATAGAAATGATTGGGCTAGTCCTGTCGACAATCTATCACCCTGACTATATCTATGTACTAATCCGTATACTGGACCCATGCAGCAGCTGCCTGTTATTAAATGTAACATTATCATCTGAAAAACTGACAAGAATAGTGCCCACTGCTTTTTTTGCTGCTTGAAAAAATAGCTCATTTGCACTTGAACATTTAGTATTTTTTGTCGTTGTACTGTCTACTGGACAAACACATTGCACATACACCCATGTTAATGACACCTTAGGGTTCCGTCACACTTGGCTATGTTCCAGTGATCCCGACAATGATACGACCTGGTAAGGAACGTTGCTACGTGGTCGCTGTTGAGATGTCAAACAGTCAGATCTACTCAACAATGCAGCAACGATAAGGTGACCCGTATGACGACGACGGCGGTCGTTGGGACCCTGTCACACAGCAGCTAGTCTGACGACTCAGACTTACGTGGCTGAGTTCTGACTCACCAACGAGGTAATTTTTAAGGCATCAAACACACTGATGCATGCACACCGACGATCAAAAAATGGTCCAGACCATTCCAATACGATCGGCTATGTTACAGCGGAGGCCCGGTCACTGCTACGTGTCAAACATAGCTAGATCACTAGCGAGGTCACTGTTGCGTCACAATACCTGTGACGCAACAGCGATCTCGCTAGAGATCTCACTATGTGTGACGAGAGCTTTAGAGTGCAGAAAAGGTCAGTCCACCTTTCATGCCTCATCTCAACCTTAGTGTCATGTACAGACAGATAAACCTTTTGGTCTGGATTGATTGAAAGTGGCGTTTTGTTTGCCTATGTCAATGAGGGGCACAAAGGAATAAGATTTGCACCCCTTTCAATAGGGTTTATCATTGATGTTTGCCTCCATGCACCTCGCTGGAAATGTTACTCCTGTCATTGACTTGAGTAGCATCTTGGAAGTTAGGAACTTTGGCACTCTTGATGAATTTGTCTAGGCAGCGTTGCAATGCTCCACCTTACCTGCTCCACAAATCTATGTAATTTGGATAAGCTGGTCAGATGTAGCGATGAAAGAACCTTTTAAAGTTCAAATTGGTGCCATACAGCCAACCTTTTTGGAGTACTGTTCATGACCCCGAACTTGACCCGAACCTCAATTGAAGTCACTCATTGCTAGTTCAGCTCTCCGCCCACATACAGCTAGCCATAAGTGAAACACTTCTGGAGGTGGAAGGGTGTTTTTTTTGTTTTAATTAATTTTGGACACACACTACACCCAAAACCTGTGCTTTAACGCCCAGTGCAAGCCAATCAAACACTGAACACAGCTTGCACTGGGCCAAGAACCAACTATGCCCAACCACAGCGATGCTTACTCCTTTGCTTTGCAAATGTAAAGCACCCAAATTATGAAACCCGAACAGTTTTGCTCAACACCGGAAAGTTCATGGACCCGTACTGAACCTTGAAAGGTTTGCTTATTTCTAGTCAAAAGTGTCATGAAATCTCTAAAAGTTGCAAATTATGAACAAAGACCTTTATATTTACTCCTAAATAAAAATGTCCTGCAATAGTCTTCAATAAGTCAATACAAAATAGATGATTTACTCTTTTTTATGATAAATTAAAATATTAGCTTTATACTATGCACCTTGCAAAGAATATGCACAAGCTATAAAGAAATACTGAAAACTATTAATCTATTCATGTTAAAAGTAATCACAATGTGTTTCCAGCTCTGCAATCTTTTAACACCTGCTTGACTACTTGCTTGTGTCTTCTTCTCTGAAATATATACTGTTGTAATTATACATTTAACATTACAGCTATAAATAATGCAAACATGTGTAGAGAATAGACCTGTCAAGAGCAAAATAATAGAGTAGGAACACCTCTGCATGGCAAATGTCTTTTTACGTGGCCTCGCTTGGAGCCTACATGCATAGGCAGGTGCACATAAGAACAGGAAAAATCTCATGATCTTTTCCAGTTTTAGCAAATGTAATCCTTTATCATTCCTCTAGATAAAGAATACATCTCACTTTGAGTAACACAGCAAGTAGTACAATTGGATATGGTGCAATGACATTCAAGTCGATGAAAAGAAGAACAGAGACAGTTGAACTTCGACTAATGACTTTCTTAGCAATCCAGAAAAGCCGCTTGCTGAGTGTTTGATCAATACTGCATATAATCCAATTTTAGGCTGCAGTAGAGACTGTGATTATAGAAGAATGGCAAGAAAAAGTTACACAGCGCTCTCACTGTGTAATACCTTTTATACAGACAGTACCGGATGAAAAGTGTATCCAAGACTTGTTATCACAAATTGTTCAGTCAGTAATGAATTTATAGGGATGTTTTGTGTAATCATAGTCTCCTGCAAGTCTGAGTATAAAGCTGACTACGTATCTTGCAAATAAAACCAAAGATCATTCATGGGCAGTGTGCGTGACCCAGGATGTGCAGCATACATAATAAATCATGGTATGCTCAAAGTGTAAGGCTAGGGTCATATTTGGGACCTTGTATCCTTTGAAAGGATGCTGTACAGGATGCTGTTTTTTCCCTTGCCATTTTCATGGCATTTTTTCCTTTTTAGTGCTAGCGTTAATGCATGCCGTTAACGCATGGTACACATATGTACCATGTGTTAACGCATGCATTTCCCATAGACTCCCATGGTAAAAAAATGCATGCGTTTTTGCAAACGCCCCCAAAACACTTCTTACCATGTTTTTCGGTTCTTTTTCAAAAATGCATAGCGTCAAACGCATTGCACTTTGACAATGTGTTTTTGCATGGGAGCCTATGGAAGCGTTAACGCCAGCATTTTTTAACATTTCCACATGTGAACAAATGCTACCTTTTAGCGCTTCCATGACAATAATGTGACCCTAGCCTCACTGTTGTTTTAATTTTTATTTCATAACTCAATAATTCATGTGAAAATAATCAGCTTTTTAATATATCTGATCAGACAAATTTGCTTCTTTCTCTACCAGACTTGATCAGTCATTATCAAAATTCTCCATTTGAATGTAAAGTCTGTATTCAGTGAAGACTTTCCCATTACAGAGATAGGAGGTGGCAGTTGTTACAGATGAGATTCTATAATGATGGGGAGAAGGAAGGAGCTAGAGACAGAGGGATAAGCTACAAGCATAGCTGCACCCTCGCTTTTCTGTCAACATCTCAAAGGTAACAACTGTCATTTCCTATCTCAGTAATGGGAAAGTCTTCACTGAATACAGATTTTAATTCTGAATTGAGAATTTTGATAATGACAGATCAATTCTGGCAGAGAGAGAAGCTAATTTTGTCTGATATATAAATTACAGAGTTGCTTATTTTAATGTGAACTATTGATTTATGAAATAAACATTAAAACAATGTTTATGCTTTAGAACATTTAATATACTTACCGTATATACTCGCGTATAAGCCGAGTTTTTCAGCCCAAAAATTGGTCTGAAAAGTACCCCCCTCGGCTTATACGCGAGTCAGTGCTGTATACCGATGTATACATCGGTACATACCGATGTATACATCGGTATACAGCAGCCCCCGCATCCCCAGTAATGCAGGGCCCCCCAGGGTCTCTCCGGTCACCTGTAAAGCAAGCTATACTTATCAGTGTCCCGCTCGCACCCGCCGCTGCCGACATCCACGATCCTCCATCTTCATGCGACTCCTCTTCCTGTTTCTGTGCGCGTCGCCGGCAATGACGTCATTCCCGGCGACGCGCACAGGAAACAGGAAGAGGAGTCGCATGAAGATGGAGGATCGTGGATGTCGGCAGCGGCGGGTGCGAGCGGGACACTGATAAGTATAGCTTGCTTTACAGGTGACCGGAGAGACGCTGGGGGGGGCCTGCATTACTGGGGCTGCCTGTATACTACCGCTGGGGCTGCTATATACCTCTGGGGCACTGTATACTACCACTGGGGCTGCTATATACCTCTGGGGCCCTGTATACTACCACTGGGGCTGCTATATACCTCTGGGGCACTGTATACTACCACTGGGGCTGCTATATACCTCTGGGGCCCTGTATACTATCACTGGGGCTGCTATATACCTCTGGGGCACTGTATACTACCACTGGGGCTGCTATATACCTCTGGGGCCCTGTATACTACCACTGGGGCTGCTATATACCTCTGGGGCACTGTATACTACCACTGGGGCTGCTATATACCTCTGGGGCCCTGTATACTACCACTGGGGCTGCTATATACCTCTGGGGCACTGTATACTACCACTGGGGCTGCTATATACCTCTGGAGCCCTGTATACTACCACTGGGGCTGCTATATACCTCTGGGGCACTGTATACTACCACTGGGGCTGCTATATACCTCTGGGGCCCTGTATACTACCACTGGGGCTGCTATATACCTCTGGGGCACTGTATACTACCACTGGGGCTGCTATATACCTCTGGGACCCTGTATACTACCACTGGGGCTGCTATATACCTCTGGGGCACTGTATACTACCACTGGGGCTGCTATATACCTCTGGGGCCCTGTATACTACCACTGGGGCTGCTATATACCTCTGGGGCACTGTATACTACCACTGGGGCTGCTATATACCTCTGGGGCCCTGTATACTACCACTGGGGCTGCTATATACCTCTGGGGCACTGTATACTACCACTGGGGCTGCTATATACCTCTGGGGCCCTGTATACTACCACTGGGGCTGCTATATACCTCTGGGGCACTGTATACTACCACTGGGGCTGCTATATACCTCTGGGGCCCTGTATACTACCACTGGGGCTGCTATATACCTCTGGGGCACTGTATACTACCACTGGGGCTGCTATATACCTCTGGGGCCCTGTATACTACCACTGGGGCTGCTATATACCTCTGGGGCACTGTATACTACCACTGGGGCTGCTATATACCTCTGGGGCCCTGTATACTACCACTGGGGCTGCTATATACCTCTGGGGCACTGTATACTACCACTGGGGCTGCTATATACCTCTGGGGCCCTGTATACTACCACTGGGGCTGCTATATACCTCTGGGGCACTGTATACTACCACTGGGGCTGCTATATACCTCTGGGGCCCTGTATACTACCACTGGGGCTGCTATATACCTCTGGGGCACTGTATACTACCACTGGGGCTGCTATATACCTCTGGGGCCCTGTATACTACCACTGGGCTGTATATACTACCACTGGGGCTGTATATACTACTGGGGCTGCGTGTATACTACCACTGGGGCTGCTGTATCTACCTCTGGGACTGGTGTATACCACACTGCTGGGGGCTGTATACTTGTGCTAGGGTCCACCCTCGGCTTATACACGAGTCAATAGATTTTCCCAGGTTTTGGGGGCAAAAGTAGGGGGGTCGGCTTATACACGGGTCGGCTTATACACGAGTATATACGGTATATTATAAACTGCCCATAATCAGGACAATTTGTCGAGCTAGTGGGAAAGTGGGAAATTCAACAGAAGGAGCCTCCCTGTTAGTAAGTAATGAAATAGCTGTAAGTGCTATAGATTGAAATCACAGTTTCCCAGAAATGAAAATGAGTCTTGGAAGGAGAAACGTTTATGGTGATCACAATGGGGGGAAACTGGTAAATTAGCAATCTTATGCTACTCTTGTTTTGAAATGTCGACATTGAAGGAAGCCCAGTTGACTGTGAAATTAGGTCAAACCTGAATTCTGTACTGTTTTCATTTTTTTAAGTAACAAATTTACAATCCTACTTCCATTATAAGGGTGGTGTATATACTGATAAAATGTCTACTGACACAAATTTTGTATGTAAAGGTGCTTAAATGTATCCAGTATTGTAGAGAATTGATTTATTTTGCCAAAAATGTTAACAACAAATTCGTTAGTAAAAACTTACTTAAAAAAATAGTTTCATGACAAATCTCCCCAGTTAAATGTCTCTATTTTAGGATCTACTCTGTGGGCTCTTCATAACCACTATGTGGCGCCCCTGCATCTGACCACAACAAAATGGTATTGCTATAACATTATGTAATGCCATGTCTGAGTAAAATTGTGGTCCCTCTGCTGGATGTCTGAAATGTACACAGACACTGCCTGATGTGTAACCAGGAAGCTGAGCACTGAAGACCTGGGTTGGGTTGTGACTGTTGTTGGACAGAAGGGTAAGATGTAGTGTGTTAGGACAGAGTAGGCGAAGGAGATCACCAGTGAGGAAGTAGAGAGAGCTCTGTAGGAACCAGCTTCAAGCAGGGTACCAGTCTCTAGGTCATCCAGGCTTAAAGGGCCCTGGTGGCAGAAATGGAGGTGGTGTAAGTTTCAAGCTCACCAGAAAACTTAAGTGGAGTTCTCCGGGGCTTCAGTAGTTTATCGAGTCAGAAAACTACTATGGGCACGGACACCCACAGGATCCGCACTAGCAGCCCAGCAGGAAGTAATTCACAGCAACCAAAAGCAAGTACTGGAGAGCAACAAGCATCAGAAGCTCAGACTACTCAGCAGGGAAGCTAATATACTCATTCAGCATAGCGGACCGCAGTTCCCATCCGACTGGCTGGATTTCCTGCCTGGTGGTGGATGTACTACCCTGGACTTGCTACAGAAACCTCAATAAAAAAAGATAAAGCATATGACTGATTCCTGCTATCTACTTTCTCCACTACACTCATCACCATCACCCTCATCATCTCCCTGGGAGCCAGCCCTGGTTGGTAAGGGTTAACTACCTACACTGCTATCACCACCTATCTCCCAGGGATCCCTGCAGTGCCAGCCACATCTGGCTGATCATCCAAACTGGCATCACAAACAAACTTTATCCCTACTACTTTTTTCTTTAAATGTGCAGATAGGACCACAGCTGCTGTGCACGGTTACCGTGAACCGAAGTCTGGCCCAACTGTTGACTAATCTGGCCCTTGCAACCAACACACTTAAGTTTCTTCTATACTCAACTACTATTAAGATATTGATTTCTGTCACATAAAGTAAAATTTAACTTTATAAGAATATAGTATTCTTTCAATACTGTTATTTGATGGAGGCTGCAAAAAGTGCCATTTCTAGCTGTTTTTTTTCTTCAAGCCATAATTTAGAATAGTTTGTTTGACTAGGCTTTGACTATGGTGTCGAAGACTAAGTTTTAGTCTTTGACACCTTAATTGGTTCCAAATGTCCAACAGAAGAGAAACAGGTTGGCGCTACCTTTGGAGCCAATCAGTGAGTGAGTACATATAGATCCTTTTCAAGCCAGAATAGCAGAAATTGCTTAGGCCTAAAACAGCAAGAAAATCATAGATAGAACAGCATCTGCACCTGCAGTGTAATTTTTCAAGCACAGGTATTGGGATCGGCCCTCAATATCTAATTGGTGGGTTTATGAGACCTAGCACACCCACTTATCACCTGCTGCCAGATTGGAAGATCTGTAATGCAGACACAACAACTACATTAAAACTAGAGTATCATGGCTGAGTACTATAGATTCCCCCACTATTTAAATAGGTAGTTGATATACAGTTCCTATCTGTCGGCATTAGAGAAATTACAGAGCACCTGTGTTCTAGCAGCATCCAACAGCTTCCAGATGCCTCTAGTAACAGCCTATCAGCGGGGGAGTTGGGTGTCACAAACTCACGATATTGATGGCCTATCCTGAGTATTGACAGCCATCAGTAAAAAAAAATTGTGGCTATCTCTTTAATGATATCCTCTGTGTGGAATCATTACAGCAAAAGTTATTATGCAATAGCATGATCATATGCTCTGTATAGATAGAATGTTGATTTTTTATTTTACTTTGGGCCCAGTAAAATTATTAACAATGTATGCTTGCTTACTACTGAAGTCCCGTTGCCACCACATTCTGCAGAATTGGTCACCTGCCAGTTTTCTTCCCTTCTCTTCTGGTGTGCTCAGAACATAAACTGCATTCTTTGTCACCACTGTGGCCTTTTACTGACTACAGTTATCATGGGCTGAGAAAGTCAGAAAAAAAGGTTGAGGAGACCAGAGAAGGACATAACCAGTGGTAACCAATGGTATAGGGAATCAATGGGGGATTGTTGAGACTTTATATTACTTGCAATGCACAGCCATAATAAGTTAAAAAAGAGGGGTGGAAACACATTCAATAAAAATTAAGAAAAACCTAAAAAGCGTGTTATTATAATTTTCAGCATACTAACTGCTTTTTTTGTTCTGTACATGTGATAGGAAGCTTTCCATCAGTTTGAATTCTGAAAGTACAATGTTATTCTTAGCACATGTCCATATTTTCATCTCAGGGGAAAGCTGGCTCGTGTTTTCTGCTAAACATGACCTTTGTTCAAAGAGAAGACCACACAGTACACTGCATAACCAAAAACTTTTATTTATAACTGTAAAACTGGTTTGGAAACATGTGCACAATCATGTTTCTGCCAGTTCGAAAAATGATTCAACTTTCAAACTTTGCTTTCCCGATTTAAACTAGGAGAGATCAAGTGCAGGTCTCTGATTCACCAAATATGCTACATTGTATTCAGATTCAGAGACGGTTTTAGACAAAGTGGGGCCCTTGGCAAAAGGGTTAAAGTGGGGCCCTAAATGCTCACATATTGCACCGTCACACTGACATTTAGATTACATTCACATGCGCTGAATTCAGATTGGTGAATGAGTGTGATCTATAATATTCAAGTAATTCGGCGCTTGTTTCCGACCTTTTTACAGCTTCATCCAGCTCTTTACGAGTTTAAAGATATGACAAGGGGAAACCAAGGCAAAAATGTCATCTTTAACAGAGATTTGCTATATTCTTCATATTGTAAGAAAAATATATTTGAATTGAGGCCCATCCTGGTGGTCTTGTGTTGTTCTGGAGTCACTAATGGAAATATTGACCTTTAAGGAGTTGTCCAGAATTTTATAAACTTGACGGATTTCTTTCAAAAACAGCACCAACCCTGTTTACAGGTTGTGTGTGATATTTCAGCTCAGCTCAATTGAAGGGAATGGGCCTATTCTGAAATAATTAAAGTGGGGCCTAGATTCTGAAATACTGCTGTAAAACAGCTCTACAGTCAATTCAGTGCATTGAATTAAGTCTTGAGCTAGTAACAACATTTTTAAGCGCCAAGAAGCCACTCAAAGCATAAAGACAAAATTATTGTTCAAGGGGTAAAACATATCACACACTACACAGTTATGTTCTTACTTAACTACAACTAGTTTACTGACTCCTGGTGCCAGCGCCCAGCGCACTCCACACAGTGACATCATCACTCTTGGGGCCAGCGCACACCAAACAGTGACGTCATCACTCTTGGTGCAAGCGCACACCACACACCACACAGTGATGTCATCACTCTTTGGGCCAGCGCCCAGAGCACACTACACAGTGACATCATCACTCTTGGTACCAGCGCACACAACACAGTGACGTCATCTCTCCTGGTGCCAGCGCCCAGCGCACACCACACAGTGACGTCATGACTCCTGTTGCCAGTGCCCAGCGCACACCACACAGTGATGTCATCACTCTTGGTGCCAGCGCACACCACACAGTGACGTCATCACTCTTGGTGTCAGCGCCCAGCGCACACCACACAGTGACGTCATCACTTTTTGGGCCAGCGCCCAGCGCACGCTACACAGTGACATCATCACTCTTGGTGCCAGCGCACACCACACAGTGACGTCATCACTCCTGGTGCCAGCGCCCAGCGCACACCACACAGTGACGTCATCACTCCTGTTGCCAGTGCCCAGCGCACACCACACAGTGATGTCATCACTCTTGGTGCCAGCGCACATTACACAGTGACATCATCACTCTTGGTGCCAGCGCACACCACACAGTGACGTCATCACTCTTGGTGTCAGCGCCCAGCGCACACCACACAGTGACATCATCACTCTTTGGGCCAGCGCTCAGCGCATAATACACATTGACGTCATCCCTCTTGGTGCCAGCGCCTAGCGCACATCACACAGTGACGTCATCACTCCTGGTGCCAGCACCCAGCGCACTCCACACAGTGACGTCATCACGCTTGGTGCCATCACCCTTGGTGTCACATCGGACTGTGCAGAATCTTGAGGAGTCACAGCACAGGAGGATTTTTATATATTACTTTATGATTGTGGAGGTTTATTGTTTATATTTTTTTTTTTACGTTTATTCTTTGGAGAATGGCGATTTTTGTATTTGTGCAGTGACTGACTAGTGTTTTGATGCTCTATTAAAAAACTCACCAGTGGCCAGTGCGGCTATGGGAACACTTCTCCTGGGGTTGGGTGGCGGTATCTCAGCTACTGTGTATTCTCCTGACAGGACCTTTTGTGCTACGTGACTACGTCAGGGCTACGTCAGTGGTCAGGTGACAGTGCACTTACAAACTTTGCGCTGGTAGTAGCACTGTGTGCAGTACAGTCCTGACGCTGTACAGCAGCTGTCAGGAAAGGACAGAGAGTGTATCTGTATTAGTATAGGGATTATAAGCCTGTCACTTAGTGCTACAGCCAGGATGGATGGCCAGACCCAGAAGAGGAGAAGATGAAGACCGCTGGATTGAATACACGGTCACCACCAGGCACCACCAGCAGCGCCATGACAGCTTCTGCCTCTGTCTGCAGATCTCCGATCATGGAGCTACTGTCATTTATAGCTCTATGATCGGAGATCTTCAGACAGAGAGGCAGTAAATAACACAGGGTGATTTAAAATAGCCAGTGCAGCCGGCAGCGTCCTGCATGAACATCACAGGAAAAGAACGGATTCAGAAGCAAGGGGAAGTTCTCTCTGTCTGCCTCTTCTCCTGCAGTGCTGCTGAGGGAAGCTCAGCTGGGGTGTGTGTGTGACATGACACTGTAACTGTATTGGAGAGCCGGCGGAGCCGCCTCAGAGGCAGAGGTCGGATGTGTGCGCACAGACCCGCTGTCTGCATCCTTTCCTGACTGCTCGCTGGCTGCCACTATGTGCCTGTAATGAAACATCAGAATATACGCTTTACATCATAGATCAGAGTGGGGGACAAACCAGGGCTTCAGGGGGCCCTTCAGTACCTGGGGGCCCTGGGCAACTGCTCAGTCTGCCCCCCCCAAACGCCGGCCCTGGAGTAGGGCTGTCATTATTTTGCTCTAATTAATGTATTATGTTTTATATTGTATTGTATAATGCTTTGTATTGCATTGTATTGTATTGTTTCTTACATTGTATTGTATTTTCTGATAACTGTTTCTTATGATTGTTTAGATATGATTCTCTGTATTGTGAAGCGCTGTGGAATATGTTGGCGCTATATAAATAAAGATTATTCATATTAATTCTTATTCTTCTTATTATTATATTTAATTCTGGACATCCCCTTTAATGCCTTGCAAGGCATTGATAACTGTTTTCAAATTTTTAGGAATTAAGGAGGTCCCCTAACTCTGATTATAGCCATCATAAAAGCCTGTGGGGGGCGCTCCTGCTGCTATTACCTTTCACCACTGAGTGATTTTTCATTTTTGTTTTTTCCTCCCCTTCTTCCAAGAGCCATAACTTTTTTTATATATTTTCCTTCCACATGGCCGTATCAGGGCTTGTTTTTTTGCAGAACGTGTTGTACTTTTGAATGATATCATTCATTCTATCACAAAACATACTGGAGAATGAGAACAAAAAATTCCAAGTGCTTTGAAATTTAAAAAAAAAAATGCAATTCCACAATATTTTTTTGGAGTTTTTTATTTATCATGTTAACTATATGGTAAAAGTGACCTCATAAGTTGATTATGTAGGTCAGAATAAACAGATACCGAACATGTTTTTTTTTATTTTAATGATAAAGAAAAGTCTGAAATTTGAAAAAAAATAAATAAAACAAAATAAAAATTAGCTTTATTCGTAATTTTCCAAGACTCATAAATGTTTTAATTTTTCAAGATACAGGGCTATGTAAGGCTTATTTTTTGCGGCCTGAGCTTCCATTTTCCCTGATACCATTTTGAGTCAGATACAATATTTTTATTGCCTTTTATTGCATTTTATTGTAACAATGTGGTGGCCAAAAAATATAATTCTGGTGTTTTTAGTTTTTCCCGTTATGCCATTTACTAATTGGATTAATTTACTTAATGTATTGATAGCTTAGATTCTTACGAATGCAGCGATACCAAATATGTGTATTTTTCATTTTTTGTTTACTGTTTTAATGCTATTTTCAGTGCAGCTCCTTTGGGGGCCCCTAAGAGAGTGGGGCCCTGGGCAACTGCCCAGTCTACCCCTCTTCATGCCGGCCCTGATTATATTTGACTGTAATTAAAAAAATTCCAGGCAGAGGATAATTACTATGGCACAATGAGTACACTTAACGAGCTGTTGAAAGTTTGTCAGCTTTCTCGACTTGCCTATTTTAATAAATAATTTTATTTCAAATAATATCTAAATTGTGCTTTCTGAAGCACAAAAGCAACTGTATCCCAATCACTTGACTTGTTGATGGGAAAATAAACATATGCTGTGACAGCTACATAGGCTTAATTACTGAAGTACAGAATAAACATAAAATGTTGTCTGATAACTACAACTATTTGCAATTTTCTAAGGATTGTTGGGTGCTGCATAATCTTCTGATCTGTGATTTTATCACCATAGTTGAAATTTCCTTGTACTTCAATAGAATTCAGAGAAATTGGACTTAGTTTTTCTCATGACTGTATCCATGACTTAACTGCAACCTAAATATTTCCATTTGTTGGAAAAGGTGAGGATAGCACGTGAAACTTATCGGATTTTGATAAAGCATGCAGGAAACTTATAATAACTGTTCCTGTGTGGTTTAGATTTTCAAATAGTAAAATGAAAAAGCATGACAAAAGTAAATTTGCAGCATATGTATTGTGTGAGTGGGTGTGTTACCTCCATCCTTACCTATTGAATTTCCTTACCCCTAGGGGAAATAAATCATTAATGCACTTACCTAATTCCATCAGATTTGGGCAAGCCATATTCTTTTCTACAGGTTGAAAATACCCTGTGTATACTTACGATTTTGTGTAGGTAATTATAAAGTGCTAACCAAGCAAGGAAAAGCACACTTCTCCAAGGAATAAAGTCAAGAAATAAATGAAAAAATGTCAAATAGTTCAGAAACACAAAAAAAGCAAAGGATTTACTGCTGTTACAAGAGATTGTACTTAGCTTTAAATTCTGCATCTTAAAAGGAAAAAAAGGTGCAAAAAAACTTACATACCATTTGTATTTTTATTGATCTATCTATCTATCTATCTTTCTATCTATCTATCTATCTATTAAAAAAAAAGGATAGCAGCACTCCAAATAGATGAAAAGACAAGCCTTTAATTCGACCCTGGGTATATCTGGTGACGTTTCGGGCACACACGCCCTTTGACAAGCCTCTTCAAACTCTTCATACATACGTATTAGAAAAAAGGATAGCAGCACTCCACATAGATGAAAAGACAAGTTTTTAATCCGGCTAGTGAAAGGGCATGTGTGCCCGAAACGTTGCCAGATGTACCCAGGGCCAGATTAAATGCTTGTCTTTTTATCTATTTGGAGTGCTGCTAACCTTTTTCTAGTATGTATGTATGAAGAGTTTGAAGAGGACTCGGTAGATTTGCACCATAAGGTTGTTGGCAGTGCTGCTTCGTTTTTTTCTATATCTATCTATCTATCTATCTATCTATCTATCTATCTATCTATCTATGTATCTATCTATCAGTCTGCTTGTCTATCCATATATTAATTGCTTTAACCCCTGAATTTACATTCCCTTTCATGTTCCTGCCTTTTGATGCAGGCTCATATGCCCAGCACACATCTTTACCGGCATATGACTGCTGATTTAATCAGCCATCATATACCTCTAACAGCCGCAAGTAGATAAGAGATCTCCCCACAGCTGTTAACCAGTTAAATCCCACTCTCAGCAGAGGGTGCATAATTCCCTGCTCCCATCAGAGCGCATATAACATGATCCTAGGGTGCCATGGGTTGCCATGACAGCCAGGTTACAGCTGATAAACCCTGTGTCTGTCATTATGATCCTTCTTTGAACACTTGCTGCGAGCTGGCTTTCATAGGAGATTGTGACTTGTGCTATACTGGGCAGTGCTGATGCACTGATTTGATGATCGCAGCTTTAAGTGTCCTAAGGAGACTAGTAAATGCAGTAAAAAAAACATTTGATCTCTCTTTTGCCTCATTAAAATGAAAACATTTAAAAAAAATGAAAAGTACAAATATATGGTATTACTGCATTCATAAATGTCCGATCGATCAAAAGGTAACTAAATTAATATAATTGGTAAACAGAGTAACGAAAAAAAGTCAAAACACCAGAATTATGTTTTTTTTGTCCGACATATCATTGCATTCAGTAAAGAAAATAATGAACGGCACTCACCAATGTAGATTATTCAGTTTTTAATCCACCAAATTACAGGCATTACATGTCATGGTGAGGGGAGGGAGAGTGGAGTGTGACGACGGGCACCGTTTCGCGGCGGTATGCCGCTTCTTCCAGTCAGGTCATTATTTTCTTTACTGAAAGTTGTCTATTGAACTTATCCAAAGCGTGCACCACCTTCTGGAGTATCCGCACCTTGGACATATGTGAATGACCGTGCAGCAATACGGGGTATTTATTGCAGTGCCCAGCACTACTACTTACTGAATATCATTGCATTAAAATACAAGAAGAGGTGATAAAAATGTATTGACCCAAAGATAGTATCAATAAAGACAGCAGATCAGGATGCAAAAAATAAGCCATCATTAGCCCCAAATCCTGAAAAAAAGAACATTACGGTTCTCGTTGCGGTTCTTGAAAAATGGCAACAAAAGCAAAAAATATTTTTTTAAAAATTTCTGAACTTTTTTTCCCGGCTTCAATAAAAAAAAAATCTATACGTTTGGTATCTACATTTTCAAATGGACCCGCAAAATCATACTACCCGGTTAGCTTTACCTTATATTGAACATGACAAAGAAAAAAAAAGAAAAAAACATTGTGGAATTGCACTTTTTTTTGCAATTTTGTTGCATTTGGAATTTGTTTTCATTTTCTGGTACACTTTATGGTAAAATGAATGGTGTTATTCAATAGTAGAACTCATCCCATAAAAAACAAAATTTTATATGGCTTAGTAATGGAATAATAAAAACATTATGGCTTTTGGAAAAAGGAGAGGAAAATATGAAGATGAAAAAAAATAAACCAACAGAAAATGGCTGTAGCATGAAGACGTTAAAAGGCGCAGTAAAAAGTTTATATAAGCTGTGAGACAACTGATCTTGTAAAGAACTAGATAAGACTTTCGAGCATGACCACTACTTTCTTTATTTTATTTTATCTCTACTTTATCTTCATTATATCTGGTTTGCTCTATCTCCATTTAAACCATCTTATACTTTCTTCAAGAAACATTTCTATACATGAGCAGGAACATGTAACCACTTGTTATATGCACTTTATAGCATAGGTTCAGTCATCCAATAAAATACCTATTCAGTTTTACATACCTGACAATTGATATATTTGACATTTTGCAATAAGCATTTATAAGGTATAACAAAGTCATCCAACATACCTTTTAGGAGGAATACACATAAATTGTTCCATAATGTTTAAACTTGATGCAAAGGGAATAAGTTAATGTATTGTATTTCAGTAATACAACAAAAATCATAAGAATTCCTGAACAAATCCTTTGGTGCTATACCAAATAAAATCCTGAGTGTAGTCTTACCAGTAGTTATTAAACATTTTCAGTTAGTGAATAAATATATTTTAAGTTAATTGAGAAATAAGCCAATAGAATGACTTTCTTATCCTTTGCGTTATGGTTCTTATGAGAAAATAGTAAAATCTTACATAAAGCATTTTCGCAAAGTAACAAATAAAAATGAGATAATAAATGCTTCTTTCATATATTCATAAGTGTTTTGATTTATGATGACTACGAGACTATAAACTTTTTTATACAGCTACTTTATTAGAAATCCCTTACTGTAGTCGGTAAGCCTCATACTCTCCAATTCCTAAGCAATTCTTAGGCCTTAACCTCTTCTTTGGCAGTCTAGGATTTCCCTGTGGTTTACCATCAAAGTGCTAGTATTGCCTGTTGGTTTTATTTTTCAGGTTGTTCGGTGCCAGCAGCTCTAAACAAGTCAGATATATTTTAGCAAACAATTTTACAATACAAAGGCTCTTGTTCGGGAGAAATCAAGCTGCCTTCAGTATTTTCTTGCATCCAAAGAAGCTAATAATACATATACAGTGCAAGTAGAACATGTCAGACAGAATAACTATCTCTTTTTCATGGTAATTATGGAATTTGTAATAAGAAATCAATTGATGCATATACAATCTTCACAAGTTGAAGCTAATTTCATCCTGTGTTCATATTTTATTAGAAAATTGTTTTGACTGTCAGATGAACAAGATAATTAAAAAAACACCAAAAGATGCAAATAATCAAAATGTTGAGCGGCTTCCACAACTATGGAAGCTGGATCAGTATTGGTATTTAGATTATTTTCTATGCTCCGAGCTTTCTGCATGAAGACTCCCTGAAGCATTGAAAGTATCTCACCTTCTTAATTAGACAGGTGGAAGTAGCATCAAGTGAACAAACAACCCTCCATAAGCTGGTGCACAAAATGCCTACATGGAATCCAAAAAAAATTGGGCAACAACATGTCATAGTAAGAAGCTCCCCCATGCAGGTGCAAGTGCGCTAAATCACCGGTGAAGAAGCCTAGTAGTGCTGAAGGGCTCCAAACGGCGGGTATCCAGGTTGACGAAAAGGAACTTCACTTGTCAGAGGAGTGGCAAGTCAGGACTGAATGGCTTGACTGAAAGGAAGCTCAGTTTTGGGAAGATTTACTTTCAGGTATAGAGGGCATGATGGTATAGATAATGGACAGGTGTTTTCTTGTAGTGCAGGGATGATGCCAGGAGAAGATATCTTTAATTGGTTGTCATCAGCATACAGATGGCACTGAAAGCCAAATCCACAAATTGTTTATCCAATAGAGGATTTGTAGAGAAAAAACAGGCAGACCTAGGTCTGACCATTGAGGAATTCTAACATTAAAGCTAGGTACTTGCATTGTGACCCTAGCATGACGGAACCATTAAAAACTTAGAAATTTCTGCCGCCTCATTTAAAGCCCCATAGTAACCCGCTGTTTACCTTAGCAGCCAACCACACACAAGGCCCAGGATGTGCGCTTTATAACAGCGCACAAGAAACATGTCCTGAAGCGTTTTCCTGTGTGCTGTCCATAAGTGCACATCCTGGGGCTTTGTGTGTGGCCGGCTGCAAAGGTAAACAGCGGGTTACTATGGAGTTCCGTTGCCTGGCAGCGCATAGTGTTAACGCTATGCGCTGTGGCGGAAATTTCTAGGTTTTTAACGGTTCCGTAAT
Source organism: Allobates femoralis (assembly GCA_033576535.1). NCBI lineage: Eukaryota > Metazoa > Chordata > Amphibia > Anura > Aromobatidae > Allobates > Allobates femoralis. Next base: position 270,492,294 of record JARQOC010000004.1, on the reverse strand, counting down.
GCTAGGGGTCACAACGCATGTGTGACCCTAGCCTATGAGGGAAAAAATTAAGAAAACTCAGCAAATTAGAAACTGATAGAATAATCAGAGCAATAGTAGGAAGTGAACCAAGTGAAAAGTGGTATACAGCATATTTGAAAGAGTATGGAAAACTACCAGAAGAGCGAGAGGTTAAATATTTTAGTTTGGTGAATTGTGATTGGTGAGGAGATAAACTGAAGGAGCTGAGAGGGAATAGGGTCACTGATGCAAGTAGCAAGGAGAGAATAAAAGATGAGCTTAGGTCTATCTATGATTGGTTCAGAGATGGATAGTGTACTTGATGAAGTGAGAAACTAAGACGATGCTGGCTATTAGGAGTTTGGGAGACAATTTCTTGTTGAATATTATCACTTTTTAATTGAAATAAGAGGCTAGCTCAATCAGTGGTGAGGTTTTTTTTTTGCCAAGCGAATATTAATGTGATAGGTATAGAGTTTATTAGAGGTGATCAGCTAGAAAATAACAGTTCATAGCTGAAGCTTGTAATCTTGTTTGTGAACTGACCCATTTCTTTTGAACTGCAGCTCAGATTACAGAATGGTTTGTTCAGTGTTGGTTGAAATATGTTCAACCGTCTGAGTAAGGAAATGAGATTTAGATTTCTGATGAGTAATATGAAACTTTTTAGTGTTAAAGTTATTTGAATTTTACCATTTTTGAAATGTAAAATTACAATTTAGAAAAAGAAAAAAAGATGTTGCATAATGGATAACTATATTGTTTATACATATTGAAGAAGATTTCTGAATTAGTTTTTTTTTTAAATAGATTTCAATGTGCTCATTGCACAACCAGTACAGTTCAACTAGAATTTGTAAGACTTTTTCAGGATTCCAAATATTGTTTGTTTTTTCACCATTTTGGCTGATTTTCTGGTCAATTATTATTTATAATTTTTGTCATATTTATTCAAGCCTTTGCATTATTTAATGGTATTGTCGTAATGGTCTGACTTACCTGGGAGACTTGTGACTAGTTTTGGACCACTGTCTCATGTCTAATGTATAGTGAGACTTCATATTAAACGTGCTTTTTACCTTTCGGAATTGAGGAGTTAATGTCAGTCTCTGCTGCCAGCAAGATAGCTAGTTCTTGTCCAAGCGTGGCCACTCTCTGATTACTCTTTCCCCTATATTCAGTCACATGGTTCAAGCATCCTTTGCTGGTGATTGAACTTATTCTGGCCAAAGCTTCCTGAGGTGAAGGAAGCGTTCTGGAGAACCTCCTGTTGCTAAGCCGTCTGCTGTCTGGGAGAAGTTGTGGCAGGCGTGACTAGTCCTCCTTCCAGCCAATCCCTATTGAGGGTTAACATCAGGGCAGGGAGGGCTTAAGGTATCCTGCTCGGCGATGAAGTTGAAAGAACTCATCTGGGATGGTAGGGAGATCAGGGCACAGCCCAAGGTGAGTGCAGAAGGTCACCTCCCCCATTCCCTTTGAGCAGGACTGGTGTCTCCTGTCTGTTGTTTGTGGCTAAGTGGCTGGACATAGTAGGTCCATGCTCACTGTCACGCACGTCTGCTGGATGCTCTCACATCCGGCATGACAGGTATGTTTGGATAGTTTTATGCATTCAAAAGAGGGGGGGGCGACCAGGACCATCGATGCCGTTGCCACCGTCCCTGCACTCCCCCACTTGAATTGTCCATAGACTTTGTTGTTTGACTCGGAATAAAAGCACAAAAGATCTTCTGTGGTGAGTGCGCTGACTAGTCTTTTGATACATATGATTATTTGTGGAATCAGTGTGCAACACCTTTAGATGGCGCTGAAAAGGTCACAACTATTAGTGCCTATACTACTTTAACCTATATAGTGCCGAGTAACCTCTATATTGGATTGTTTGATAGTTTGGTTTACTTTAATTTGTATTTCCAAGTACCTCCTCGTCTTTTTCTGATGTCTTAACCTACGTTTTTTCATTACCTTTTCATTACCAAACTGATGTGATATCTTTATAATGTTTTTGTAATGTATTTGCTTACTAATTTTGCATCTATTTGCATACATTTTGTTGATTATTACAGTATTTTTAAAACCTGTATATTTTTCTAGAGATTGAAAATGTTGTTTACTAAGTCATGTGCAAGTTTGAGTAATGTATTGTATTGTTTTTCATTGTACTAGAAAGTATTCATAGTTGTAGTGTTTCGATTTACAACTGTAATTGGTCACAAGAAATCACATTACAAAGTGCAGAGCAAGAATAAAAAAAGTGTAGCTGAAGAACATGAAGCTGTCTGCCGATATCCTCAGGATCCTTCACACGTTCCTCTTCCAATTATTTTGCATGTTAACAGAACAAGGTTGTCTGGTAAAGTTCTGGAATGGCTCATTCAAGGACATCTATTTTCCCAGGGAATCAGCTGTCATCCCAGGCTCCTACTAAACTTGTCATATCTGAACTTAAACTGATCTCACCTTTCAATGTGAAAGTCTTAAAAACAAATCTTTAGCTAACAAAATTATGGCATGTGTTTTATTTGTTTCCTTCTATTAGATCCCAGTTTGAGAGAAAGCAGAAGTATAGCTAAAAGACCATTATACTTAAAAAATAATAATGCTGGATGTAGTTCAGTTATGTATGTTTACACCAACTGAATAGAGAAGCATCAAGCCTCCAGATTAAAAACTTCTTTCTGTAATCATTAAATAGCCGTAAAACCCATCAGAATGCAGTGTACAAACACAATGCCAACACGTTTCCGATGGACAATGTGTTCTTAATCATAGTGTGTCTATGTGCTTTCAACTGCATGTAAGATTACACATATTCTAAGTGAGAAGCAAATAATGAAAAGGAAATAATAATATAATAATACTAACATTATTTATTTCTATAGCACTGACATATTCCACAGCACTTAAAAATTCAGCAGGGACAAACAATGTCAGCAATTAGGGCTCATGCAGATGACCGTATTTTCGGTCCAACAAAATATCAGATTACACGCAAACCAATATCATTTAATGAGGTCAGTGCACATGTCTGATTTTTTTCATCGGACCAAGTGGTCCAAGGAAAAAAAAATCACATCATGCATTATTTACCTCCATCAATCTGAACACACTCAGCCATTCAAGCCTGTGGTTCCATGAAAAATGTCGGACTGCACTCAGATGACATCCGAGTGCATTCATCTGAGAGCAGTATTTTTATCAATTGACAGAATAGAAAGGATGGAGATTGTTTTTTTAATCTTCTCAAAATCTGAGAAAAATGAATCCCACTATAAACTTTGATAAAACTTAGGTCTGAGTCTGATCTGAATGCTGTCAGATTTTTTCACTGACCCGTAGACTTGCAATATCAGACATGTCTGAGATTTTGTAAAGTCCACACAGGAAAAAGTCTGTTGTGAACAGTCCAATACACAGTCATAGGTATAAGAGCCATATGTGAAATAAATAGTATTCATAGCTTGAAAAACTGACATGTGAATGAGCCCTAACCCATAACACATGCTATTGTTTGCAATCTATGAAATATATAAGAAAAACATTCTTTCATATCTATTTGCACAAAAATATTGCATTGAAAAGTTGAGCAAACAACCATGATGTTTCCTTTCATTTTGGGAATATTGTTAACCCCTTAGCAACCGCCATTAGACATAAAAATGGTGGCTGATAAGAGGTCTTATTCCCGAGTCGCCATATGAAAGCAGCGATTGGGAAGAAGTATATAGCACACTCCTCCCCCATACCTGAAATCCTGCAGATAACAACTTTACATGACAGCTGCGGACAATAGACCCATTGGATTTGGAACTCATTGGGGCCAATTAACCCCTTAAATATCAAAGTGGTATAAAGGGTATTGAAAGAACCTTTTTGACTGGATTGCCAAGTTACGAGCACCAATGACCAAACTAAAAAATATTCATCTCCCACAGCGGAACTAAGTAAAACAGTAAAAAAGTTCAAATATGTAAAAAGCTTAAATAAATACAGAAAAGAGCACACACATATCACGAAAACATGCTTTGCACTGGCTTTATGTTAAAACAGAAGTAAACCTTAAAAATACACATACTTGGGATCGCCGCATCCAAAATGACCTGACCTATTAAACTGTCATGTTATTTATTCCATAAGGCCAATACTGCAAAAGAAATAATTGAAAACACGTCAAAAATGTTGCTTTTTCATCATACTGACACAAAAAATTTAATAAGGTGCGATCAAAAAGTCATATATAAAAGAAATAATAAACCCCAAATTTAGTGAAGGAAAAGATAAAAAAACTCATTTTGAAAGTTTAATGGGATCTGTCTTATAATGCCAGTGTCCGTCTTACAATCAGTACGTCTTACAATCAGTATATCCTGTTATATATATATATTCCCCACCTGGGATATAGCCCCCCATCCTGGATACGGACCCAAAATCCTGGATATGGTCCCCTTATCCTGGTACATATCCCCCATCCTGGATAAATCTCCCCATCCTGGTATATAGCTCCATTATCCTGGTACATAGTACCCCCCATCTTAGATATTGCTCCCCCATCCTGGTACATAGCCTCCCCATGTTGGATATAGCACCACATCCTGGATATGCCCACTCATCCTGGATATGCCCCGTCATCCTAGATATGCCCCCCATCTTGGATATGGTCCCCTTATCCTGGTACAAAATCCCCTTGTCCTGGTACATAGCCTATATGTCCTGATTAAGGCCCCTCATCCTGGTACAGAGCACACTTGTCCTGGTACATAGCCCCCTTTTCCTGTACATTACTCCCCATCCTTAATATTGCCCCCTTGTCCTGGTACTTAGCCCCCTTGTTCTGTATATGGCCCCCCATTCTGGATATGGTCCCCTCATCCTGGTACATAGCCCCTTTGTCCTGATACATAATACCCTAGTCCTGGTTATGGCCTCCCCATCCTGGATATAGCCCCCCATTCTGGATATCGTCCCACCATCCTAGATATAGCCCCTTTATCCTGGTACATAGCCCCCTTGTCCTGGATATGCCACCCACATCTTAGATATGGCTCACATGTCTTGGTGTATAGCCCCCTTTGCCCCGTTGTCCTGGATGTGGCTCCACCATCACGGTATATCCCCCTGCTGCTGCACACATAAAAAAATAAACATTGTTAACTCACCCTCTGTGGCTCCCAGTTCAGCGAGTCTTCCTGTGCCCAGCATCCGATCATGTGACTGGCACAGCACAGTGATGCCACTCGTGTGTGCCCATGGTAACCTGCGGTCACGTGACTGTGACATCACGGCAGGTCCTGTACAGCAGTAGAAGACCTCTGCAGACAGCGCGAGGACACCAGGAGCTGGCGGGAGACAGCGGGGGCCTCGGGGATAGGTGAGCATATACTTTTTTTTTTTTGTAACCCCTGCCTTCCAGTTTGGAGCAATTTTACTGTACTGAGCATGCTCAGTACAGTAAAATCGGGTCCGAGGAGACATCAGATGTTTCCTCGGACCCCGCTCCATAGGGCCCCATGTTAAATTGATCGGACCAAATCGGATGTGCACTAAATGGCATACGATTTGGTCCGATCCGATTTTTGCACCGATAAAAAAATCGGACAGAATCGGATCGGACCAAATCGGATGCCATTTAGTGCACATCCGATTCGGTCCGATGCCCATAGGGCTGCATTGGGGCCAAATTCGGATCCGATGCTGTCCGATTTTTATCGGACAGCATCGGAAATTCAAATATCGTAGTGTGAAACCAGCCTTAAACAGTGAAAAAGCAGCAACTCAATGCCACTGCCGTTTCCATTCTGCTTGATATTACTTATAGTAAAAATATGGAAATTGTGCAGCTTACCGATTATTAAGTGGTTGATGAAGGTTGGTTCAGGACAGGACATGTGATTTGGTAAACGATAATTAGCTGGATTTTTATTAATGAACAATAGGAAGATGTAACATTCTTTACCATGCACATTGCTGTATATTTGTGCAGGAGAGCTACAAAATACCTCCTGAATGAAGGTGCACATGATGGACCGTAATGAAGATGGACCATATGTTTCTTATTTTATAATTCTGCACTTTTTATTTCAGAATCAGAAGTTCGCTTCTTACTGGTGGTATTATGTAGTTTCATATATATTTATTCTCAATTACATCATATGACTTGGATGATGAATGAAATACTGATTTTTTGCAGCACCCTTTAGCACTGAGAAATAGCATGCAGGACAGAGGTTAAATTGTCCATGTTTGGAAAGGATTAGAGGGCACGTTAGAAAGAGCAATGGGAGTTAAAAGCTCGGACTACATTATTAATGATTTATAGATCCTAGAATAGAGTTGATCCATGGAGATATTCCCTCTTTTAGAAATTTGTTATCGTATCAGTTTATGAGCTGCCACATTTACATTTCTTATTATTTTAAATTAACTTTTAACCTTTTTAACCACCATGTCTAAAGTACCTTAGGAGCATGCATATCTTTGACATCTATGACAACAAACATTTTTCATTACACTGGAAGTTAGTAATTTATAAACTGTTTTCAGTACGTTAAACATATGCAATGACCACATTGTTCACTTAACAGTTTTGACCTTTGAGCTATTATGGTCAAGTGGTGTTGTACTCATAAAGTGGAACTGCAAACTTAGTTTCTTTCTTCTTTTGTTTCCTTTATTTTCTTCACTTCTATTTTATTATTTGTTTTTTTAAAAGAGCCTTCCACAAGTATAAAAATGTATAAAAAAAAAAATATAACAGATGTTCTCCTCAGTTCCATTACTTTATTGACAGTGGCGTAACTACAAAGTTATGGGCCCCGGTGCGAACTTTCAAATGGGCCCCCCCCCATACCAAAATATTATCAACCAAAATTCACAATTTGTCTATTCATTTCGCACACTATAGTATTGTTGTAATATTTTATAGTGTAATATTTAATTAGTATAGGTATAGTTAACTAATCCAGCATTTAAAGCAAAAAATATTCAGATTATACAGAAACAAAGGTTACTTACAAGAGTAGAAATCCACCTGGATATATGTCTTGGTAAGTCACCTACAAATAGAATTATTATTATGTCAGTATATTCCACCTGTTAAGTACATTATTAAATTCTGAACATTATCGCCTGTGCTCGGCCATAGAAGATAATGGGGGCACTGAGCACAAACGAGCGCAGGAGCAGGGCACTATGCGCTTGTGTGCATGCCTGCGTGCTTAGCTGCAACTGCCCCTAAATGCACTTGCGCTTGCATGGGCGCTGTTGCAGGGCAGGCAGAGCAACCAAGCGCACAGGAGCATTAGATGTGAAAAGGGCCTTAGAATTTCACAGCCTGAACACATAGCTTTAACGGAATGTACCCGAGTACAGTGTCATGATATTCTTTAATTACCTTGAGGCGCAAATTAAGTGGAACAAAGAGTCTCCCTGAAGGGCAGGAGACAGGAGCATTTCCCTGAGCCTCCAACACCTCTCCCTCCAAATCTGGGTAAGGAGCAACTGCCCCCTTTTGTAAAATGGGAATGGGACTCTCTTGATTACTACCACCCAGGAAACTATGTGACAACACATCCGCCTCAACATTCTCAACCCCCAACGGTAAGTGACGCTGAAATTAAATCTTGTTAAAAACAAGGACCATCTGGCCTGCCTGGGGTTGAGATGCTTGGTAGGTAGGATAAATTCTTTTGGTCAGTGATAACAGCGATGGGATGGACAGCCCCCTTCAGCTAGTGATGCCATTCCTCAAAAGCCATCCCAATAACCAAAAGTTCTCTATTGTCGACATCATAACTTTTTTTGGACAATTTTTTGGAGAAAAAGGTGCAGGTGTCAGGGTATTAGGACAGTCATATACATGGTGACGAGGCAAATCCTGACAACCCTTCTCTGAGAACACATCCTCATAGTCCAATAGGAATACAGGCAATGTCACACCATAGACTGCAGCAAAAAATGTGTTCAGACAATTCACACAGAAATCACTCCACTCCACAATGTCTCTGGACTGCCAATCCGCCATGTGATTATGTTTAACCAACCATAGCAGGCCTAGAACAATGGGAGCAGGGAGACCCTCCAGAACATAGCAAGAAATCTGCGAGTGATCTCAACAACCTCATCTGTGCCTCCAGATACACCTGTGAAATACAGGGGATAGTTGGATATTTTCTTTAGACATCGGATGGTTGGCCGATCCTGCCAATATTGAAAGGCTTGGCTGACTTTAGTGTAGCTGAGGGCCTTTAGAGTAACCTTTACTAATTAAATATATGCTTTCACATACACAGTCATAGCCAAAGGTGTTAGTACCCTTGAAATTGTTTTAAAAAAATTAAGTATTTTTCTCAGAAAACTATTGCAATTATACATCTTTTATCAAACACGTTATTTCTTTTGTGTGTATTGTAACAACACAAAAATGAAAAAATGGCAAATTGGACATAACTTCACACAAAACCCCAAAAATGGGCAGGACATTATTGTTGGCACCCTCAACTTAATATTTAATTGCACACCCTTTGCAATAAATAAAATCATTCAATCACTTCTTATAGCCATCAACAAGTCCTCACACCTCTCAACTGGCATTTTGGACCACTCTTCTTTTGTAAACTGTTCCAGGTCTCCCATATTTGAAGGGTGCCTTCTCCCTACAACTATCTTAAGATCTCTCCAAAGGTCCATAGGTGTTCAGTAGGATTTTGATCCAGATTCATTGCAAGCTACTTCAGAACTTTCCATCGCTTTGTTTCCATAAATTTCTTGGTGTCTCTTGAAGTATGTTTGGGATCCTTGTTCTGCAGGAAGACGCATGATCTAGGACACAAACGCAGCTTTTTTACACTGGACACTACATTGCGACTCAAAATCCTTTTGTAATCTTTAGATGTCATGATGCCTTGCACACAATCAAGGCACCCAGTGCCAGAGGCAGCAAAGCAACCCCAAAACATATTTGAACCTCCACCATATTTAACTGTAGACACTGTGTTCTTTTCTTTGAAGATGTTATTCTGTTTTCGGTAAACAGCAAAATGATGTGCTTTACCAAAAAGCTCTATCTTTGTCTCAACTGTACACAAGCTTTCCCAAAGGATTTGGCTTGCTCACATACTTTTTGGCAAACTGTAGTCTTGCTCTTTTATTTCTGTATGTCTGCAGTTTGGTTCTCCTGAGTTTCCTGCCATAACATTATATTTCATTCAAATGTCGACGTATAATTTGCGCTGACACTGATGCACCCTTAGCCTGCAGTACAGCTTGAATTTCTTTGGAACTTGATTGATTGCTTATATTCCTTATGCCTGTATTCCAGCAATTCCTTCCAGGTAGGAAATATTCGATCAAGAGCTATATTAACTGCACTGGCAATAATATAGTATATCTTATTGAATGCACACTATGTAGAATTCAATATTTGGGTGCACAACAGGTGAACTAAAAAGACTTCCAGGAAGGAATTGCTGGAATACAGGCAGAAGGAATATAACAATAACTTTGTTATTTTTTCTTCTGCTTACAGCCCACAATATAATGAAATTGTCAGGATAATCAGGAAATACCTACCTATCCTTAACCGCGATCCTAAATTAACATGTATTTTGGAAAAGAATCCGATGCGGTTTGTAGCGAAAAAAGCTCCCACTTTGGGCACTATCTCTAGCTTTCTTCAGTCTCCTCGTGGGAACTCAGGCAGCACATGGCTGGAAATAAAGGGCTTTTACAGATGTGGTCATAATAAATGCAAGGCATGCAATTTTGTGCAGAGAGCCGAGATATTTGAATCATTTAGTAGTGGTAGGAAATATTCGATCAAGACCTATATTAACTGCACTAGCAGTAATGTAGTATGTCTTATTGAATGCACACTGTGTAGAATTCAATATGTTGGGTGCACAACAGGTGAACTAAAAAGACGCATCTGCAGGCATATATCAGATTCCAGTAGTCCCAATGCAATTAACATTTCTGCGGTTTCACACCATTTTTCGATGCTACACAGAGGGGACATTAGTCCACTACGGTTTTCTGGAATTGAGAAAGTATCAAATTCATTTAGTGGAGGAGATATTAAATGAAAATTGTTAAATTTCGAATTGTATTGGATATTTACCCTGGGCACAAGGGTACCTTTGGGTCTCAATAAAAGATAAGATCTTATTATGCAATATTAAAAAATAATGTTAAAAAATAATGTAAAAAAATAGTGTTGAATTTTATAATTCTCAAAACCATTATGTTTTCATGTATTTTTTCTTACATTGTACAATGTTTTAATCTTTTTCCCATTTTCAATGGGTATATGTTTTATGTTCTACGTAAGCCCTCTTCAGGTGTACTATAATTAATTATATTGCATGTGTGAGTTAATGAGGAGGATATTTATAGCCAGTTGTAAGGTTGCACCTTTGAGCCACGACTTGACATTATTTGTCGAAACACGTCGGTGTTTGTACGCATTGGTTGCCCTTGATGTGATGGCGATGAATTTTCAATAAAGAATGAAAGCAATTATCTGAGTGCTGGAGTTTTACGTGAATTTAAGATTGGAATCCGGTCTGGAGTCAAGACTGCATCCATGCACCCTATACTACGGCCGAAGTTCCACTGATTATACCTGGTGAGCCAAGTTCCCTCTTCCCCTCCTCTCATACAGGTTTAAATGTGACATCTGACCACTACATTAATGCTGTATGGGCTGTCTCTGGCAGTCACATAGTGAATGAAAGGAGCTGTGTACCACATGCTCAATGACTGCTCCAAGGATACAGGGTTCGGCAGAGCCCGGCATCTTTTAATCTGTGGAAAACCAATGGTTTGGCCACCGTTATCAAAAAGTTATCACTTAGACCAGGGGTCTCAAACTCCAGGCCTCGAGGGCCGCACACAGTGCAGGTTTTCATGTTTTCCATAGCATTTGACAGTTGGTAATCAAATGACCAACTGTCAAATTCTAAGGAGATCCTGAAAACCTGGACTGTGTGCGGCCCTCGAGGCCTGGAGTTTGAGACCCCTGACTTAGACAATAGTTTCAAAATGTGGGAATAACCCTTTAAAGTCACTAAATATTAATTGCCTAATTTTGTAACAAAAAATTAGCTTAGGAAGCAACAATCATTTTATAATTGTATTTGAAGAATTATCTGCCTAGTTTTAAGGCCACATACTAAGTTTTTCCATTCTTTCAGAAGCATTTAGTTTCTTTACTACATTTATAATGGCAAAACAACAATGGAGTCAGGGAAAGATATTTGCCAATAATTTAGCATGTAACAGAAGGCTAGAATGACACTCACTGAAAACAAGTCAGGTCAGGAGATATAAATCTTTGTCAGGCCATTCTTCAAACTCTAGCTTTATATAGTTTCTCTTGGGTATATGAAGAAAAAAAATGTTGATTTTCCTAACGATAAATAATGCAAAAGGCTCTATGTCATGAAGAATTTGATTTAAAAGTGACAGTGATTTTCTTACATGAGATTTCTTTCTTTAACAAGCATATTTACCCAAATAAACTGGTATGAAAATTGACTTTTTTAACTTTTATATTATTTTTATACCACTGAATTTTATACTGACAATAATCTCAGGCCATGTTATAAGCATATTTGAGTGCAGTGACAAGTGAATGTTCCCTAAAGTATATCCACGAGAGATAAATTTGAAGTTTTGATATAATTGAATCAGCAGCATTTTATTCATATCTTCAATGATACCGCACTATGTGACTTGAAGTTTAGCTTGACGTAACTGAGGAAAGTGTTGAAAGAATAGCTTTTGATTTGGGAGGCACATACAAGTCAAAATAGCTACTGCACCTCTCAAATATGCATATACTCACTATGAGAATCTGTAATATTGAATTTTTATTCAACTGTTATATGAGTAATAAATACAATATACTACACTGTGAATAAATTATATCATATTTCTTATGAAAACTATGTGGTATATTCAACTTTAGCAAGGAGATGTCTGTTTCAGTATGATGTGGGCTTGCTTAGCTCTCTTGAATTCAATTGGAGTTTTGGAAACAGCTAAGCTGTGTTGACAAGAGGTCCTCAATTTTTCTGACCTTGAGAGCCACATTCAGCTCTGAGAGAGGGTCGCGAGCCCTCTGAATTAGGGTCGTGAGCCATATCCAGCTCTGAAAGGGGATCGTGAGCCACATTCAGCTCTATAAAGGTACCTTTACACGCCGCCACTGTGCCTAGCAACAGGTATCCACCCCACGTGCACGCGCACGTTTTTGACAGTGGATACCGATCGCCGATGCCGCATATACACGCCGCCATTGCGTTGTCAACTGAAGGTATCTTTGTGCCCCAGATGTTCCGACAGATCCTGCGGATAACTTCCTGTTGAATACCTTCGCTGCTTCACACGCCGCTACCACAAAGGAATATGGGCGTACATCTTTCACACCGCAAGTACATAGGCGTGACAGAGTTGTGTATTTCGTGACGCTAATACGCTGATTGGACAACGCAATAGCATCATAATTGGCAAGCCTGCGCAGGAAGGCTGGCTAATACATGACGCCATTCCAATTGTGGAGTGTGAATGGACAGCTCTTTAAATAATGCGCCCTGTGAAGGGACAGCCAATGGAAACACAATAGCCCTACCAATCATCGCTGATGGGGCATGGTATCCAGCACGATGTGGCATGCCCCTGGGAAATCACTAGGCAATGCAAATTCCATCCTTGTGCCCCGTTTAGACGCCACTACCATGGCAATTGAGCCTTTGTGTTGACTTCGGTTTTTGAGCAAGGCTCAGAAACAGGTATCTGAGTCAACTGCAGGACACCGGAGGAAATTTCCCTATTTACACGCCGCCATTTCATAGCAATTTCATGGCAACAGGCACAAATATCCCCATTGCCAGGCAGTTACTACCACGCAGTGGCGGTGTGTAAAGGGACCCTAAGAGTTGCTAGCCACATCCATTTCTATTCACACAGAAGTGACACCCAGAGCATCCATTACCAGTATAATGACAACCAAAGCTTGTTTACAGAAACAATACCTAGACAGTATAGCAAAATCTAGGTGTTCCCACCTTACCCCATTCAGATATGTTCTTCTATGTGGGGCAACTTACAAAAAGTCACCAACTGAAGAACTGCTCTCATGGCTGCTTGCTTATGCACCAAGCTGGAAGACAGCCAGGAGCCAAATATCATGGTCCCACGAGCCACATGTCCCTTCATCTTCCTACTACATCCCTAATCATCCCTGTCTGACCCAATTGTGAAGTATAAATATGGAAAAAACGCTATTTATAACTTACATTTTCCCCTGTTCTGAGGGAGTTACTAGATGTGTGAGCGGTCTCTCAGCCTTCATGTCTCTGCTCCTTCCATTGTTTCACGCCCAAGTGGGCGTGATAATTCAGAAGCGCAGCCCCGAGTTTCAAATCTATGGACTGCTCCTTCCGGGAATGATGCCGCGGTCATGTCCAGGGCAGTATGAGGGTGTATTGGTTATACTGAACAGCTCCAGAACATGCACAGTGTGCATTCCAAAGGCAGTTCTTACAGACAATAATCCCCCACAATGCAAAGAACCAGAAATGTGTTGTAAATGTGTTATACCTGGAAGGAGCAGCCCATGGATTTGAAACTTGGGACCGCGCTTCTGAATTATCACAGCCATCAGAGTATGATACCACAGCGCAAGGGAGGAGAATAAACCCGGAGAGACCACCCTCCTGTCGCCCACAGGTCACGCACATGTCAAGGAACACCCTCAGAACTGGGGAAAATGTAAGTTATAAACAGCATTTTTACAACCATTAAACTTTAGATTTAGGTCAGATAGTGATGATTAGGGATGTAGTAGGAAGCTGCAGGGACACGTAGTGATAGATTTTGGGGCATAAATGACCTGACAGGTTCCCTTTAAGCAATATTATATTTCTATGAAAAACACAGGTAATGTTATAACATTGTATTGACTTGTAAAAATGGCAAACTCAGCTCTACTGTATCTGTTTAACATTGCAGAAGTACGTGCATATCAGACTTAATTGACATACTTAAGTCATCTGTATGAATTTCATATCGGTTAATAAAATATTATAAACCATCAGGCAAAGGCTAAATATTTAACTGACGGATCTAGATGCATCACATATTTTTTGCTTATTAATAATAATCTACCTGACGTAATATGTCTTTACCTTATAAGCCCTCTGACCTGAAGCATTGCAGTTACTTTTCACTTACATTCATGTCCTATTTTGTGTAGTAATGTATAGCATCATACTCTGCGAGTTCTCTTACAGGCACTCAAAAACGTCTCCTTTAATCAACTTGAAATGAAAGGAATGCGGCAGAAGAGACAAATGTTTTTATTGCTTGGTCCTGTGGGCCTCCTTGTGAATCACTTCGGAGTGTGCATCCAGTTATGATGATGCAGGTTATATGATACAGAAATAGACTTCACATGTCAGCTCTGTATCTGAACTGAAGCCTATAAACACTCAATATTTTTTCCGCTCATTTCACTCTAATAGCTATTTCCTCCTTTAATGTAATGCACTGCATTAATATAGGAGAAATTATAATTGAAAAGGATGGATGGCCTTCCCGTTGACATAAATTGATAGCCACTGGGAAGATTGCTATTAATTATAATAATTATTAGCAAGGAATAAAAGTTTTGTGCCAATCAGATGCAGATTTTGATGCTCAAATTCGAGGGTACTGTCTCAGCATATAATTTAGCTTTAAGGCTGGACAAATTATGTGCAGTACAAGAAGCTGGATACTGGTCTATACATCTTTGTATCATACAATGTGCTTTACATATTCAGCAGCAGCTTTGGGCTTCACATACTAACTGAATAGCCTCATAGGTATTTATTAGAGTGTCAAATTTGGTTCAGTGGAGCGGCAGACGGTCCATGCATTAATCTGCGACTTGAATGCGTAAAACCTGCTTTATACTTCAAGAGAGCCTATCACTATAATGTTTAATTTAAATTAAAAGAAGATACAATAACATTTATAATTTGACAAAAATGATTAAAAAGACATATACTAAGTGGGTGAAAAGCTCACTTTCTTGACAGGGGCCTCTCAATTAAATGAGTCGACTTCAGTTGAAGTCACCTCTAAGTGAATTCCCTAGCTCTTCTACTCGGTTTATATCACTCTCCCATGATGCATAGCATCAAGGGAATGTGAACAGTAGTCTACCAGTCTGTGCCCGACAATGTAACGCAACTGGATGTGCTCATCCTAGCATGCATGTGTCTGTGCTCCATGACTCACCAGGCAGTGAGCTATCGTGCTGCGTTTGTGTCTACTCCTTCCTCCTTAGTAGCTTGTGTAAAAGCTCTGCAAGATGTCATTCCTGTGTGTCATGATTTCATCACTAGGGACACAGTGAATGACTGTTCACCTGCCCTATAGAATCAGAGGTGTGCTGGGCAAGCCAGTATTATTAGTGATAGCTCACCCACCAAGACAGATGCAAGGGAATGCTGGGCTGTCAGTATTGTTAATGACAACCCAGCCGCCCAATCTGGCTAGGTCTGCTGGGTTTTCTTCCAGGTATCACCCTTTCAAGGTGATTACCTATCTCTTTAGCTTGCTGAAAATGGTCGGATGATTGCTAGCCATAGCGGTCGCTGGGTGGAATATGTACCTAATGCTTAGTGTTCTGTTTTTCTGTTATTTGTTTCCTGACCTTGAACTTTGCCTTTTGACTAGTTGCTTGTATTGCTCCTTGCCTTTGACATATACTGACCTTTTTTGCCTGACCCCAGACTTTACCCTCTGACCATACTTTTGCCTTACATTTTCCCCTTTTCTTGTGCTATCCTGGATTGGACCCTGGACTCCTTGACTCTCACATGGCTTATCTGTGAGAAGTGAATCAGTATCACATTGTGGGCTTCTTTATTCCTCACTGCTGACCCCATCTAGCACTGAAGTTCAGCTCTTCTGAAGACTCCTGCATCCTGTCAGTGTAGTAATTGTACCCCTTCCCAATTATGTTCTCCTGAGAGGAAAATGATGTTGCCAGGAACTTAAACCACTGACTGAAAGAAGACATGTGCCAAAAAGAGGGGGGGGGAAAGTTATTTGATATGCTCCGTTTGTGTAGATGTGTATATACATGTGTGAAATGTCTGCATATAAGTGTAAAGTGTATGTATAACTGCATGGTGCATATGAGAACCTTATGTAATCATGCACAGTTTATCCTATTCTATCTATCTATGTATCTATCTATCTAAAACAATTAGAATGGCACAAAAGATGATATAGTAGGTGTAAAGTCCTCCAAGAAGCTTTATCCAAGACAAATAAATAGAAGACAAAAAGTAGGCACCACTCCTAAGTAGACTAAAAAATTTGGTCTTTATTAGAGCATATGATGTTGCGATGTTTTGGTTGAAAACATTATTTTTTAAGAAAAATACCTTGCCACACCACATGGGCTTGTAAAAGCCAAATTTTTTGCCTACTTTGGTGTGCTGCATTCTTTTTTTCTTTTATCTATCATCTAACTTTCTATCTATGTATCTATTATCTATCTATTGATCCATCTAAGGCTGAAAAGGGTGTTATACAGTCTAAGGAAACTTCAGAATGTCATATATGTCATTTTCAAGACAATTGGAGTCTTCTCAAAAATGTTTCATTCCGCATCCATTTAATGGATAACTATATTTAATGTAAGATTAATGTGACATTATAAATCAAAGGCATCCTTCATTTTTTGTCTATAATTGTATTTGTTTATCATATACTATAGATATTGAACTGTAGTGTAAGCCTAAATATTTTTTATTTTTATTTTTATTGAAAATAAAATTTTTCATACATCGGTCTAAATATGGTTTGAAGTATACATTGTAAGGCTGTTATAAGATAGAAAATGGCAGAGTGTATATTTCGAGCGTGGCTGCATCATGAAGAAAAAAAAAAACCACAAGAAAAAAAACAAAAAAGAAAACAGCAAAAACAGAACAAAAAACAAAAAAAAAAAAACAAAACAAAAAAAGAGCAAATAGGCTAAAACTGGAAGGGGGGGGGGTGGGAGAAGGGGGTTGTCTGGAACAGGTATTTTTCTTGTAGATCACCGATCAAGGGTGCGTGACCTCTCTCTTTGGGAGTTGTGCGGGACTCATCGACACCGGTATTGACCTCTGACACCAGGATGGACCTCTGACCCTTAGATGTGTCTCTATTTGGCGGCTCTATCAAACATGTATCTATGTAGGCGCTTCCCCTAGTAGTACCTGCTCTTAATGCCACACTGTAGGTTGGAAACAAGTTCTGATGTCATCTCGGATGCGTTGTGGGAGCAGAGAGATTAAACTTTCCCAGGTTTCAAAGGACTGCACCCTTTCCTCCTTGTACAAGGAGGCCTCAACCCAATCCATCTGAAGCAAGAATGATAGTTTGTCTAAAAAGATCTTAAATGTGGGAGCTTAGTCGTGGATCCACATCTGCAAGATGGCTTTAACTCCAGCTGCCGCCACCATATTGATGCGGTTTATGGGCCCCTGGAGAGCATGTGTATTTATCTGGC
Source organism: Allobates femoralis (assembly GCA_033576535.1). NCBI lineage: Eukaryota > Metazoa > Chordata > Amphibia > Anura > Aromobatidae > Allobates > Allobates femoralis. The sequence goes on along the minus strand of JARQOC010000004.1, from coordinate 270,474,740 downwards.
TCGAGATATCCAAAGATGGCCCATAGAGGCTCATCAGGGAAAAAATGTGTCAGGTGTGCGGTGGTAAATTGTCAGGTTTTGGTCCAGAAGGGCTGGATGGTCGGGCATGTCCATAGGCAATGAAATAGATTAGCTTCAAGGGAGTTAAAAGAAAAAACAGATATTGCGCCACACTGCAACTGGAGGAACACGGTTATACTATGTTTGCACTAACCTTTACTGGTTGTGCAACACCCCGCACAACCAGACTGATGGCTTAATGTGGATCACTGTAGTGACAAGGGCCAATATTCCCTCCTCCTCAGATACTCCGGGCTTGGTGGTCGGCTCCTTAGTTCCTCTGGAGATGGAGGTGGGCTCCTTCACTCCTCCACCCGAAGAGGCAGACTCGCTGCACTGGCTTCCGTCCCAGCTCCACACTGTGTATCAGTTGATCATTCAAGGGTGGGTCTTTATGATGTACTGCCAGGTACTGTGGATCTTAGAGCAGCTCACACACCGCACTCCCAACAAGGGAGAAAGAGATTAGCAAATGGAAAACAAGCGGTGTCAGAGATTTGGAGCGCTAAAGAAACCACGGGTTGGTGATTAAATTACCGATAATTTATTACACGAACAGCAGGGGTCCAGTATGCCACAACGCGTTTTGACGCACAGATGCGTCTTTCTCAAGTGGAGCTTGATCACCAACCCGTGGTTTCTTTAGCGCTCCAAATCTCTGACACCGCTTGTTTTCCATTTGCTAGCTTCAAGGGAGTGGCACTTAAAGCACTCGGAGGTTGTGTATAGTCCCATTCTATGACCCGTCCGGGGAGTTAAATATTATCTGTGGCAGATTTTCAGTCTCATTTCAATAAAACAGGCTGAGGGAAGGAATTTGTGGGCTTGGTCTAGAGCTTTTAGGAATGTGCTGTAGCATAAGGCGGGATCATTGATCTGCCATTTTGTTAGTGGGAATTGAGATTGCTCATAGTCCAGCGTGCCATGGATGAATTTTTAGTTGGAGGCTGTTTGGCCAGTTGAGGTGTTAGACTTACTGAACCATGTAAGCAGGTGTGGACTCCACTCTCGCTCAGAGAGATCAGTTATTATCTTTATCACATAACTCTTAGCCTGTTATTGGAATGGGTGGAATATAGTTGAATACATGCGCGTTCCCCTTGGTGGATCAGATGTTTAATGGATGTTATACCCTGAGAGTGCCACCAGTGGAAGACAAGGTGGGTATGTCTGTGTTGGAAATGGGGATTACCAATGAGTGGGAGGAGGAGGGATGTCTGGGATGAAAGTTTGAACTGTTGGCATATTTTATGTCATGCTTTCCATGTAGACACCAGGAGGAGGTTCTCCTTCACCTCAGTCGGCAATTCAGTATAAGGGAGGTGTAGGGGAGCAGGGAGAGCCAGCACTCCAAATCATACTGGGCATAGCAGGAGGCCCCTCCTAGCCAGTCCACCACCACTCGGAATAGGGATGCTACATTATAGTGTCTGATATCTGGGAAGTTTATCCCAATATTTCTCTTCAGCTGTTGGAGTAATTTATAGGCAATATGGGGCTTCTTTCCTTCCCAGATGAATGAGCGGTATAGATAGTTGATCCTTTTCTCTTCTTTGGGGGCTAAGTAGATTGGGTGAGTGTGAAAAAGATAGAGGAGATGTGTGAATTCTGTCACTTTAATTAAGTTGGCTCTACCCAGGTATGATAGATTAAAATCTTTCCATTTAGCTAAAGTGGAGTTTAGGTTGTTGAGGTATAAATTGATGTTGGTTTTGTATAGATTAGCTGGGTCTCTCATCACTTGCACTCCCAGGTATTTTAGTGAGCTAGTAGTCCATTGACAGGGGAACCTCGATGTCCACGACAGTCTGGAGGGGTCACTTAACATCATCACTTCTGCTTTGTCCCAGTTAATGTTATAGCCAAATAGGCCTCCTATGTCCTCTAGTTCACATGTAAGAGAGTGCAGAACCTGTTTGGTGTTAGTTGATACCAGCAGGACATCATCTGCAAATGCAGCGACCTTGAGCTCCCTAGAGCTCACCTAAGTCCTCTAAAAGTAGGGGTCTGCAAAAGATTTCCATAGTAGGGGGTCAATAGAAAGGTTAAATAGGAGGGGCAACAGAGGGCATCCCTGTTTGACTCCTCACAATAGGTCTAAAGTTAGTGCGCTGCATCTGTTGACAGAGACCTGGGTATTTGCATTTGTATGGAGGTATTCAATATATTCCAGAACTTTGGGCCAAAATTCCCCTTGCCCAGAACTTCATACAAAAAAGGCCGTGCCACTTTGTCAAAGGCCTTTTCGGTGTCTAGACTCATCAGCATTGCGGGCGGACTTGGTGAGTGTTGGGCCAAGAACGTAGCAGCGACCACCAGGCGTATGTTTGCCACACTGCTCCACCCCTGAGTAAAGCCTGTTTGAGCCTCACATAGGGGACCGGGTAATATCAGTTGTAAGTGGCTTGCTAAGAATTTTGCCAGGAATTTGTAGTCATGGTTGAGTGAGATTGGGCAGTATGATTGTGGTAATAGTGGGTCTCTATTGGGTTTAGGAATAACTGGTCCGTGAGTCAGTAAATCTATGGGGATCCCCTGAAATAAGGCTGTGTTGAAGAGGTTAGTCAGAGTGGGTACTAAGTCAGGGGATAGTATCTTGTATTATTCAGCAGAGTAAACATCAGGGCCCGGATGCGTCTGTTATAGCTCGTCTCACTTGGTCTTCTGTTATCTCTGAGTCTAGCATCACTTGTTGTTCAGTGGTCAGGGATGGGAGATTTATTGGGTTCAGGAAGGAATTAATCGATATGTGGTTAGCAGAAGAGGCTCTGTAGAGGTGTTCATAGTAATCACTGAAAATGTGTGTTATCTCTTCCTGGTCAGTCGTATGCAAACCTGTTGTGGGGTTCTGTAGTTTAAAAGTTGGTTTGTAGGGTTGTTTACCTTTTTTATGGGGTCGCTAATAATTTACCCGTCTTGTTTTCTCAGCGATAAAACTTGTTTTGAGTCAGTTGAACTTGCCAGAGAGATTGGGAATGTACAAGGGTGTCGACTTGGTGTTTGGCCATGGTGTAGGCTTGTTGTGTATCAGGGAATGGGGTTAGGGCAAACACCGACTGAGCCTGGAGTAGGGAGGTGTGTAAGCATCAAATTTCTTTCTGTGTTTCCTCCTGCATGATAGATAACTGATGATATGGCCTCTCATAACAGCCTTAAAAGTGGCCCAGAGCAGAGGGGTGTTGTCAGTGTGGGTGATATTGTCATCTAGGGAATCATTCCAGTGTGATTTGAAGAAGGTTTTGAGGTCATCCGACACTGCTAGGTAGGATGGGAAACTCCATTGTCTCGTCTAGGGGCTTGGCTCCGCTAGACTAAGGAACAGTGAGATGGGAGCATGGTCTGAGATCAGTATTGGGTGAATACAGGAGTTGTGTTGTTGGGGGAATAGTTGTGAGGATATGAAGAAGAAATCAATCCGGGAGAAGGACTGATGTGTGAGGGAGTGACACGTGTATTCTCTACCTGTGGAGTCTGTCACTATGGGTCACAGAGTAAGAGTTGTTCCATGAAGTGTAAGAGGGATGTGGTGGCTGCTGAGGTTTGTGGAGAGGGTGAGGAGCAGTTCAGGGTGGGACATTGTACTAAGTTAAAGTCTCCTCCCACTATCAGGCGACCAGGCCAAGTCCTAGAAGAACCTGGAGAGTCGATGTGTAGAAGATGTGTTGGTCGTGGTTAGGAGCGTAGAGGTTGACCAAGAAATATATTCTCCCTGCTATTTCCACCCTCAGAATCAGATATCTGCCTTGGCTATCACTAATGGAGTCCTGAATGGTGCATGGTAGGCCCTTTTTGATGAGAATGGCTACTCCACATGATGATAAAGTATGCGAGGCAGTGCAGCAAACTCCTATCTAGGGAGCTAGCAATTTACCAGGTTTGTCAGCCCTCCAGTGTGTCTCCTGAAGGAAGACTACATCTGGTGAGAATCATTTTAGATGGTTCAAGACCTTTTTACGTTAAAGGGGGGTGTTAAGGCCTGCTATGTTCCATGACAGGAACTGCAAGTGTTGTGAGGTGTAAGTGGTGTCAGGGTCTGGTGTTTTAAGAGTACTCATCCTGGGTCCCAAGGCAGGGTTTGTACAGCATATGGCAGTTGGGTGTGTTCATTCCTGCCGGTCCCAGTGAGCGGCAGGAGTGAACAGGTAGCAACAGTGTCAACAGTGGTGGGTCTCGCGTGGATTGGTACCTGGGTTGAGCAGGGGGATAGCATAAGCAGGTAAAAACTGGGAGGGACTACAAAAACAACAATACAGTCAACACTGCAAATTAGTGAAAGCAGCTCGCCAAGAATGTGCCGTCACTGGGAGAAACATTGTATTATGGAGATGACAGTCTTCCTGTAGTAGGAGATGGCGTAGGTGGCAGGTCTTTAGGTCGTCCTTAGCATGATGAAATCTTCTCTTCGCCACCTCAGGATCTTGGTAAATAATTGCACGGTCACCCTCTTAGACTTTGATGTTACCTGGGTAGAGTAGTTGAAATCTAATGTTTTTTTCAATCTGTAGACGAGAGGTTGGGGTAAACAAATTTTAATCTAATCTTTAACAAAAGCATAGTTTTAACTGGTCTTTATCCAGTTGATAGATATGCTCGATGTCAGTGGTGAACTTAGTGAGAAATAAGTGCTGCGAAGAAAGCTTACAATTAAGTCTATGTTAGAGATGAACAGATCTTCCTAGGATTGTTTTTCCAGATTATATTGAATTTGGAAGGATAATGAAATTTAAATTGGATTTATTTGATGCAAATTCAATGGCTATCCTTATTATGCTTTAAATGTTTCTTTAGATGTAAGAGCATAGTAAATGGTGGTCTTATAAAAGACAAAATATTTTACTCACCCCTCACCTGTCCTAACATCACATTGCCACGTCTGATCCTCTCCTTGCTTCCTTTGGCTCAAATCATCTCTTCTGTCTTCAATTCTTCTAACTCTTTTGCCCCTCCTGTGCTCATTCCTAAGCATCAATGGCTGTAAAGTGAAGACAGTAGAGTAGATTGGAGACAATGGGGCAAGTGAGCCAGTGAAGGACTGTATGAGAAGCTGCAGCCCCAGAATAGGTAAGATGAAAGGTCAATATAATGTTGCTGATTTTTTATTTTGCGCCCCAATTAAGCAATACAGCAGTCAGTGTTTATCGTATGGAATGCTATTTTGCTTGATTGGGTTTTAGTAACTCCAAAGCATATTCATTTTTCCTCAAATTGATTTTCTCAATCTGCCATATTGGTATTTAGGAACTGCCCAACTTAAAGTTTTAATTACTAAAAGTGTCTTCTTTTTTTCTCTACCAGGATAATATATTTAAACTTGTTGATTCAGGTTTTGAAAATGGTAGAGGAAAAAGTCCTTATGACCCAAAGCTGTTGACTGCATCAATTTTGATCGGTAAGTAAACAATTTGTGACAAAAATATCACTGTTTTGTTTCAGGTATTATTGCACTAGAGATAATTCATATTTAAAAAGTAATTTTCTTGATCATATTTAGTTTAAATATCAATGATCAATCTGATAATTTTCAATTGGCTGGAGAAATTGTTCTATTAAATACAGGTTCCTGAGGAGTGAGTGGGACTATGAGGGTGCACCAAACTGTCCCTGAGGTGAATAATGCCCTAACCATCAATGGAGGATTTATACCCTAAATTTTGATGCCCCTATTCCTCAGCAGCTGTCCATAAGATGCTGCCTTTATAATAACAATGAGTAATCTAGTGGTACACATAAATATGAATATAAAGTCCTCCAAAGAATGTTTGGGGTCACTTAAAGAATATCAGTATACGCTTATCTCTTCAAACAGTGAACATAACTTTGGATTCTCCTTTCATCAATAAGAATGCCATTTAGAGTCGTGGTTGGTCTAAAAATATATCTAATTCAAAAGAAGTGAAATAGCACTCACCGGTTCTTCTGTGCTTGCTTTATTGATGCAGAACGGGGTTACATAGGTGCAGGGAGGGGGTGCTTGAGAGCCAGACTACGGCTTGCCGTTTCATTCAGATTGAACTTCCATGGGACTTTTTTCTACTGAGATGCACCCCGGTAAAATCGGCAGCCTCTAGGGAGTATCTATGTGGCCGTAAGCGGGCCTTCCTGGTTTGCTGAGTGGTGCATGGCTACCTTGTTACACTAGCAAAAATATATCTCCATAGCGCATAGCTTAAGAGACCAACCATGGCCCTAGATGCCATTTCTATTGTCGAAAGCAGAATCCAAACTTATGTCCACTGTTTGAAGAGATAAGTGTACTCATAATTCTTTGAGTGACCCCAAACATTCTTTGGAGGACTTTATATTTATATTTCTGTGTATTGTTAAATTACTCATTGTTATTATAGGCCAGCTTTTTAGGAACAGCTGTCAAGGAATGGGGTCACCACAATTTAGGGCGGAAATCTTCAAATTGGTACATAGGACAGTCTTCACCTTAGGGTAATTTTGATGCACCCTCATGGTCTTACTCACTCCATAGGAGCCTGTATTTATCTGTCTGTTTGTATGTCTGTACTTATGGGCTTTTTATTATTGTATGGCATAAACTTTGCTTTGAAATCTTAAATATTTTGTCAAAAATATGAATTTTTCTTCTCAAGTTATGACCCCACATACTAATATGCATTAATTTTGTTTTCTTTAGCAGAAATAGTTCTATGCTTTAGTAGGAATGGCTGCTATAATTGAGTGTTTTTGTGAAAAAAGTTACCATTTTCATGGTGAACTTATGATTGCTCTTAAGCCCCCGTCACACGGGGCGACATCGCCGCCCATTACAGAGGTGACGTGGGGGCGTGGCCTATTGCCGGCGTCATCGCCCCTACGTCGCCTCATGTAAAGAGGCGATGTCGGTGGTGCTCTGAAACCAAGCGACCATCATGGGGCGATGTGCACACATCTCCCCATGTAACCAGGCGTCGGTGACCTGTCAGGCGATGGGAGCCATAGGCTCCCATTGTTCTGCATCGCCGCTGGGGTTTCCAGACACCCCGGTAGCGATGCTGCCTGACAGCTCGCCAGCGTGGGGCTGGAGGTGTCGCCCCGTGTAAACGGGGGACGGCGACGCTGGTGGGGCGCCAAAAACATGCGCGCACCCACCAGTCGCCGCCGACATCCCCAGCCCCGTCGCCTGGTGTGACGGGGGCTTTAGATATAATTAAATATATACAAACTCTGGATGAAAATTCTATTTATTAGAAAAAAGGGGGATTTAAAATCATTTACTCATGATTTTTTCTTCTGGTTAATAATTATAGAAATAAGATGAATACGGATATGAAGTTACTAGTCCTCAATGTGCTACAAATGGAACAGGGGTACATATTGAAATCCTAATTGTATAACTACATTCATTTTATGGTAGCATTTAATGTTTTATTTTACAGTGTAATTTGCAGTTTTGCTACAGTATGTAACTATTATTGGTTCACTACAATGTATTTAATTTAATGTGTAAGTAAGAATACAGCTGTTCTCCAGTTACATTTGGTTTTATAATTCACTCATTCCAGAGACGGTTTCCTCGAAGCCGATTGTTGACCTTCCTGCTTCAAATGGCAACAATTTCTTTGAATATTTCACAGTTAATAACCACAGACTGGTTTCCTGCAAGGCTTATTTCAGTCAACTACCCACACTATGTTTGAAAAGAAGGTTCATTCACAATAAATGGTGTAAATTAATTTTTGATATTTACGGCTACACTTTTTACGTTAGTAAACCCTTAGACTTCCCTTGAGAATTTCTTGTAGTGAATGAAAAAGGAGGCAAAAAGCTAGTTAAAAGTCATATGATGTATACAGTTTAAACATTTTGTGCCCTACTATAAAACTAAGAAGGCATGTAGTTGGCTAATTACCAAACATAAAGAATGTATCTGCATATAGAGATGTGAATTCTAGACATAGGCCAAATTATTTGGGTTGAATTCTATTTATATTTTAAAAGAATCCACATTCTGGAGAGAGTAATTTTTTTTGTAAATCACTTCTAGCAATGTTGTCCAGCTGTCTTGCTGAACTTTAGAGGATTAGCAAAAGGGTTAGTAAGAAGAAAAAATGATCACCTCTCTGGACAATTGCAGCTCTCATTGTGTGTTGTCCGGTTGTCTGCATCTTTGTTGCTCTACATCTCCAACCCGGTTTTCTCTCTTGGCCAGGATTTCCAACTGCAAGCAGGACTTTGAGGATACTACATATGTGAACTGATCTCTGTGGCCGTCAGCTAAAAGTACCAGCTACAGTAAGGACTTTTTTACATCAGCATTTCTGTCTGGATCCGGCAGATCCGAACAGAAAACCGCATCTTCCGCTTAATGGCAACACTTGTGGTACACTTGCAGCAAGCCCCATGCATTCTCAATGGGACTTGCGGCAAGTGTGGTATTGCCGCCATACGGCACTTGCCGCAGTTGCGACCGCAAATAAAACCGTAGCTGACTGCTTTTTTTTTTTTTTCGCGGCAGTAACTGCTGCAAGTGCTGGATCACGCCAATAACGTGCTTGTAGCAAGCCCCATAGAGAATGCATGGGGTTTGCCGCAAGTGTACCCCAAGTGCTGCTATTCGGCGGAAGAAACGCTGATGTGAAAGGGGCCTTAGTGTGATGGAAGTGCTGAGAACCTGATAGCATGCAGAGATAGGCAGGGTTTGCCAGTTAGTCCAACGGTGAAATGAGTACAAGTTTTTTTAAGTCAATAAAAGGAAAAGAAAACATAACCATTACTCACCTCTTCAACTGCCCTTGCTGCTCCCCACTCCCTGTCAGCTGTTTAGTTCTCCATACTTCAGTAATTCTACAGTTCTGGCCCATGGTTCACTCCAGGCAAGGTTTTCCCATCATGAACAGGCCCTGGAGGTAACTACAAAGTAGCCTCAAGGGTCTGCCCACAGCCAGAAGATCTGACCTAGAGTCTATGCTGGGTCTTAGATGTGACATAAGAACGGAAGCCTGAAGAACCGGACAATGGACGGGGAGCAGCTGGGGTGAGAGGTGATGTATGAGTTTTCTTTTTCTTTTTATATTTTACATTTATTATACTCTGGGGTTAGGCAGATCCCATAGCATAATAGGGAACATTTAGTTCACTGAGAATAACTTCATTGCAAATCACATTTCCTAGCAAAATCCTCACAATTCACATTTTGTCAGATCCTCACGTCTCTTGGGATTTTTATATTCTTAATAAAGTTATAGTTGAACATATGTTTTCTATTGATTTGCTTGTAGATGCTTTTATATAGTTTTCTACTTACTAGATGATACTAGATAATGTTCTTTTGTACGTTTGCTACTGTGTGAATTGTAACAAAAATTTAACATTGTGACACATTTTCATAACCGTTTTTATAGTATCACTTCTTAAAAATGTGCAGTCTCTCATTGTCGCTCTGCACTTCTCCAAGTGACCTTATGCATGCAGTGAAGGAGCGGGAAGGTGCGCACTGATCATTTATATTAGGTGCCATCGATTTCTTTTCTTTTTTTTTTCAGGCGCCTGTGGAGTAAGTGATAACAAAACAGACATAAGGTTATATAAAGGTTGAGCAAAACATCAAAGTCACTTCAGTGCTTCACGTTTTTATGTGTTTTTCTTAAAATTACATGGGCAGGGCTGTAATTAAAGGTATTTTTGTACTTCAAGTTGAAAACCACACACAAATTGTTAATAAGACTGCAGTGCTGGTACATTTTTGATCATATACCTCATGCTGAGCTAGCCGGATCATTTATAGTGCTGCTTTTACCTTTGAAGAGAATCTGATTAATTCTGTATCCCAGCTTAATGTCATGGATCTGTCATTTTATTTATTTTTAAACTTAATTTTTATTATTTTTGAGTGTTAGTTTTCATATTTTAATGCTGACTTATTACTGTTTTCTTTTAATATTTCTTTTTTAAGTTTTACATCAGCTGTGGACTTTCTAAGGAAACAATTATATATTTGAAATGAAAATTGTCACAAAACCTTGTACTGTTTAATATTACATTTTGTTATATTTAGTTTCTGGATCAGCAAGTGTAGAAAAATTAATAACTCCACATCTAAAATAAAAAACAACAACAATATTTTGCTAATGAAATACATGGGACGGTAGATAACTGATATAGTGTAGCATAGCAATAGCGTATAGTGTAGCATAGCAATGTAGTATAGTGTAGCCTTACAAACTCTTAGGCTGTGTGCTCCTTGAGGCACTGTGTGTTTGACATAGCACCTCCAAACAGGCAGGAACCCGTGGGTGAATGCAGAGAGCCCTGTACACGATCTGTGGTGGTTGCAGGGCGACTTCTCTTTGCATGCACCCACTGGAGGTCTCTTCTGACACTGCAGCATGAAATTAAAATGCTGCTGTCAGGAGAAGTAGGCAGACCGCAGCCGCCCTGTAAACATAATATGAGGTGGGTGCTGGGGGGCTTCTCCTTACATGCACCCGCTGGAGATCTCTCCTGACACTGCAGCATGAAATTAAAATGCTGCTGTCAGGAGAAGTAGGCAGACCGCAGCCGCCCTGTAAACATAATCTGAGGTGGGTGCTGGGGGGCTTCTCCTTACATGCACCCGCTGGAGATCTCTTCTGACTCTGCAGCATTAAATTAACATGCTGCGATATGGAAAAGCATAGTGAGCATGGGATTTCTTGAAATCCCATCCACTATGCTTGTACTGTACAGCACAGCATTTTGGATGCAGTGCCTGCGGACCTGCAGAACCCATGGGAGAACACAGGCAGACCGCAGCTGTCCTGAACTCACGCTCTGCAGTGGATGCATGGCGGCTTCTCCCTGCATTCTCCTATGGTGACTGCTTCCAACTCCGTAGCATGAAACTAACATGGTGTAGAGATGCAGATGTCCAGTAAATCTCAGTGCAGCTGAAAACACACCGCGGTCAGGCGAAGCATAGTGAGCATGGGATTTCTACAAATCTCATCCACTATGCTTGTAATGTACAATGCAGCATTTTGGACGTAGTGCCTGTGGACCTGCAGGAACCCATGGGAAAATGCAGGCAGACAACAGTCACCCTATTCTTACGATCTGCGGTGGGTGCAGGGCAATGTCGCCCTGCATTCACCCATTGGTGGCCACTTCTGCCTCCACAGCATGAAACTAACATACTGCAGAGATGCAGAAGTCTGGAAACCTGCACCGCAGCTGAAAACACGCTGTGGTCGGGAGTAGCATAATGCGCATGGGATTTCTTGAAATCCCATCCACTATGCTTGTACTGTACAATAGATCATGCATAATGCTGTGTCCAAAATGCAGTTCCAGATCATGAGTACACATCATTGACAAAAAGGAACTAATAAAATATGTGCTCTAACTAGTTATTATCTGAAGCGGTACAAGAGATTTTCTTCAGTCTTTTCTCTTTAGCATGTTTTCATACAAAATTGTTTTATTAGAATTCACCCCTGCAGGATTTCATGCAGTCTGGCAGCCAAAACTATGCGTCACATCAAAATAACTAGGAAATTTAAAGTGTGGACTTTACCTTCCAGGTCTCTTTAAATTAAGCAGTGGTAATTTTATTAAATATTGAATGTGCAACCACCCTAGAAGAACACATTTGATCTGAATGACAATACAAAATACATACACTTTTACACTACATTAAATTTGTATAAAAGGTGTAAAAGATATTTAAAAGGAAACCTGTCATGTAAAAAAAATTAATTTAACCCGCACAAATGGGGTTTATTAGCAAATTAGATTTGTGTCAAATATTAGGAAATCTGCTGCACTAAGTGAATTTAACAGTTTGCGATTTGATTTACATAAATCTAGAATAAAAATTCCCACTGTTATTTTACACAAACCAGAAGATTGTATGAGCCAGAAAAGACTCACATGACCTCAGCGCGTCATTTTTTGGTCCCATCAGCATACCCATGACTTGATCACGGAATGTTGTTTAGTTGTCATGATACCCAGGGATCAGCTGATGACCATTGTGTCTGTCATTACAAAGCTGCTGCAAATGCTGGCTGCAAGCCGACATTCGTAAATTGTGATTTCTGCTATACATAGCATTGCTGATGCACTGCTCTCAATAGCTTGAGCAATCGGATGATCGCAGCTTTAAGTCCCGTAAAGTAACTAGTAAATACAATAAAAAGTAAAAAAAAGTTTAAATATGAAAAAAATAACAACAAAAATTTCAAATCACCCCATTTTGCCCCATTAAAAATAAAACCATTAAAATAATAAAAATACAAATATTTGATATAGCTGCAGAAGGATTCAGAAATATCCAATCCATCAACATATAACATAAATTAATCCAATTGGAAATCAGCATAATAAAAAAAATTTGAAAATAACAGAATTATGTTTTGTGGCTAACGTAACATTGCAATAAAATTAAATCTACCCCAAAATGTTGTCATTAAAAATGTCATCTCAGGGTGAAAAAAATAAGCCATCACTTAGCCCCAGATCCCCAAAATTAAAAGTGTTACTGTTCTCAGAAAATGGCAGCAGAAGCTAAATATTTTTTTTCAAAATTTCAGAATATTTTTTCACCACTGAAATAAAAAAAAAACATACTCTCTGGTATCTACATACTCATACTGAACTGGAGAATCATACTGCCAGGTCCGTTTTACCTTATATTGAGCATGGTAAGTAAAAAACTGAAAACGGCTGGCATGGAGGGGTTAATACACACTTACGAGACCTTAGAAGAGTTTTCCAGTCTAAAATGACAGTTTTGCAGTCACTCAATGTGACTAAAAACTTATGAATCATCAGATTGTGCACTTTGCACTTAGAATTCTCCGTTCTTAGAGCTGAGAACGATGGTCACATGGCCGAGAGTATGCAATTTGCATACTCTCGGCCATAATCCAGTTAGATGGCTGTGGCCTCGCTCAGTGCAAGTGTATTGTGTGTTACTGTACCAATCTAGTTCGATTCTGGACAGGAATTTGCATATTGTATACTTGCATAATCGCCGTTCCTGGCTCTGATACCTGGAAATCCTCACCGTGCACAGTGCGTGTATTGTAACGGTTCTCAAGTCTGCAGTCCCAGATTAACTGGAGACTTGTGGCTTTAGACCTCTACAAAATTCGTCATAGCTGGCATATTTCAATGTCAAAATAATTGTTCATCTCTAATCTACTTGTGTTATTTTTACAGTACATTGTATAGCTATAATTATGAAAAAATAAGAGTGGTGGGTGGGTCCATAGCATAAAAGTTGTTTATTGTTTATTTATTTTTTTACTGAAATGCATATACTTTGGGCTGAAAGGGCCAAATAGTGCCTATTTTAATTCTTGAAAAACTATTTTATAAAAAAAGTAATTATTTAAAGATGATTTAAATACAAGTGTTTAAGTAAAACAGAAATTCCTCCAATGGTCTTCCTTTATTTTAGGCTATGGTCTCATCATTCTTTTTTTTCTTTAGATTTAGAACTTTAAAAAGTACAGTACAAATTGATTTGACAACGATTTAAAACATATGAAATATCTTTTGATTTACAAATGAAAATCTGCCAATCATCTAGCAAAATTAGACTCTTTTGGCATTTGCCTTAGCCACATAGTAATCTATAGATGATTTTTTTAAAGTGGACGTGTGATACATTTTATTTGTGGTTCCAGATATATGCTGCCAATTGTACATAAAATGTATGTGATGTGACCAGGGATATGGGTACTCGGACACCGGGACTGATGGCTGCTTGAATGGGGAGGTCACGGGTGGTCGGGATCCCGGTTCCGTGCCCTGATTATCATTTGAGTTAGATGGTGGGGAGAGGAGTATTTACAAGGGGACGTGACGCCACCTGTAATTCCCGGTAAAATGGTACTGGCGCTGCAAGCCGGCCGCTGAGGTGTTGGTAGGTGTAGCAGAGAATGGTACAGCTCCCCAGAGGTAGAGCTATTTCCTCAGGGCAGCAGTGATACATGAGGATGAGGGGAGTTTTAATAATATTTCTTACCCCTCTGGTGAGCTGCTGGTGGTAGTGTGGAAGCGCTCCGGGCACCGGCGGGGAGAACCACGGAGACCAGTTAAAGTTTGACTCCACTTTACTGAGTACCGGGAGATAGTAAAACGGAACACGGTACAGTTTGACCGGGTGGATGTTGCCAGCTCAGGATCCCCCTTATGGAGTCTGTGGATGTTTGCTCTCTTTGTCTTTCGGGTCTGTCTTATTCTTCCTGCTTCTCCCACCTTTACAGCGCTCTCCAGCCAGTCCTTCAGTATGTCACTAGCTCTCTACGTCTGTCCCTTACCAGTAAGGACGGGAGCAGCAGGGGTGCACAATTTCTCCAGCCACTCGAATTGGGTCCACGATCACTAGTGCCCTCAACCGGTTTCTGTCCTGAGGGGTGAGATGTCCTTGTGGTGCGTACGGCAACCCGGTTATAATGGGCCCGCAGATCGTCGGTCTGCAGTCAGAGTTAAACCTCTGACTGCCTCAGCTTCCCGCGTTGTCCTAGCTTCTTTTCCCCCAACGTGACCAGTTGGCTCCTACCAGTCCTGGCCCATTGCCTTCTGTCCTGGGCCCCCACTTAAAGATGGGGATCCCTCCTGTCGGCTGTGCTGTCAGGCCTGTCCTTCCTGACTGCCTTCCCAGCACTGTCTGAGGTAACTTCTCTCACTAACTTCCTGCTTTTACAGCTCTGACCTAGGCTCCACCCTCCTTTTGGGACCTACTAACTTACCAGTTTCCCCTCTCTTTCTACTCTAGGTGGCCTAGTCTTAGGTGTGTGTGTGCAAAAACAGACTCCATAGGTTAATCCCTGAACTGACAACTTACAGAGATATCACATTGTTGTTAAAGTGCAATACTTCCCTGTGGCGCCTAGCTAGAGGGGCGCCACATGTGTGAATTCAGCCATTCTTTGTAGCCTTGAATTCATTTGATGTGTGCACATTTTGTCATATTGTGAAGTTATACATAGTGTAAAGTTGTACATGTGTAAAGTTATACATAGTGTGAAGTTATACATAGTGTAAAGTTATACATAGTGTAAAGTCATACATAGTGTGAAGTTATACATAGTGTAAAGTTATACAAAGTGTGAAGTTATACATAGTGTGAAGTTATACATAGTGTAAAGTTATACATAGTGTAAAGTCATACATAGTGTGAAGTTATACATTGTGTAAAGTTATACAAAGTGTGAAGTTATACATAGTGTAAAGTTATAAATAGTGTAAGGTTGTACATAGTGTAAAGTTATACATGGTGTGAAGTTGTACATAGTGTGAAGTTATACATAGTATGAAGTTGTACAGGTAGCCATAAAGCATATTACATTTTATCTATAGCAAAGCAGAACCGTAGGTTTAATATATGTAAATTTAGCAAGGTGGTTATGAAATATCACAGTTCTACACTGGAAAAAAAAGTTGTTGCACATCTGGTGTTTACTGGATTATATAAATTACGGAATGAAAAGCGAGCGTGCTGTAGCTGTTTTACAAAGGACATACATAAGTCACAGTGAAACATTGTGGGATTCAACTATGATTGAGCTGGCTAAAAATATAAATTGTTGATTTTTTGCTTCATTTCACAGATGGGGAGCTGTATTCAGGGACTGCAGCAGATTTTATGGGAAGAGATTTTGCCATTTTCCGCACGCTTGGAAATCATCATCCAATTAGAACAGAGCAGCATGACTCCAGATGGTTAAATGGTAAGCAGAACACCTATTATAAAACAAAGTGGATGTGGAAACACTTAGATTGTAAGTTCTGGAATAAACCGTGGAGAATAGTTAAAAATCCAAGGAATTCTTTGTCACTTTTTAAATTAATTTAGTTTTCCCTGTTTCTGTTGTAAAATATTGATGTAAACCACCCCTGTCATATTGTTCCTTGTTATTGATGCTTTTCACCTTTTCTTAAGACAATTGATAAGTTGACATTTTATACATATACTTTACATTGAGCATAAATAATCATGCTTTATACTTTAAATACAATAATTTTTTTTTGGTTTAAGAATCCTCCTTTTGCCCAGCTCCAGTTAGCTTTGACCCCTTCCCGACATTGAATTAACTCAGTGTGTTCTGATGGTAGTGCTGGCTGAGCAAAGATCTGGTGTGTTCGGCTGCTTTGCAGGTACAGCAGCTGCGCCCGCGCTAGCTGCCAGGTCTCTGGCTTATGTTAAAGCTGAAACCTGACTCACTGCCAGGAGCCAAGCCCACACCAATCTGGGTAGTTTAACCCCCTAAATACTGCAGTCAATAGCGATCGCAGCATTTAGGAGACTGGGAGAGAAGTGGGCTCCTCTCCCAAGCAGTCAGGACCCCCATTTTGAGATCACAGGGACTCGATCGCTGCCATGCTAACCCAGGATTGTCATCATGATGCTCCCTGCGTTAGCCAGCTACAGAAAGCCTTGCATACAATATTTCTGGCTTTTATCAGTGCTGTGAGTGCAGCACTGATTTATTATTTACAGGTGCGTCTGAATGAATTAGAATATCATCAAAAAGTTAATTTAGTTCAGTAATTCAATACATAAAGTAAAACACATATACTATATAGAGTCATTACACACAGAGTGATCTATTTCAATGTTTCATATGCTCACCTTGTGTTATTGTGGCAGCCACAACCACTATAAAAGCATATTGTATGGTGCATATAGAGTAGGGAGGATAAAGGGTTAAAAACATGCTGCCATATTCCACAAGGCATCAAAGGGTGCATATAATATTGATTTTCTAGTCAATTATCATTTCAGGGCTCCCTGGCCCCTTCCTTCGGACAAACCAATGTCATATTGTCATGTTTCAGGGTGTTTCAGGGAGGCCTGAAATGCGTTGACTAATAAATCAATAGTATATTAACACTTTGATGTCTCGTGGAATACGGTAGCGCGGTTTTCAACCCTTCATTCTCCCTACTTTAATTTTCTCAGATAATGACCTTTGGGTTTTTATTGCCTGTAAGCCATAATAATCAACATTAACAGAAATAAACACTTGAAATAGATCACTCTGTTTGTAAAGACTCTATATAATTTATGCATTTCACTTTTTATATTGAATTACTGAAAAAATTAACTTTTTGAAGATATGCTAATGCATTGCAATGGATTATATGAGTGACCACAGTTATTAAAGGTGACTAAGTAAAAAAGTTAAAAAATATTAAAAAACAAAAGAAAAAGAAAAAAATATGATATCAATAAATACATATATTTATGTGAAAAAATAGATAAACAAAAAAGGTACATATATTTTTTAACACCACTACCAGAACGACCCAATTTGTAAAACTGTCGCCATAGTTAATCCTTTCAGTGAACACTGTGAATAAATAAATAAAAAACATGTCAAAAACAATATGCTTTTTCATCATATCACCAAAAAAAGTGGAATATCACGTGATTAAAAAGTTGCATGTGAATAAAAATGGTATAGCTGAAAACGTATTGTCCCACAAAAAAAAGCTGCCATGCAGCTTAATCAGTGTGATACCGGTACTTCAGTACTACTTTTATTGTTTTTTTTTTTGTAAGTTTAGCAAGGTGGTTATTAAATATCAGTTCGGTTCGGGTCGCCAAACTTCCTAGTCTTCAGTAAACTGGTTCAGGTGCTTTTTGTGTGCTTTTTGTGTGCAAAGCACTTCAGCGAGCATCGCTATGGTCAGGTACAGTAGATTCTTGGCTAAGTACAAGCTACGTGCAGTGTTTGATCTGCTCGCACAGGGCTTAAAAAGCACAATTTTTGAGTGTACTATGTGTCCAAAATTAATTTGAACAATAAAAAAAAATGCCACTCTTGCACCCCCAGAAGTATTACACTTATTGCTGGCTCTTTGTGGGCTGAAAGCTGAACTGTCAATGAGTGACTTTAATTGGTATTCGGGTCTAGTTTGTGGTCATGAACAGTGCACCAAATAATTTGGCTGCACCGCCCGAACCCAAACTTCAAAACGTTCGCTTATCACTAGTGAGAAAGCCTGCTTAATTTATTATTATTATTATCATTATTATTATTATTATTAGCATTATTTATCTATAGAGCACCATGGATTCCATGGTGCTGTCTATGAGAAAGTGTTACATACTAAACAAGTAGAAAATACAATAAATAAACTAACAGTGATAGACCGGTATAGGGGGTAGAGAGGACCCTGCCCTTGTGGGCTTTCATTCTAAGGGGCAATGGAGAGGGAGACAGTAGGTTGGGTTAGCTCTGATGGTGGTGGAGCACCAGCTCTGGTGGTGGAGTGCCAGCTCAGGTGGTGGTGGAGTGCCAGGTCAGATGGTGGTAGAGCTCCAGGTCAGGGGGTGGTGGCGCGCCAGGCCAGGTGGTGGTGGAGCACCAGGTCAGGTGGTGGTGGAGCACCAGGCCCAATGGTGGTGGATCACCAGGTCCAGTGGCGGTTTGGGCATTGCAGGCTGTAGGCTGTCCTGAAGAGATGGGTTTACAGATTCTGCTTGAAAGTTCTGAGTGTATGGGATAGTTGGACGTTTTGGTGTGCATTGTTCCAGAGGATTAGGGATGCTCAAGTGAGGTCTTCCAGGCAGTTAGATGAAGAACGTACAAGTGTGGAGGACAGAAATAGGTCTTGGGAGGATCAAGGTTTACAAGTTGGATGATATAAGGAGATTAGTTCAGAGATATATGGGGGAGACAGATTGTAGAAAGCAGATCAGTTGTTATGAAAGTGGGGGCTGGCTGGAGGCCTCTGCCCTTGTCATGTGATCTCTGATCTCTTCTCTGACATCCAGGGGCATTAAAGACTTTGATAATATCGAATTGCTGTGTATATTACAAGTAATCAAATAATTGCAGATTCAAATCCTCCCAAATGAGCATTCTTAGAATTTTTGTCATTTTTCCTAACTACTGTATATATGGAAAACTCAATGGTGTAAGTCAAAACTAATATGTCAAAAAAAATAGCGGCTTCCGGATTGACGTGGATTGGTCATGGCTGTAACAGGTCCTGGACCTGATAGGGGAAGGGGAAGATTGCATAGCTACATCCAGACTTTATACTCAAACGCACAGGCGAGAATATACACGCCGGGCTTCCTATCAGATATATTTTTCCCTGAAGAAGGGCGCTCAGCAAGGGTGCCCACTGTCACCCTTGCTTTTCAACATAGCGATTGAACCCCTATCAGGGATACTAAACAGTGGCGACGTTCACGCAAAAATTAAGATAGGGGATCAAGAAACAAGATCTGCGCTGTACGCAGATGATATAATACTCTTCATGAATGACTAGCATAAATACCTAGCACAGACATCAAACCTCATTGAGAGATTCGGGGGGTTCTCGGGCTTCAAGCTCAATTAAAAAAAATGTGAGCTATTGTACCTGAAGGAAGGCGAGCAGACAGTAAAAGATAGCCAGCAGACTGAGCTACTGGGAATCCAATTATCAAAAACATCGAGCAAATACCTAGGCATACATCTTAGATGCACGACGGAGTCAGCATAAGCTGTAAACTACCAGCCCCTCATCTCCAAAATAGAATCGCAACTAAGAGGCTGGAGTGGACTGGCACTGCCGCTATTGGCGAGTGGCCACTTAATAAAAATGATGAGCTTTCCGAGGCTGCTGTATCCCCTCCTGACGATCCACTTACTGCTCAAACGAGGCGACATCTCCAGACTGAACAGCGCCTTCTCTAGGTTTCTCTAGGGGGGAACAACCTCGCCTGCTTGGCCAGACACGTAGTTGACTGGCTGCATGGGACCAGCCGACACTCGGACAAAGGCCTAGAGAGTGACTTCTGCAGGCCTTGGGACCTAGATTCAGTGCTGCATTCCCCTTTATCACGTTTTGAGCCCAGCCATCCGGAGTTCGACAGTGTGTAGAGACACAATAGTGTCTTGGAAGGCAAAAAAGTTGGGACTACCATGGAAGGTGTGCAGAATAGAGAATAGACTGTTTAGACGGTGGCAAGAGAAAGGGGTTCGGGAATGAAAGACCTGATGCATGGGGACGAAAGGAGATGGATGACAGAGGAGGAAGTGGTGGAGAAATATGACCTCAATGCATTCCAGAGCTTGCAGTACTCGCAAATAAAGGCCTTCATGTTAAGAGACCTGCAGGAATAGGTAAACAGGCATGCACAAAAGCATGGGTGAGACAAATGGGAGACCCTGACATTATGGAGAAGATTATGCAGGGCTGGAGTGTGTTCAAGTACAATATCATTAACGAAAATTGGAGGGACACACAGTACAGATCTATTAACAGAGCCATTTATGGCTTTAACAAATGATTTGTAAAAAAAAAAAAAAATAGCGGTGGAGGGAATGAGTTAATGTAAGCGGACATTGGTTGAGAATGGTTGGATATTGAACCTTAAGTAAATTCGTTTGTAATACATTGAGTTCATTTTGTATTTAGAGTAGTTTTGTGTGAATAGTGTTTTTCACCCCTTTACCCACCTCAGAAAATGATATAAACAGCTGGTAATTTAGCCTCCCTTGGTCCACCACTGTCTCTTTGCCAAAACATTGGTGCTTGTTTACAGATTGAAGCTGTGACATCTTAGATACACTAATACAGCCAAGCTCGGCGCTCAGTGGTTTTTCCAATGTAGACATTACAATCTGGCAAGGCCCACGATTGACTGCAGCAATGGTGCGCTTTCACGTGACCAATGCATCATACACTGACTGGAGCAGCAGTGGAGAGGCATCTTGAAGTCAGGGAGGTGGATAAGAATTGTCTTATTTGTATTTTAACAAAGTGCTGATTGTTTGATAAAACCCCCAAAAATCCTTTAATTGTTCAGACATGTATGAAAAAAGCATAGCAATGGATCATGTTTTATTGGAAGGATTTCTGGGCACTCAGTTATAATGAAATATTTGGTCTCTATGGGTTATAGGCTGGAAAGTCTAAAAACAGCACTCATGTAGTTTAATAGCTTTCTCTCCAATAGACAACTTAATTTTACTCACCTACATGTACCGAAATGGCCACAAAGGCGAATCTTATTAATGATAAAAGAACACTCATTTACTCTGTATATTTTTTTATTTTCTCACAACTTGTGCATTTTAACAGATCAGTACAGTGTCACATTTGTCATAATTATTTTTTCATAGTCTGGAAAACTATCTAACCTAATATCTATGGCCAGTTCCACATTTAAGGATGGTGTGCGTTTTGCTTAATTTGCGTTTTTACCGCTAAAAACGCATAAAAAACGCTAGCGTTTTTGCCCACATTGATTTAAATGGGAACGCATGTAAAAACGCATGTAAAAACGCATGCAAAATGCATGTGCGTTTTCAAAAACGCAAAAACAAATGCGTTTTTTGCCAACGTAGCACAAAACGTCTTACCTGACGTTTTGGGCAGCGTTGGCTAAAATGCATGCATTTTTGCGTTTTTGAAAACGCACATGCGTTTTGCATATGTTTTTACATGCGTTCCCATTGAATTCAATGGGGGCAAAAACGCTAGCATTTTTTAAGCCTAAAACCCAAATTTAGCAAAACGCACACCATCCTTAGATGTGAAAACACCCTATGTCTTTGACCAATATTATTGTGTACAGATGAGTAGATCCCTTTGCACGATGGTGAAGGCTAATGATCTCGTGCTTTAGAGATGAGCTGCCTGAATTTCCTTAACCTCCGTGAATATAGGGTTAGCTTATGATTAACTAGGCTGGTGAGCACATTGCAAAGATGTCACATCAGGCAAATCAAACACTGCACTCCGAAAATTGGGTAGCTTCTGTTCATGTCCAAAGAGCACTGACCTGGACTGTGGACCATGGTTGTGCAAAGCCATCTTCTCATCTCTTGTGTAACATTATTATTTTCTTGTCCTTTTTTATTCATGTATATTTTATGGCGATGGCTATCGCTTTATACCAATGCATTAATCCTTTGATATTTACATATTGAAAAAAAAATGATGGATGAGTCAATACACTTTGCGCTTTTAGCTTCTATGTAAAAGATTTTTACTCTTAAGATGTCAATGCCAAATGGGACACACATATAACAAACATCATTCTCACCATCATTGATCAATCTTCTTCATTCAAACCACCACATTGAACTTTCAGCTGGTGTTCAATACAGATTTACTGTTGACTGGGTAATTTGAGTTCATGTGCATGGGGGAAGCAAAGAGATGTACCAGAAGGAGGATGTCGTGACAATGCGTGTCACTATGGTGTGACTGGCTTAACTGACATAGCTTTGTAAAGCTCTACTCCTGTGAAAATAAGGCCCATTTGCAAATTAATTAGTTTCTGGCGGCAGCTTGATTGTTGACCTAAAGTTTGTAGAATGGAAAAACAATTGGATTAGTGTGTGGTATACAAAAGCCCATTCCGGCATTTGAGTCTGTTTTTTCCAATCTGTTGAAGACAAATTGAAGAAATCTATCTATAAAGCAACAGTCAAGGTTAAGTGTGAAATAACTATAGTAACAGAGACACAGCATGTCCCATGGTCCAATGAATTTGGCCAACCCACTTGATACTAGAGTGCCTGTATGGAATGCAGCATTAAATAAAGCCACACATGGTATGCAGATTAGATTTACATTCATTAATCAATTACAAAGGTGTTAAAGAGAGACATTCAGTCATTAGACATGTCTTCAGAAACTCGAGTGAAACATTTCTTTCTTAAGGAACAGACATTGAACAGTTTGCAAAGGCCAAAGCGAAATGTTTGGAAAATAAGCATCATTTAATGGATCTAGGTGAACCACTCCAGATGGCTCATTGATCCTTTAAAATTTAATAAGTGTAATTAGTATAAAACTATGATGAATATCCACTAATTAGTTTTATTGATTCCAGAAAATTCAATGATCTGAAATGTAGGTTAATTAATAGAAATACAAATCTGAATATTACACTTTAAAGGATTTGTCTTGCCACAACAATAGCCTTCCATATGCCTTATTGGCATCCCCTGGTGATAACAGCTGATCTTTTTAAAGAGGCTTTTTCTGTAATATTGGCTTAGAAATAATTCCTTAGCTTAGCTTAGACGTAGAATATTTATCTTCGTTATTTTCCAAAAATGATGACATGTCATAAGAGATGAGCAAATTGATTGAAGGCAAATCAAATTGGCCTCGGAATTATCAGAATCAGAATTTTTCTTTTTTTTTGCAATTTTATTTTGGGTGAACTCAGCTAAATGGTGCCTCTCTGCCTGCCATTTTGTTAGATACTAAAATGCAAAGACAGGTTTAACAGTATTAAAAATAATACTTATCTCTCCATGTCTCTCACCTATTCCTGTGCACAGCTCCTCACGCAGTCCTCATGTCCTCTTCTATCTCCACAATGTTCTTTGACTCCGGCAGTGCTGACTAGCCTTCATGCAACAAAATAACGGCACATGGTGACATAAGCAGCACAAGGAAACTTGTATTTAATGACATCTACCGTGTTTTATACCAAACTGAAAGAGGTTGACCACTACTTAACACCTTCATGACCAATGACGGAATTGGTACGTCATTCTTTGTGTTCCCTGCTTTGATGCGAGCTCACGCACTGAGTTTGCATCATTTCCTTGCATTATTCACATCCTTGCCGAAGTATTGTCATGAGAGCGAGGAGTCAGATGATGGCCTGTGTCACTCTCATCACTCACTTCTTGTGAACACTGCTAAGCGGCGGTGTTATAAGAAGATGATCATTTCTGCACTGCAAAGATGTACATCACCACGGCTCTGTACTGCAGGAGCGATCAGATGGTGCAATGTTGAAGCACTCCAAGGGGGAATATACAATTAAGGCAGAGTGAAAGAAAAAAATATTTTAAAAATATGAAAAATAAAAAGAAAAGTTAGAATCACCCCTTTACCATTAGAAGTTAAACTATTTAAAAAAAAATAGTCATATTTGGCATCGCCGTATTCAGAAATTCCCAAGCTATCAAAACATAAAATCAATTAATCTGATTGGTAAACTGCATATCAAAAACAAAAAAAAGCAGAATGCCAAAATTACATTTTTTGGTAGCCGCCACAGGGCAATAAAATGCAATAATAGCGTACACTACGGGTGTTGGAAAGTGGTGCCAAAAGCGCAATTCTTTTTTTTTTTCTTTTTTACAAATTTGATTTTTTTTCATCACTTAGATAAAAGTGAAGATGTACATGTTTGTATCTATGAACTCATACTGAGGCATCATACTGACATGTCAGTTTTACCATATAGTGAACATGGTAATGAAAAGAAGCAAGAATACAAATGTGAAATTGCACTTTTTTTGCATTTTCACTGCCCTTGGAATTGTTTATTTGTTTTCCATTACACTATATGGTAAAATGAATAATGTAATTCTAAAGTAAAACTTCTCGTTCAAAAAACATGCCCTCATACAGCTATAGTGATGGAAAAAATCAAAAAGGTATGGCTCATGGAAGAAGGGGAGGAAAAAACAAAAAAACAAAAACATATTGCTCAGGGGTGAAGGGGTTAAACTTTGATGACCCATCCTTAGGAGATGTCATAAATGTCTGATCAACCAGTGTCAAACACCAGACACCTTTACAGATCAGCTGTCCTTCATGCAGGTGGCAGAAGCAGTTGGCCGGAGATGCTTAATTTTGGAGCTGCTCAGTCTTCTGATAGTGACCATGGCCAGATTCAGCACGTCCGCCTCCTATTCATATCCTATCTTACTTTCCTCCCAGTGTAAGTCTATGAAGCCTCTAAAAAGGTTGAGGCTTCATAGACTTAAATTACAAAACTAATTTTTGGTCCAAACATAAACCTTTGTGTGAGCTGATTAGTTTGATATGAGGACACAAAATCCATACCTGGTACTGGAAATGGAGGAAGCCTGGTGCTGGGAATGGGGGAAGATGGAGATCAGTTGATATTTTAATACACCTAGACTATATTATAGACACATTTAGCAGGGGTTAGGGGACACAAATCCTGCTGGAATTGCTGACAGAAGCTGGCTGAACCCAGAAATACAGCTTACAAGCTTTTAAGCACTGCTCTCCTTGCCAATGAAAAAAGCCGTTGTGGACAGACCTCATCGGTAGTCTTTAAACAAGGCAAGAAGCAATAAACAATAAACCTAAACACCCTTTGTTGTTGAGATCATAGAGGATTTTTTAAACCAAGTAAATTGCAAAGTAGCTTATTTTACAAGCACTTTGCAATTTTAACAATTGAAGATGATGAGCCTAACCTTATAAGTGCAGAAATCAGTTGTATATTATGAACAGAAATACCTTTTGACAGTTCTGTTTTCTTTCCTATGACTTTTCGGCTCTACCGATTGTTTTCATTCATTCTCTATTTTGTACTCCTTTACTCTTGCTTGCAGGATAGCGTGGGAAACTGCAGCAGCTGTCACAGTACTTGTCACAGACTCAACACTAAGTGAGGGAAACTTAGGTCACTATGTAATAGGGCTACAGACAGTAGTGGTCACACTTGGGAATGGAACTAAACTGTGTAATTGTGACTGTTTTATAGATCTTGTTTAGAAGAATCAGTGAGTTATATAATAAGGTGAAGCAACAATGGACAGACTGACAGTGTTCAGTTGATGAACTGAATAATCAATAAAAAAGCACAGTACAGCCTCCAAGTATACTGTATGTTCTCAGTGCTAATAAGCTGGGAATAAGTAATTAAAATTTGATTCATGTTTTGAACAATCTTGCATTTTCGCATGTATTAGATCAACTGTGAGGATGATACTGATTTATTTGGATCAATTATGACTACAGTAGGGATTGATAAAAAAATATTTACTCCGTTGCAATTCCATTCACTGCTATTAGACAAACCAAATCCAAAAGATTACATTTTGGGCTCTGTTTGACCATCTTTTCTTGTGGTGTCCATGTTAGCAAGCTACATTACAGCAGTCTTCAAATGTTTTGTATTCTGCAAAATGGATGGACACCACTTGATGTAAATACGATGCAAGTTACAGTATATGCATGCACAGACAACAGTATTGATGTAGGAGTCACAAGAAAAAAATTATAATCTTATAAAACAGCAATATATGTTAAAGCCATATTTGAAGGTTCATTAAAACTTAGATTTGGAGTCCTCTCTTCCTGAAGGATAGAAAATTGATATAGAACATCACAAATTAATATTGTTCGTTGCAAAAAAAAATAAAGCCCTATTTTTAGACAGCAAAAAATAGAGGATAAAAGCACTTAGTTGGGGCACCGTTTCCAGCTTAGACTCCACAATTGATTCCTGATAAACCACATTCGATGGATCTAGTAATCCATAGAGAAGGACAAAATTGGTGCTCACCAGAGAAAGCCCACAGCTAGGTGCGGCAGTCCCAAATTATGAGCAAGAAGAATTTACGTGGCACACGACCTTCATAAAACTTCCATATTTATTTCAGTCCATAAAAGTTCATTACAAGCATGGCAGTGAAGGAGAGGGAGCTCTCAGTGGTGTGAACAGCAACTGAGCAAGACGATGGTCCGTTTTGCGCAAGTGCACTTATACATGTCCTCAAGTAGTAGAAAAATTACTGGGCACTGCAGCTCTCACCCTATATGCCTGTGTGTGACCTCATACATATACAGGTGCAAGTGTTGAAGGTCCGGAATAGCGATGCACGCTTAATAAAGTGAGAACAAATTCTATAAGAAAAAATGAGCGGCACTCACCATGTTGAAATCTTGTGTCTTTTATTTGCCAAAGTGTAGGCACGACATAGCTGCTGTAGGGGAGGGAGTGTGGAGGAGTGACGATGGGCCGTTTCGCGGTGCTGTACCGCTTCTTCCGGTCAGATCTGACCGGAAGAAGCGGTACAGCACCGCGAAACGGCCCGTCGTCACTCCTCCACACTCCCTCCCCTACAGCAGCTATGTCGTGCCTACACTTTGGCAAATAAAAGACACAAGATTTCAACATGGTGAGTGCCGCTCATTTTTTCTTATAGAATTTGCACTTATACATGTCTTAGCTAACCTGCACAAAATGGACCATTGTCTTGTTTAGTTGGTGTTTGCACCACTGAGACCTCCCTCTCCTTCACTGCCATGCTTGAAAGGAACTTTTAAAGTTTGAAATACATTTGGAAGCTTTATGAAGGTCGTGTGCCAAAGAAATTCTTCTCGCTTATAAAACCCTAGCTTTATATAGCCAGCGACTAGTGATGGGTGAACATTGTTTGGGCACTGACCCCAAACATGGACTTCCCTGAGAAGTCTGTGTTACTGTTTGGATTCAGATAGTGAGGGCTGTAAAAATAAGCAAACTGGTGATAAAAGCAGGAGAACTATACTTCTCAGTACGGGCACAGTTGCTTATGGGTCTGCTCATTAACTTCATGTTTATTCACTGCACTGACTCCAACAGCCAATCACAGATACCTACTCTGTGTGACAGAGTCTGTGATTGGCTGTTGCGCCCACATCCATTGTGCCAGCATATGTGATTGGTTTCCATATATATTAGTGTATTTGCAACAAACCAAGTCAGAGCTGTGTAAAAATAAATAAACAATTGAAAAAAAATAGGGGTCCCTCGTATATTGATACTTAGCGCAGATAAAGCAGACAGCTGTAGCCTGCAGCCCCAGCTTTGCTTTTTACATTCTATAATTATGTAAATAATTAAAAAAGCTACATGGCGTCCACCCATTGTTACCCAGCCAAGGTAAAACACGTCTGGGGTTTCGCATTCTCACCCTTAGGAGGCACATAGAGTTATTGCCCCCCTGGGTAAGAGTAGCAGCCTGCAGCCACCCCAGAAATTAGCACATTTATTAGAAGCACAAATTGCTGGTGCTCTTCCTGATACCCTGGTGCAGTGGCAATCAAGGTAATAGAAGGGGTTACTGATAGCTGAAAATTGACAGCTGTCATCAAACCCTAGACTGGTAATGTTAAGGTCTCTATGGAACCGACACATCACCAATCCCATAAGTAAATACTTAAATCACACAGAGAAAAATCCTTTATTCAAAATAAAGCACACATAGAAAAATCCTTTATTTGAAATAAATCAGTGATCTCAGCTAATATAAGGTATGTTCTTGAATATGTTTACATTTAGCCAATGTTTAGAAATTTAGTCTAACATATAGATGACATAAGGCAATTAAAAACAGAATACAGATTTTTTTTCTGTTTAGTCTTTGCAAATTCAGCATTTTCATTGCCATCTGCGACCCCAATTTTGCTAAACCATAGATAGTCAGAAAAAGATATTAAAAAGATAATAATATTTATCTCTCTGCTCACCTGTTCCAATGGCCCTGCTGTCCGGTCCTTCTTTTGGCTTTCGTAGATCATGTGCATATTCTTCAATCTGCCTCATTCTGGGCCAGGGAAACTGGGTCATCCGGGCCTCTAAGGTCACTGGCAGATTTGATCATAGCTAGTGTGACATGTATTTTTTTATTTGAATATAATAATAATATTTTTTCATTTTTATAGCGCTATTGATTCCGTAGTACTTTACATACATTTGCAACACTGTCCCCATTGGGGCTCACAATCCTATCAGTGTGTCTTTGAAACGTGGGAGGAAACCGGAGTGTCCGGAGGAAACCCACACAAATAAGGGGAGAGCATACAAACTCCTTGCAGGTGTTGTCCTTGGTGGGATTTGAACCCAAGACCCCAGCACTGAGCCACTGTTCTGCCCCACTATGCTTTATTATGGATCAGGAAATTATGATATGCATATGATATTAAGGATGGCATTAAAAAAAAATTCTACATTCTCTACTTTGTTTTTCCATAGTTCAGCATCTTTATATAACCTTTCTTTTTTTGTTTCAATGGAAAACATACTTATCATAACACATTGTATGCATCTCCATGGAGGAAGGTTGGAAGAAATGTACAATTTCCTGTTTTACAACAAAAGAAACTATGTTACCATTATAAATAGGTATTTTAAGCATCTCATACTCCTCTTAGAAAAGAAGGAATTCCTATCACAATTCCCAGGGTGATAAAGAATGACTGTATGCTAAAAATTTGTGCCAGATCATGATCTGCTGTTTAGTAATAGTCATGAAAAGAGGAGTGTTAACTCGCAGAGTCCATTACAGTATCAGATGCCCTTTGTAAAATAATGTTGAACCTGTTCCAGGTTTCATTTAGGATGTAGCTTAAACCAGGTGGTAGAATTCTTTGGAAATATGAATCGTTGATAATTTTGGCAAAAGTAGTCATTTTTATGTGTTTTCAGGGAATAGTAAAACACAAATGAGTGAGGGAGTTGCAATACAGATTGATTTTCGGAGCTTTTATTAAGACCAAGATACTTAAAATAGCAGATATCCTGTCTAAAGTGCTTAACAATGCAAACAAAGTCGTTAAAATGAGTAATAGAAAAAGACATGGCAAAGTCAAATTGTCCTGATTTTGGAAAAAAGAGACGAGCATTGCACTCTTCAATTTTCTGGAGAAATGCATGAAAACAAATGATTCTAATTGCCCTTTTAACAAGCTGTAACTACAAATGAGTTTCTATTGTGCTTGCAAGAATTGGTGACCACTTAAGATTTAGCAAGTAATCAATCAATGTCAGCATTACAAGAATACAAGAAATGTCTACCGTAGTATCTTTGTATACTACATTTGGGGGCAGTACTTAAAGTATAGAGATTTGTAAATTGGACGCTTACCTGGTGCCATTTGAGCATTCAAGGTCAGGCAACTATAATGAGATTCTTTATTCCCAATCTAAACTATGCTAATGCCTTCTCTACAAACCAATGCTATAAGTGAAACTCTTATATCCAGATTGTCAGATTGTCTTATGAATGTTTTTTTATGCATCTGGTAAAGATTTTTTTGTTAGTAAAATTACATTCACTTTTTACCCATGCAGAGTCTTTATTGATTTTCCTATTTCATTTCTGGATGATTTTTTGGAAATATTGAGATGTCTGAATTAAGTTGTTCATTTTCAGGAAGTGAAAATCCCTAAGGGTACCTTTACACGCCACTACTGGCGGGTGGATACAACCAGCTACAGGCTGCAAATGTAGCTTGTAGCGGCAATGTACCCCGTAGTAGCGGCGTGTGAAGATGGTAGGAGGCACCCGGCAGTAGATGCATCTGTTTCCGAGCACTGCCCTGAAACAGGTGGCTACACAGGCGATTGTAGCGAGCTGTATCGGCGTGTAAAGAAGGAACAGAAGGGTTGTTTCTACACCATGCTATGTACCTGGTATGTTGCTGGGGCGTGACACAGGCTCCGGGTTACCGTACCCCATCAGCGATCATTGGAGGAAGCTCCTGCATTACGATTGGTAGTCGCTGCATAGGGAGGCATATTTAAGGAGCTGACCAGTCACACTACACAACTGCTCGAGCGTCATGTATTAAACAGCCTCCTGCGATGCCTGCCCAATCATGATGTTCTTGCTTTGTCCTATCAGTGTACGGACGTCTCGTAATCCACAATTGTGGCACGCCTATGTGTTGTCCCTGCTGCACCAGGTCCGCCCATATTAGCTTGTTGTAGCGGTGTGTAAATGAGGTAAGATGAGCTACAGAAGGTGACTTGAGACACCCGGCGGTGTATCCAGAGATAGATGTAATGTAGCGTAGCGCACCTTGTGGCGGCGTGTAAAGATGGTGTGTTTACCGTTTGTAACCGTTTGTGCGTGCTCGTGCACGTGAAGTAGCTGGTTGTATCCACCCGCCAGTAGCGGCGTGTAAAGGTACCCTAAGGGTACCTTTACACGCCACAACCGCGGGAGACATTTTTGTAAGATTCGCCACCAAATTGCCTCCTTATTGCAACGTGTAATGTGGGAATTTGGCAGCGATAACACAAATGTCGCCTGGTTTCAATTTCAGAGCATGCTCGAAAATCGAAACCAGGCGACATTTGTTTTATCGACGCCAAATTCCCAGATTACACGCCGCAATAAGGAGGCAATTTGGCGGCAATCCTTACAGTGAGAAATTTAGCCGCCAAAAATGTCTCCCGCGGTTGTGGCGTGTAAAGGTACCCTTAAGCTTAATGTGATTCATGAAAGAATGTTAAAATCTCGAATCCTATACCAAACTTACCACATTTTGTATGACCTTTCCCAGTTAGTTGTAATCTCAGATTTTCAGATCCTCTATAATTTTATCAAGCGGTGTAAAGGCCCTATCACACTAAGCGAGATCGCTGATGCGTCATAGTTTTTTTGACGCAACAGCGACCTCGCCAGCGATCTCACTAGGTGTGACACGTAGCAGCGACCAGGCCCCCGCTGTGAGATCGTTGATCGTGTTGGAATGTCCTGGACCATTTTTTAATTGTTGGGCTCCCGCTGGGCAGCGTGCATCGATGTGTTTGACGGGGACAACGGCCAACGACCTCAATGCTACAGGTCTGAGTGACAGGGTCCCAACGACCTCCATATCTTTGCCGCGTCGCTGGTGAGATCTGACTGTTTGACATCTCACCAGTGACCACGTAGTGATGCTCCAGCGATCCCTACCAGGTCGTATCGTTATCGGGATCACTGGTGCATCGCTAAGTGTAATGGGGCCTTAAGACATGATGGTTAAAGGGTTTGTCTGGGCTGTAATAAAAAGTCACACTGTCATGATTGCTTTCTATTCCCATTGTGGCTAAAGGGAATCTGTCAGCAGGCTTCACACTCCAAACTGTCTATATGCACATGTAGCTTTTTCAAAGACAAGTCCAGCAATACTTTTAGATGGCCAGACCATTTTTCTGAAGAGAGAAATCACCATTTGAATGAATATACAAGTTAAGTTGAAAACATATTTGTACATCTGAAGCCTCTGTCACTTTAGCTCTATTCCCTGCACAGCATCACCTGTTCTTGCTTGACTGACCGATCCTTTGCTTGTAGTTACACATCATAGAATTTGCCAATCAAGTAGGAGGAGACGGTGGTTGGTAGGGAATAGATCTGGAGTGACCGAGGCTTCATATTTATAAATAGTCCTTCAGTCACATTTGCATATTAATTCAAATGCTGATTTCTCAGTAATGGTGGAATAGTCTGGCCATGTAAATGTATTGCTGGACTTGTCTTTGAAAGAGTTGCATGCACATAAAAAGTTTGAGGTGTGAAATCTCACTGACAGATCCCTTTAAGTAGTCACATGACCACATGTAGTTGATTTGGACACTAGTGGTCACATGCTGACTAGTTACTTGGCTTGAGAAAAGCCAAGTTGGTTTAAACAGCTCATGACTGCAAGTATGCAAATTGCACTCATGAGGTCACCTGACCACCATAAGCAATACAGTGGAATCTGGACAGTGCGCACAACCTCCTTAAGACGTCAGATAAGGAAGGATCCAACATCTGATCAGCTAATTGTCAAAAATGTATTTCATGTTATGTTCAAAATGCATTAATAGTTATGCATATGTCCCCTCCCCTCCTGTACCTATATGTCCTGATTGTCTAGAGTTATTGTAATTGTGCTTGTCTCCCCTATCCTCATGTAAAGCGCCATGGAACCTAATGGCGCTATATAAATAAATAAATAATAATAATAATGTATATGTGCACAACCCTTTTCAGATTAAAGTTGTATGTGTTTCTACATGACAAAACGACTACCAAAAAATTGTATGCATATACAGGTGCATCTCAATGAACTAGAATATCATCAAAAAGTGAATTAATTTCAGTTATTCAATACAAAAAGTGAAATGTATAAATTATATAGTCATTACAAACAGAGTGATCTATTTCAAGTATTTATTTATGCTAATAATGATTATGGCTTACAGCCAATGAAAACCCAAAGGTCATTATTTCAGAAAATTAAAGTCAGGAGGAAGAAGGGTTAAAAACCATGCTGCCATATTTCTTGAGACATCAAAATGTGAATATAATATTGATTTATTAGTAAACGTCTTTTAGGGCTCCTAGAAACACCCTGAAACATGGCAATATGATATTGATTTTAATGATATTGTAATTAATTTGAGATGCACTAGTATATGTATTATTATATTAGTAATCCTATTATGAAAACAAAATTGTATTTGTGTTATTTTATATTAATAAGCTCTAACTGCATTTAAGATGTATATTTCTAATCTGTTTAGATCCTAGGTTCATTGGTGCATATCTAGTACCAGAGAGTGACAACCCAGAAGATGACAAAGTATATTTTTTCTTTCGTGAAAATGCAATAGATGGTGAACACACCGAAAAGCAACACATGCAAGGATAGGCCAGTTATGCAAGGTATTATAAGAATAAGCAATCGTTAAAGGGGTAAACATTCCGCGAGCAATACAAAAAACAGCTGTAAAGTGAAATACACAGCGACTGCTAAGGTGCTTTCACAGTGCGATTTTTGCGGATCCATGGCTGTCCGTTATAAAACGGAGAGCCACAGATCTGATTTGGCCCCCATGTTATCCTATGGGCACGGATCGGATTGGATTTGGCCTAATTGCCATCCGATTTTAGTCGGATCCGATTGTGCCCAATTTTTTGCTGTGCCCAAAATCAGAGACTGCTCCGATTTTGGCACAGTGGACCAAATCGGACACAATCAAATCTGACAGGATCCGCGCCAGTTAACATGGGGGCCTATGTGCGCGGGTCCGAGGAAACAGCTGATCGCTCCTCGGACCCAATTTTAGTGTACTGAGCATGCTCAGTACACTAAAACTGCTGTGTGCTGTCTAATTTCACTTCCGTAATGTATATACATACATTGAGGAAGTGAAATTAAGTAAAAGCAAGGGTTTAAAAAGAGAAAAAACTCTATTCTCACGTTCCAGCGATCCCCCGACGCCTCCACCAACCTCCAGATGCTTACAGGACCTGGCATTATGTCACAACCCGATCAGCTGATCGGTCACATGATCGGTTACCGCAGTAACTGCGGTCATGTGACCCAATGACGCTGCCGGGTTGTGGCGTGATGTAACTGCAGGTCCTGTAGTCACCCGGAGCTTGCACCTCCAGCCCTCTCTTGTTCAGCCTTCTGTATGTGTCATCGCTCAGGGCTAGAGGTGGCACAGAGAGGTTGAAGGCAGGGAGGAGGGCAGACACATAAGTGAGGCTGAACAAGAGGTGGCACAGAGAGGGCTGGAGGCGGGGAGGACACCAGCAACAGCGATGACTCATTACTGAGTAAGTCCCTCTGGACTCCTTATCTGTACACTTTATAAAGTCTTTTTAACAACTTACAGGGGGCTATAAACACGTGGGACCCCATCCTGAATGCAGCAGACATGCTGCATTCAGTCAGCATATCACCAGGGGTAACAGGCCACGGATCCGATTTGGCCCCCATGTTATCCTATGTGATCGGATCGGATTTGGCCTAATT
Source organism: Allobates femoralis (assembly GCA_033576535.1). Taxonomy (NCBI): domain Eukaryota; kingdom Metazoa; phylum Chordata; class Amphibia; order Anura; family Aromobatidae; genus Allobates; species Allobates femoralis. The sequence goes on along the minus strand of JARQOC010000004.1, from coordinate 270,440,432 downwards.
GCCATCCGATTTTGTGGGATCTGATTTGTGTCCGATTTTTTGCTGTACCCAAAATCGGACTTTGCTCCGATTTTGGGCACAGAAAAATATCGGATCCCACAAAATCGGATGACAATTAGGCCTAATCCGATCCGTGGCCTTTAAGATGCGGGCCTATGAGTGTGGGTCAGAGGAAACAGCTGATCGTTCCTTGGACCCGATTTTAGTGTACTGAGCATGCTCAGTACACTAAAATTGCTCCTGACCTTCTAATTTCACTTCTGCAATGTATAATATACATTGCAGAAGTGAAATTAAGTAAAAGAAAGAGTTAACAATCAAAATCAGTATTCTCACCTATCCGTGATCCACCGCTGACTCCATCAAAGTCCGGGTGCTTACAGGACCTGCGGTGATGTCACAACCCAGCAACGTCATCAGGGTCATGTGACCCTATCAGCTGATCGGCTTGTGACATCACCGCAGGTCCTATAAGCACCTGGACCTTGCTGGAGGCAGCGGTGGATCGCGGATAGGTGAGAATACTTATTTTTTATTTTTAACTCTTTGTTTTATACTATATTTCACTTCACTGTATATTATACATTGCGGAAGTGAAAGTGCCCCGCTGTGTGCAGATCCGTGATAATCACGGACCCGGACGCAGAGAATAGGTCACCCCCTGTGGTATCCTTTCCTGTCCTGTCCATGGGATCCTACAAAAATATGCAATGTGAAACCAGCCTAAGTGGGTAGAATATCAAATTGTTTGTAACAGCAAGCAACTATACCATATCAATAATTATCTCTGTTTTCAAGAACAGAGGGATTTTTAATGCTATTGTTTACAGATTATTGCTTAGACTACTGGACACCTTTTCAGGCTATCCACTATGGCCGGTCTCCTAGGCAAGGAGTGCAACAATTGCAAGCACTGTTGTGAACCTGGGTGGATGGCTGAATCCAATCTACGTCAGTACCCCTTGCACTATTACAATAAAAAGCTGTCTCTGCTTGCAGTATGGGAAAGTGCACAGATTGGACAGTGCTGTCAATTGATCAAGAGAGAACCAAATCCAACAAGCTGGCAGTTTGGAGTCTGGTGAGCCGCGCACACCGGACGATTAACCCTTACCAAACCTAATCACACTTGAAAAAAGGGACTTTATTTAAATTGGATGCTGCTTAAACAATGACATGACTTTAAATGACAAAATCCTTCATATCCTCATCTGGCACTGATCACAATGTCATTGCCTGCAGTATTAGTTTTTAATTTTTAATGTATTCATTATTAATTCCATAGAGGTCAAGAAGCCAATCTTCTCCTGCTGTGATTACTCCATGGTAAAATATAACACTTTTTTTTTTTCTCTTTGCTAAAAGCATTTACTTTTTTTTATTGTTTGAAAAATAACAAATATTTGGCAACAGATCGATGTCAAGTATTTTTGCACTTTTCTCATAAAGAGACATCTTATTATTTTTAATAAGAGACCGTACACCAGATGTTTCAAGTGTTTAGAGAGCAATACATATGTATATGTATGCCCAATGGCATAGGAATATGTTATTCATCAAGAACTTTTCTAAGAGTATGTACTGTGATGACAAAAACCACAAATCCTTATGAGCAACACATTTGAGATATTTTCCAAATGCAAAACAAAATCATGGTCTTTCCCAAGAGACTAAACACACCAACATATTGCACAGCAACATAATTTATATCAGAGGACAAATCTAACATTGCTGGAATGTGCTATAGCATGGGGAGCTTGTTATATAGTGCACATTTTTTTTACATATCATCCAACTATAAATGGAAATATAATACATATGGTAGTTGTTATTTAATGGTTGGCAACATTAAAAAAGCAGGCTTCTTTTTGATAAATTCGCCAGGATTTTACTATTTGTTTTCTCTTAATTATTGGCAGAATGACTTTGGTGGGCACCGAAGTTTGGTTAACAAGTGGACAACATTTCTAAAGGCTCGATTAATTTGTTCTGTTCCTGGTCCTAATGGAATTGATACACATTTTGATGAATTACGTGAGTGTCTTTTTTTCTAATAGGTAACTCGTTATTATAATTTTTATATCATGGTAATCCCTTGTCTGTGTGTTCTTCTTAAATATTTATTCCCAGGTAATTCCTTAAAATTTTAAATGCAAAGAGTGATAGCAGACTATCAGTCATTACATGGCTCACCTTGGAGATATCCCCTTTTTATTTAAAATAATCTCTGGAGGTAGATTCCCAAAGAGATCTGTGTATGGCCCTTAGATCTTAGCTCATTTACATATTAAGGGGAACCTGTCACCCCCTTTTGACATGCTAATCTTTTCCCACTATCGGTAATGTGCTGTAACCCTCTATGTGCCCAGACGTCCCCTGCGTACCTGAGAAATACACTTTTATTCTGTCCCACATTTGTATGGTAATTAGCGCTGAAAAGGTCCATAAGGGATCCCTCTATTTGGTCCTTGCTGCCCCCTACCTGAATAGCCGCCCCGCTGGAGCAATCCAGTCTTTTGATTAGCGCGTCCCAGTTCTTGAAGGACGAAGGGGGTGTAGGCCATTTTTCCTGCTCTTGCTGACCCGCCCGTGATGAAGGACTGTGGCATGCCCCCTAGCCAGCACATGGTCTCAGTTTATTGTGACCGCCATTAGTCTGGTTTCAAAAACACAGTCTTTTAGCATAGTCCTATAGGCACACAAGACCCGGCGACACCGGATCGGTAGATCCTGTTCATGATGCCAGAAATAACACGCTCCCACCCCAGGGCTGTGGGATACTCAGAACCGGGCTACAGTACTGCTGGGGGAGCCACAGGGGTCGAGACCCAGCTCTGTGACCCTTGTGGTGTCAATAGACGTTTGGGACGAGTTATCTTTTTGGGGATAATTGTCGTGACGCCACCTACAGTGCTTGGCCTGGGATGACTGATGCTGCAATTCAGACCTCTGGGGCTGATGACAGTCCAGCCAGATGTTGTTGTTTCCCGTAGATGGAGCAGTACCTGGGGCAGATGTGAAAGTCAATATGTAGATGGTAATAAAGATGTAATGCAAGGCAGTGGATGACAGAATGATTCAAGAACACAGCTGGTGCAGTTTCACTCGTTTACTCCCAATTCTCAGGTGGTACTGTCCAGCTGGGTGCTGTGCCCTACAAGCCAGGGGTCCAGCCACTCCCAGGTAGATTGGAAAACACTTAGACAATCCCCATTTTGCGTACCTTTTCCGGGTCGTCTCTCTCGTGCTGGCTCTCTCCCTCCTGCTTTGCACCTTTCGCTCAGTGTCCTGCACCAGTGGCCATGGACCCTACCGAGTGACGTTCTCTCTGTCCCCTTTGGCCCTATCCGGCCACCTTTGCAGCAAATGATGTGGATTTGGCTGCCGCTCCTGGAGATGCAGCAGCCTTTGGTTGGCTAGCTGAAGCCTCAAGTCTCCAATACTAGTCTGGGCCTGGTCCCTCCACTTGCCTGCGACTGGCAATGGATACGAGTCCCATGGGTGGATTTCTCACTTCCCATGCCTCTTGGACCTCTTCCTTCATTGGAGCTTCTGCCTGGATCCCTCTCCGAGATGAGCTCCTCCGGCTCCAGTCCCCTGGTTTCAGTCCGTTTCTGCTCCTTCAGGAGCTCAATTCACCTGCTCCTTCCTCCTTTCACTTCTCCTCTTCCTTACTCACTGACTGACTGACTGACTTCTCACTTCCTGGTGTTCCCCTCTTTTCTAACTCTTCCTGTCACTTCCTCTAAGTGGCTCCTTCTCTACAGTTCCACCCACCACCCTCTCTTAGCCCCATCTCCTGCCAGGGATGGAGGTTGGATTACTTCCCCACCTTTCTGGCTGGAGTGACTAGTGGTGCATGCGGTGTGTGGGTACCGGGTAGTGTCCCCTCCTTACCTTGGGTTGGGGGTACCACACCTCTGGCTAAGGTACAGTACCTCTGTGGTGACTGGACCCGCAGGGGCACCACATTATCCCATGTATAAGGCTTATGATGGTTGATCCTACTGGAAATACATTTTTTGTTTGTTTCTTTCTCTTGTGTTTTTTTTTCTTATTTATCTCTTGTATACAATAATAACATCCCTTACAAATTAGGTGAAATTAAGCTGAACTTGCCAATTTCAACAGGGCTAGCAAACCACCTTTTGGTATATGGACCTCCTAACTATCCCCTGATAGATGATGTCAGTGGCTATTGGAACTTCAACATCAGATCCTTTTGTATTCAGAAGACATGAGTCACTACCAGATTCTTTCTTCCTGTTAAAATTACATGAAAATGTGGCATCCCAGGGGTTAATGTGCCACAGTAACATCACAAGGGTTAACTCCCCACACAACACTGGACACTGCACTATCACCTCTATGCCAGAAGGGGGAGCTCAAGCAGCTCCCTTATATAGTCTGGTCTGAGGAGGAAGTAGTGAGTTGATAGTTGACAGTTGACCATTCAGTTTAGTGCAGGGAGCACTAGGAGGAGGACCTGTAAATGGGAGCAGTGCTGAGCTCCTGACAGGGAAAACTGACTACTTTCAGTCCTGAAGCCAGGGTCTGAGGAGAGGAGTAAAAGAAACAGAGGAACACATCTGGGAGACTGAGTTACCTCATAACTCGCCCAGAGGAGCGCAGAGACCGGATACCGGATCCGAATCTGTGACTGAAACACGCAGCACAGAAAACACCGGGATAGTGGAGGTTATAGATCTACATCTTACCTCAGCGAAGCAACACGGCGGGGTCAGAAGCACACAGAAAGACTCAAGTTGCCTAGCAAAAGGGGGTACCAGCAAGGAGAAACAGGCCAGCTGCCTAGCTAAAGCGGCAGCAGGGCCACACACAGTTCAGCAGTGGGAAGCTGAGGACTCGGACAGGGTGGGAGCAACCCGGCCCCAGTACAGACTCTGTGGACAGTACTCTGCTACAAACTCTGCAGTAAAGCCTTGGAAAACTTCAAAACCGTGAGTGTGTGTGATCCTTGTGCTCAAACCCTGCATGCCCTCACAAACTACCATCATCTCTACTAGTACCTCTATCCTACAACATCCATAGCCTCAATTATAGACTATAACTATCATTATAGACTATAACTATCACTGCCCCGGGGAACCAAGGTCTACCCGCAGAGAGCCGTTATATTTCCAGCTGCCAAACATCATCCTCGGAGGTTCTGCAGCAGCGGTGGTCCCCTCACTGACCACAACCTGTGGCTGGCGACACGACAAACTCCCCTGTAAATATGACTCCCATCTATTGCGGAACCCGGGATACGGTCCGGACCAAGACCGCCGTGATATCCGCAGCAGTACCCTGTCCGGTACCGAGTAACCGTCCAGTGTGCTCCACAAATACATAGCCAAGATCATGTACATGGGGGATTCCTTACAGATAGGTGACTCGTATTGTCAATTAAGTCATTCTTGTTGAGCGGTTGCATGGAATTGAGTGTTGCGTCTGCTACTACTAATTGTGGTGTTGGCCATCTTTGTATTCTATAAATATACTACTTAATTTATGGAAGCGAGGATAATCGCCCTACTGACATATACATTATGTTTTTACTTTTGTAACAGTATGATTTGTCTGCCCAATCTGTATTACATTTTGTAATCCTTTTAAAAAGGTATGTAAGATGTTTCTCTTTTGTTATAGAGGATGTGTATTTTATGAACTCTAAAGATCCAAAGAATCCAGTTGTTTATGCAGTTTTCACAACTTCAAGGTATATTAAGCTCTTCTCTAATAATTTAGCATTTCTAAAATATGTTATCTGTTATGTACATGTAAGCCATTGGTAAAATAGAAAAATCTGCAAGTTTCAAAGATCTGATACTGTTGTGCTCAAATGTTTGGATGTTTTTGGTTACCATTATCATTTAAAAAGAGAAAACACAGTAGTTTAACAATAAATGGCTTCACCCAACCATGAGTGGTAAAAAGGTTTTTGTGTAATCCTTCATATTCTCTGGTAAAAGGCCAAGAAAGCAAACAATCTGCTGGAGTATGTAAACGTTTGAGCACAACTGTATGTTTAAAGGGTTATTCTCATGACAAACAATAATGTATATTGCTAGGATATGACTTCACTTTCTGATCCAAGTAGTTGTGACTTCTGAGACCCCCAGCAATCTTGATTAGAGATGAGTAGACCCAAACTTTAAAGTTCAGTGTTCAAGCCGTACACAGAGTTTACAAAAAAAATCAGTGCTCAAATGTTTGAGTTCAGGTGTTTTACATATGCAAACCACTGGAGTGAGTATCTTTGTGCTCAGGTACACTTTGTGCTCGGCCCTGTTATAGCTGCTTGCAGTGTTTGAATGGTTCGCACTGGCGGAAAAATTGACACCCTCTTCCGGAAGTGTTTTGGTTGTGTCTGGCTCTATGTGGGCCCAGTCACTGACTTCCAATGATGTTTGGGTCAAGTTTGGGTCCAGAATAAAACTTTATATTAAGTCTGGCTGAATCTGTAAAACCCAAACTTCCACCAGTTCGCTCATCTCTAATCTTGACAATGAAAGACCTGTAGTGTTGTCATAGGTTTGTTTTCCCTTTATAGTTTGTCTATGTGAATTAATTGACTGCTATTCACAGACAAAAACTACAAAAATCTACAGTAAAGCTCCATTCAAGAGGGGGCCCACCAATCAGAAATTGATAACATATCCTAGCAATATGTCATCACATTGATGGAAATATCCCTTACCTAATCATTTATTTGATTTTAAGTAAGATAAATTTCACCTTGCTCTAGTATCACTTAAATACTGGTGGTAGTGTAACCTCTTCTTAGCTTGACTAGCTCATGATTACCAGCTTGGAACCTAAAGCTCAAATTGCGATATCAGATGCTCTGTCAGGAGATATATACGCTATATTTGTTTATATGTGTGGCCACTAAATAGTTGTGATGTGAAGAGTTTTGATAGAAGGTCGTGATAATGTATTGCATTGGTGTGTGAGAAACTCCCTCATAGTATTGATACCTAATGAATATTACCTTCTTATTTTTCTAGTAATGTATTTAAGGGATCGGCTGTATGTATGTACAGCTTGTCTGATGTCCGAAGAGTATTTTTAGGTCCTTATGCTCACAGAGATGGTCCAAATTTTCAGTGGGTGCCTTATCAAGGAAGAGTTCCGTATCCCAGACCTGGAACGGTAAGTAGCTTCATGTCATGTGTACATTGTGCAAACAATTTTTACATATTTTATGAAGTGATGTCCAGGGGACTACCATGGTGCAGAGTGAAAACGGTACACAAAACGAGGTGCAAATAAGAAAGGGTGAATTTATTAACAGGCAGGGAATGATGTGGGTAAGGCAGGTTCCAACAGGGGTATGCAGCGGCAAAAGATGATTTAACAAGGTTTTGAGTTTTGTATTCTCTAGCTGGGCCGCTCAATAGCATGGTGCTCCAACTATTACAGGATTAATATCACACAGGTAAATCCAAACAACGACAAAGTATAATGCTACTCATGTACATCCTCACTGGCCTCCACTAAATGGGCCACACAGCTGCCGTGTTCTGGCTTTTGAAGCCTACACTAAGCCCTTACATGTGCACAGAGTCAAACTCACAGTAATGTTGGGGATGCGGATCCAGTCCCGGTGGCCCCTTATAGTCTTGTTCGGTGGTGCACAATTCTCCTTGCTGAATCATATGACGTTGTCTTCTTCTTGCTTCATGGTCCTCGGAGTTCTCCCGGGGTCTAAAAAGTACCGCTCTTGGTCTTGTGCAGGACTACCAGCATTTTCATGACTTCTCTATCCAGCACACGGCAGTCACCTTTTCAGCATTCACAAAGCTTGCACAAGTATCTGCAGGCCATCAGACGCACTCAGGCAACGTGACCTTTTACACGGATCCACACACTGTTCCTCCCAGCAGCACAGCTACTAGTTCTCTGAGTCTCTCACAGGCTCCCCCTCCCCTTCTAACCTTGGACAGTCCATTAACACAGTCTTAGAAGGGGAGCAGAACATTCTATCATACCAGACACTGGAGTTCTGTCTCTTAAAGTGGCAGCGTTTTTCTTACTGTCCATAACAGTGACATTCCCTACATTTACATAAAACAATATAAACATATGTGTCTTTTGCTGAAATCAACTTTGTTAAAAAGCAATCTGTCAGCAGGCTTGTGCTATGGAATCTGATAGCAGCATAATGTAGAGGCAGAGGCCATGACTCCAGTGATATATCACTTACTGGACTGATTGGGATAGTTTTGATAGAATTCTTGTTTTGTCTGATGTAGATGAAGCAGAGGTAAGACTTCTGGGCTGTGTATAACGCCACCCATGTCCCATTACTGGCAGCTTCCTGTGTACACTGTGAATTGTCAGCAAGCTGCCATTCAGTGGTGGGGCAGGATTAGCCTGATTGGCCTGCATGAGACTTGGACACAGGCAATGATAATCTCCTTCTGATAAAACACTGACTGTTTTCAGGCTCTCTGCCACACATTTTAATGCTCTCAGATTAAATAGCAAAAATCTGCTGACAGATTCCCTTTAATATAAAATAAATTTTTCCATTGAACCACACACCTCTGACATGACCTTTATGGTAAAATTGAACGCAGCTGACATTAATTTCATGTAATTTTTTATAAAGGTAAAGGAATAGTTCTAATAGGAACTTGGCCCTATCAGAATAAAAGTTGAGTGAATACATTTAAATACTTTTAGAAACATATAAGTAGTTATGTGTTTAATAACTAAAAATGTTATTCCTTCTATCAGAAATACCACATATAAGAACTGAATTACAAATGAAAATGCATAATTGAATATTGTGATATTAGATCAATTCATAGAATGTGTGAACTTCGAAATCTGTTGGAGGGTAATACTAGCTTGTTTGTGACCACATTGATTTTTATTCCATTTGCTATTTAAATATTAATAACACTTAGATCAAGGTTAAAACAAAGATGATCGATTTAGTTCTCTGCTCTATTTTCTTGAGAAATGTATACTTCAAAAGTGAGTCTGGTTGTCATAGAATTTAGGCTATAAAGTGTGTTTTTCCAAACAACAAGAATTTATTAGAATCACAGTAAATAGATATCATATTGTATTCTATATAGTATTGTAATGTGAGTTTAATGGGAAAGTAGCCTACAATTTATTTAACTGGAAATCAAATACACTTCACTAAGACAAATTAATCGTCGCCCCCTGTCCATTGGTTTAAGTGCAGAGAATGTTAATCTTGGTATTATTTTGATTGATCATGGTAACTTTTGTAGCTCTTTTTATAAATATGTGGGATGTATGTGGATTTGTACATGCTCACATGAATGGCTCCACATATAAAGTGTATGATCCTTATTGTTCACATTAGTTAATCTCATCTAAAATAGTATAAAGGCTAACAAAGAAAAAGTGAAATACATAATGTCAGAAGGAGGAAGAATTGGTTGGCATTGGTTAAAGTAAACCTCAAAACAAATAGCTACTTTTTCTTTTTCGTACACTGTTAACATGTTCATGGACCACCACTTGAACTGGCGCTTCACCACCACTGGACCTGGCACTCCACTACCACTGGACCCGGTGCTCCACTACCACTGGACTTGGCGCTTCACCAAAATTGGACCAGGCCCTCCACCACCACCAGAGCAGACCCAACTTACTGTCTCTCTCCCCACTGCCCTGTAGAATGTAAGCCCACAAGGGCAGGGTCCTCTCTCCCCTCTTGTATCAGTCTGTCACTGTTAGATTGTTCATTGTATTTTTAACTTGTTTGTATGTAACCTTTCTCATGTACAGCACCATTTGGTGCTCTATAAATAAATAATAATAATAATAATGTTAATGGAAAATTTTAAATCTCAAAATAATGACCTTCGTAACATAGCTTTTAGAATGGGTCATAGTTTCCTTGAATCTCCTAATGCATATTTATTTATATGTGTGGTGATATGACATTTTGTGGGTTGTTCAAATACATCCTGTTTAGTGAATTATTGTGGTTAACATGTCAGTGCATCTGTCCATTATTTTTTATTCTACACACATGATATAAATCCTTGAACTTTTTATATTACATTTATATCATGATAGTTTGTATATACTCACCATGTTCTTGGTACATTGTTTTGGGGATAGTGAGAGAACATTGAGGCATTTGTCAGAAGTACCATATTTTTCATGGTATATAAGATGCAGTTTTTCCCCAGAATTTGTGAGGAAACTCGGGGGTGTGTCTCATAATCCGGATATATGGTACGGATGTCTGGCTGTAGGTGTGGGGGATGATGGCAGTGAAGCAGGTCACCAGAAACTGTAGAGCAAATGCCGGTGACCTCGTGGGCCTGCTGTTTAAGGTCAATTAATATTCGCCTTTGCTGCCCATCACCTTTCAGCACTGAATCCGGCGCTGGGAGGTGGGTGGGATGATGGGTGGGGAGAGTTGAGGGAGAGGTGAATATTAAATTGGGTTAAGTAGCTGGCTGACATGAGCAGCTTCGGGGGATGTGTGTGTGTGGATACACTGCTTTGCATGCACCATCATTTTTGTGGGAGCAGTGAATATCCTGGCACAGAAGATTATACTCACCTCCCATTGTTCTTACGCTGCTGTGTATCCTCCAGTTTTATTTTGCCAAAAGCTGACAGCGTGTATGGAGAGTGGTACAGGACAGTGACGTCATTACTGCATGCTCAGACGCTGATCATCTGTCGGCAAGACAGGAAAATGACTAGATACTATGGAGGAGCGATGGGGTGGTGAGTATAAACAGTTTATTTTTTTTAAGTGTGTGCCGTGATGCAGGCCCTATATACCAGGTTAAAGGACATACCAGGCTATGTACACATATACTATGATGGGGTATCATATACCAGCATAGGAGCTATGTACCAGGATGGTGGATCATAAATCAATAGGGGGCACATATATGAGGATGGGGCAATAAACCAGGATATGGGCTATATATTAGGATGGGAGACCATGTACCAGGTTGAGGAACATATACCAGGATGGAGGATCATATACCATGGTGAGGTCCTTATATCATGATGAGAGCCATATACCAGAGTTAGAGCCATATTTACCAGGATGGGGACATTTATACCTGGAAGACGCCCAGGATGGGGACTTTAGTAAACAATTTGGGGACATTACCTCATAACAGTCTCATGACCACATTTTATGCTTGAAATTTTTTTCCCTTATTTTCCTCCTCTAAAACCTGGTGTGTTTTATAATCTGGTGTGTCTTATAAAGTAATAAATATGGTATTTCCTTTCATCTTCAATCTTTTCCTCACTATAGAATGTAAAGATATGCCCTTTTGGCACAAGAGAAGTCTGGATTTGGTTCAAGATCAGCCAGTATTTGCCTCCAGCAGCGGCTGGAGGAAGCTCAGATTGCTGCTCTTACCAATTAAATGATGCTTTTAACCTTTGACAGCAGCATTTAAAGTTAACCTGTCACTTTGAATTATTACCATTAACCTGCAGATATGGAGTTAATCTTAAGATTAATAGCATTGTGGATCCTGCAACACCTGCATATTAAATGCCACTGCTGGGAGTAAAATTAACTTTAATCCTCTCGGCAGCATTCCAGGTTCATTCATGGAGGCGGTGTCGGGGTGGGTTCAGTCACCACTCTGTGTATGGAGAGCAGTGCTGTAACCACACTCTCACACTGACTAACATCAGGTTCTAATGATTTTGGTTGTCAGTGTGAAGAACATGGTTTCAGTAGTCTCTATCCATAGTCAGCATGGTGACTGAACCCACGCCGATGCCACCTCCATGACTGAGACTGGAGTGATGCCAGGAGGAATAAAGTTAATTTCCCCCAGCAGCATTGTTTAATATGCAGGCTCCGGGCAGCTTCAAAATGATATTAACCTGCAGATTAACACTATATCTGCAGGATAATGCCATTTTTCATATGTGACAGCTTCCCTTAAATAGTTAACCGAAAGCCCCCTGATGGTTATAGTGTTTAGATTAGCAATAGACTGCGATACAGGGATGTTCAGAAATATTTCAGTACAAAAAATGAGCACATGAGCAAACAAGTGTCAAGGGAACTAAAAGAAAAGTAAAAATCATTTTGAATAAAATTTTTAAAAATATTAAAATTATAAAATAATATTATTTCACCCATTCTTTCCAATATAAAGTAAAAAAAAATTATATATATTTTGTACTGCCATGTCAAAAGATATCTGAAAAATCAGATATATCAGTCTGTGATTGCCACACTGTTTAAAAAAATGCAGTGAAAATTGAACAAAACGTTATATGTTCTGCAAAATAGTGTGAAAATATAGCCATAACTTTGGCGGGCATAAAAAAGAAGCCCTCATAGAGTTCCATTGGTGAAAAAATGTAATAGATCTTTTGTTTTACAAAATTCTGAATTGTTTTTGACCATTAAAGTATAAAATTAAGCTTGGTATTACTATAAACCTATTGACTTAATCATGTCACCAGCAACTAAGACATCTTTACTGCATTATGACCATTTAGGCAGGCATTTTGTACACCAGTCTTAATAAGGGGCGAGCAAGCATAAGATGCCCTTAGGCTGCTTTCACATTTGCATTCGTGAACGTAACGTACCAATGCTGCCAAATGCATGTGCACTGCATTCCTATGTTTAACATGGGAACGCCTGGTACCTGAGCTTGGCTGCATTTGGTTTCGGTTACGTTCGGATGTGCATAATTTGTGCGCCCTCCGAATGCTGATCTCACGGCGGTTGCCACTGGGAGATCAGAGGCGGCCACCAGGAGATCAGCTGGAGCAGCTGCTGATCTGCCAGCGATGTCGGCGCAGGAGATTTAAACAAACAGCTGAACTGACAGCTGTTAAAATCTCCCACGCCGACATCGCCAGGAAATCAGCATGATCTCACGGCGATGCTGGCATGGGAGATTTAAACAAACAGCTGACATCGCCGGGAGATCAGTGGCTGCATCAGCTGATCTCCCGGCGGCCGCCGAGACCACTGATTGGCTGGCCAGGGCACCATACTATGTGAACGCATGCGAAGAATCTCCGTTGTATTCACATGAGTATGGCAGTGTTTGCACTGCGTTTGCGTCTGCATGCCAGGCACATACAGACACAAATGCAAATGTGAAAGAAGCCTAAATTCTTTAAGGGATACACTCCACTGAATTAATTCAGCATATTTCATCAGTGGTGTGCACCTCAATGCGTCTTGCAATAAAGTTTAGGAACACCATCACTTTTTATGAATTTGACGGGTGGGCAAAGCTATACCATGTATTGGTCCGGCTCCTGCCCATTTCCACCCATTTCGGTGCAACTTCTTGAAACTGGCTTTAAAAATTATAAGTCATATATTTTGCTTAACTTAAGTTTGTAAAAAAAAAGTGTGTACACCATTATTCTGGCATAAGCACTTTAATTTTTTGGCCCCAATGAATACTGTAAAGTATGAGGCCTGTTTCACATCTAAGGGATGTGTGCGTTTTGGAAAATTTGCGTTTTTAGGCATTTTTACCTCTAAAAATGCATAAAAACGCTTGCGTTTTTGGTCCCATAGGTTTTAATGGAAATGCATGTAAATACGCATGCATGCGTTTTGCATGTGTTTTTACATGCGTTTCCATTAAAACCTATGGGACCAAAAACGCAACCGGTTTTATGCGTTTTTAGCGGCAAAAACACCTAAAAACGCAAATTTTCCAAAACGCACACAAACCTTAGATGTGAAAACACCCTGATTCAAAAAAAAACAAAGGTGGATCCCGTGACCGCTCCCCACTGATGACCATTCACCCACTACCACAACTTTCCCCACTCTGCTTCTGACCCCTGCTGCCACACTCACTCCCTGTTCTCCGTATGCAATGTTCCCGCTACTCCTCACTCTCACTCCCATCCTTCTCCACTTCCTACTACCCCCACTTATCCCCCCTCCCAGCAACAAAATACTGCTCTCACCCTCCATCCTGCCGAACCACCTCACCCACTTTACCGACCTTTTCATTCACTTTCAATCCTCAATCACCAAACAAGCACGCCCGCCTCGCAAGCTCTCATGCTCCCACCTGCTAACCCTCGGCCTACTCCTCCTCCTTGCCGGTGACATCTCCCCCAATCCTGGCCCCCCCCGCAACATCCCCACAACAACCTTCATCCCGCGACCCACCACCAACCCCCGCAACCTCATGACCACTAGCTCTCGCAACCCCACCAACATCAGACCCATTCCCCCAACCCATGCCCGACCTACCGCTCTACCCGGTGCACTCTGGAATGCCCGCTCAGTGTGCAACAAACTCCCCGACATCCATGATCTCTTTAACTCCAGGAAACTGTCATTCCTTGGCCTCACCGAGACCTGGCTCACCCCCTCCGACACGGCCTCCCCTGCCGCACTATCCTACGGCGGCCTCAGCCTGTCCCACACCCCCCGTCCCTCTGGCAAGCACGGCGGTGGAGTCGGCATACTGCTGTCCAACTCCTGCACCTTCAGCCCCATCCCCCAGCCCCCATCCATCACTGTCCCCTCCTTCGAAGCCCACTCAGTCCGAATCTTCTCCCCCTGCAACCTCCAAATAGCCATCATCTACCGCCCCCCCGGACCCACCGCCTCCTTCCTTGACCACTTCACCACCTGGCTACTTCACTTCCTCTCCACTGACATCCCCTCCATCATCATGGGCGACTTCAATATCCCCATTGACACTCCCCGCCCAGCCGCCTCCAACCTTCTTTCCTTGACCACTTCCCTAGGGCTCTCCCAATGGTCCTCCTCTCCCACCCACGAACAAGGCCACACGCTTGACCTCATCTTTACCCGCCTTTGCTCCCTCTCTAACCTCACAACCTCAGTACTCACACTGTCCGACCACCATCTCTTGACCTTCTCCGCCCTCTCCTCCCCTGCCACACTACCCCCTCTCCGCAAACTTGATCACCCTCGCCGAAACCTAAAAGATCTTGATCTTCCTTTATTCTCTGAATCACTCCTCCCTCTCACCGACCTACCCTGCGCTGACGACATTGACATTGCCACCACCCTATACAACACCACCATAATGAACGCTCTCGACCTAGCCGCCCCCCTCACTCTCCATGCTCCACGCATTAACAGGCAACCCTGGCACACCACCCTCACTAAAAACCTGAGACGGGCGTCCAGAGTCGCCGAGAGAAGATGGAAAAAGTCTCACACCCCCGAGCACTTTGCTCTGTTCAAGCAATCCATCACTGACTTCAAGACGGCACTCGCTACAGCCAAGCAAGTGTTCTTCTCATCCCTTATAACCTCTCTGTCCCGCAACCCCAAACAGCTCTTCAAAACTTTCAACTCCTTACTTCGCCCACCTGCTCCTCCCCCTTCTCCCCTCATCTCTGCTGAAGACTTTGCGACCTTCTTCAAGGAGAAGATCGACAAGATCAGAAGCAGCTTCAGTCCACTATCCCCACAACTCCCCTTCCCACCTACACTGCCCTCCTCCTCCATCAGCCACTTCCCCCCCATAACTGAAGACCAACTCTCCTCCCTCCTGTCAAAATCACACCTCACCACCAGCACCCACGACCCGCTCCCATCCCACCTCATTCCCAACCACACCTCCATTTTCATCCCAGCCCTCACCCACCTCTTTAACCTTTCACTTAGCACTGGTACCTTCCCCTCGGCCTTCAAACACGCCCTAATCACGCCCATCCTAAAAAAACCCTCACTTGACCCTACCTCTGTCTCTAACTATCGCCCCATATCTCTTCTCCCATTCGCCTCTAAGCTACTTGAACAACACGTCCACTCCGAACTGTCCTCTCACCTCTCCTCGTGCTCCCACTTCGACCGCCTACAGTCCGGCTTTCGACCCCTCCATTCCACCGAAACAGCCCTGACCAAAGTCACCAACGACCTACTGACCGCCAAGAACAAACACCACTACTCCATCCTGCTACTCCTTGACCTGTCTGCCGCCTTCGACACGGTTGACCACTCCCTTCTTCTCCGGATCCTGGAATCCCTTGGCATCACCCACCTTGCCCTCTCCTGGATCTCCTCATACCTAGCAGATCGGACCTTCAGCGTCTCCCACTCCCACACCTCCTCCTCACCCTACCCCCTTTCTGTCGGAGTCCCCCAAGGTTCCGTCCTGGGACCCCTACTTTTCTCCATTTACACTCTCGGCCTAGGGCAACTCATCGAGTCCCATGGCCTCCAGTACCACCTCTACGCCGATGACACCCAAATCTACCTGTCCGGCCCTGACATCACCTCCCTACTCTCGAAAATCCCTCAATGCCTTTCCGCCATCTCATCCTTCTTCTCTGCTCGCTTCCTTAAACTCAACATGGACAAAACTGAATTCATAGTCTTCCCCCCAAGAAATTCCACCCCACCTCCCAACCTATCCATCTGCATCAACGACTGCGCCCTCTCCCCAGTCCCCCAAGCCAAGTGCCTCGGGGTAATCCTTGACTCCTCCCTATCCTTCAAACCCCACATCGAGGCCCTCACCACATCCCTCCGGCTCCAGCTCAAGAACATCTCACGGATCCGCTCCTTCCTCACCCACGACACCGCTAAAACACTCATCCATGCTCTTATCATCTCCCGCCTTGACTACTGCAACCTCCTTCTCAATGGCCTCCCGGCTAACTCCCTCACACCTCTCCAGTCTATCCTCAACTCCGCTGCCCGACTCATCTATATGTCCTCCCGCTACTCCCCTGTCTCCCCCCTCTGCCAAGCCCTTCACTGGCTCCCCGTCTCCAAGAGATCCCAATTCAAAACACTAACCATGACCTACAAAGCCATACACAACCTGGCCCCACCATACATCTCCGACCTGGTCTCCCGATACCTACCCTCACGCAACCTCCGCTCCTCCCAAGAACTCCTCCTCTGCTCCCCCCTCATCACCTCTTCACACAACCGAGTCCAGGACTTCTCCCGGGCATCTGCCTTACTCTGGAACTCCCTACCCGAACACGTCAGACACTCTCCTACCCTGAGTAACTTCAACTGTCACCTGAAGACTCACCTGTTCCGTCAAGCCTACAACCTGCCATGAGACCCAGGCGAACGCCCCATACCTGACATTCCCCCATCCTACTGTATCCTAACCCACCCCTCATAGACTGTGAGCCCTCGTGGACAGGGTCCCTGCCCCTCCTGTACCTGTACGTCCTGATCGCCTAGATTTAGTGTACTTGTTCTTGTCTCCCTCATCCTCATGTAAAGCGCCATGGAACCCAATGGCGCTATATAAATAAATAATAATAATAATAATAATAAATATATTTCAGTGATATTTTTTAATACATTGTATAGTAAAGTGAATGCTGCCATTCAATACTATACTTCATCTTGCAAAAAAATCAAGCTCTTGTATGACTACGTAACTGGTAGAATAAAATACTCGGAAAATAATCTTGTTCTCAAGGGGTTAATACTTAACTCGCAAAACGTTGAACTATTGGTGCTATGTTGACGACACATATTTTTGTCTTTTTTTTTTGCTATTGAACTTTACAGTAGATTCAAGTATGGGATGATGATCATATCTGAAGTTTAATTTTTTATTGGTTGCTTGTTGGCATTTAACTTCATGTTATTGTATTTTAGTGTCCGAGCAAGACATTTGGAGGTTTTGACTCAACAAAGGATCTCCCAGATGAAGTTATTATGTTTGCCAGGAGTCATCCAGCTATGTACAATTCTGTTTTTCCAATCAACAACCGTCCAATTATAATTAAAACCGAAGTGGATTACCAGTTTTCCCAGATCGTGGTTGATCGTGTGGAAGCAGAAGATGGACAATATGATGTCATGTTTATTGGAACAGGTATGATTTCCAGCATGCTTTAGAAAAATATATACGGTAACACTCCAAAAACATACTGATTTAGATTGTGAGCCTTCATGGGAACAATGTTGCTGATGTATGTGCTGTGGCATTATTGGTGCTATATAAGTGAATAAATATTACTATTATTATGATATTATAATAAAGGATACACATAAAAAGGTCTCTGCCACAGCCTAAACGGGAAAGTTTGAGTGGTGAAAATGATGGTTAAAAGGCATAGCTTAAATATTAACACTGGGATGAGATCACAGTAAAGGGAAGTGTGTTGGAAAGGATCTGTTTCATTCCGAGTGTGATATTATTGCTAAATGCCGCCATCAAAGTATGCAATTGGGCACTCGGGGTCAGTTTTCAGATTCCTGTGTTGTAAATCTCCTGACTCAGTTCAAATTGATGCCTGACATAAATCAGAGGAAAACTGAACACTGGGTTGAAGCTTTGGTTAAACATTTTACATCTGTGGGAAAGTCTTACGGTTAGTTCAGGAAGAGGGCATATGTGGATTGAGAATTAAAGTGTGAAATAATTTTTGCTATGGGTGTTATGGTGTCGAGCTTTTACAATTAGTTCCCTTTCTGCTAATCTGATTCTGTGAAAGCTATAAAACTTTTTCTGTCATTCAAATAGTCTGACCCCACTATGGTCTCTGGCAGAAATAACTTCATGGGAAGTGAGTGAACAGTTTAATGTAATATTAGTCACTAATACAAGCATGGATTATGATGTTTTACAGTTGAATTTAAGCGGACGTGTGGAATATGCAATGTATCCTAGCATGTATACAAACCAACACCTTTCATGGCTGATGGCCTTACATGAATTGGGCAAATTTGGGCTATAAGTACCCCATTTGGCATCTATGATGTTCAAAATTAAATTCTTACATTCAATGTTTGCATATATCCTAGTGTGTCCTGCTGTTTTCTTTCATTTGTATATTACGCAGTCATAGCAGTTTGCACCTGTTCACATCATTTCATCTCTCTCTGTCAAGAGGTGCTGGGCATGTCGTTGTCTTTCCTAGGAAGTGTGGTGTTATGGATTGTAGGATAGGTAATAATGGGGGAACTAAAGCAGAAGACAGTACAGGAAAGGAGAAGAGCCCAGGATATATAGATATACCTTTGCGTATATATATAAATAATATATATATATTATAATAATTAAATGTATACTGACCAAAAAATAAAGGGAACATTTAACAATGCAATATGTAATGTTGAAGTGTTCCCTATATATTTTTTTGAGCAGCCATATATATAATATATATATAGTATATAATTACTATATATAGTAATATTTATATACATATATAAATATACATGCACATGATATACACAAATACAGTGCGTCTCATTAATTGGAATATAACAAAATCATGTAATACTGCAATGTTTCAGGTGTAACTAGATCCCTGAAACACATTAACTAATAAATCATTATTATACACACCTTTGCCTTGCGGAATATGGCAGCGCAATTTTTAACTCTGCACTCTCCTACTTTAATTTTGTGAATAAGACCTTTGGATTTACATTGTTGTGACCATAATCATCAACATTAACAGAAAATAACCACTTGTATCAGATCCTCTGTTTTTAAGACTCCATATAAACACAATGTCACCTTATGTATGAACGACTGAAAAGAAAAAAAAAAAATATATAGTATATATGTATATATAACATGATAGCATGGATAGATTAGATATACATACTGCCCAAAAAATAAAGGGAACACTTCACCATTACATTGTGTCTTTGCATGTTCCCTTTTTCTTTTGAGCAGTATATATTATAATAATGCATGCCGGTGGACTTTCCTCGATATTTATCTTAAACCATTATATTGGAATTTTGATATTGTTAATAAGTCTGTATTGCAGTGACAGAAAAATTGGTCTAGAAATTTTCATTAACCAGACTATCGTAGCTGTAGGACAAAAAGTATTACCCTATGTAATTATTTTGATTAGTATACTGTCCTTAGTCTTACATGCATGCCCTGTTTCCCTAAAGCAAACCAAGAGAGTGTTACTTTGTACTGACAGTGTCAACGATATTCTAATACATATATCTTGCACTTATGAATCTTATTTGTATACATTTCACTTATTGTATTGTCCAATCCTATTAAATGACAGTTATAGAACTGCAAGCTGAGACAGGTCTGTAGCCCGTATTTGCCCCAGGCTGTTCACATGCTTGTGACATGTAGAATTGTAACACTCCTAAGTGGACACTTGGTTAAAATTGACAGTTGTAGTTAGCACAATACTGTTAAAACTAACAGGATGACCAAATGATCCTATAGAGCAAACTCTGGAGCTGACCTGAACAGGGTAATGCTTAGTGCACCATTGTCATGGATTATTTATGAGATTTGCTATGCATGATTTAGAGCACTGAACCCTTATGGTTTTTCACCACCATACTTAATTATTAAATCTAGAGTTTAATTATTTATTGCCAATTGTTTCCTCCTTGCAAGCCTTTTGCTTGGGTTAAAGGACAGCTGCTCTTCCTCTCCTCTAAACGGGAAGTATATAATCCAAACTGACCCTCCCATGGATGCCTGTGCACTTCTTTACTTCCTTAGATAATCCCCATCATTGTCAAAGTCTTAAGTCCCAACATTAAAACATGATAATAGCAGTCAAAACAACTAAACTGGTGGTCTAGGACATTTTTGTGCGCACTGAAAATAAACTCGAGACTAAAAAGGCCTTGAAGGATAAAATCCAATATTACAATGCAGACCATGCAGTAGTACAGTATAATGGGTATATTTTCCTATTTATTTGATCTTTGTATAGAATATAAAAATGATATAATGTGCATTGTTCAGCCTACACTGAAGCTTGTGTGACTTTCCAAGTGCAATCAATGTCTCGGTGGATCAATTCTCTAAATATATGACCTGAGGTAATATTTCAAATAGTGGAAGCGCTTCTGTCATTAAAGTGAATTAATAGCCCTCTTATCCTTTAGCCGAGCTGTAAACTGGAGCCTATTGATCTTAAAAGAAGTAGATGTTTTAATTTGTGTGAAAGTATTTGAAATTCTACTCTTCCAAACTTGATCTGTGGCTCGGATACAGTGCAGCTTAGGTACCTGAGGCCTGATCACAGTCTCCATAGTGATTAACTTATGTTACCTTTGACCTCTAAAGTTCCTGCAGATGCAGAGGTTTGGACGCTTTACCCGTTCAGTATTCTTCAGAGAGAGCCAATTCGTTTTAATTAAGGTTCCCAAAGGTTAGTTGTCAAATTTCACCCTTTACTTATCAAAGTCTGAATCTAGACTAAAACATTATAGGTAATAAGTGCTGAAAGTTCTCACTACAATATTTTGTTCTTGACACATTTTTCTTTCAAGACTTAAATTGAGTTCAGCAATCTAAATACTACCTTTCACTTTTCAATGAAAATTGTTATAATTAATCTATACCATTTTGCTTTGGGAAAATATCACAGTGCACAGTACATGACTATAGTATGAGTAAGGTAATAACAGCTATTCATCACATAAAGATTTTAGAATTTTATGGTATTACTTGAATTCTGTCTATGAATAGTTTCTTGTTGTAGCCTACCAAACACTTTCCTGGTAGATGCTCAGCTGTCCTATCCTTCTGGCAAGCCAAGGATATTTCAAGCTGTTTAGATGGCATGTTTGTGCTGCTTTGCTCTCTGAACTCACTTAGTGGTGTAGTCAGTGTCAAATTGGGGTGCCATGAGAGAAAATGATTATGAAGGACCGCTATAAAAGAAATTGTTCATATCCACATTTATCTACATGATTTACTAATACAGTCATATGAAAAAGTTTGGGCACCCCTTTTTCATGACTGTATTATTATTATAGATAAAAAGACAATTTTCTGAGTCTTTGGTGATGGGTTCTAAATTAGCTTCAAAAAGTGTAGTTTTTTTGCTGGACTTCTTGGATACATTACTATGGAAGATCCTGGTCCACTGGATGATTCTTTGGTAGGAATGAGCGAACCAGACGTTGAAGTTCAAAAATTCATACCAAACACAGAGTTCCAAAAAAATGTCAGTTTTTGGCTTCAGAGTTTGGATGCTTCATGTACACAAACCACATCGGTGTGGGTAAAATCAGGGTTATCGGATGTAGTGTTCACATAAAAATGACAAAACCCCATCCTCCCTCTCTGGAAGTGCTTTGTTTATAGATGGCTGTATGTAGGCAGAGAAGAGAGCTGCCCAATCAGTGACCCCCAATGAGGTTCGGGTCAAGTTTGTGTCCAGAACAGAATGTTAAAAGAAAGTCTGGCTTATCCCCCAGAACCTGAACTTCGCTGGGTCCGCTCATCTATATTCTTTGGTCCTTTGATGGAGCACTCAACTTCTGAAAGTAGCTTTAAAGTCTTAGCTTACCTTTGGAGGCAACATGTGGACCTTCCATTTATTATAAATTAACCCAATCAGTGTAGTTATTTTTATCATCTGAAGGACATTTAATGTTGTCTTCTTCTGTACATGACTATGTAAGAACTTCATCAACTGGTTTTGTTGGTGGTCAGATGTTTAAAGTAACCCCTTCATCTTTTATTCATTATTAGTTTGGATTGTCATTTCAGATTAAGAGGATGCAACGCTTCCCTCTTATTCATGTCATATAGAGTAGTATATAGCATATTATTGTTGGGGCGGGTGGCACTGAAATACCAGCAATATCTAGAAAAAGGGGGTAACAGTTATATACTAAAGTGTACCTTGTTGGCTTCCTAGATAAATATTTGTGCAGAATAACAGTGAATTGTTTAAAAAAAATTCCAAAAATGATGGTATAACATGCCAGACATTTTACAATACATGTCAATTTAAAGGACCAAAGTTGTTATTTGGTTTATTATCTATGTCTCTCAAAAGAAGATATTACTGTATCTTATGTTGTCTTGAGATTTTGCTATTAACTTTTGTAGCAAAATAAACACACAGCTGTACTAAATATAAAATAATGTATGTGATTTTTCTTTTTTATGTTTAGTTAGTAATACAGAAAGAAATTATATGTGATCATAGAACGGTAGAGTTGGAAGGGACCTCCTGGGTCATCTGATCCAACCCGTGCTCAAAGCAGGATTCACTAAATCATCCCAGACCGATGTCTGTCCAGCCTCTGTGTGAAGACTTCTATTGAAGGGGAACTCACCGCCTCATGTGGCAGTCTGCTCCACTTGTTGATCACCTTCACTGTCAAAACGCTTTTTTCTTATATCTAATCTGTGTCGGAAAAAAACTTTTTGACAGTGAAGGTGATCAACAAGTGGAACAGGCTGCCACAAGAGGCTTTGAGTTCCCCTTCAATAGAAGTCTTCACACAGAGGCTGGACAGCCATCTCTTTGGGATGATTTAGTGAATCCTGCTTTGAGCAATTGGTTGGACCAGATGACCCAGGAGGCCTCTTCCAAATCTGCCATTCTATGATTCTGTGATTCTATGATCACATATGATTTCTTGCTGTATCATTAGCTAAACTTAAAAAAAAATCACACACTTTATTTGACTTTATTTTACCTTTATCACAGCTGATGGTGGATTAGAAAGTGATTAAGACAGTATGGTATTTTCAGTTTCAGTGGTGCACTTTTAGGGGGTTCTCAGGTTTCAGTCACACCCTGTGACTTGTGCCAGAAAATAGCTAAAAGCATCATAAATGAATGGTGCTAAATGCAATAGAATATCATGATCGCTGCACATAAAATAATTTACATTGTTAAGCTTTTGCCTTTGGGTGAAAAGCTGGTACAGTTTTGGATATAAGCCCAGAAGCTTGAAGGACGATTTCAGATAAAGCTAAGAATGTATCTTCAAGAGAGTTCATATGATTTGTAAATGTCTAATACCAGTCAAGACAGAATCTAAATCCTAAATACGTTGGACTAATATACATTAAATTGCTAGCTTGTTATTCAAGAATCTGTATAAGCCTAGTACACAGGGCTGGAAAACTGCCCTTTTATTTTATTTACCTATAATGTACTCAAATTCTATACAGAAAACATTGTGAGAAATACTAATTCCCACTCTTGCACCTCTCCAATCTGTCCTTAACTCTGCTGCCTGACTAATCCACCTCTCTCCTCGCTGCTCCTCCACCTCTCTCCTCGCTATTCCTCCACTGGCTCCCACTTCCCCAGCGTGTCCAATTCAAACTACTAACATTGACTTACAAAGCCGTCCACAACCTGTCTTCCATATATCTCTGAACTAATCTCTCGATATCATCCAACTCGTAATCTTTGATCCTACCAAGATTTCCTTCTTTCCTCCACACTTGTATATTTCTCATCTAACTGCCTGCTAGACTTCGCCGAGCATCCCCCATTCTCTGCAATTCTGCACCCCAAAATGTCTGAATGTCCTCCACACTTGGAACCTTCAAGTGGAACCTGAATACCCATCTCTTCAGAACAGCCTAAAGCCTACAATGACCACAGTGCCACCTCACCACCACTGGACCTGGCACTCCACCACCACTAGACCCGGCGCTCCACCACTATTGGACCTGGTGCTCCACTACCACCTGAGCAGACCCAACCTACTGTCTCCCTCCCCATTGACCTGTAGAATGTAAGCCCCCAAGGACAGGGCCCTCTCTCCCTTCTGTTTCGGTCTGTCACTGTTAGTTTGTTCCTTGTATTTTTAACTTGTTTGTATGTAACCCCTTCTCATGTACAGCACCATGGATTCAATGGTGCTCTGTAAATAAATAATAATAATAATAATATAGTCCCATATAAACTGCTGGTTGTATTTTTCTGTAAATTAGGCAGCTGAATATATCCTAAATTCAGCCCATTTCATAGCTTGAAATTTAGCATTTTTTAAAAATGTTTTGAATCTTTTAATAAAATCCTGAGGGTGTGTGCTCACGATCAGGAATTGCATCATTTTGGATGCAGCGTATTGCTGTTGTGTTGTACAGTAGTAGCATAGTGGATGGGATTTCAAGAAATTCTATGCTCACTATGCTTCTCCCCACTGCAGCGTGTTTTCAGCTGTGATGCCGGTTTTCGGACTTCCACATCTCCACAGCATGGTAATTTTATGCTGCAGAATAAGAAGCAGTCACGATCAGATGAATGCAGGGAGAAGCCGCCAAGCACCCACCGCAGACCATGGACACAGGGCGGGTGCTTTTCCTACGTGAACCCGCAAGTTCCTGCAGGTCTGGAGGCACAGTGTTTAAAACACATCACCTCCAGATCATGAGCACATAGAGAATACGATAGCCTAGAGCAATTTTTTTCATTCACTAGCTGCAGGTTTATATGACAGACGGACTTTGATTTGTTGCTATGACTCAGTATGTGGTTGATATGTATCTGTATTAGTTTTCAGCAGCCCCATACCAGTGACGTCTACAGTCTAGTTTTACTTACACACAGCGAAGATACATTTAATAATATTTATAATGAATAAGAATTACACATATACTGAATATACACAGATATTTACATGAAAGATTCTAATATGAATTATCAAAATTGAACTCTATAAAAATCTGAGAGTCCTCAGTGATTGATACCTTCTAATGACCAGCTGAAAAGATGGTAATAAATAGCAAGTTATATGACACTTTCACGCTTCACATCAGTGATCTGCTCTGATATTTACTGCCATAACTGTTTCACCCCATCTTCTTCCTGTTCTTCTCCATCTCATTTGTCTTAATAATTGCAGGACTCCTTGTCACGTTGCGTGTGTGTGTATGTGTCTATATATATATACCGTATATACTCGTGTATAAGCCGACCCGTGTATAAGCCGACCCCCCTACTTTTGCACCCAAAACCTGGGAAAACCTATTGACTCGTGTATAAGCCGAGGGTGGACCCCAGCACAGGTATACAGCCCCCAGCAGTGTGGTATACAGCAGCCCCAGAGGTATATACAGCAGCCCCAGTGGTATTATACAGCAGCAGCCTCAGTGGTATATACAGCAGCAGCCCCAGTGGTATATACAGCAGCAGCCCCAGTAGTTAGTATACAGCAGCCCCAGAGGTATATACAGCAGCCCCAGTGGTAGTATACAGCAGCAGCCCCAGTGGTATATACAGCAGCAGGCCCAGTGGTATATACAGCAGCAGCCCCAGTAGTTAGTATACAGCAGCCCCAGAGGTATATACAGCAGCCCCAGTGGTAGTATACAGCAGCAGCCCCAGTGGTATATACAGCAGCAGCCCCAGTGGTATATACAGCGGCAGCCCCAGTAGTTAGTATACAGCAGCCCCAGAGGTATATACAGCAGACCCAGTGGTAGTATACAGCAGCCCCAGTAGTATATACAGCCCCAGTGGTAGTATACAGCCCCCCCATCAGTATACAGCAGCCTCAGAGGTATATACATCCCCAATGGTAGTATACACGCAGCCCCAGTGGTATATACAGCCCCAGTGGTAGTATACAGCCCCCCATCAGTATACAGCAGCCCCAGAGGTATATACAGCCCCAGTGGTAGTATACACGCAGCCCCAGTGGTATATACAGCCCAAGTGGTAGTATACAGCCCCCCCATCAGTATACAGCAGCCCCAGAGGTATATACAGCCCCAGTGGTAGTCTACACGCAGCCCCAGTGGTATATACAGCCCCAGTGGTAGTATACAGCCCCCCCATCAGTATACAGCAGCCCCAGAGGTATATACAGCCCCAGTGGTAGTATACACACAGCCCCAGTGGTATATACAGCCCCAGTGATAGTATACAGGCCCCCCCGCCTTGTGCACAAACCTGTAAAGGAAGAGATTAGTATACTTATCACTGTCCCGCTGCCGCTGTCCCGCCGCTGCCATCGCGCTCCTCCATCTTCTTCCGGTTTCCTCCTCGGTCGCGCAGACAATGACGTCATTGCCTGCACCGACCGGAGGAAGCCGGAAGCAGACGGAAGAAGACGGAGGACCGCGATGACGGCGGCGGGACAGTGGCCGCGGGACAGTGATAAGTATACTAATCTCTTCCTTTACAGGTTTGTGCACAAGGCGGGGGGGGCCTGTATACTGATGGGGCGGGCCTGTATACTGTATACACTGTATACAGTGTATACAGTATACAGTGACTCGCGTATAAGCCGAGGGGGGGGACTTTTCAGCCCAATTTTTGGGCTGAAAAACTCGGCTTATACGCGAGTATATACGGCATATATATATATATATATATATATATATATATATATATATATATATATTACCAAAAAAAGCTAAACAGCATTCAAGGTCTAGTCTGAACCGGTGCAAGCTGCAATACTGAACAATATACAGAAAAAAGTGCACAGCAGCACAGAGTCACTGCCAATCATGTGTGTATATACACATATAGATAGAAGTGAAACACCTATGCATTTGAGAAAAAATATCAAAACATGCGTTTTTTTCAAAAAACTTAGTTTTTGGATTCTTTTGGAGGGATATTTTATCTTTGTATTGTTCAGCATTGCAGCTTGCACCAGTTCAGGCTAGACATTGAGTGCTGTTTAGCTTTTTTTGGTCTCTATATAATTATTGGAGCTACTGGCTGCACAGCTTTACTCTGCACCCCCATCGACCCCAGGTGGTCTTTGATTGAAGCGAGTCCTCCCACTTCCCGTAAAAATTATGAAAATGGAGGCTTAG